>OX387236.1:5119780-5748030 GCA_947561695.1 Tyria jacobaeae | reverse complement strand
GAGGGTGTTTTAAATTCACATAAATTTGTTTTCGTGGCGTCGCGGTGAAACAAGATACAATTATTAAATTGATACGAGGCAAAAGACACTTAGAACACAAATTACATTATAAACGTAAATATAACAAATTTTCCTAGTATACACCTGACGCCATCTATTGAAAACAAATACGAACAACTTAGTAACGAGTAACCCTGCAAGTCGCAATTGAAGCTTTTACAATGATTAACTATTCTGTGAGTATATTTATTATTCTGATGCGATTGTGAAATTCATTAATTAGTATTTTCTTCTCGGATATGTAATATATGGTCTTCCTAAATTAATAGATTAAGTGTATTGTGATAGTGTATGTAAGACTGTGTAAACAGGTTTTTAATTATTGTTGTTTTTTTACACTACTACCCAAAAAAGGTGTGTAATATGTTTATGGTTGTCATGTATGTACTTTCACTATAACTTCTAAACGCCTGAACACATTTAGATGTATCGTTAGATTACCTATGTCATTAAAGAGCTGTTGATAGCAAACAAACAAAAAATCTTAAGATTGAACTGATTTCGCATTTATAAATGATGGCTATAGACACTAGCCTGTTGGGATAGTGCTTAGTGGCTGAGCCGGAGGCCGTGGGTTCGATTCTCACACGGGACGAAAATTTTGTGTTATCCACAATTAGTGCCTGGTCTGGGTGTTATTTGTGTCCATTATATGCATGTTTGTAAAGTCCCCGCGACACAGGAATTACTAATAAGTTGTTTTTTAAAAAAAAATTGTTAAATGTACATGACCCCTCGATGTGTAAAGGGCTATCTCTGTTTATGGACTCACATCTCCAAAATAAATATACCGATTTGCATTAGATTTTAATGGAGACATTAACTTAATGATTCTTAATATTATGTTTAATGGTGTGTCTCTTATGTTTGTCGAGAACTCGTTTTTGTATTAATTATGAATGCTGTATATTTATTTGTTCATACATATTAGCTTGTTTTATTTATTGTGAGTACATAGTAATATAGAGTATTTAATAATTATTATTAATATATTAAATAATAATGCACTGTGATGTGAATGTTGCAATAATATAAAATTATACTTTCTCATATTAAGAGTGAGTTCAAAGTTGTGCGTCTACGTGAATTATTACTTACTAGCATTCGTGCCCCGCTTATGTAAAATCATATATATCAGAAAAATCATAATCAGATATTTGACAGACATATTGGAAGACATAAGAAAGGACAACAAATATTTGTAAATGTGTTTTAAAAGATACATATGTACATATATAAATAATTAGTTAAATGGACTTGGACTTACCGACACGAGCCAGTTCGAGTTATAGTTATGCAACCCTGACTGGCTATTGCTTATACTCCCCAATCCATCTGTATAACCAATATTCCTTTAGTGTTAACATACACCAAATTTTCACATCTAATTCCCAAAAGTTCCCGGATGACGGCAATGGGCAAAATGTGGGTCTTACTTACGCCTCTGACTACCCCTTCGCATTCGATACAGGCGTGAGTGTATATATATATATATATATATGAATACAAGGCTGGCTACCTTTATGAGACTACTTTGAGACCCCTAAAATGTCGCTACGAAAGAGAAAGAAGCATTAAAATATTCTCAAGTGTGAATGTGATGGACAGATGTCTGACCCCAAAGAGTTTGGTTATTGGTTAAACTCCATCTCTGATTTGAAGTCGGATTTGAAAAAAAATTGATAGCATTTGATAGCTCAACTATTGAGGAAGGCTATAGAATACACGACTTTTATTACCTTGTATTAGTAAGAATTCTGTAGGTAAGTAATAAGTCACGTGGATTTAGTCTTATATATTCCAATAATTAATTTATTATCAGTTGTAATACCTTTGTGATATTTATTAATGGCTGTTTTTATTGCATATTGTGTTTTTATTTGAATGCCCCTTTTTTCCATATTTTGAATTTACCAAAAGGATGTATTTTGGTAGTCGAACCACGTTTGAGGGCCCGTTTTCTTAACTGACTAACTGATACCTACTGTCTCACATTAACGTTAACTCTCGCATCATTCAAGTATATTATGCATTATAAGAAATCATAATAAATACAATCCAATGGGACCCCAAGTGTCTTGTGCGTCAAGGGGCCCCGGACTACCCAAAGACGGTGTATAAATCCATTGGCTTTTTTTAAAAGTCGTTTATAACATGTCGTCTTTATCATATATATTTAATTGAAAAGATTAGCACGTGATATTTTGTCTTGCAAATAAATTCTAAATAACTCTAAATTACTGAGATTTACCTAGTGGGATATTTTTATCAAACACTAAATTCATTATCTAAACTTAATCCGTGGACATTTTCGTGGGTTATACGTTTACCTAACATATGTATGTAGTAAATTTTCTTTATGTTAAGACACAACGTGTAACTGTTTTATGTTCCTGTATAAATAAATACATAGCTTCACTTGTAACTTACTATGTAAGTAAATCTTAAAAAAGTTTTGATAACCGATCGACAATTTGCGGAAAAAATCACTTAAATACATTAAAAAAAGATACTGCTTAGTACATATTGTATCCGTATTTTTAGCGTTATGTCACCATAGTAGTTGTGAACTCTCGGTACGTGGAACCTACCGGTGGCTATCGACCTTGCTCCGTGAGCGTCGAAGCAAGCAATAAATAATGCTCTTGTGTTGATAACAGTACTTGTGTCTGTGTAACTTTAATTATGACAGGAAATAGATTTCACGGTAATGAATAAAAAGAAAATAGGTATTTACATAATATATTTTTTTAAGGTTACTAGCAACGGGGGTCATCACTAGTATTCCTGTTTACCCAGCTAAGCTAAAATGCTGTTGATAGGGGTGGATTAGATACGATACGATAGTGCACACTACCGCCGTTTAAAAAAAAAAAGGAAAATAAATAAGTACTGTATCTGGCCTTTTGGTAGCGAGTTCGATTCCCGCAAGAGATCCACAGTAAACATGTTGCCATAGGAAAACGAGCAACTAATATTTTCGTTTAGGAATTATTCAATGAGATAGTTTCTAAATAACTTTCTTAGATACAGAGCTCGGAATCCTGGCACCAGCCTGTTCGAGCTATAGGTATACGACCCTCACTTCACTGAGCTATCGCTTATACTCCCCAATCCTCCCTTTCCTATATCCAAACTCCATATTTTTCACATCCAATTCCCAAAAGTGTCCGGTTGACGGTAAAACGCTTTCCCGAACATAAATTTATGTCTGTATGTAGACAGTTTCAATAAAGGTCATCAACATCTAACGTCATGACTATAATTCAAAATCAGCTTTATCTTAGACATTCGAGTTCAAATGTCATCGGTATTAGTTTAAGTACCTATGTATATGGCGGATGGTGGAATCTATGCGTTGACTCTACACGCGAGGCAGTCCATAAATAACTAATAATAATATGAATAAACGTCAGTTCGAAGACCTTTCCTCGTGTTTGTGTACTAACTATTGCGTGCGGCTTCGCCCGAATGCCTTGTTGGTAAAAACTAACCTCTGTCCTTCTCCAAGGTAAGATATCACTAAGCCAAATTTCATTAAAACAGTTCAGCCGTGCAGCTACAACTCATGAAGTTTTAGTGAGAATTAAATAATTTCGAAGAGAACTTTAGCACATATTAAAGAATCATATTTATATGTATATGTCCCGCTCTCAAAAGCAGACGGCTAAAAACTACGGATTCCTTGCACAGGAAAATTAAAAATAAATACCTCAGTGTATGCAGTATATGGCACAAAGCACCCTGAATCCAATCAATTATTTACGGATCATGGAATACAATTTTTTGTCCATTTCTTCCATTTCTAACATTTCCTTGCTCTCAATATAAGTATTCCCAATTTTCCAATCTCATTCCCAAAAGAGGCCGAATGACAGCAATAGGCTTGCCCTCTATTACGTTAGTGAGACCAAATTCTAATTGACACAAAGTGGGTGTTTAATACACCTCTGCTTAGTCTTACATGGATACGGGCGTAAGCGTTTATAATGCATGATATTATGGTTGTTTAAAATTTCAATATTTAAAAAGTAAGTACTAACATATACTTTAAGTACCTAATTGTTTAAGAATTTCACGTTAACGCCACGCCGTATTTACAGTTAGCTAAATATCATTATTGTTACCACACTTTTGTTCGCAAAATTTTATACAAAAGAGGCCGTGTATCACACAGATCGGTTTACTATCTTTACTTAAAAAAATATTTTTTGCTATGTGATAAAACCTTGTCACGTAGTTATAGTGTTTTTAACCGATTTCACAATGAAGAAGGTTCTTAATACTGCTATTTTTTTTGCATATGTTACGCCGATAATCTTTTATTCTATATCGATTTGAAACCTATATCAATATATTTTTTGTCGAATTGGTTGTTCTTGAGCTTCTTACAAATTTATCACGAAAGGATAGATTTAAGTTGGTTATATACTTTTTTAAAGTTACTTTCTTCTTTTATTATTTCAAATGTAAACTTTCTTTATAATGAAAAGTAACGACGCCTATTTTAGTCCACTGTAACACATAGGACTCTTATAACAAACCCAAAAGCCCTGTCTACCTTTTTTTAATCTATTCGCGCTACCTGATCCAGGTCGACGATGCATCGTCATGTGGGCATAAAAATGAGCATAAATGTATGCGGTTTATAATTATTGTGCTTTAAAATCAAGTATCAACCGTAAGTGGGAACTCTAGCAATAACTGTGTGAAAACTGCATTAAATTCCATACAGTAGTTTTTGTGAGATGCATGTACAAACATTCAGACAGATAGACTAAAATTCTAAAAACTGTTGATTTGACTTATCTTGCTATAAAAAGGGGAAGATTCTTTATTAGAGAAACAGATATTAGTGTTATTTAGTTAACCTAGGTTACAGCGAACATAAACCTAGGTTACGCTACGGTGTCACAGAATCCTGTTTTGTTTTGAATGATGAAACATGTTTATTGAGTCATTTAACTGAATACAGCTAGTCTAGCGTGGCTTACTAAGGCGAGTAGTCTAATAATCTAACCAATCAATTGTATATAATTATTTGGGGATAAAAAGTCATGTGCAAATATTGAAGTGATAAAAAAGTGAAAATGGCGCGGTTACTGTTTATTTATTGTTTGATGGTGTTGTGCAAAAGTATCAAATCAAACGGTTTGAAACTAGAGCAGGTTCTCGTATTCAGTCGACATAATATTAGGACACCTCTGACGACAAATTTGGATGTATACTCGCCAAATAAAATGCCGAAATTCAACGAACCTGATGCTAAATTAACACACAAAGGTGCTTTGATGGAAAGTTATATGGCTGAATATTTTGCTGAGTGGTTGGCAAGTGAAAATTTCATAAAAGGATGTCCACAACAAGAAGAGGTATATATTTATTCTAATACAAAATCTCGGACGAGAGACACAGCTAAGTCGTTTGCGAAAGCTGCGTTTCAATCCTGCAATATCTCCATTCATCACAATCATAATATAGACGTCTTCGATCCAGTTTTCCATCCGATATTTCATAACACTTCAGAGAATTTCATACACCAAATTAAAGATGAAATGGAAAATATGTTGAACGATATAGATTTAACAGAATCATATGTAGAACTAAACAGAATATTAGATATAGAACATTCGGACATCTGTAAACAAAATAGTTTCTGTGACCTTAGCAATAACAGAACGCAAATATTTTATGAAGAAGGTAAAGAGCCTGATGTACTGGGTCCTTTAAAAGTCGGAACTCAAGTTGTTGATGCCTTTATAATGAGTTTTTATGAAGGATTTCCCCTTGAAAAAGTTGCTTGGGGCAAAATAACTACTGAAGATCAATGGGAGCTCTTGACGCGGATTATCAAGCAAAATTTAAATGTACGTTTCGGTTCGTTGGCATCAAAGGACATCGGTAAACCATTACTTAATTATATGTTTAATATATTCAGAAGTGGAAATCCTAAATTCACAGTGCTTGTTGGACACGATTCGAATTTCTGTGTAATTTTAAAAGCGTTGGATGTCAAAACTTTCAATGTTGAAAATCAATACGAACCTTTTCCGATTGGCGGGAAACTCGTGTTCCAAAAGTGGTCAGATGGAGCGAATAGATTTTCGAAAGTGGAATATGTGTATCCGACTTTTTCACAGTTGAGGAATAGTGAAAAATTGTCATTGGCACACCCGCCGCAAAAGGTTTTACTTGAATTCAAAAATTGCAAAATGAATGAAGGCGGATTTTGTCCTTGGGAAGATTTTATTAAACTAAATTTTTAGTGTTTCCTGCACTATACAATGATTTGCTCCACTCTTACAAAAAGTCTTACTTAAGCGTAAAAGAAGGCCTTTTTTTATGAACCTGCGATATAAACTAAGGATGTCGAAAATCATACATAAACTTGTAATTGTTTAGAGTCTTTGTTGTTTAAAAATTACTTTCTGCCTTTGTTTTGTCATTTAGCCTAAATAACACATGTTTTAAGTTGTTAACAATGAGTGTGGATCAAAAGACAAATCAAGTATCGACAACTCAGAGAAAATACCTATCAAATAGGTGATGTTCTGAAGAAAGAACAGCTCAGAAGTACCCTATATGAGAGGTTTAATGACAGTAGAGTTTGTATATATGTAACTACCGAACCAAGTGGCAGGCGATTGTTCTGCCTGCGCCCGGAAGAAAGTCGTGAGTTGTATGTATTATGTAAGTTTCACTTCAAAGTTAAACTTCAACTGAGCTCTTAACTTTAAACCTTATATAATATAGTTATAGTACAGGTACAGTACATACTTAGGTAAGTATGAACTGTTCTTTAGTTTTATTTACATATATTGCTTACAAACTTAATTTTAAACTATAACAAACGTTAAGTCTGAGGGCTTGGACTTCCCGGCACCAGCCAGTTCGAGTAATATGCACCTGTGTGACCCTGACTTGCTTGAGCTATTGCTTATATTTCCGAATCCATCTGTACTCCCTTTTCTATCCTCCCTTTTCCGTTAATATACTCCAGATTTTACCATCCAATTTCCCAAAGTGGCCTGATGACGCCAATAGGCTTGTTCGTTCGCGTGCTTATGCGATACCACGGCCTCACAGAAAAATCGGTTGTGAAGCAACACTTGCATTTCCCCAAAATTAGTGAGGTTTCCGGAGGCCCAACTCCCCTTCTCCTTTTTCTTCTCCCCTGACCTCCTGCCCTCTTTCCCATCTACTCATCCCCTCTCTGTCCCCTCCCCGCATACCCTCACCCCCCATCACCTTCAAATCCGGGCAGCGCACTTGCGACTCTTGAGTTGCAGGTGTCCATGGACAGCGGTTGTCACTTACCTCTGTCTACACCGTGGATGGGTAGATAGATATATAGATACAACGGAATACAGGCGTGAGGTTATGTATAATGTTGAAATCAAAAAATGCTTTTTAGATCCCTATATTGCTATAATGCTGTAAATAACTAGTTAAGTAGGTACCTAAAATCATGTTCCTGAAAACATCCCTCCTAGGGTATACCCAGGTCCCTTGCAATAGACCCAGTTGTGACGGAACACCATGTCCGACATACCACCACAACCTATTTTAAAGATGATAAGGTAAAAGTACCACTTGTTGACACTGTCCTAATAGACGTGATATTTTAGTAATTGATACGGTAAGAAAAATATATTATATGAAGGTGGAAGACTTTATATCGATATTACCAAAAGTGATAGCTTGTGTAAATTTAAAAAGAGTTTAGAAGATTATATTAGAAAAAATACTAATACCAATAAAATTGTCCTCATGTCTGTAGTTTTATATTACCGTATAGTGTATAGTGATCACAGAGATGTATTATATCTTATTACATTTTCTCATTATATCAATGAACTGTATTGTTCTTTTTGAGAAAATAAATGTCTAAAACCCGAAGTACATTTAATGTATAATGAATACGATAATAATGCTATCGTTTAAAGGAGACATGCTCAATTAAATGGCAGATAACACGAGAGAAAACTGGACTTTGGACTCTAATATAAGTATCCTACAGAACTAATACCTGTGATTGGTTTATTTGGTCTAGTGGTGAATGACCCTAACTGCTGAGCCGGAGTTCGTGGGTTCGATTCCCACACGTGACGAAAATTTTGTCAATCCACAATTAGTTTGTCCCAGGTCTGGTTATTATTTGTGTCCGTTGTATGTATGTTTGTTAAGTCCCCCGCTATTCAGGAATAATTCCTAATGCGGTAGTCTTTAAAAAAAATCTAGTTGTGGCTAAGAATGTTTTTAAATTTTACTAACATATATTTTGTTACCTTAATTATTATTTGTAAAAAAAAAAACATTGTCAACCAATAGATCAAAGGAAAATTTGAATATAAACTGTTAGTGCATTTTAAGACCATTTCAAATTAATTCATAATCAAGACAATAATACTACGTATTTCCACAATTTAAGTTAAACGAAAAACTATTTACTTCGAAGGTTCCTGCTCCTATAATATACATATATTTTTGTTTAACCATCCGTTTTCAAGTGAGCATTTTATTTGAAACGCGTAGTTTACCTACTCTTAAAGCATGGCATCTTTACTCCAAATTCATTATCAACTACCGCGGGTACCGGGAACGGCAACAGTATTTTTTCTGGATGAAAAGTATATATATAGTAAGTTCGTTTCACTAATTAAGACACAAAAGTTAGGAAGAAAGTATTTCAGAACCTGCCTCTGGCAACCTTACCTGTGATTAAAATGGGACCACCGTATTAGGTATACTCAGATATAGATACATTTATTATTATAGAGATATTCAGATCAATTCTGCTTCCTGCGATGAGTGATTTAAGTCGAGTTGAAATGAATGTGTGTGAATGAAATGAAATGTTTTTCTTTGTTAACTCTTGTTCTTTTACAAAGTGATATAACCGCCATGATTTTAGCAAAAATATCGTGAATATAGGTATATTTCAAGTTGTAATCTCTATAAATATTTTTTTATGGGACGGGTCACCTGATGGTAAGTGATTGCCGCTGCCCGTGGACACGCATCAATGGCAACTTAAGAGTCGCAAGATTATCAATGCTACACATTATTTTTCGAGGTATAAGTGCGATTATATTAATTTCCACATTTTATTTTTCATTATAATTATTGAATATTGACATAATTTGAATATTACTTTACATTACTAAATACTAAATATTACTTTGTTTTTTTCTCAATACCGACCATAGTAAAATACATAGTACAATTGAACATGTACCTACTAATCCGATTCTTTTTTTTTTGTGTGGAAATCCCCACGGGTCATCTCCTTACCGGGTTTACTGGGTAAGGTGGTATGTGGTGGACTCGAACCGACTAAAACCACCCAGTGTTCCGTTAACGGGTCTTATGGCCGGGGCCTCAGGTGTATTCTAGAAAGGAAGTCCCTGTGTACCTTTTGAGCAAGGCGACCCCAGACACCCCATGTGGTTCCGCCCCCCTCTCATATTTAGTAAGGCGTGCGTGGAACACGTCGTGCCGCCGTCTCGGGCCTGCTTCTGCTAGGGCGATAGACAGCCCAGTCTGTCGCCCTCAGGCCAGCGCCTATGGAGGACTAATCCGAATCTAAACTTTTGCCTAATTTGTGATCAGTAATACATTTCGACTTACATCAATATGTACAAATCAACTTTTAAGTGTAAACTAATATAAATTGAATTGTATCAAAAACTCAAACTAAATCTAAATAAAAAATATGTGAAGAACAAGGCACGCTAAATTATAGGTGCTGGGATGCGCGGAAGTCCTCCCTTCATTCTTATTTCTGCAAAAGTAACGGTCTGAATAGTGACGGGAACAATAAAAATAAACTGTGAAAGAAAGAAGACAAGATAGAGTAAAGAGTTGGAAGACACAACAACATCAGAAAAAACTGAGTAACTGTCGTAAGAACGAGGGGCTTTACAAACATCAACGGACAGAAAAAACACTCTGACTCGGGACAACTACATATTTGTAAACCGACCTTCGGTTCAGCAGTCACTAACCATTAAACCACGAGGCCCATCAAACTCCAAGATTGCTACCGACTGCTACAAGATTGATATCAAAGACACTACTCTAAAAATGGTGATGATTCTAATAATGAGTAATTTTCCAAGATCATTTAAATTCTAAGACATATTAGGTTTTTGTTACTTTTCTAAGTTCGGTTTATTTTTGAAAGGTTTTATATAGACCTAAGTACCAGCACTTCTTTTTTATGCAATAGGGGGTAAACGAGCGGATGGGTCACCTGATGGTAAGTGACTACCGCCGCCCTTGGACGACCGCAACTCAAGAGTCACAAGTGGGTACGCTCTTTTCTAGAAGGTTTAAATGTTTCTTGTAGGTCGTGTCCGTCGACAATTTGTTCCACAGGCTGATTGTGTGAACCAAAAAGCTTCTGGAGAAACGCACTGTGGTGGATTGCCAATCATCCAGGTGATGGGGATGGATTTTGTCGCCTAGGACGATGGGGAAAACAATTCCTCAGAACCATCCCCATAATACAAGCGATAGAGAATGAATGAAGCTACATCTCAAGAACATGTTAGTAATTATTTATATTTGTTTTTTTTTTTTGGATTTTTTAAGATTCAGACAATGGTTGTGATACTGTTTTGTACTCAGTAAGTTTCCATCGTGTGAGTGATATCCGCTTAGGATTGAGCCGTGCCATTTCTTAGTATTTAAGTTGACTACTAATTGCCTTTTTATATAACTTTTGTGAAACTCTATTAGATCCTATTCAGAATAGTAAACTTATATTCGCATACTAAAATTATGATGAAATTACCTCTCTTAACAATTTTGATAAAATTGTGCCTTATTTGTAATTGAATAATTGGTTTTGAAGAAGTTCATCATCATCATTTCACATTCATCATTTATTCTAAAATTAATATTTATTTACACTCAAATGTGCATTTAAAACAAACATATATGTATATATATTTGAGTATTACTTAACACATATTTCAAAAGACCAAGATTTTAGCAAACTGATATAATTCAGCTAAATTATGAAAATAGGGGACTGATAAGAGCAATAAGTAAGAAAATCTCTTTGGGGTCGTAGTTTCATCACTTGTTTGAACAACATTAGAATCATATTTAGGATAAGTCTACTGAAGATGCTGTGGTTGATGTTACTGAATCAGTGGTGAAGCAACTTGACATTGGGTTGAAGGTGATTGGTATATTTCTAGATCTATCGAAGGCATTTGACACTGTCTCTGTCCCGATACTACTTTCTAAGATGGAACGTTTGGGTGTGAGAGGAGTTGTACTGGATATATTAGATATTATTATAAAAGTTACTTATCTAACCGTACTCAATACTTTAAAACTGACACTCATCTAAGTGACCCTGCTAGTCCTAGTTTTGGAGTCCCTCAAGGTAGCGTGCTTGGCCTTACGCTTTTCCTCATATACATCAGCAACCTGTGTACTAAATCTCTCCCGAACTGTAAAATAGCATCATATGCAGATGATACGGCGTTGCTTGTGTATGAGGGAGGGTGGGTGTGCGCGTGTGTGCAAGAATACATATGTTTAAATGAAATAGATTTTATACGATTAACTACCTAATTAGGTTTTCAGTTACCGGGTATGATTTTGCAGCCACTGTCTTAGTTTATTTTTAGTCTGTTTATAATTTAATTTAAATATATTTAAGTTATCGTTGACTCTATTGTAGATACGGGTGCTGATGATATAATATTGGCATGCTGCTAGAGCTGTTGTATGAGCTTGTATGAAGCATACACGTGGATATCTACGTCGGGTAGAAGGTACTTTGCGCGACACAGATATGTGTCTTTAGAGTACCACTCTCAAAACGAATAAATGCCGCACAGAAAGTACTGAGCATTCTTTGTACAGGTCAAATCTTTTTTGTACAGGTCTTTGTGTGTGTGAATTGAAAATAAAAAAAAAATATAACAAATAAAATAAAAAAATAATAATAAATAAACACACACACTCAATGTGTTTGTGTATTTTTTTAATGTTTATTTTATTTTCATTTTATTGTCACCATTTAATTGATCATGAAATCACTACGTCTTCGTAACTTTGTGTGTTAAATATTTAGTAGTATAATTCTATTTAAATTACTATTTACTAGTACTATCACTCAGTTCATACTAGTACGGCTGACAACGTTTACCAAATCAACTCAAACATACATTTATTATGTTTTATCGGTACTTTGGTTATGTAAGTTATTATATAAGTTTCTCGAAAAATAAATTGTTATTATTATATTCAAAAGATATTAGTTATTTTTACTTCATTTGTTTCAATTTACACGAACGTAAATTTGCAACATAATTTTATCTTGTATCATTTATCACGTCATTTAAGAATGTATTAGAAATAAAAAAAGTACATCTTACAGGTTTTTTAAGAATTACTTTAAAACTTATATTTAGGAGAGAAAAGTGATTTTTTTCATGTACAAAAAAAAGATACTCAAGTTTAACCTAGCCCATTTAGAACGCGATTTTGTACTCCTGTAGAATGTTAATTTTATACTTGTATGAATTATCACAGGAGACGCAGAATTAGCTAAAGCATTACTTCAAACAAAGAGTAACACAAAAGAATAAATGTAATAATTTATTATTTTCGACACTATGAGTAAAAATAATGAGCATTTAAAAAGCAGACTTTGTTACTGTTCTAAATAAATTCTGAAGTCAAACACTGGCTTTAAATTTTAAATGTCTCGTGATTTAAAACATGTTAAATTTGTAGACCAATATATGTGACCCCTATGAATAATATGTTCTTTTAAATAAATAATATAATGGACATTGAGACTATGTCAATAAATGCTAATAGGTTTTATTTTTTTATCGAATTTTAAACTACCTTCGTACAAGTCATCTTCCTCAGCTGAGATTCTTTGTTTTAGGGATGTGTAAGTAACTGAAATATCGATATTTCTAAGGGCTCTCTACAATGTACACATTTACACAACTTGTTAATTACAATTTTTAAATATATTGTATATGCATTTTTTTTTCTATATTGGGGATAAACGAGCAGTAGGAACAAATTATAATAAATGACGACCTCCACCCGAGGACAGAGGAGAAAATGAGTTTTGCCTTCGGTAACCTCACTCACTTACTTCGGTCGAGCGTGTCCACAAGTGCTTAAGCATGACTCTCTCACGTACAAAGACGAGCACACCATTAATTATGCATATAGTTTACATTAAATATTTGATAATACTAATCACTAATATTATGTATATGTATTCATTAAGTATCGATTTTATCAATATGTATAGCGCAGCAATACAATTACAAAATTATTCACATCAAACGTCAAATCAAAATTATGTAATTGAACTTTGCCATTCGCTTTTGTTTATTCATCCGTTTTTTTTTAATAATAAATATATGTTTATCTAGATAAAAAATGAATAAAGTTCACAGGAAAGTTTATCTTGGTAATACGATTGTTTTGGTTTATAATTGGATGAATCTCACTGTATTTTAGATATTGAATAAGTATGACCTCGGAATGTTCTTGTTACGTTTGGTAAGTACCAATAGAGATTGCATTATGTGCATTATATAAGTAATTTTACTTTCCCTACACGCAGTAATCATTAATTTGTGTTCCATATCTGATAAGCAGAATACACGTACATTAGGTATATTAATTGTGGTGTGTTAGTTTATCAGTTACCATCAGTCAATACCTATCTATTTATTAAAATGAACTTGAGTATTATTTTAATTATGATCATAAGTTGCTTATAGACAATGTCTCGCGTGTATATTCAACGCAGATGCCGCCAATGTCAAGTATTTCGGGAGAAAAATAAAATGAAAATCAACTCTCCAATTATTTTGATAGTTTTCATAATTTTTCATTATTGCTGTTGCCAAAATTTAAAAATCGAACAAGTATTAATACTGAGTAGGCATAATGTGCGGACTCCTTTGTCTCGAAATTTATTTGAATACACTCCAAAGACTTGGCCCAATTGGAAAGAAAAAAGTGGATATTTGACAGCTAAGGGCGCTCTCTTGGAGGGCTTTATGGGTGAGTTTTTTTGTTCTTGGCTTGTACAAGAAGGTATTTTAAGCAAGAAATGTCCAGATGAAAAATCTTTGTATGTGTATGCTAATACTGCTCAGAGAACAATGGCATCTGCAAACGCCTTCATAAGTAAAGCATTCCCTCTATGTAATATAACAATACACCACACTAGTAATGCTCTAAAGGATCCAATTTTTAATCCTGTAATACATAACTCTTCAAAACCATTTAAAATTGAAGCTGTCAAACAAATGCAGTCATTATTGAACTCTTTCAACTTAAATACTTCAGAAGAATATTTAGAAAACATTTTAGATTACAAGAACTCAACATATTGTTTGATAAAGCAAAAATGTGATTTAGTTAATGACGAAAACAAAGTATTTGTTAACGTCGGCTACAAACCAAATTTAGAAGGGCCTCTCAAAGTATCAAAATCTGTTATAGATTCTTTTATAATGGAAAATTATGAAGGATTTCCGATTGATGAAGTGGCATGGGGTAAATTACAATCAAGCGATGATTGGGATGCTATAATGGCGTTAAGCAGAGGATATCACAATGTGATTTTTAATACAAGTGTTGTTGCCATTGATTTAGCTCGTCCCTTGCTGACTTTTATCCATGATTTGCTTATAAACAAACAGTATAAAGTTACATTACTCATGGGCCATGATGCAAACATTTACACTGTCCTCCAAAGTTTGCAAGTTAAATCATACATGCTTACTGATCAGTATGAAAAAGCTCCAGCAGGTGGCAAGATTATGTTCCAGAAATATATAGACAAAATTTCAAAACAGAGTTATCTAAAAGTTGATTATGTATATCAAAGCACAAAGCAAATGAGAGAAGGAAAGAGTTTGTCTATGGTCAATCCACCTGAGTTTACAGTTTTGGCATTGGAAGGATGTGAAATAGATGAAAATGGTTTCTGTCCTTGGGATGACTTTATCAAAATATTGAATTCTATTATAGTATAAGTGTAAACATGTATATTCATATTTGTTTAGTTAGTCAGTTTTTGTGTAAATATGTGGGATATCATGGCAATATAATATTTTTTTATTACATAATATATTATTAGTGTCACAAGAGATTTGCAGATCTGTTCTGATTGGTTTATTTCTGTATCAAATCATCAGATCAGGTATAAGTAATGACGAATCATTGATTATTTTTGTATTTCTTATTCTGTAATGATTGCCAATTTTTGTTGGCAACATTAGTGCCCGTTAGAACTAAGAATAGTGGTATTATCTTTTCTGGTTACTTATTTTTATATATTTTGTACTAATGTTGCGCAAATAACGCCATCTATCTTATACCTACCTATTCAAGGCTAAATGGCTTAACCGATATTGAAGAAATTTAGTATGGTGGTATATTGGACCCTGGGGAAGAAAATAGGTAAACTGTTTATAGACATACTACACTGGTGCGGCTATACAAGCTATACATAAAATAATTAATTAGGATAGAGATATAGACTATAAGATTTTTAATACTCAGTAAACATGGAATTGTGACAAGAGATTAAAAAGAACTTGGTAGCATCTAATGATAATATGTAGATATAATTAATTCCAGTTGCAGACATATTAAAGTGCTTACTAGTTAGTAATACTAATACTATATATGCTTTTACCGAGTGGTTCTCTGTCGAGTATAATAGGACCACACCATGTCTTCGCGAGGGCTTTGTAAGAGGCGACTGAGGGATTTAATAGTTATCTATCGGATACCCTGGTTGATGGCAACAGGCTTGCGTGGCTTACGTTAGTGGGACCAAATTGGAATTGGCAAAATATGGTTGTTTCCACTGCCTACCCCTTCGGAGAGGAAGGCGTGACCGTATGTATGTATGTTAATATGCTAAAGCAATATTACACACCTGTCAAAGCTTAGGCACGAATCGCAGCCCATTGGTACCAGTGCGATACCACGGCCTCACAGAAAACTGGTCGTGAAGTAATGCTTGCGTTGCATTTCCCCGAAATGAGTGAGGTTTCCGGAGGCCCAACTCCCCCTCCTCTTTCCTCTTCTCTCGTCCCCTCTTCTTTCCCATCTTCTCATCTCCCCTCTCTTCTGTCCCCTCCCCACATTCTATCCCTCATCACCCTCAAAGGCGGGCAGCGCACTAACGACTTGAGTTTCAGGTATCCATCGGTTGTGTATAACTAGAAATAAGTCGGTTGTCACTTACCATCAGGTGCCCTGTCTGTTCGTATGTCCCTCTATAGTTAAAAAAAAAGTTGTTTAATCATACATAGCATACATATACGCACACACACACGCCAGCCCGTATCCAGCACAATATAGTGCCACTTACGTATCAGAAGACCTGGTGCCGTCATCCGGGTACTATAATAGTAATTTTTTTTTCGTATTTTTACTATTTTCATAAAGTAGTACATTATTTTGTGAACGTAAGTTTCCAAGTTAAGTTACATGCCACTTGGTAAGCAATACCTGATGCTTGACAGTTATCATATTATTTGTAACGCACACATAGTAACTGGAATCGTTAGCAATTAATGATTAGTAAGGAATACTCGTGGTTGCCATAAACATATATGTACTCGTATTATAAGCGTGATTGTAATCATTTAAGGCCTATAGGCAAAGGATGTGTAATGAAAAAAAAAAAAAAACAGTTTGTCAATCGGAGAATTGTTTTGTAATTTATATGATATTACTACAAATCAATTATAAGCTTGTGAGTACCTGCTTATTACCAACTTTCACGATTCTAAGACAATGGGAATTAAATAGGCTTTTATTACCTAATTTTAAAATTAACACCTAATTGACCGTGTCTTACGTTCTTAATTTCGTCGACTTAGAAGATAATTTTTGACTTCAGGCTTAGCTTCAAGTTAACGCTAACATACTACAATATATTATGATGTTCTATTTTCAAAAAAAACTGTAAATAATATTGTGCTTTTTGAAGCATCTAATTATAGATATAAATACTCTTTGATATACTCATATAGATTATAAATACCTACTACATAATATATATGTACCTTCTTAGATTAGATATTTTATAATGATTTCCTGTAAGGTACCTACTTTTTTACTTTCGCTGCGTTTTATCCCTGTTATGCAATTTTTTATTGTTTTTAATAATGTTTTCTTAAGTAAATAAAAATATGTACATATTAAAACTATTAATACGAAATGATACTCTTTTCTTCAACCCAATTCAATCTCACCTACCTATCAAAGCGATTTTTACATTCTCAGGGGTTGTCAACTCACCGGGGCTAGTAAGGTGGTATGTACCACTAAAACCCGCACAATTTTCGGTCACCGAGGCTTATAGCCGGGGATGTACCCTAGAGAGGACATCCCCGGCAGACTGCGGCCTATCAATCAAAAATGGGTTCGATTATCACATACAGGAGACCCGCCTCTCTAGCTTCTCGCGCGTAACTTAGCTGGCCCGTGGAACGCGTCGCGTTGTCGCGTCATGTACTTTATATAGGTATTTCCGCAACACTTTGGGCAAACCGGATAAGTTTTGCCCTGGATGCCATGGTCCATTACGTCATTCAGGACAGGACAAGATGAGAATTGAGATGTACGGATAAGGATATTATTTGAATATGTAGGTACTAGAAAGCATTTAAATTAATAATTCAAATTAATTTGTGGTTGGTGCATTCTGTACATTTAAATGGAGTTTGGATAGTTTATTTTATGGCCGGCCGCCTGCCCACGGTAAACGACCGATACGACCTTCAAACCTTTTAGAAAAGAGCGTACTCCTACCTAAAAGGCCAGCAACGCACTTGTGACTCTTGAGTTGCGGGTGTCCATGGGCGGCGGTAGTCACCATCAGGTGACCCGTCTGCTCGTTTGCCCCCTATCGCATAAAAAAAAACCTCGAGAATGACTACCCTAAATTATGTTAGGAATATCCGTATCAAGCTAAGAGTAAAGTAAGGTTGTCTGTAAGAGATTGCCGTGTGTGTTAAGACCGCCCATTGTTATACCTAAATGTTAAATATATCACTATATTCTAAATTTCAGGTGTACAATAAAAATAATCAATCAGTAATTTATTTATTATTGTACATAATACATATATTTAAATTTAAATACTAAGAAATATAGAAACAAAAATTTAATGCCACGCAATGTGAAACGGCTCAACTGCTCATTTTAAATTTGTAGCTCTTAAATTTTGATTTACCTTAATAATCAACAAACTCATCAAATCTTTCTTTCTTTAATTTGTAGGATACATTTTGGTAGCTTATACATGTTCTAGGTGCCATTCTTGATAAGTTTTTATGAAAAGAAAAAAAATGTTGTGTACAGCGTATTTTATAGATAAATATAAATAGATAATGATAAATAAAAAGGAATAAATTGAGATTTGTTCTTCTAACACAGGGTTCCTGTTCTACGACTTGGAAGAGATGTCAGTCTCGGAAGAGGTAACTATTAAGACCTAATTGACCGTGATCGAACTTCGACTGCAATAGCTCGCAGAAATTCGTTTCACGTATAAATGTTCTCCTCTACTTTCTGTGGCTGGAGAGGCCATTATAACAGAAGAACACTAGAAATATAATCTCTACATAGTACAAAATAAAGTCGCTTCCCGGCGTCTTTTCAAACTACGCAACAGATTTGAATGCGGTTTTCATCAATAGACAGAGTGATTTAAGAGGTTATGTATAATACATGCAAAATTTAAAAGTGAAAAGAATAGGATATCATAAATTTGTAATGTGAAATCGTAAAAGCATACGATATTTTGTGCGCTTACATTGTAAACAGTACTGGCTAAACCTACCGAGATAAATCATAATAATGTAGGTACTACGGAACTGAATATCTTATAAAGATCTACAAAATTTCTATCTCTTAAAATAATATTATTGATCCCGCCAAACTGACACCGTATTAGTATGTACTTTGCACCCGTGCGAAGCTCGGCCCGGGTTACTGGTTTAATGTAAACCATAAAGTAAATTGAACAACTTTCACATAACAGAGTTATATTCAAGGCCAAGTATGTAAGTACCAATAGGTAATGTTATTATCTGTGGCAAGGTCCTTCAAGTGTATTTTGTTTTCTATTACATAAATATAAGAGGGTCGATTCGTATTATGTAACGTATTACACATAAAATCTACTATTCGATGATAGAATAGTAGATTTTATGTGTCAAAAAGCTAAAAAGAGCGGTTACATTCACTGATATTCTTACAATTTCTAATTTGTTTAGATATGTAATTTGGTATACACCTTTGTAGCCATTGCATATATGCTTTTATGTAAAAAAACTAACTAACGTGGGAGAGACATGCTTCGGCACGTATAAGCCGATTCGACCGGAGAATTAAAACGATCTCAGGGAAAACCAGCCGTTTAACAATGCTTGCAGTGTGTGACCGAGTGACTGAAGATACCGCAGGCCCAACTCCTTTCCACTACCCCCTTCACCCCCTTTCTTTTTCCTTTTTTTTAGGGTACACCTGAGGCCCCGGCCATAACACCCGTTGACGGAACACTATTTGGTTTTAGTCGGTTCGAGTCCGACATACCACCTTATCCATTAGCCCCGGTAAGTTGAGATTATCCAAACAAAAAATAAATCCAGAACTACTACCAGACTCATAGATATGCTTCTATACATATTTTCAAATATTATTTCTATTTATTCTATTATTTCCAATTTATATATTATTTCTTGTTCATGGGTGCTTCTATTCAATTGATGACTGATTGATGAATCTGATGATTGAATACATTTGTATCGATTTTTATCTCTTGACATCAAAACTAGTAATTTAATATTTTTGTCTGTCTACAATTGAAATTATTTTATTATTTAGATTGTTAATTATTCTTATTATAATGTATTATTTAATGAATATTCTTTTAGTTTTTAATTATGTCATTTAGATTAAGATAATTGTATTTCAACACACTAAGTAAATATATACAAACATATTTTAATAATTGCTCTTTACCAGTGCAAAATAAGCGCAAAAGAAACAGCTAAGCAGTAACTCAACGAACTTCTTAATAACTGAAGAATTGTAACAATAATAATAAGCCTGTGTGTGGTGACAGACTGTCAAGAGCGCCGCGCAATGATTGTCGATATGTGATAGTCATATCTACTCACAGATTAATAGCCAAAAGTCTCTATCAACACCCTAAGAGGCTCTATTTATATAGATAGCTCGATGAAGGAATTGATGCAGGAGGCAGTTCTCCTAGACACGGTGAGCCGTAACTACCGGTGTCTGTGCCTTTTGAATGTATTTTGTATTTATATGGTATATTTAAAAATGTTATTTATATGTATGTATTAATTTAAATAAAGAGATTTGGATTTGGCTCATAAGGTTGTCGATATATGGGATGTGAATTTGGCAATAATTTTACCGATAGTAACATCAGACTATTGGCGATTGTTAAATAAAAGAAGAA
This sequence comes from Tyria jacobaeae, assembly GCA_947561695.1. Lineage (NCBI taxonomy): Eukaryota > Metazoa > Arthropoda > Insecta > Lepidoptera > Erebidae > Tyria > Tyria jacobaeae. Next base: position 5,727,443 of record OX387236.1, on the reverse strand, counting down.
AATAAAAGAAACCTTCAGAGGCCTGACGCAGAAGGCAGTTCTTCTTGGTACGCCACGTATTGTGGTAAGGTTCCTGTCTCTGGAGCCCTAACCACCGCGCGGTGGCTTGGTCACACCGACACTTTTGGGACACATTTTTTAATATTTTTAAATATACTGTTTTTTACATCTAAAACGTAATTTATATTTTGATTTAAGTTATATAAATTAAGTAATAATAACCAGCACATCTTACACACGGCCGTCTGAAGGAGTTCGAGTTTCCCCCCTTTATTTCACTCTCCCTTTATTTTAGTACGTTTTATTATTGTCGTCATTAACTGAGTCAAAAGCTCATTGGTTTTCCTTGCTCAATTATTATATCATAACCAACTGAACTTCCTACTTCCCTATTTACAAGTATTATTGGTTCCCAGAAACACAAGATATCCAGACAGAATTGTTATTGTTACAAAAATTCCAAAGATGTCTATGTATTATAAAAATTGTAATGTGATGTGTCTACGTATCTATAATAATGCCTATAAAAGAACTACTTGCTAAATGATTAAAAAAAAAACTTAAGACGTGGCTGATTGAGATATGGTAATACTGAATATGATACTGGTTGACTACACGGATGCTGCAGTGGTTTAAGTGTCACCTCGCCAGTATGCAGCCTCGCTGAGTGATGCCGGTTCCCCACACGGGTAAATACTTTGTGTAATCCTTAAATTGTTGATCCGAGTCATGGAGTTCCTGTGTCCCTTATTTGAATGATTGTAAAATCCCCGTGATACAGGATTTAATACTAGTGCGGTAGTTATTTTCTATATACATATGTATATATATATATATATATATATATACAGTAGAATCCCGATTATCCGAACACCGATTATCCGAACATCCGATTATCCGAACATCCGACTTAAAATGTTTCGACGGTGCAACGAGACATGTTACGACAAGTTTATTCCAAGTTTATAAGATTGTTGTTATACGCTGATATAAGCGGGAACTCTGTGGAATTGCAAACATAAAAAATTGTATAGAATAAATTATTAAAATTAACTCTATCTAATTCTTCAATGAAATCGATCAACGATTTTAAACAAATAACAGAAGCAATGAAAATTCTTAGCATTGGTGATGGGTGCGATGAAGAGAATATAAAGGAGTGGTTGAACTGACATAGCGGATTCCAAACCCTGGATTCTGAATATTAACTGATTAAGAAATAATTGAGGATTTGAACAGTAACAAGAGAGAAGATGAAGAAGAGACTGAAACTGGGGATGTATGTCAAGTACCATCTCACGCAGAAGCTTTTGAAGCTTTAAATGTTACTTTTAAGTGGTTTGGAAGATAGGATGAATCGGATCCCATGCAGTTGTTACAACTGTAGCACAACAGGGACGTGGCGGCAATGGAAAAATGTGATTAATTATATGCTAATTTTTTTGCACCTTTTGGACTACTGTTTCCTAAGATACAGGCTTCAGCTTAGATTGGTAATTAGCACCAGTACCTCATAAAATGCATACACACTAAATTGTGCCTACTTTCTCAAGACTAATACATGTAACTAAAATGTCAAAAGCTTGTTTAATTAATTTATTTATTGTACAAGCTAGCTAGCTAGATTGGGATCAGACGACCTTGTGTGAAATGTCTGAAGTTATTATTGTAACATACAAAAACATATCCCTGTATCCCTTAGGGGTACGTAGAGGTGTATTAAACACACACATTTAGCTAATTAGAATTTTGTCCCGCTTACGTAACAGGGCAAGTCTATTGCCGTCAACCGGGCACAGTATGCCTGTATATATACTGTCTGATAGATAACAGTCCGATCCCTTAGTCGCCTTTACGTCACTACCAGGAACTCAGAACACATTATTGTTATTATAAATTGCACAAAAAGATGAAGGTAATAATTCAGTCGGGTTTTATATAGTTTTAGTTTGGTTCAGGTTAGGTTGAGATTGAAATGAATAAGACAATATAATTAGCCTTAATTTTTTTATTGAAGTTTTTTAGGTTTTCATACACATTCTTTCTTACTGTTATAATTATTTACACTTAATTATTTTTGAATATATTACTTAATACTAATTCTACATAACATAGAATTACATTGCGTTTTGTTGTAGTTGAAAACAGATTGAGCATTTTGGTATTAGTGTAACTTTTTTTAGTTGGACTAGATATATCGCAGTAAACTCACCATGTTACCTTACTTACGGTAGTAATGTAAATATAATAAAATCTATCAATTTACCTATTTCTTTTTTAAAGTCAACTTTCGCACTAGGACCGATTCCTGTGTTTTCGGAGTTGTTAGTTGACTTTGTGGGTTGACTTTAGAAACATTCAAGCAACGGACACAAAGAACAATCAGACTCAGGACAATTTGTGAATCATACAAATTTCGGTCCCGTGTGGAAATATAACTCACGACCTGAGGCTCAGCAGTCTGGGTCACTAACCACTAGACTAATAGGCCAGTCTAGTCAGTAATTAATAATTATAAATATTACTTAACCAAAAAATAAGAAAGTAACCTAACAGTTTGGAATCAGTTTATTTTTCAACCATCTGTTGAGGCCCAATTTTCTCGGTTTTTCCTAGTTTTACTTAAATTACTACTTAATTAAATCATATCTAGCTTTACAAAATACTGGCATCTCCATCGATATTAATTCCATTCCAAGTTTATCTAAAGTTAGAACTTGGAAGTCTAAGGTGGTCTTAACGTTTCTGCAAGTCATATTGAATTTTCTTAATACTGTACGCCTGAAGTTTAACGTGTTGAAAACCCGACCCTCCTTTCTGAAATAAAAAATAAATAATAATATAACATTTCATACAAAATTGCGAATTCAAAAGTTGTGGTCTGATTCGATTCCATTGATTGTTTCGTCTTGAATTTAGAGAATTGATAATATAAAAAAACTTGTAGGAAAGGATAACTAGGTGTTTAGTTACCAGAAGAAACTATAAATACGACACTCACTTGCACCACCTGATCTCATATCGCTGTAAGAAATTGAGCTTCTCCGACTGGATGACCACTCGCGTCTCATTTCTGCGATCCAAAATGTAATAAAGCGGCTGAAACTGCAAACAAATTTGTACTTTAAGTCAAAGTAGTCACCTCACCAATACGTTGCAGCGTCGAGTGTTGTGGGTTCGATCCCCGCACGGGACAACACTTTGTTTAATCCTCAAATTGTTGTTCTGAGTCTGGGTGTCCTTTGTGTCCGTTGTTTTAATGTTTGTAAAGTCCCCCGCAACACAGGAATTAACCCTAGTGCGGGGTTGCTTTTATACAAAAAAAAAAAATAATTGTTTTAGCCTTAGTCATGTAACTTTTTTTGATGATTTTTGTCTAATTTGTTAGTTTAATGTTATGTTGTGATTTTGGTGGTGGTGATGTCACAACTAAACGCGATTTGGATCGTGAAACTTAATGGGATTTTAGTACATCTTTGTAAATAAATCTATATCTTGTCTAGATTTCATACAGTATATATACAGTTGCCGGATACATAAAGGATGGTTAAAAAAATGTGGCCGTTTTATACGTATGTATTTTTTCATACGATAAAATGATATTTAGAAAAATAAAATATTATTTAGGTATCTTCATACATAATATACTCACTTTAATCTCGTTAGTACCACATTCAGGATCTAATGGAGAATCTGAGACTCGGAATTCGTAATTTTCAATTTTTTCAGCAAAGCGATGTTGGAACTGAAAGAGAAATTAAGACACCCATTAGCTAAAAATCTTGTAATATCTAATGTAAACTAAAATAAACTTGTGTATAAAGTCAACTAAAAAATTGGTTCCAAAATTACTAAGGACCGTAAAAAATTTAGTCATTGTCGGCCATTTTTATTACCATTTTTTATCCTTTATTCTTAAAAAGACAAACCCGCACGAACGAACACAAAGAACACCCAGACTCGGGACAACTATTTGTGAATCATACAATTTTTAGTCCCGAGTGGAAATTAAAATGGAAATTAAAAAGTAGATCAACAGAATTACATAGTAATCATATTATAGTTAAGTAATTACGTTATTAAATAATGTATTATAGAAAAAGAAATACGTACTTGTAAAACCCGTCGAAGGACCATGTTAACCACTTCTGTTGGATAATGGTCACCTTTGTCTTTACAGAAGCCCAGTCCTCTACATCCTTCTGGCATTTCATCTGCCAAAGAAAAAAAAAACTATATTTTTTATCTATTTTTTATATATATTTTTTATCTATATATCTTTTTTATATATTTTTTTTATCGGGGCAAATTTTAAATTTCATTTTATTTTACCGGTATCTAGGCAGTTACGGTCATTTAATTTACCGGTAATTTATCTTGTGTATGTATACTTACATGCCCTGCTATCGTAGCTCACTATCTGTTTAAAACCTTGGCCAATGAATGCTATGTTCAATACCTGAAAAAGAAACAGATTATTAAAACATTTTATAGGTAGTCCACTATAATGCTTTATTTAGACGCTCGCAAACGTCGTCGTGTCTTTCGCGTTTGATGTTTTATTTTCACAATGGCGTAGTTTTGACGTAAGAGATTGAAGATTTAGGAAAATTCTTGAAAAAAGTATTAATCTTGCAGTCATTAGCACCCAAGTTATAGTGAAAAAATACTAAAATTTTCTTAATATCTTTTAAATCTCTCTAAAAATATATATGATTAAAAAACAAAAGCTCACCAAAAACACTGTTACTAATATTTTTTGCATGGTAATTATTATATTAATTTATAATTTGAAAAATGATATACTGCACGTTGTTTGAGTTTACAATTGATGCCAATCTCAATTTGCTGTAGCTCTTATATACTTACTGTACGAGTTTCCTCCTAAATTATTATTATTTACTTTGCAACTCCCGCGGGAACAATTGAATTGGGCTTTAAGTATTACGTCAGATGTTGATGTGCGGCGCAATAGTTATTATTGCATACATAGTTTTGTTTCATTTCAAGATCTGTAATATTTAAAATATATACAAGGAAAACCTTCCTTCGTCATTCTTTCACCTTCACAGAACACATATCATATCTTTAGTTGACTGTTGATTTGAGACTGGATATTTTAAATATTTAATTTATTCCGAAACATTATTTAGTAGATCGTTTACATTCAGTTTACAAACACAATCAATTTTATTTTTGTAATATAAGTGCGCTGCCCACTTCTGAGGGTGATGAGGGATGCAGGGAGAGAAAAGAAGAGAGGGGGATGAGGGAAGAGGAGAGGAAGAGTTTGGCTCTGGAAACGCCTCTAATTTTGGGGAAAGAGACGCAGATGAGGACATGGGAAAAAGGGCGAGACGTCAGGGGAGAGGAACAAGGAGAAGGGAGTTGGGCCTCCGGAGACCTCACTAATTTCGGGGAAATGCAACGCAAGCGATGCTTCACAACCGGTTTTCTGTGAGGCTCTGGTATTGCACCGGTAGAGCCGGCCCAATAGTGCCTAAGCATGGCTCCACCACTGTTGAATTTGGTACATTTTATAAAAATATTTAATTTTTTTTCGTCCTAATGCTTACATTCTTCAGGCCAATCTATACCCAAGAACGGGTTAATGGCAGTTGAAGATCATGGCGAGTTTAATAAGTAAGAGTACTAGTCTAGATGAGTGTCAACTTAAATCAGTGGTAGAGCCATCACTAATGGGCCGGCTCGACCGGTGCTATACCACGGCATCTTTTTATTTTCATACAAATGCATGAATTTACTCCTTATTAAATATCCTCCTTAAATATAATAATAATATAACTTCAGATATCTCACACACGGCCGTCTGATCCGTAACTAAGCAGAGCTGGTACTATGGTAACCAGACTGCAGATAAACATACTTATATATTTCAAGAAAACCGGTTGTGAAGCAACGCTTACGTTGCATTTCCCCGAAATTAGTGAGGTCCCGGAGGCCCAACTCCCTGTCTACTCTTTCCTCTCCAATCATCCCTGCCCTCCTCTTTTCTATCTCCTCATCACCCTTCTCTCTTTCACCTCAACCCATTTCCCATACCTCATCACCCTCAAAGGCGGGCAGCGCACTTGAGTCTCTTGAGTTGCAAGTGTCCATGGACAGCGGTTGTCGCTTACCATCAGGTGACCCGTCTGTTCGTCTATCCCTCTACATTATATAAAAAAAAAAATGATTCCCATTACTACATTTGATAGCGAGACTCACATTATATATTACTATACTATTTCCTGTTTGACGACTAATAACACTTCCATTGATTGGTAGAGACATATTTACGTTGGATTGAATGATATCTATACAACATCAGTTTAAAAGTTCTATGACGGAACTTATCTTACTAGTCGAACACATTGCGACTCATTTGAAAATAAGTACTTACTTTACATTAACTTCTAACGAAAGACGAAAGCCGTCACCGACGACCTAATCCGGGCTACAATTACGGTGAAATAAACAAATGTGCTGTGAAAGATCAATCGTGCTCTCTCATGCATAGAACACATTTTTATTTATAGTATTTGATAATAAATACTTTGTTTTTGTCCTTATTCATCATTTTGTAAACATCATTGCCATTTCTATATATGTATCTCATTAAAAAAAAACTATTTCTCATCTCATTCTGTTGGTTTGTCGGAATATTTTCCGTGTAATATAACCGAACACCTTAGTAAAGAATAAGCGAGCACTCCATTAACTAATTAGATGAAACGTGTACAGAGTCAGTCTGCTTTGTGTCACCTCTACATTCGAGTGCATTCATTGCAACATTATAACATTTTCATTTAACATACTCGTAACATTAAAATTACTTTTCTAACCTTTAAGACCTTATTGTGGAATTGATCAATATACTATTCGTGTGCAAGATACGGTCGAAAAACATTACCCTTCCTATCGACTGTATTATTAAGTTCTTATATTTTTTTAGCTGACATATACTAGCATGTGATATCCTTATATGTAACTCTTCGATTCAATAAAACTATTATTTATCAGAACTCTTTAAAAGAAACTTTCTTATATGCAAGAAAATTCTAAAAACTCTTTTTGATTTGGATATTGATGAATAATTATCACCGTGACGTGATGTTTCAAAGTGGAGCAGTAAGTGTATTTTGCGGTGAACGGCTTATGGTGGAAAAAAGAAACTGACATACGAGTGGGTATATACTTAAACACTAAAAACACTACACTTGTTTTTGGGACAGTCGTGTGAAAACACTAGAAACCATAATTTAGTACACATATTATAAATTCCCATCTTATCATATATGTCTACGTCACCATTATCCGGTTGTTTTGTGGCAATATTTTCCTGTAGAAGCGAAATCAGGTTACTATAAGCTAGGGTTGCCATCCATTCGGGTTTCTCGGATTTGTCCTGGTTTGGAGAATCCCGGGGAGCGTCTGGGGCGTCATGGTTTAATTTGTAGCTGAAGTACCTAGATTCACAGTTTTGTTTTCATAACAATGTACAAATATATATACAGTCGTGGCCAACTAATTAAGGACATTCAAGATAGTGGACAGCAATAACCGGCTATATACATATAAATATAAAACCCTGTTGATTTCTCAGTAACTATTATTTGCATAATTTGATCCGATTATTATACTATAAATGGCTGTAAATAAAAGATTAAATAAATATAAAAAAGTGTTTAATATCAAAGGTTAACCATGTATTCAATTTAAGGTACAATTCTGTAGCTGGACATTTAATTAAGAACAGTAAAGTAAAATGAAAAATAGAGTTAAACAGAACTAATAATCTGCAGTATTTTAATTTCTTTAACAACTTCATTTTATTACGGGTAAAATCAGTACCCAGTAGCAAAACCTTTGTTAGTAATTACCGCTTGACACCGATGTGGCATAGACATTATCAGTTTCTGACATATTTCAACAGGAATGTTTGCCCATGCCTCACAAAAAGCTTCATTAAGTTCATCTAAAGTTGTGGTACGATAAATGGCAACTTTTTTCTTAATTTCGTGCCAAAGGTGCTCGATTGGGTTGAGGTCGGGGCTATTTGCTGGCCAATCTAGCACTGATACCGACTGTCTGTTAAGAAACGACTTGACTGAACGGGCTGTATGTTTTGGGTCGTTATCATGCTGAAAAGTCCATATAATAGGAAGATGTTCCTCAGCATAGGGAAGCATAGTTTCTTCTAATATTGCCTTGTATTGATGTTGGTCTAAGTTACCCTGAACTTTCCTCACAGGTCCCACTCCACGTCCAGAAAATGATCCCCACATTTTAATGTTTCCTCCGCCATGTTTCACCTGCTTTTTTGTGAATCTTGGATTCATTTCCGCTTTTACAGGACGCCGTACGTATTGCCTTCCATCTGAAGAAATCAAATTAACCTTGGTCTCGTCAGAGAATAATACATGTTGCCATTGGTCGTAGGTCCAATGTCCATATTTACGTGCAAACGCCAAACGTGCATTTCTATGCTCTTTCTTTAACAACGGTACTTTGCGAGCCACTCTTCCGAACAACCCTGCTTCTACCAGACGTCGTCGAACTGTCCTCGCTGATACACTGACTCTTTCGTCTGCCCCAAACACTTCATGTTTAATTAAAATAGAGCCTAGAAACGGATCTTTCTTAGCTAACCTGGTTATCATTCTATCTTCTTGCGGAGTTGTTTTTCTCGATCTTTTTTTTCTGGGCACATTTAAAGTTGTGTTATTGCGCCTGAAATGTTGCACTGCATTGCATACCATAGTTTTTGAACAATTTAAATATCCTGCTATCCTTCGGTATGACCAACCACGCTCGACAAACTTCATGATAATTTTTCGTAGTGTTGCATCGCAACTTTTATTTTTGCCCATTGTTCTTCAAAATAACTCTCAAAACTTGAAATTACAAATCTAGATTGCCGCCAAAACTACCACAAAGAATAGGAGAAGAAAGAAAATAATAATTGAGATTCAGATTTTGAAACTAGAACGCAATATCTCAGTGTCCCTAATTAAATGGCCAGCCAGCATTCTTTGAACAAATAGCACTGTGATCATCTATCAGCTATACTGTAAAGAGGTTTAATGTTTAAGAAGTTGTTATTGTTTGTATAATTAGGCACATAAATGACTAATTATACTTACATGTAAAAGATGTGGAATATTGTTTAGACTCGTTGGAAAATAAAAAATAAATTCACAATTTGGATTAACTAGAGAGTGTCCCTAATTAGTTGACCACGACTGTATATATACTGTATATATGTATATATATATATTGTATACTAATTTATGTTTTTTTCTTTCATAACAAGAAATATAAATAAAAAGGATGAAATTTTTTTCTTAGAATTGTAAGATTCTTTGTCTTATTCAAGATGATGAAAGGTTTTTTTTAATAAAGAATAATAGTGACGTGGTTCACACATTACTAGTGTTCTCGTAAACCTGGTGTGTTCAAAATGTCAATGCACTGGGTGGGGTTTGAACTCCCTACGACTTGAAGTCCGATGCCTTAGCCATTACGCTGTCGTCGCCGATGACAGATGACTAACTTAAGTTTTAAATTGTTTAAAAATATATAAAAGTTGATTTATGATTATGACAATTTTTAATTATTTTTTGTTATATATAAAAGTATCAAATTTATAAGTTTCGAATAATGAACTCTGGGAATCTGTAGATGTGTAATGAATATATACGCCATTTGTTAGTACAAATTGACGGTAATTTAAAGAGGGTTCTGTCGTACACGAAATGGATTTCACTGAAAAAACTAAAATCACTTATATGGTGTTCTCATGGATGTCGTTATCAGAACTGGACCAAATTGAAATGGTACTAAATAAAAAATAAAAAAAAAAACATCAAAATCGGTTCAGCCAGTCGAAAGTTATGAGGTAAGAAAACAAGGAGGTGATGGCTATGGGTCTGTAGTTGGACGGATCCGAGTGATCTCCTTTTTTAGGGATTGGGTGCACTAGAGCTGTCTTCCATGAGTTCAGGACTACGCCAAGAGAATAGGAAAGGCGATAAAGGCGCGTTAAAACCGGTGCCAACTCTCGAGCACACGTCTTCAGCATGATAGGAGAGATTCTATCGGGCCCACTCGACTTAAGAACGTCGAGGGAAAGAAGTGCTTTACGCGCTGCCCTTTGTGTAAACCGGACTTCCGGCATGCGGCTCTCGCACTGCGGTATGGTCGGCGGTGCGTTTCCCCCGTCGTCCAGGGTCGAGTTGGACGCAAAGAGTTTGCCCAGAAGATCGGCTTTTTCTTTAGCGTCGTGGGCCAACGAATTATCTCCTATGTGCAGAGGTGGAAGGGATGGCTTACAAAAGTTCCCCTGGGAAGCTTTGGCAAGAGACCAGAATGCACGAGTTCCGGAAGGGAGACTCACTAGTCTCTCGCCAATTCTGCCGATGTGAGCCGACTTCGCCCCAGCAATTACTCTTTTGAGGGACCTGGAGGCAAAGTTAAATTGCTTCTTTAATGTGCTGGTCTTTACATCCCGTGCTGTCGCTGCATTAGCCATTGCTTGGTAACATTCCTGCTTTCGGCGGGACGCCGCTTTGCAGGTTCGACCAAACCAGGGCTGGGACTTGCCACCTGTGGGAATCAGGGAAAATGGAATGTAAAGTTCCATACCCTGAAGCACAACATCCGCGACAGAGTCGGCAACGACATTGGGATCATCCGGCGAGAAGCAAACCTGCCTCCATGGGTAGGATGCTAAAATGTTCGCATTCCATCCCAGTCTGCTGACCTATAGTGCCATACGCGGCAATTGCCTGTAACTCGCGGCCGCAGCGAGTGAACGAGTTCCACCATACTCCTAATCAGGCAATGGTCCGAAGAGCCAAGAGGGGCCTCAACGGATACTTTGTAGCCGTCAGGATGTGTGGTCAGCAAAAGATCCAACAGTGAAGGCACGTGGCTTTCGTCAAGCCATATGCCAAGGCGAAATCGTGAACAGATCTTCCCGCATGATCGATTTTGCGCGAACCAAGCCATTCGGCGTGATGGGCGTTAAAGTCACCAAGAATCACGATCTCTGCGGATGGGACCTGCTGGAGAACTGAGTCTGTAGCCATTTGGACGTGGTCGATGAGTCGGTCCGTTTCGGCATCACCGCTATGGGACCTGTAGAGGCATACGTAGATGCGGGGATGGTCGTCGCAGTCTACACGTAGCCATAAGATGGAGAGGTCCCTACCTTCAAGATTGCCGAGGCGCCGAGAAGTGATATCATCTCTAACGTATACGCATACACCAGCCTTAGGAATAAAGGAGTGTTCCAGTCCGTACCCAGGGCAGCAGAGGTAGGATGTGTCCGCTGGAGATGATATCTGCGTCTCGGTTGAAAAGAGCAAGGCCGGCTTTGCTGTCTCAAGGTGGTGGTCAACAGTGTCGAGGTTAGAATGTAAGCCCCTGATCTTACAAAAATCCACGGTAAACGTGACAGGGGGTGCCATGGTATGCCTTCTCTTGCCCCGAGCAGATTTTGAGAGCGCAGTTGAGCCCCCCCCCAGACTACGAGGGGCAGCCATGGCGTCCACGCTCAGGTATAATCCGTACTGAGGGTGGATTCTCCAACGCTAGCGCTGGTACCCCCCTGGGGTATCCTTTTTGTTAACAGCGCTATCATTAGGGGGGGTGGGGGGTTTTGGGCCTCCGGAGACTTCACTCATTTCGGGGAAATGCAACGCAAGCGTTACTTCACAACCGGTTTTCTGTGAGGCCGTGGTATCGCACCGGTCAAGCCGTACCATTCGTGCCTAAGCATGGCTCTACCACGTAAAAGTCTTATTTAAGAACAATGTGCCAATCGAAGTCTATCGTATAGATATAAGGGTGATATATTAACAGATTCGGTCAGTTTTAGGTATTGTCATGAGCTAAGTACGAAAATTCTGACAAGAACATTTGCTTTGTACTCACCTACCTCATATTTTGACTGAAGATCAAAAACGCGGTCGCTTGTATTGATGTCGCTCAATGCTTGAAAACTGTGACGGAGGTGGCTCGAATGTTGTATGTGACATCGTCACAGGTGATGGAAGTTGGATTTATTGTTACAAACCCGAAACTAAAAGACAATCTGTTCTATTCGAAGAATTAGATGCTCCTATTCGAAGATTGGGAGAAAAAATTAATAAGGCAAGGAAAAACATGATTACCTCACTCTTCGGACGGACGGGTCATTTCGCAACAATCATTCTACAAGATAAAATAACTGATGAACATACTGATTTGTCAGTCAGTGTTTACCAGTTGTCTTGGAAAAAGTTAAACGGCAATGCCCAAGAAGTAGGATCCTCCTCCACCGTGATATCGCTCCTGCTCACTCCTCCAGACTGACTACCGAATATTTGTCTATCGAAGGTGAAGAGTTAGTGAGCCATCCTCCTTACAGTCCCGACCTATCACATTGTAATAAACAAGTCACAAGTCCAGAAATAAAAGATAAACTTAGAGGAATTCGTTTTAAGAACCATGAAGATGCCATGGCTGCGTTTGAAAAAGGTGTGAAAGTTTATCGCCTAATTCAATGGTTCAAAAACTTTCAGTATAACTCTGTAGTTTTATATGCTACATGTCCTGGTTGCCAGTTTTAAGAGATGGTAACCCTACTAGAAGTTTTGCCGTGTGACGCAATACTATCAACAATGGGCTACACATGGGCCACACTATGATTAATTAAGTTTAAGGTAAATCCAAAACATTAATGAAATAATAAAATATTTAACGTCATACAAATAACATCGATTGTTTATTATCGGTTTTAAGATTCCAAATATTTGTCTGTAATATAATAAAGAAAAAAAAAAAGTAAAACTATTTTACTATATGTTGTAGGGTGCAAACGAGCACCTGGTAACAAGTGACTACACTGCCCATTGAGACTGGTGCTTTGCCAGCCTTTCTGATGTACTCGACTCGTAGAAATAAACCAAATCAGCATAATTGGACTGTTTTACTGGCTCTTTCACCAGATAAGCTCTAAAATATCAAATTTTAATGATACAAACTACTCTTTACCGTGGGAGAGCCATGCTTAGGCTCGAAAGGACCGGGGGTAGACAAACAATGCCTGCATAGTATTGGCAAATGAGTGAGGATACTGGATTCCTAACTCCCTCATTTCACATTCCTAGCTCTCCTCTAGCCATTACCCCAATCATCACCCTCAAAGGTGGCAGCACAATTACTACTCTTGAGTTGCAGTTGTCCATGGACGGCAGTTGTCACTTACCATCAGGTGTCCCGTCTATTCGTCTGTCCCCCTATATATAAAAATAAAAAAAAACGAACAAAATTTTATTATTATTAGAAGTAGGTAAAAAACGACTTGATAATGATACGTAGATATCTGATACACTATAGTAAATATATTTATTTGTATGACCATTTTTTTTTAAATATGTATTCTATTCTATCTATAAGAACAATTAACGCACTAGGATTAATTCCTGTGTCCCGGGGTACTTTACAAACATTCAAACAACGGACACAAAGAACACCCAGACTCAGAACAACAATTTGAGGATTACCCCTTGGTTATGTTTAATCTTAATCTTGTTGTTTAATTTAATGTTGTTGTTTAATCTTGTTAATTAATATGTTTAATCCCTTGGTTATGATGAGACCGAAAATCTTTGTCATATTATTTCCTGAATTGAAGTACACACGCATACACATACTCAAACTCACACTCGCACGCACTCACACTCTCGCACGTAAACATAAACACTCAAACGCACACACGCATACACACATACTCACTCATATCAACAGACACACACACACTCACCCACATTTATAATAGTTATACAAGCGCACTAAGACACTTACCTGACATACTGATACTGCACGAGTCCAGTGCCTGGAGAGGCTGGTAATCTGTCATATAGGTCTCCTCCTAGTACAGATACCAGTCTCTCACATAGTGGAAAATTGATGTCTAGAACAAGTTTCTAATGTGCAATTTAATTTTGTAGCTATGTGAGAGAGAATCAATAAACTATTATTATTATAGAATCAGCATGGTGGCGAGGTGACCATTTAAACCGCTACGTCATCCCTGAAGTCAATTTTATTTTAATAATTCAATACTATTTAGGATTTACCTTATATTTTAATGAATTAAAGTGTGGCCCATTGTTGACAGTAGTGCGTCACACGGCAACAGCTAATCTTTTCCTGATTTCTTTTCTACAGGAAAATATTATTACAACACAACCGGGTAAGAATGACGTAGACGTATGATAAGGTAGGGATTTGTAATATAGGTACTAGCCGAGTAGGATTCGGTGGATTAGAAGATAAGTACACCATCTTTTAGCGTTGGTGTCGTAAAGGAATCGACCTCTCACCCATATGAAGAATAAGAAAATAGTCCTGTCAGTAATAACAGATCAATCCCAGTATAATGTTGCACGACCACTTTCAATAACTGGGTCGGGCACAAAGCTGTAGTACGGTAACTCGACAGGAAGGTTACATTTAAAAGCAATTTGCTAATAGACTGTCTTGTCCTGGCCACTTGGTTATGTCTATGCAATTAAAGTACTCGCCGTTGGCCAGACGAGAACCACCGGGGTTTTTCCGGGACGATAACATGCCCGACAAATGTCAATTGTGCCATATGGCCCACAACTATCCAGGATATATTCAGGATATGTCTCCAGTAGTTGTTCGTCATATTAACTTCATTTGTAATTGCACAGATGAAACCTCAAAAAACCTTGCTCTTCAATATCTCCTTACGATCTGTAATATTAAGAGCAGGTTTGCGCCAGTTTTTTTTTACCTAGACCAAGCGGAGTAAGTCCGTCATAAACTGCCACCACATCCCGGTGTACCTCCACGTTAACAGAGAGAAAATTTTCTCTATTATTATTATTTAATTACTAGAGTAATAATTACTAGAGAGTAGTAATTATATAATTACTCCCTAAAATTATTAGGGAAAACCTAAAATATACAACGCCACAGGTAGGCGAAGATACGAAGGAATTTTATAACGCATCCCTGTAAATAGTCCCTAGTTATATTCGTCATTAGTACACAAATATACATAGGACGTATGCAAATATGTTTACACGCCTTCTAATTTAGATATATTTTTGTGAGCAAGTGTTCACAGTAGGAGTATAATTACTCTTACTAAATCTGAATTATAATTCAGAATTCGACTTTCGTAATTTCTCAAAAAAAATCTAAGTTATAGTCACCTCTTTGGCATGAGCCTCCCCCTAAACTTTCCACTGCTTTCTGTCTCTAGCTGTTCTCGTCCAGTCTGCTCCAACTCTTTGTATTAGGTCTTCCGGTTAGTTTTGAGGGATTTATTAAAAATGAAATGCTCTTGTATTATTAAAAAGATAATTTATATTTTAATCAAAATGTGCTTCATTACTAGTTACAACCTTTGGCCATTTTTTGGGCAACAAATGGATTCCATCATAAAAAAACTGATCATCTTTTCTTTTTTAGCCATCCATTCATCGATCCATTTTTTGATACATTCGTAAGATTTGAAGTGCTGATCTGCAAGGCTGTGTGATGTGTGTGTGATCGAAATATGTGGTAATCAGAAGGAGCACAATCTGGTGAATATGCGGGATGCACTTCCCACTGAAGATCTGAAAGTGTATCTCTTACAGCTTTTGCGATGTGTGGGCGAGCATTGTCATGCAGTAAAATTACCTTTTGTTTTCTACATATGTGCAATTCTTGGTCATTTTTTGGTTCAATGCATGACTCATTTCGATTAATTGATGTTGATAACGCTCGGCTGTGATAGTTTCATTTGGTTTTAATTAAATTAAAATAATTCATAATAAATAACACCTTTCATATCCCACCAAATGCATAACAATACCTTAAATACGTACTCTTCGGAGTCAATATGGACGGTTGAATAGGATCTACCCATGATTTCCTACATTTTGGATTATCATAGTAGATCCATTTTTCATCGCTGGTAACGATTTGATACAAAAAAACTGAAGCACAAAGGGTTACTCGATTTTGCATCGATAATTCTGATAAAACATGTGGAACCCATTTTCTTTGTTTTTGAATTTTACCCATTGCGTGAAAACGATCAGAAATTGTTGATTTATCTACATTTGATTCTTCAGCCAACTCTTGTAGTGTGCGGGCAGGGTTTGTCTGGTCAAATAACGCCTGCAATTCACCGTCTTCAAACTTTTTTGGTTTTTCACTACGTTCTTTATTCTCTGAATCAAAATTACCCCTTTTAAATCGTATTCACATGTTTTAACAGATGGTGCTGATTCATGATACGTATCTACAATAAGTCTGTGAGCTTCTGTTAGTGTTTTTCTTGAATCGAAAAGTAGTAAATGACGAAAATTATATTAATCGCGTTTCATATTTAATCACACTAAAAACTTGCGTGCGTTTACTGTAAGTGAGTTACTTCGAATAATTAAAGTGCAAGCTAAAACACGCTGCATCGAACATCTTAGTAACTTGTACCGATATGTCGCGACAGCTACTTGACACGTTTCCGAAAAGTGTCAACGAAGTCGTCAAAACTTTAACTTGTTGTGTGTGCTGCATCGTCGTGTGGTTGGTTGTGGTGAAGAAGGAAGAACAAGAACAAGAGGGAAAAAAAAAACAACATGATGAATAAAGACGTGTAACAACTTTTGTTTTTGTTATATATATATATGAATGAACAGTGTGGATCGACAGAACACAAGATAGATTTATTATTTGTACATTATCAAAATTGTTGTAATATACATATATTTACGAGTATACTCACTTGTTATGTTTACGCATTCACTACTTGTATATTTACGAGTACGCTCACTGGTTATGTTAACGCATTCACTACTTGTATATTTACGAGTATACTCACTGGTTATGTTTACGCATTCACTACTTGTATATTTACGAGTACGCTCACTGGTTATGTTAACGCATTCACTACTTGTATATTTACGAGTATACTCACTGGTTATGTTTGCGCATTCACTACTTGTATATTTACGAGTATACTCACGGGTTATGTTTACGCATTCACTACTTTTAAAGAAATTTCTCTCCAAATCTCAATAGGTTTGGCCCTCATAACGTATGTGGGACTAAATTATGGTTTGCAAAAGGTAGGCGTTGGAGAAGCCTCTGCCTACCCCTATTATGGACATAGGCGTGTGTATGTATGTTCTATCCAAATCGTCTCTGTCTTAGGAATGAGTTTTTTTGATTTCATATCTCATCTTTTCCCTTGACCAGCTTGTGAAGTAATGAACATGGACTGTGCTGATGTCCATAGTACTGTTTTGTAACTTGAATGGTACAACCACTCCTGATGGTAACCCGCCCAACGTCATTATAGTCACTTACACTTGTTGTTGTTGTAAGTATGACAAAGAACACTATTGTATTTCGTTTCAGTTTTCAGCTCATTTCAATGCGATACAGTATGTTCATAAAAAAACACGATATAATAACAGCGAAATTTATTACAACAGGTATTTAATCATATAAATAATAAATACACAAGTTGTAACAAAAAGTGTGTAATGCATCATTCAATAGTATTCTTGAATAGACTATCAACTAACGAAAAGTAGAAAATTAAGCTTCATGCGTGACCGTTGAACAAAAACATTTAAACTAGTGACATACAAACTAGCATTACTAGTGGTGAATAGCGGCATAAAGACAACAAATGAATAACACTGACATCTAGCGTCAAGTATCATTACCACGGAAACGATTGAAGTTTAATATAATTTAATCATTGATACCTTACTTGCTATCTAACATTCCTGAAATAAACATTTTTCATTTCATTTGTTTCCTTTGCTTTAGTTCCTAAGTAACTCAACAGGTGGCACTTAGCCCATTTGACACATCATTTAATAAAATGGTATAAGAATTGATATATATAAATTAAGATAACAACATAAATTAACTTAATTAAATTATATAAGCAATAATAGTGTTTGACGCAACATGTTGAGTTTACGTTACACGTCAATAAATAAGAATGAAAGCCTAGTTGATCCACAGGAGAAAATTATCTACAAAGTACCCACGCAGAAATAGAAAATATCCATACTGAAAACCCAAGATTAAAATATGACCTAAAACATATTAGGATAATAGATACATATAAAAAACTTACTATTACTGGCACTCTAGACCTAACGTCGCTATCGGAACTCCAAAGAAAATCAAAGGTAAGAAACTTGATGCCTACACCAAAATAAGGAAGAGCAATGTTAAGCAGATATTTATCAGAACATGCCCAAAGAGTTTTGATATTTCTAGTAAACAGATAGAACTAATAGAAATAGCGCCTAAAACTAAAAAAAAGCGTCCAACTCAACAAACATACACAACAGAACAAAAAAAAAGGAACATGAATCTCTTCATAAAAACAAAAATGAAACTGAATCCTGCATTATTGTTCAAAGTTTTGACTACAACCGGAAATCAACTACAAGTATCCACAATGGGCACATTGCTGGGTAATCTTCAGAATGTGCCATATTATATAGTACCTGGATAACCGAGCTTTGTTCGGTATTTTTTGGTAAATCGTGTAAAACAACGAAAAAAAAAGTTAAATAAAATAATCATCAGGACTCGGACCGGGGTAATCTGGTTACGGGACCGCCTTATTTCCCACCTGACCTATTACAACCTTATAGATAGTGGCGAAATTTACCTTCGTATACTAATGATATTGTAGCAGTTTTTCATTGCCTGAAAACACGGATTATACGACGTTTTCTAAAACTTTCTAGATCGATTTATCGGCCCCGAAATCCCCTGCATACAAAATTTCATGAATATCGTTGGAGCCGTTTCCGAGATTCAGATTATATATATACAAGAATTGCTCGTTTAAAGGTATTAGATTAGATAAGATATAGATTAACCTCACACCTAAGTCTTTTTTTTTATTATGGTGAGACGAACAGATGGGTCACCTGATGGTAAGTGACAACCGCCAGTGAAGAGGAAAGAAGAGGGGGGGGGGGTGAGGGGAGTAAAAGAGAAAGAGGGGGAGTTGCCTCACCAGAAACCTCGCGCTTAAGTGCAACGCAAGCGTTTCTTCACAACTGGATTTCTGCCATTGTTCAACAGATACTGTCACGTAATTTGGTATACATGTAATTATCATTCGTAACTGCATTCAACTAGTGTACCAGTAATTATTAGTATTGGCCTGTATATTTATACAACCAATGCTGATAGGGGATATAGCAGAACTCAAAATTAATACAAACATCTGGATAATAATGTGCAATGGAACATAATAAACATTTCTTTATTTTTTTTTTGGATTTCATTCGAATACTGTAATGTATGCTTTGTTTATTTAATAGTCTTCATATAATTTGAAAGTATTGAATATGGCAAAAAAAAAATTATAAAGACTTCTGCTCATATAGCCTAATGATGTCCTGTTTCACGGCAATTTTAGAAACCTACAAAGAAAGGACCTTTTAAACTGCTTAAAGAGTAGATTGTTTTTATGTTCCCTACGTTGATGATGATGATGATGAAACTCGGGTAACTAGAGATAGCTTACGGAAAAAACAATCTACTCTTTACGCAGTGTAACCGCTTAAGATTTATATAATAATTTAAATTATTAAAATTATAATAAAGCGCCTTTAAAGATAAAACCAGCAATGATAAGTTGCACTGGTAACTATACTTACTTAAGCAGGTACTTCAAGTAATTCACCTAAAATTAGCAAAATATTTTAACTTGTGTTTGAGAAGGCTTAATAAACCTCGTTTAAAATAACGTCGATTCCAATTTTCATGATTATTAGTTAAGTAGTAAAGGTTTGAAAGCATAAGATATAAACAAACAGATTCACATTTATAATGTTAAATTGAAATTGCCTGTTAC
The DNA here is from genome assembly GCA_947561695.1 of Tyria jacobaeae. Taxonomy (NCBI): domain Eukaryota; kingdom Metazoa; phylum Arthropoda; class Insecta; order Lepidoptera; family Erebidae; genus Tyria; species Tyria jacobaeae. Next base: position 5,707,528 of record OX387236.1, on the reverse strand, counting down.
ATACATACATATGCTCACTCCTGTAATCCTGAAGTGGTAGACAGAGGTGACATTCACACACACATTGTATTGTCAAGTCCAATTGCAAGTATTGTTTGTCTAATTACTAGTTTCCTGCGAGGCCGCTTCGACAAATTGTGATAAAAGTAGCTCTCCCACGCCACCACACAATTGTTTTCTAGTGATAATGATATGGGGAGTCACTGAGATAATATATAATAAAAACTAAGTAAACAAAATCATTAACAGAATATTACAGAATGTGTATTCAAATTGTAGGACAGAACAGAAGATAAATATTAGAATAAAAACTTTCGTGAGTGTGACGTCCGGTACCGTTGCGGCTGAACGACTTACTCCTTGAGAAAGGTCTCCTGTCTTGACCGAAACTAGTCGGGCATCGAAATACATACGTGAGTAAAACTGTGTCTATACACATAAAATGCTTTGTATTTTGTATAAACCTTTTTTAACAGAATTGATGGAAGACGTGTTTCGTATTTTATTGAAATCCAGATTAAAAAGGGGTAGAAAGTTATTTCGGGGGTGATTTACTTCGAAGTTGATATCAATATTCCTTAGTGCTTTTGATTTAAACTACATTTTATTTTGACACATCTCCCCTCTCTTCTTTCCCCTCCCTGCATTCCTCTATCCCTCATTATATTAAGAATATTTTTAATTTGAATATAATAATATTTTCAGTGTGTTAGATTAATTTATTTTTCATTAGTTGTAATAATAATTTAATAAGTAATTTGTGTTAGATTTGTTAGTGTATAATATAAATATAAAGTTTTTCAGTTTTAATTGTAAAAATATCTGTATTTGATTTGTTGTATATTTAGTGTGATAGTTTTCTTTTAGTTTGTCTTAGGAGGTTCATTTAGTGTGTATTATTTTACATTTATAAACTTTGCAGTGTCTATGTTAAAAATGGGAGAAGATTTATTTAATAACAATGGAAAACTAATTAGGCCTTACTATTTTAGCAATAGTGGGGGATAGCGTATGCCTTTTCAGTACGTTTTGTTATTTGTTGTACGGCACACAATAACGCTCAATGGATCTTCGTGTAGTAAGTACTTCTCATGCTCATGGAGGTGAATTTATACGAACAAGAAGAACAAGAGTCTTAGTATATACATATATACATACACTCATGCTTGTATCAATAAAGGGGTATGTGAAACGTAATTTAGCCCTATTTACGTAGCAGGAGGCAGCAAAATTTGCAAAAAAGAAAGAAATTCTTCTTTGCAAGACCTTTTTCCTGGTAAATCTAGGGATATCAGAAATGGTGGTCAGAAATTCATACAAAAAATCTAATAACTATGGTATTGTGGAAGAAAACAGAAGAGGAAAGAAAGAGCCACCCAATAAGACGGCGAACGAAGTCGTTGACATAATTAAAAAGTACATACACTACGGTAGAGAAAAGATAAGACGTGAGTATTTAGGGGCACATATATGTATATATATAAAATTAATGTATAAGTTATATACAGAAGAGTGCGAAAAGATAATGTCGATACTAAGTTGACTGATACAATTCTGACGTCAGAAAGATTTTAACACTCCTTTCAATCTAGGATTTAAGCCTCCAGAGACTGACACGTGTGATGATTGTGATCGTTTTCAACCGACTTCAAAAAGGAGGAGGTTCTCATTCGACTTTATGTTTTTTTTTATTTGTTATCTCAAAACTTTCGACTGGATGCACCGATCGATTTTGATAATTTTTTATTTAAAAACCACATAAGTCTTAAATTTGCATTAAGTTTGTGCGCGACAAATGGTCGAACAACTCAATATCACGAAAACCGATTTCGATGACTCTGTTTTTACTGGAAAGGATGTACAGGTCTCCCAAAGTAATAATGCGCATAGAAATCTTCGTCCATGTTCGGCAACGGTCGTATGTCCCGAGCGTCGGAAGACGATTTATATATAGAGTGGGTAAGTGCATTCATGCATAATTTAGTAGAATTATGTGTTTTGTTCTAAAAGAGATAAATATTGATTTATCAGTAACGAAATTTGATTCGATAATTCCATGTAAGTAAATAGTGAGGAAAACCACACGATTGCGAATATGCTACAATCTTTGTTGGATTGATTCACTTCGAAGATGTTATAGTACTTTTCAAGTGTCTTACTGAAGCTGGTGTAGTGATGGAAGAAAAGAAGGTTTAAATAACACAAGTTTTATATTAGAAGAAGATAAAATGGTTTTCAAACACAGGTTTACATTAAAATCTTAGAAATCTTATCATTAAAGTCTCAGTTCAAAAGTACATCATCATTCTAGAATGATATTACAATTACAAAAAAATAATCAGAATCAGGGAGGATCTCTATTCCTGACATCGTAGATTCATCAGAACTTTCATTATGCTCTTGTTCATTTACACTTTCCCCACTGTTATCACCTGTGTAAATAATCATGTCATCGGAAAAACTATCGATTCTTGGCTCAAATTTTCTATATTCATCTTTGCATTTAACAGCATGATCACAAACTTTTTTCCATTCTTCTGGTCCTATATTATTGATTTTTTTCTAATATAGCATCTTTAACTGACGTGACAGTCATTGCAATATTTTTTTTGGCTACGTGTTGCTTTATTTGGGACCAAATATTTTCAATGGGGTTAAAATCTGGATGATATGGTGGCAATCGTATAATTTTATGCCCATGTTCCTCCATTATGCGGTCAATGGTAAATTCTGTGTATTTTTCTTTATATCTTTTTATAATTTCATACAAATCGGGTTTCAGTTTCTTTGGGTCATGCGGAATGTTGTGTTGTTGTAACCAAGCTATCATTTGTGGTTTAGGTGTGTTTGAGTTTGGTGGTTTCACAGACAGCTTATTATGATATGGGGCGTTGTCAATTACCAACACACTATTAGGAGGCAAGTTGGGAATCAATTGATTGCGTAGCCAAGTTTGATAACGTTCCGCGTTTATTTCTTTATGATAGTCACCTTCTGTGTCGACACATTTATGTAACATTAGAGCCCCTGGGACGAAGCCTTTCATTGCCTGCGTGTACAATAATTATTCGCTCACCTGGAAATGGGTTGTTTGATACCTTTTTTGCTGCTATCTTGCCAAGTTTTACCCTTAGTATGTGATGGTTGCACGTATGACTCGTCCATAAACACTTTGTTTCTACCAGAATTCCCCAGCTGTTGTATTTCTCGTAGATATTTGATCCTTTTTAAACGTATATCATGCTTTTCCATAAGTAACCGTCTGTTATTATCAGTTTTCAGAAACCTAAACCCCATATCTTTCAAGATCAGCCTTAAAGACTCTGCACAGCCTTTGAAATTAATAGCTTCGATCAACTTTTTTCTCAAATTATTTACAGTTGGGAGTTCTTTGAGCGTCAATTGAAAATTGTATATCATACTACGAATCACACAGTAGTCGAAATCATCAAGCCCTAGCCGAAATCTACTTTTAGGTCTTCCTTTTTTCGGTGTGGAAAATTGTACTATAACGGTAATTAGATGAGAGTTTGGTTAGATTCTGACACTGGCATCCATGAGAAAATCATATAAGTCTTAAATTTAGAGGTCAGTTGTTTATTTTTTAAAGTCCGATTATATCGTTCAAATACGTAGTTGTCGAGTAAATACACTCTCGTTATCGATAAAATATGTAGAACACGTGCAAGAAGCAAAGACTCGATATGATTTAAAAGCTTTTGATAAATTTCAATGTGGAATGAATCCTGATTGTAAGGTAATCACTGTCGGCTTCCAGAAATGTTTGCTTACTCTTTTACTAAATAAGTCTTCAGTCTTAGTTTCTATTTACGCAAGTTGTGGACATTCAACTATAAAATATCATATAGTGTCACAAACATAAGTATCTGCATTATGTGGGACGAACCCACATCAGGGTGATTAGGGAACGAATTATCTTTGGGTTTAATCGAGATGTTTGAGAAGAACGTCCTCAACACGACGACAAGAGAAATCACTATTTGGTCCGATAATTGTGCAGGACAAAATAAAAACATATATATCATCGTGTGTCACTTATAGTTATTGTGGAAAATATCTAACTTACTATGCATTAACCATAAATGTCTTATGAAAGGTCAAAAGGTGATACTCATATGGAGATGGAAGGTGTACATTCTACTATTAAAAAAATAAAAGAGATAGCTGCAATTTTCCATAATGACCCCATGGAACTGTCATCAGTTGATACGTTCCTGTTCTTCAGATAGCAGGGCACCAATTGAATTTACTGAATTATCAAGGGAAGATTTAAAAAACATACTGAATATGCAAGAATCGACTAAACCACACGGTATGCCATCACGAGTGGGTCTATTGCAGAGGACCCGGATATACCCTAAGAAGCAAGAGAGCTTCCGAGAACCCCTGCAGACCTTGGTCGCCTAAGTATCAGGCGACTAAGGTCACCAGTATTTCCATGGTGTGGTCGACTGATACTCAGGATAGCGGGAGGCCTTGCCCTCCTAAAAGTTAGAAAGGCGCGCGCAGAACACGACGCGCTACCATCTGAGGCCTGCTTCTGCTAGAGTAGCGGGCAGCCCGATCCGCTACCCCCAGGCCACCCTAAACTCAGGAAAAGCTGACGGCAATAAGTCTATTGCCGCGAACTGTTCCTTTCTTTGTAATTACGAGTTTTGAGACCTGCCTAAGCATGGTTCTCTAGCGTCAGAATATTATGAACAGTACAACAATAATTTTAATGATTTTAATCTCTTATTTATGTATATAACTCAGTTTATACGTAATTACAAAACATATAAGGAAAATAACAAGTATTTACTATGAAACTGTAACATGAGTAATCGGGACAATGAACATAAAATGCGTGTACGTACGCGTATGTACATAAGTACCTACAAATTATATAAGCTCCAATGAATACATAACGCATTAAAATCATGGTTAAACTGTTGGATGACGAACGTAAACATATATATAACGCCTGTATCCCGTATGGGGTAGGCAGAGGTGTAATAAACACCTACGTTATGCCGATTGGAATTTAGTCCCACTAACTTAATAGGAGGCAGACCTATTGCCATTAACGCTGGACACTCTATAACTGTATACATAATGTTTGAAAGATAACAGTCCGATCCCTTAGGTGCCTCTTACGGCACCCTCTGGAAAAGACGGGGGGGCCCATTTTACTCCAACGTCAACCGCACGGCAAATAATATTCGATAATCCTTGAAACGTTATCGGATTTAAGAATTGAAAATTGGAAAAGTTGCAAAGATGAAAAGAAATAAAGAGAGATAAAATATAACGTGTTACTTGTTTAAGGTAAAAGGCGGATTACCTCCGCGTGTCGGCTGTAGACCAATAGATATGATAGAATAATATAAATGATTGAAATTGGTATTTTCGTTTACATAACACAACACAAAAGAAAGTGAAAATGAAGATAACACGACATTAAAAACAAACCTTAAAACAGTTATTTATAGTCAATACGGTATACAGGGTCACTTTAAGTTCGATACACTCCTTGAAGGGGGTTACAATACAATTTATTTAGTACTTAGTCATGTGATAACGTGTCCAAAACCTAGTCATTTCTGGGGTATTTGAGATTTAAAAAATAAAGCTTTATTTTATTATTTTGTTGTTTACTGATACTCAAATATCCGGAAAACTATAAAAAAATAACATTAGCTATTAAACACTGCGTTTTTTTTAGGTAAAGCATAAAATTAGGAGTTATTTTAAGAAAATAATCATGTTGTAGGTAAATAAAGATTATTAATTAATTCTTAGTTCAGTACTTAATAACCGTCTAAGTCAAGAGAATATTCCCCTTTAGGAAATTAATATTGAAATCATTGAAATTTGCTTATACACACTTGGACAATATTTTAGTTGTAAATTTAAGCGGAAGAGAGAAATATGAGAACTGTGTTACTTAGCACTTAAAATCTTGATTTTGCAACTAGTTTTATAAACAGATAAATATATACTATTCCATTCTATTGAGAAATATGAGATTATAATAAAGATTAAAAAAAAAAACAATTGAGGAGATAAAAGGCGTAAAGAATAATTAAATCAGATACTCGTTTAAAAAGAACTGACCACAAATAAAAAAAAGTAGTCGAATACGAGTAATACATATGAATGGCAAACAGAACTTCGCCTTAGTCCGCCTCTCATTAGGCAGGAATGGGCCGCAAAGCAACACTTTCGTTACATTTCCCCGGAATAAATGAGGTTTCTGGAGGCCCAACTCCTACTCTCCTCTTTGCAATCCTCTTATCCACCTTTCTTCTTACCCTTCCCGCAACCCCCATCCCTCATCACCCTAAAAGGCGGGTAGCGCACTTAAGACTCTTGAGTTGTAGGTGTCCATGGATGTCAGTTGTCACTTACCAACGTCTGTTCGTTTGTCAACGTATACCCTAAAAAAAAAATCAAAAAAGCAAATGATATCGGATATTCTAGCTATGATATCGGATATTAATTTTGAACATATGTATGAATGTATGTATTTACCCGTTAAATACATACATACATATGTGCAATGTCTATATCCCAAAAGGAGTAGGCAGTGGCCTCTCAAACGCTCATTTTGGCAGGCATCAATTATTGCCAATTACGTGATTGTGAACCAGTCTATTGCATTCATCCGGGCACTGTATGACTGTATATATACTGTCGGATAGAAACAGTACATGATACCGATACCGATGTGATAGAGTAATGGCGATAAAAAAAATAAACCACTTGTTTTGTTACACTTGCAATTCCTCTTCAGTTGCTAACTCTTTTGGGTGATACGTTAAATCGTAAAAAAGGGGAAATCAAAACCTTATTCGTAATTTCCCTGGTGTCACATGATGAAATAAAATTGCTTCAGATACATAAAAAAAAACATGCATTCGAACTTAGAAACCCTTTTTAAAGTCGATTTAAAACTCGGATGAAACTGAGCAATGGATCTGGAAAGCGATAGAAAATCAGTCCGTTATCCCCAACGTATTTAGATAGATAGATAGATAGATAAACTCTTTATTGTTCAAATAAAAGATATTACAATAATTGGCGGCCTTATCGCGTTTTGCGATCTCTTCCAGGCAACTTTTGGATGGAGAGAGAGTTTATGTACGGCAGGAGGAGTTTCAGTGTCTAATTAATCAATATATGTATATTAGTTAATACGCATAAATACTAAGATACACAACACACATATAAAACACATATCCATATTATTGATATTAATTATTATATACCTGATACATATCTAAGAAACGCTTGGCATCAAGCTAGTAAGTAGTGATCTTTTATTATTATTTTTAAATTGGTTAGAGTCCTGGCGAGCCTGATGGGCAACGGCAACGCATTCCATAGACGTGTATAGCCTGTACAGAAAAGGACCTATTCATGAAACTTGTGTCATGCGGTGGCATTTTTAATGTCAAGTTCTCTGAAGACCTAAGGACCCTCGAATGTGTGCTATGCAAGAATTCAAATCGTTCTTTGAGATAAAGAGGAATGTTAGGATTAAATAATATACTATGCAACAATGAAAGGATGTGAATATTCCGGCGAAGGCGAATTGGCAACCAGTTGAGCTTATTTCGAAATTCAGAAACATGGTCAAATTTACGCAATCCAAAAATGAACCTTATACAAAAGTTTTGAAGTCGCTCAAGCTTATTAAGTTGGTCTTCGGTGAGATCAGGATAACTGGCATCTGCGTAATCAAGAATTGGAAGAAGAAGGGATTCTGCAAGCGCAATTTTGGTGGCAACCGGTAAAAAGTTTCGCAACCTCCGCAGAGATCCTGCAGAAGCAAACATTTTCCTACTTACATCTTGTAGCTGTGGACCTCAGGATAAGTTTCTGTCAATATTTGGGGCAGTTGTCACCAAACAATTTTAGAAGTAGTCTTGGAGCTACCTATAACGGTGACTTGCGTTTTGATTGTGTTTACATTCAGCCCATGTCGCCTACTTCATACGCAAATATACTCTATGTCCTTGTTTATTGTGAACACAGCTTCTGTTAGTCGTTGCAAAGGTGCTTCGGTATAAATATGTAAATCATCTGCATAAAGGTGGTAGGAGGAAATTAATTTAGTGGAAATAGAGTTTATGAAAACAGCGAAGAGCAGAGGAGACAGAACGCCATCCTAGGGTACGCCTGCTTGCAAAGTGCACCAACTTGAGAATCTATCCTCAATACGAATGCACTGCCGGCGACCGCACAGGTAGTTACGAAACCAGTCAACTGCCGTTGGAGATATGTTAAGAGAGTCAATAGTGTTAAAGGCGTTACTAAAATCAAGCAGCGCCAGCACCCTTAACTTGCCGTCATCCATACCTGCCCGAATATCATCCGTAATATGAACCAGTGCAGTAGTGGTACTATGTCCAGGACGAAAACCGGATTGGAGGGGATAAAGAAGGAAGTTTTTGGAAAGAAACGGACCAATTTGGTTGTATAACAGGCGTTCCAGAGCTTTAGAAAGGAAAGGTAGGATTGAGATTGGACGATATTCGGAGAAACAGGATGGGTTACATTTTTTTGGTAATAGGGTGACTTGAGCCTCTTTCCATTCTATAGGAAAGCTTCCACCTTGTATTGAAAAATTGAATATATGACTAAGAACGGGAGTGACTTCGTCCAGGATTGGCAGGATCATATTACGGCTGATACTATCACTTCCAGCTGCGTTGGAACCTATGGAGAGTATGCTTTTCTTAACATCACAATCGGATATTTGACTGAAGTCGAATTTCGGAGAGTCAGGAGTTGGACGAGAGGAAAGATATTTTAAAGTATTTTCCTTTATTGTCCTGTCAAAATTGGACGACGCTGAGAAATGTCGATTCATTGACTCGATATCTAAGTCTTTGGAATTTGTGTTTTGCCGCAATTTTTCAACTCCTAGGGATCGAAGAAAGTACCAGACTTTCGCTGGGTCTTTATTTTCAATAGAGGAATGAATGTGTTGGCGTTGTGCAGAAGGAGTGCAATTATGAAAGTGGTGTGTAGCGCTAAGAGGAAGAATGGAAAGGTTGTTGGATTCTAATATGGCACGGAAAGAGGTAGATCGGAACTTATTTTTTAGGAGACAGGTATTAAAGTCTCCCATAAGAATAGTCTGACTGTACGTAGGGTTGAAGAATTCCAGTAAGTGGTCTAAGGAAGAGAAAAAGTCAATGCGGGATGAGATTCAACCTTCAAGAGCAAATGCTCGCCAGCATTCTTAGGAGGTGTCTGTGTTGACATGTTCAGAATTTTAAAAGGAATGTGCATTTTTAATTAGATGGCAACACCTCCTCCACCACTCGAGGTGCAGTCATTTCGGACTAGTTGGAACCCAGGAAGGGAATAGGATCCTGAGGAGAGACAGGGTTTAAGCCATGTCTCAGAAACACAGATAGCGTGGATATTCGCACAGTCAAAAGAAGCCAGTAATTCAGTGTAATTAGCCGGAATACTCTGGGCGTTAATATGAATAGCGTTGAAGTTTCCAGGAACTCCAGGTATTTAACTCCATATTTTCTACTTCTAAGCAGCAATCACTCACCTTCTCGTTTGCCCTTCTCATACGGGGTTGCTGGCTGTTCTTTCTTCGTTCTGTCTGTTCTTTTTTGGGATACGCTTCCTACCTAAAGAGTCAAGGTAAAGGAGAACCTTTTCAGACAATTGGTAGAATCGCTTTACCGTAGCTTAACATCTTTTGTTTGTGTACTTTATGTTCTGTGTCTGTATATCTAAATATATATCAAGTACGTTTATATAGTTTGTACAACGACTCAAGTACCCATAGAATAGTTCATAATTTTACTTTTAATGTTTTAAGGATTGCTGTTTTCTTTGAACCACCTGAAGGCTGACTGGCAGAGAATGCCTAAAACATGAAATCCGCCTTAGTACATTAAGTGCATAAAGCTTAAGTAAATAAATAAAATAAATTACATCCCAAAAAGGATGTTTAGAGCTACAGGAAATTAGTTCGCAGTCACCATACCACATATTTAACACTGTTTGAGTCACCACATAAGGAAAGTGTAAAAATATAATCGTTTTGCAGGAATACAGAGTTATAATAGTGGTGTTAGTCCTACAGTCAATATTCATTATGTTTTATTTCGTATTATTTTTAATTGTGAATATGAATTTACTTGTGCATTCCAGTAAGTTTTTCCCTTTTTTTAAAAAAAAATACTTCAATAATTAAGTAATATAAGCATTTTTTATAAGCTGTGTCATTGGACTTGGGTTTTCAGTCAATATCCTCTCGTACTCTAAGTATAGTTAAGGCATAAAATATCATCACATATTCAGCGGTGTTTAAAGGGATCTACTCTAGGACTGGTTCCGTAAAGCATGGGGTTCATCGGAGTCAATCACCTAGATTTCTCGCTTGGCTTCGTTGTAATTATTACGCTGACTTACGGCCAACCTCGCGCTCTCTTTCAATTTGGAGATGAAAGTGCTCGGTACTTATCACCGGCCGTAGTTTTGGATTAGACTTCATTAAGAAAACCCACTTCAGCATTTGTTGGATATTTGCCCTACTTTAGAGGTGTTTATCTTTCTTATCATATCTCTCATATAATATATTATAAAAAACAAGAAAAAACGCTTCAGAACCATTCCCACCATGTTTTTTAACCTAGTTTCTTTATTTTGGTTCTGTAAATTATGAGAAAACATATTCAGAAATCCCCGTTACCTGTCATATAGGGCAAATCTGTGCCTCAAAAGTTGATGTATTTCCAGTTAAAACACTTTAAACTCAATTAATTTATATTAAAATTCTAAATGTATAACTTTTAAGTAAAATATATAAATATAATACTAATCAATAAATATAATACTAATCATACTTCTAATACAATGAAAAAGTATTAAGGAATATTTAAATAATATTTTTTATTATACTCTAGCGGGACAGACGAACAGACGGGTCACCTGGTGGTAAGTGACAACCTACGTCCACGGACACCTGCAACTCGGGAGTAGTTAGTGCGCTGCCCGTCTTTGAGGGTGATGAGGTATGAGAGAATGCGGGGAAGGGAAAGAGAGGAGGATGCGGAGATGGGGAAAGGGTAGGGGATCAGAGGAGAGGAAAAGGAGAGGGGGATCTGGGCCTCCAGAAACCTCACTAATTTCGGGCAAAGCAAAGCAAGTGTTGCTTCACCGATTTTCTGTGAGGCCGTGGTATCGCACCGGTCGAGCTGTCCCATTTGTGCCTAAGCATGGCTCTATCTCATAACATGGCATCTCTAAAAGGAAAAAACATGGTAAAACAGTAGGGACTATTCACAAACATGCATCATAAAATTCCTCAACATCGTCGCCTACTGGTATTGTTCCCTGGAGACTGCTAAATGGAATCGATAGAACAAGGACTCGGACCCCATGACCCTAGCGGCTTCACCCTAAACGGCTCAAAAACATAATTACCCATTAGATTACGCAGCATCGCTAGCATATCCTGTACTGGGAAAATGTGATAGCGCAAGGATGTCGAGAGGTGTCGACGCCGTACAGTAATTTAATGGGTAATTATATTATATCTATAGTTTTTTTATATGGATAAGTGAATACCAAACGACCGACGACCAAACAAGTCCAACAGTCAAGAAGACAAGAACCCACTTCCACTTCAGCTTACTGGAACAGTCTCAACAATTCATTATTTTTATTATGTTTTAGATATATACCTCAATAAAAACTTTAACATAGAAATGAAATTAAGCAATTTAACAATGAATGGGAATGGTTACGGAATTGAAAAACACTTTAAAGTGTTGCGTGATAAGAGTTTCACAATAACAGTGATAAAATTTACTGCTGCAGGTGTTAAGTAAGTTTTTTTTTTAATAAGGTGATTGCAATTTGGAGACAGTCCAAATATATGCAACTTAACTTTATATATACTGCGCAAAAAGGTGGGTCACACATATAGGGTTATACGTATATCCATACATCCCGATTAGGATAGCCAGAGAGGACAGAACGTTTTTTGCCACGATCCTGGCACTAAGTCGTGGTAACTCCGATCAAGCCGGCCCATACCTGTCTAAGCCTTAACAGCTTCATGGATTTCCCCATGTGAGGGATCATTTAAATCGTCTTAATAGCTGGAGTTACACATTGTGTAATGTTTTGGGATAAAAAACATTACATTACATTTTATTAGCTTCATATGTATGTATGTATGTATATTAACAGGTAACGGAAACTTTGAACATGATTTTGAGGTGTTTAATATTTTTAACATTTAATATTTTTATTTTTTAATTTAATTATGAAAAATAAATAATAGTTTTACGCAAATAAAAAACACAAAAAAAGGCGTGGGGTGCTTTTTAAGCTACTATCAAAATGATAATCCTTCTACTCATATCTAGCAATAAAATATTTATAACTATTAACTCCATGCCCCCACGTTTTTTTTATAATATTTTTTTTTCTTATTTACACTATTGTTAATTCAAATTCATTAAAGTTTATTTTCTATTTTTTATTTAGATTTTGTATGAAAGCGAGTTTTTTAGTTTTCCTAAACTAATTTTTTTTAAATAATTTTAGATGCAAGGCAATTAAAACAGATAACAATTTCGAGACAAAGTTTAAATTAGCCCATGGAAACACCATAATCACGGTAATAAATAATTATTTTTGACTAATTTATAAAAAATGTAAAACTCAAGTTACTGCGGCGGCGGTACTGCAATGGCTAAGGAGTATCGGACTTGGGACGAAGTACATGAGGTTTTGAACCCCAGCCATTGTACTACCGTCGCTGTGGTGAACTCACACCTACAAGCTGGATAGGAAAGATATTAGAAATGTATTTAAAAAACGATGCTAAATATGTCTGCAGTAGGTAGTGTTAGAAGACGGGCAAATAGAAATCAACTTTGTTCAAATTTTATGATATTAAGCATTTTGAACAGGTTACCACAGCAACAGTAGACATGACTGAAAAATGGCAGTGCTCAATTTCAAGAAAGGGCAATGAGGATTTAAAACTCACTTTCTACATTCGCGTAATAGGCGATCCGAGTAAGTACAGCACCAGATTTGCACTATTTATATATTCACCACCGGTGTCTTGGTCCCTGTACCCGATACCGGTGGGACACTATTTTTTTTATTTTTAAATGTATTTTGTATTTATATTGTATATTTAAAAAATAAATTTATATGTATGTATTAAAAACAATAAAGATAAAAATAATAATAATAAATCATTTATTGCCTGAAACACGGTTTTTACAAGATGTTAATTACGTAAAATAATGTTCAATATGTTTTGCAGATTCTCTGCATGCAACATTTTTTTGTTTACAATATCTAGTTTTACAAAATACTAAAAATAAATAAAATAATAAGTACAATAAAAACAAAATTAAAATGGAGTTAAGAATATCAAATGTTAAATAGTCAACGATAAGAACACATGCAAGAACAAAACTATTTAACCGATAAAATGAGAAAAATATATTCTAAATATATTATATGTTACAACAACGTGCTCTCCTATTAATATTACCAAGTATTTATTGTGTCCAATTAATATTTAATTATAATAATATAAATTATAAACATAAATTATCTATTATTTATAACTACTTATTAATACAAACTATTTGTCTTCAAAAAATTCTTTGACACTATAATTCTATAAAAAACATACAATAATGCATTGCAATTTTGGTATTTTAATACCACAACATTCAAATGACTTTTCTAAAGCTAGCTCATTACGAACACTGACAGATTCACATTCAAGATACTTTCTAACTGAACTGCATACACCCCCTCGCTTTTCCTGTTGTCTACAGAAAGTACTCACCAATTTAAAATTATTTATATAAATATTACACTCACCACCCGACTGTATAAATGTTTCTGTCAAACATAATGTTCCAACTAATTTCTAATTGATCTGTTTTATTTAATAAACCAGCTATGTTCTGATGTAGTAAAGTAATCGTTCGACCTTCAAAGTGTCAGATCTTTGGTCACGATAGAGATGTTATGACTCTAATCACTGGACTCAACTTTAGACGTTTTTTCTCAAAATTAAATCCATATGGGATGATATATTGTTGCTTATCATCATTCAAATAAAGAAACTCACCTCTCGCATTTGGAATAATTCCTGTGTCGCTTTACTAACATTATACAGTCAGTGCGCGAAAATAAATTACGAGTTGGGTTGACACGTTGTGGCTTACCAGCATCCATATAAAGAATCTTTCTTTAATTCATCTTAGAAAAAGTACACATGGAAATAGCAGGAAAAGAACTAAAAACAACATTAGCAAATTCGTCGGAACTTGCATACGATGAATACGCAGAATACTATTTCGAGGAAGGTGAAACTATTCAGTTTGTATGCCAGAATAAAAAGAGCCAAGAAAATTTTCATTCATTATATTTACACTATTACGATTCACAAGGTAAGGAAAGCAATGACTACAGATGTATATTTAAAATATATACTAGCTCTACTTAAGCATGAATGGATCCGGCTCGACCGTGGTAATACCACGGCCTCACAAGAACCGGTGGTCAGACAATGCTTACGTTGCATGGACCGACTGAGTGAGGGTACGGGAGGCCAAACCCCTATTCTCATCTTACCACAGTAAAATCCCACAACGGGGGGAGCGTACCTACAACTTAGAGTTGGCCATTTGCTGTGGTTGTCACTTACTATCAGGTGACCCGTCTGTTTGTCTGTCTGGGGAAGGACATAGGCTACCTATATTGACAAACCCCGTGAGCGTAGCTAGTAATCTTAGTTTATATATTGTTGTCATCCGGGTCCGGTTTTCAGGAATTAGTGGGAAAATTTTGGAGTATATTGACAGGAAAGGGAAGTTAGATACGGAAGGAAAGGAATATTGTTTATACAGATAGACTTGGGGAGAGGAGTAGCTCAAGCAAGTCGGGGTCAGATATGCGTCTGCATATATAACTAAACCATTGTTAGAATATTTTTAGCGTAGTCTTCTCCAACTTAATTTCAATTGGTTTAGAAATGGCGAAGATATCCATAACATACAAAATAAAAAATGCACTTCGCGTGCCGACAGAAGTGAAAAGTTATTTTGGCGCGTTAGAAATTTTTTAGATGGGTACTAGGGTTATTGGGTTTTTGGGTAATGAATTGTATTTTATTTATCAATTGTATTTTATTAATTATAAGAAACTTTAAAATACATTTAATATTCTTTTATGAATCATCGTTAACAATTTCGACAACTCTTGTATCATCATCATTATCATTAAAATTATTACAATCTAAAATAGAAACTATAGGTTCATGGTAACTAGAATAGGAAATAAATAATTTTGATTCGAAGTTATTTAAATATCTCGTGAATTGTAATTTTATACATCATTGTGCTAATATTGCGTTGATTGCACATATGCGTCTCGTAACGGTGTCGCGAGTCCATAGATTTTATCTCATCTAAAAATATGCGTACCGCGCTAAAAGAAGTTTTCACTTCAGAAAAGAAATTGTTGAATTGGAAAACTTCATTTTTTTTCAGTACTTTCTAAATAGGTATGCAACAAATATTCTTTCAGTTCACTCTTTTCACTCAACTCCTTCCGCTCCCTATAAAAGCAGTTCGGGTAGAGGGCTCGGACCTCGTTACTCGAACCGGGAGGCTACAGCCAGTTCGAGTAACAAGTATGCGACCCGAAGTCCTCGAGCTATTTCTTTCACTTAACAATCCATCAATCTAAGCTTTATTACTTAACATTTATTTATATTGCTTTTCCTTATTCTCCCAATTTATTCATCTTTACTTTCTAAAGTCCTGGGTTGACAGCAATAGGCTTGGTCCCTATTACGTTAATGGCATCAATATTTTTTTAAATGTGAGTGTAAAATACACCTCTGACTCTCCAGATATAGGCGTGATCCTTTGTATGTATTGTATTATGTTTCTGTAGTTGACTAGGTTTTTAGTCGGTCTAAATTTAATTTTTAGTTTTTTAATATATAGGGGGCAGATAAACAGATGGGTCACCTGATAATAAAAGACAACCGCCCATGGAAACCTGCAACTGGAGAGTCGTAAGTGTAGTGCCCACCTTTGAGGGTGAAGAGGGATGAGGGTATGCGGGGAGGGGAAAAATGTGGGGACGAGGAGATAAGAATAGGGACGGGAGGGGAGTTGGGCCTCCGGAAACCTTACTAATTTCGGGGGGGGGGGGGGGTCGAGCCGGCCCAGTCGTGCCTACGTATGATATTATATGAAAAAGATTAAGATTTTTTTAACAATAACCACAAATTTCAGAAACAAAGTTGATTGAAACCGGTCGAATATCTAACAACAAGACAGCATTTTTTCAAAAAACTATGAAATCTACAGATAACAATCACAAGATAGATTGTATTAACGAGTTTGAGACGCGAGATAAAACAAAAATGTTGTTCCCACATAGAGTTATTTTCAAACTTACAAATACTTCAAGAAATAGTAAGTACTTACAAAAACAAACAGTTTCGTTCACTATATAGAGCAAAAACAAATTTCAGCACCATCTAAGCTAAGAAGTAATTATTAGCTGCATTTATTAGATGACAGTTTTTGCAAAGACACCGATTAGTAGATTGAAATGTGTTTTATTCTGCAACATCAATCAGTCGTGGTCAACCTAACATGATTCGGGCTTTGGGTAACTCACTTCACAAAACACAATGCAAACATTTTTTATCCACCGGTTTTCTGTGAAGCCGTGGTACCACTCCGATAGCTGGCCTTTTCTTGCATATTCATGATTACAGTAAGTTATTAATAATATATTATTTTCCAGGTGACTTAAACATAACTATAAATGATATAAAGCTGAGACCCATAAATACAAAAAATGGCAAAAGTTATAATTTCAGATACTTTCCAAACCAATTATTGAGAGTAAGTTGTGAGACATCAAATAAAAATCATGGTTCAATACATATTGTTAATAAGCCATCAAAATTTAAAGGTACCTACTTCAGGTTTCAAGTTCTTTGTACAGTATGTAAGGGTCAGCGTAAAAAAATATATAAACGTCTTACTGTAGATATTTGTCACGACGCAAAATTCACTCAATGCTATATTGGATTCTATAATGATGAGTGTAAAAATATTTACATTTATATAAAACATAAATAAATAATAATGAAATAAAAATAGGAACTATTTACAAACATGTGTCGTGATGCCTACTGGTAGAGTTGCCAGGAGGCGACAGATGGAACGACACATGGATTTTTACCTATCCTATAGCATATTATACAGTACATACAGTGCCTGTTTGACGGCAATTGACTTCCCCCCTAAAATATAGTTGTTTCATGAAACTGTTTACTAAATTTTCTGCCTAAGCATAGCTCTCCAGCGTTGAATGAATGTATGTAGGTAAATATGTACGATGTTTGTGTGTTACGCCTTAGAGAGTGATATAGTGGGGAAGTATGTATTGCAATCTAGTTTTATATATTTCTTTTCATGACTTTACTTGGTAATTAACATTAAAATTTTAGACATACGAAGTACACCATGGCATGAGACGGTACAATTCCACACAAAATCAATTAACGATTCTTATAAGCTGGGTGTTGAAAACTCTCCGAGACATGTCCTGGACGCTGATATATTGCTAATAAAAAGTGAGTGATCATTATGAAAACCGTAGAATAGTTTCTAATGACTGATATTGCGAAGTTTGTCTGCCTTAAGCTTTCGGGTAGTTGAATAGCGAGCGACACACAGCTCCTAGAACAATGGACTTTTTATGGGTATGGTAATGGGTACAAATATAATCCCATCCTCATCCTCGATACAGCCCAGAATTAGTTCCATGCAACTTTTTTATTTACCACGGTAAAAAAAATGATTTGTGGGTGAAAATTTTTACACTGCAACGGTTCAACCGAATCCATAAGTGCCCAATGCACTTGGTTAAAGGAATATTTTGAAAAGACATAAATAAACTTTTTTTACTTTCTAACTATTTTTCATTGCACAATTTTTTTTTGGAACAGCTTACATATACAGTCATACAGAACATGTATATAGAAAGCCGTATTATTTACTAATTTGCTGTATGACAACAATCCTGTTGAGTTGGTTATCGTAAAACGAGTTAGTTTATATTTTTGCATTTTCTAGCAGAACTCATGAAGGTAAGAAAGGATTTATAATCTTTCTACGACGCTTAAGGGTGTAGCAATAACCAAAAGCTACATCATCATTCATCGACATCGACATTGCAGTTATGGCTTTTTTAAAACAAAAGATGTTTTATTACAGGTGAAGTTCCAGAAATTCTTATATTAGGTTTGGATGCGAAGAACGTCATTGACCAATATACTTGGGACAGCAAAACTTGGATTATTGACTACCGGTACAGTGTGGGAAATACGCTGTATCTTAGCTGTACTACCAGGGATAGAAGATTTCTTCAATGGGTTTTTGGAAGTAAGTACAATGATGGAGTTCGGGACAACAGCCCGTCATTTGCTTCTGTCCTTCCATACCTTTCGAGCTTATTCTAATATCTTTTAACTTTTCATACGAGGTCGCCGGTCTAAATATATACAGTATAACCACGATTAACCGGGAAAGTCGGGACCGAGAGGTCAACGGATAACTAAAACCACGGTTAATCCGAACGACTTTTGATTTGGACTGGTACATAGCAAACTCCAATTTAATCACATGAAGATAATGAATCCTATATACTACTATATAAAGTTCTCTGGTTTCTGTTAATATTGCGTTAATACTTTGTTTAGTTTTGTTTTTTAAAATAATTGGTCAATTTAGTTTGTTTTTGGCTCCTCTTTTGGTGCTCTTCTATCACATGACTCTTTTTCTTAGATGTAAGTAGTCGATTAAACTGCTGCCTACTTGCTGTTCAAAATAGTCAAACAGATTTTAATAGCTGCTCCAGATTCAACGTGAGTTATCGGACTGACGGGTACCGCAATTTCATCATACGCGGGATCATCAAGGTGCAGGGACGCACGGTTAATCCGCTCCCTGGATAACCGGATTCCGGTTAATCGGGGTTATACTGTAGTACTATTGACTTGTCGTTTCTTTAAAACATCAGCAATTGGATCAGTGCCTATTCTTCGTGGTTACCTTACTGCCATTCCCTTCACGTTTACTTTATGTACTTTATTTACCATTAATTCCGCTCTCATTCTTTCATTACCTTAGCATACCACTTTAAATTTTTATCATTGCATCTACTTTTAAGCCCCACTTCTCCCGAATTTATATTCCTCTTTCACAATCTTGCTCAGAACATGCTTCGCAGCGAGCTCCGTTATTGTTGGGGTACCTTTATTTAATGTAGTAATGGAAAGTAATGAAAACACTTTTTAAAGTACAAGACGTGTCTGTCTATTTAAATAATATTGAGTACATGCATGGGGTAACGATAATTTGTGAAATTCGCAATAATTAGTCGTTCCATGTTTGGGTATTTTTTGTTTACCTTATTTGTTTAAAGTTCGTAGTCCCATTGCAGGCAATATAGAAAAACAAATCTTGATCTATGTTTATTTCTACAGCACCAGTCATACAAGACAAAGAAAGTAAGATGATAAGTTACAACTTCACATTAAGTGAAGAACACAATGAGAGTTTGATAGTTTGTGAAGATGTAAGGGATACGGACCATGAGACTATAAAAGCAATCATAAATTTACATATGAAATCCACTTCGTATTTTGCTCCAGATGATCCATACAACACGAGTCACGAACGTAAGTAATACTGTGGAGGAACGAGTGTTATGTCCCTCCAACACAAAGGGAGGATCCTCCAACCAGGCGAGATGATCATGCCTGGCGGACTGCGGCCCAACGGTTGATGTTGGGAAGTCGTATATATAATTATCGCTGCGAGAACTTTCTTTTCGTGATCCAGGATCGTACTACCTCATCAGTATCGTTGCTACGTAGTTCGGCTTATATTCGCTAGATGGAGTTAACATGTGTTTTTCTGTATGTACAATATTTTTATATTTTTGCCACAATATTATTTATTAATTATCATTTTACTTAAAACAGTTTGAAATTAAATGTTATGGGAAATTAAATCATACCTGTGCGGGTTCCTGCTCAAGTGCTCAACTGCCTACAGTCCTCAGAGTAACATGCATGAAGCCCGAAGATCAATAGGCCTTCCTTCGATCACAAAGGTGATCATGATCTTCGATACACCGCTAATACCTACTCAGCATATGCTGCTAAATCCGACCTTCCAATGATCGGGTAGAGAGTCCTAACTAGTCCTGACTATACGCTCATACAATAGACTGCGATCTTTCTGTTTCTGTTCTCCCGTTTACATTACTGTATAGAATTTGCCACATTATTAGGTCTCCGGAGGCCCAAAATCCCCCACCCCTTCTTATGATAGCGCTGTTAACAAAAAGGATACCCCAGGGGGGTACCAGCGCTAGCGTTGGAGAATCCCCCCCTGGACGTCCACCCTCAGTACGGAGTATGCCTGAGCGTGGACACCCAGGCTGCCCCTCGTACTCTGGGGAGGCTCAACTGCGCTCTCAAAATCTGTTCGGGGCAAGAGAAGGCATACCATGGCGCCCCCTGTCACGTTTACCGTGGATTTTTGTAACATCAGGGGCTTACATTCGAACCTCGACACTGTCCACCACCACCTTGAGACAGCAAAGCCGGCCTTGCTCTTTTTAACCGAGACGCAGATATCATCTCCAGCGGACACATCCTACCTCTGCTACCCTGGGTAAGGACTGGAACACTCCTTTGTTCCTAAGGCTGGTGTATGCGTGTACGTTAGTGATGATATCACTTCTCGCCGCCTCGGCAATCTTGAAGGTAGGGACCGCTCCATCTTATGGCTACGTGTAGACTGCGACGACCATCACCGCATCTACCTATGCCTCTACAGGTCCCATAGCGGTGATGCCGAAACGGACCGACTCATCGACCACGTCCAAATGGCTACAGACTCAGTGCTCCAGCAGTTCCCATCCGCAGAGATTCTTGGCGACTTTAACGCCCATCACGCCGAATGGCTTGGTTCGCGCAAAACCGATCATGCGGGAAGATCTGTTTACGATTTCGCCTTGGCATATGGCTTGACGCAGCTGGCAGCAACGCCTACGCGAATCCCAGATGCAGAAAGCCACGTGCCTTCACTGTTGGATCTTCTGCTGACCTCACATCCTGACGGCTACAAAGTATCCGTTGAGGCCCCTCTTGGCTCTTCGGACCATTGCCTGATTAGGAGTATGGTGCCACTCGTTCACTCGCTGCGGCCGCGAGTTAAAGGCAGTCGCCGCGTATGGCACTATAGGTCAGCAGACTGGGATGGAATGCGAACATTCTTTGCATCCTACCCATGGAGGCAGGTTTGCTTCTCGCCGGACGATCCCAATGTCGTTGCCAACTCTGTCGCGGATGTTGTGCTTTAGGGTATGGAACTTTTCATTCCATTCTCCCTGATTCCCACAGGTGGCAAGTCCCAGCCTTGGTTTGGTCGAACCTGCAAAGCGGCGTCCCGCCGAAAGCAGGAATGTTACCAAGCATGGGCTAATGCAGTGACAGCACGGGATGTAAAGACCAGTACATTAAAGAAGCAATTTAACTTTGCCTCCAGGTCCCTCAAAAGAGTAATTGCTGGGGCGAAGTCGGCTCACATCGGCAGAATTGGCGAGAGACTAGTGACTCTCCCCTCCGGAACTCGTGCATTCTGGTCTCTTGCCAAAGCTGTCCAGGGGAACTTTTGTAAGCCATCCCTTCCACCTCTGCGCATAGGAGATAATTCGTTGGCCCACGAAGGTAAAGAAAAAGCCGATCTTCTAGGCAAAAACTTTGCGTCCAACTCGACCCTGGACGACGGGGGAAACGCACCGCCGACCATACCGCAGTGCGAGACCCGCATGCCGGAAGTCCGGTTTACACAAAGGGCAGTGCGTAAAGCGCTTCTTTCCCTCGACGTTCTTAAGTCGAGTGGGCCCGATAGAATCTCTCCTATCGTGCTAAAGACGTGTGCTCCAGAGTTAGCACCGGTTTTAACGCGCCTTTATCGGCTTTCCTACTCTCTTGGCGTAGTCCCGAACTCATGGAAGACAGCTCTAGTGCACCCAATCCCTAATAAAGGAGATCACTCGGATCCGTCCAACTACAGACCCATAGCCTCCTTGTTCTCCAAGATAATGGAATCCATTGTTAACTGCCAGCTCCTCCGGTACTTAGAAGACCATCAGCTCCTCAATGATCGACAATACGGCTTCCGTCAGGGTCGTTCAGCTGGTGATCTTCTCGTATACTTGACTCACCGGTGGGCACAGGCGATCGAGACCAAGGGGGAAGCGTTGGCCGTTAGTTTGGACGTGGCGAAGGCCTTCGATCGGGTCTGGCACAAAGCGCTCCTTGCGAAGCTTCCTTCCTATGGGCTTCTCGAGAAACTGTGCAATTGGCTCACCAGTTTTCTTACAGGCAGAAGCATCAAGGTCGTTGTTGACCGTGCATGCTCCGATTCCAAGTCTGTTAATTCTGGTGTCCCACAAGGCTGTGTGCTATCACCCACGCTGTTTCTTCTGCATATCAACGACATGCTGCAGATCAGCAGCATCCATTGCTATGCGGACGATAGCACGAGTGATGCCCTTTACACCGGCCGCGCTAACATTTCTCGGGTAAACGTCATCGAAAGCCGATCCAAACTTGTGTCTGAAATCGATACTTCTTTATCAAAAGTTTCAGATTGGGGTCGACTTAACCTAGTCCAATTTAACCCCAAGAAGACACAGGTTTGCGCGTTCACCGCTAAAAATTTGCCATTGGTCGTATCACCTCAATTTGAGAGCACTTCCCTAACTGCATCAACCAGTATCGGAATCCTTGGCGTCGATATATCAAGCGAACTCCAGTTTCGCGGTCACTTAGAGAGTAAGGCCATATAAGCCTCGAAGAAGCTTGGTGTGCTAAACAGATCGAGACAGTATTTTACTCCGGCCCACCGCCTGCAACTTTATAAGGCTCAGGTTCGGCCGCACATGGAATACTGTTCTCATCTCTATGCAGGTGCAACCCAGTACCAACTTCTCCCTCTTGACCGCATTCAACGGAGAGCGACTCGCAACATCGACTGCCAAGATATTTCTGATCGACTTGACACCTTGGCGTTACTTAGAGATGTAGCTTCACTCTGCATCCTCTATCGCTTGTATAATGGGGAGTGATCAGAGGAATTGTTCGGACTTATACCGGCTGCTGGTTTCCGCCATCGTCCTACGCGACAAAATATCCATCCCCATCACCTGGACGATTGGCACTCCACCACTGTGCGCTTCTCCAGAAGCTTTTTGCCTCGTACAACCAGCTTATGGAACAAATTGTCGCCGGCCATATTTCCGAACCGATACGAACTTCAAACCTTCAAGAAGAGAGCGTACCTCTACCGGCCGGCAACGCACTTGTGACTCTTGAGTTGCGGGTTTCCATGGGCGGCGGTAGTCACTTGCCATCAGGTGACCCGTCTGCTCGTTTGCCCCCTATCGCATAAAAAAAAAATATATGCAGAAACAAGGTGAAGTACAGTTTGTAGAAGGATCAATCAGGAATCCAGGAATTGTTTGCCGTTGATGTACTATTTACATTAACATACACATTACCGTATAGGCTTTGCCTCATTCAGAGATGTGAGTTCGAAACACAAAAAGGGTAGGGGAGCCCCGTGTTTGAAATATTTCACTTCAAATAATTTGTTAAAAATCATTTACAGTAACAAAGTTGACAGTATTCTTACTGCGATGTATAAAGCAGCTGTTTTTTAACACGACTGTATTTTTTTTTTGTTTTTTTTTTTCTTATGTTGTTTTTTTACCTCATAACTTTCGACTGGCTGAACCGATTTTGATGTTTTTTTTTTTATTTTTTATTTAGTACCATTTCAATTTGGTCCAGTTCTGATAACGACATCCATGAGAACACCATATAAGTCTTAAATTTGCACTAAGTTTGTTGCGCGACAAATGGACGAATAACTCAGTATCACGCTAACCGATTTCGATGATTCCTTTTTCATTGGAAAGCATGTACTTCAAGGGTATTTAGATGAGAGTTTGATTAGGTTCTGATAATGGCATCCACGAAATAATCATATAAGTCTGCAATTTTATGACTGCAGTCGGTTGTCTACTTTTTAAAAGTGAATTATTGTAAATTTTATTTGTTTAAATTGGCATCTAGTTTCAGAAGACGATGATAAAATGAATCACATTTCGGATGATACAATATTGATAGCATGTACGATGGTAGTTTTCATGTTAGCGGTTATGGGACTAGGTTTATTTTTCTACTTCTGCAGATACAGAACATCCAAAAGATTACAGGTAAGGACTCTACATACTGTCTTATCTCATTCAATATTATTATTGTAATAGGAAATAAAGATTGTACATACCATAATTTATAATACTTATATCAGGTACCTTTTTTCTATTACTAAGTGTCGCTAGAATATCCAGTATACATAGAACTTGACAGCCTGAAAGTACTATTCGAAAACAACGTTTAAACAATTTTAAATTCCCGAATTTGCTACAAAAGCGATACATACATATATACTTAATCTTAATAATATGATGACCACCACCAAATCCAACAAGCAATGCTCTTTTTCATTTTAGATCTCCAATCATACCGTAATAACAAACAATGCAGTTCCCACACCAATATATGCCACACCAATTGAAATATCCAAACCAGATCAGAATTTACAAGAATACATGGTACCAAACTCCTTGTATAATGAAAATGATAACGCAGAATATCAATACGTTGATATCAATTACATTTCAAAAGGAAATATTGCTAGCAGTCGGCCAGACTCTTTAAAGGTAGATAATTTATATGCTAACTCATTGACTCAAAGGGTAGCAAAGGAAAGAGATAAAAATAACATTGGAACTAATTTCGTTCCATTTAATACACATTATGATAATATCATCAGAAAAGGAGAGTCTTCACAATCGCCTTATAAGAACATTTATGATGAAACATACTCTATGAACTACATCAATATTAAAAATAATGGAATGTGATTATATTGGATTATGCAGAAGCAATATAGTGAGAGACCAGAATATCATTATCAGCTAATCACCGTTCACTGCAGGACGAAGAACTAACCTGAGGAGCGCTGACTATCCCTTTTTTTTGTCAGTCTGCATTAATCTGCATCCAACCACCTTCCTCAAGTCGTCGATCTATCGTGCTGCAGAGCATCCTGCAAGTGTAGTGGAAATGGGCCGTTCAAGACTCTAGGCGAACCGATCATCGCTGGAGCGATGCAACGCGGCGGTGGGGATGCGATTAGACCAGAATATAACACATTTATTGTAATGATAACAATTATAATGTGAATACTGATGGGTGCTACTCAGCAGTCAGTCTTTAGACTGTAAATTTAATTTAATTTAATTTAATTCAAAAATATTTTAGTGGTGAACGAAAATTTCATGAATAATTTAAGTGTTTCGATGATTGTGTGTGGCCTCTTCACAAAGCACAACGCTCTCTCTGATTTTACACAAAGTTTAATGGTTAGTGAGAGTCGTTGACGTGGGTGAGCACCAGTATTTATTCCTATTACATACAGTACGTGTATTAGTAGTCCAGTTACTATATAAGCCCTGCTTAGGCCGTGTGTGAGATGTGTTAAGTTATATTATTTATTATAATTGTCGATCGCCATAGGACTACTTATACTTAGTAGAAATCGTACTAACTAGTTGGATTTCTACTAAGTATAAATATCTTATTAACAAATAATAAACTGGTTATTTGTTTATACGAAT
Organism: Tyria jacobaeae; assembly: GCA_947561695.1. Classification (NCBI taxonomy): domain Eukaryota; kingdom Metazoa; phylum Arthropoda; class Insecta; order Lepidoptera; family Erebidae; genus Tyria; species Tyria jacobaeae. The sequence continues at coordinate 5,681,644 of OX387236.1, read as the reverse complement.
ATATTTAAATGGAAATAGAATAAGACGATAATAATTAAGACGAATTTTTGCTACGTTGTAATGATTTCATTTTTTTTTGTGAGGAAACCCCCCCCCTTTCGACAAACGCGACCACCAGACCTGGCCGCCTTTCGAGCAAGGCGACCCCAATATGGTGTACGGCCTATGCGATACGATAAGACAATTTTTTGCCATGTTCGGCAAACGACTTGCTTTAATGATTTAATTAGGAACTATTTACATGCTGATATAAAAAATAGGGTTATTTTTAATTAATTAATTAATTAATATACATATATAATAAGCAAAAAAATAACAATGTTAAATGTTTTATTTATCTACTTCACAATAATACTTATTTACGATCACAATTTCATTATTTGTACCCTTATTATCATATCTGTATACAAATATTATATTTTAATGTATAGGTTGATACATAAATGTGTAGCCATTATTTAGGGTCAAGTAGACACAGAGTAACCTTATTCTAAAACTTCATTTCAAAATTGACCAATAATTAGATAGAGGGAGCTGATATTTGTGACAGTATAGATCACAAGACAGTATAGACTATCCTTCTAGGTTGTTTGTAACAAATATACACTTGTAGTCCTCCGATGGCATCGTTGTTTGTTTTTTATAATATAGGGAGACCCACGAATAGGCGGGACACCTGATGCTAAGTAACAATTGTTGCTTGTGTACAACTGCAACTCAAGAGTCGTAGGCATCGCCTTTGAAGGTGATGAGGGCGTGGGATGAGGGGAGGGGTAAGAGTAGAGGAGTTGGGCCACCGGTTTCCTGACTCTCACGGCAATACAACTCAAGCATTGTTTATCTACCGGTTTTCTGTAAGGTCGTGGTATAATTTGTCTATAATAAATCGCACCTTGTGTAAATTTATTAGATTTTTGTTATTACTTTTAACATTGTTTAATATTATTTGATATACAATTAAGGATACCACTAACTAAGAATATCTCTTGCCGTGGGTATCGTAAAAGATAACTAATGGATCGGACTGGCATTTATCAGACAATTTATATACAATCTAACAGTACCCGAATGCATTAGGCTTGTCACCTATTACGCATTGGTAAAACGTAGGTGTTCACGATGCTCACGCTGCACGTCCAGGTATGCAATGATACTTGTTCATAATTAATAACTAGTTAAATAAGTACCACCTTGTGTATTTTTTTGTTATATATAGGTATACTCAGTATTTATTTATGCTCTTAAAATGCTGTGTGCACTAACGGGTAGAGGCGCTGGCGTGTTTTAGCGAAGAGAATATTACGCGCCGTGACCGTGCAAGGCTAAGCAGTTACACCATTGACGCCATACGAGGCAGTCACTATACGCTGCGTCATAGAATCCCCTCGGGTGTATTAATAAGCTGCTGCAGGCCCCAGTGAGCCATAACGCCTACAGTGGGCTTTCGAGACGCCCCTGCCTATATCTTTGTGTTAAGCGTGAAAGGATATTTTATTACCAAAAATGTTATAAAATTACCAGAAGTGTCCTGAAAAGTCCGTGAAAAAAAGATATCACACTAGTTTATATCCCAACGGGGGACCTTCATCAAGGAGTGCTACCGCCTACCGCCACTACAGCTACCAGCCACGTGCGCCTTTTTACGTGTGTTAAAAATAAGAGCAATACATTTTTAAGCTACTGCTTTTGTCTTGTACTAGTGCTGTTTATTTATTAACATTCAATAATATAATAAGCACTACATGTGTCTATACTTAATGCTAGAGATGAGTCAGCCACTATATAGTATCCGGCCTATCCAGACCAGACCGGACCTAGTATCCAGCCGGATAACGGATAGTAAATGTAACTTTATTTAAATATCGTTACAAATGTAATAGGCATTTTTCAATTACACGAACACTAATAGTTTTCAGTTATTCCTTAGTTTCATTACTACAAGCAAAATCATCGTATGGGATACGTATTTATATTAAATAAGCAGGACTGAATGTTGGGGGGACAATGTGGTAAAAATAATTGCAAGGTCTTTTTGTTGTAAGCTGAATTCGAAAAACTTTTCAATTGCCTCAGTCGATCGAGCACTACTGACAGATCCGCTGGAGTGTAATAAAAAATCCTAGAAGAGTACTTTAGTAGCCTTTGAACGGCTACGCGAGACGCAATTGCAAAGTTTTTTGAATATCTTCACGTGTGATAAGTTATTTTACTCAGCTTCATTCTTTTTCATACTCTCCCAGGCCACGCCAGCTATTTGGCGCCTAGTAATCCGGAATTCCGAACTTAAGCTTACCCGAATATACGGTATCCGGTATCCGGCTAAACAACTACCCGTTTCATTTCTACTTAATACTTAACATAATGAGAAGAACTTAAAAGAACTTAAAATAAATATATGATTTTCATTTTTTAAAAGACCATATTTTGGCCACAGAGGACATAAAGTGGTTTCGAATTTGTTGTAGTATTTGACACCGAGATTGGTCTTTTACTATCGATCGGTTTCAAACAGATTAGATAAGCAAGATTTTAATTAGTACAAATAAAATGGTGATTTCTTTTTATAGAAGCTACGAGTAGGATTTAAATGTGATTTTGCATTTGATAGCCTGACTCTTGAGAGGACTTCTAACATCACTACATAAATGTGAGTGAATAAATAATACCAGCTACTATTAATTGCCTATATATGTAAAATGTTTAGTGTATAATATATATAGCAAACTTGTTGGAAGTTGTTGCTGCTATTTAAACCTTATTATTAAAACTACTTTGACACTTTATTTCTTCGTTACCTGTAGAAATTACACAAAGCACCTTTGACTACGACTTTTTGACTGCTAAAAATAGAGCTCTTGTGTCTAAATAGAACACAACACAAAAAAGGATGTGATCATTTTAATGCTATTACATACTAAGGTTATTAAATATATTTTCAATTCTAACTATTGCTTAAAAAGTCAGACATTAAAGGTCAATGTAAAAATTTTGACATTTAAAAAATGACACTTTGATTATTTTTGAAATTGGAATTTAAAATCTCGACCGTAACTGTCAACGATTCGACTATTGTTTTTTTTATATACGTATATTTGTGATAAGCATCAACTACCTGAGGTATTTGATTGTATTATTCTATTTCAATGTAGTTCTAAGAAACAGTGACAAAATAGGAGGTAGAGGGACGCAACTATGAGGTTTCCTATCATGATGGGAAAACCGATTTTGAGAAACTGGAGAAAGGTGAACCGGTAGCCGTGTTGTTCTGCTACTCCGGCGCATACCACGTTAGCACTTGCTCCTATCAAAGTGCCGTTACCTGTAAATAACAGACAAAACAAATAATAAAGTCATGGAAGCGATGGTTCTGGACGGTGTTACAAAAAATTTAAAGAGTATGCTGAGGTGTTTTTGGAATATGACAGAAATAAAAGTAGGTTCTGAATGAGTGCGAAATTAAAATATTTTTGTATAATAATGAAAATTTAAAAAACTTCAACGTCATACACAACAGATTGTTGCAACAATGACAGAACTGTTGTTAATTGGTGAATATTTGTTAAGTTATTAGTTGGGGAACGGTTGTTTTGTTGCATATACATATATAAGCCTACCATAATGACTCCACTCTGCCTGATGGTAAGCATTAAGTGGAGTCTAAGAGTGGTGGTCACCATCCTCACTGCCACTGTAGTCAATGCAGCATGGTGACCCACACTATGGCAGCCTGGTGAGATGTTTTGTCACGCCCTGCTTAAAAGACCCGGGATCAAAGTGGGAGGGAAACAGGTGCACTGGTAGTGAATTCCAGGTTTTAACCGGTCGGCACAGGAAGGGAGATAGATTATTTAATGATAGAAACTTGATATGTATTGTTCAACGTGTAGGTATCAAGTATCTAGTTTTGAATTTGATCCCTCTTAAGTAAAATGCTTTTTTGTCTGTTGTACATCGACGCTACCCATATGTCTTGTCTTTTTCTGTCCACCCTAAGATTGCCTAGCAGAAATTACATTTGGCAATAAGACTACCCATTGTACATTTCTTTTTTGTATACACATTGTAAATGTTGTTTAAATGTGTACAATATTCTATATTATATCTTTCTTATTAATTATACATAAGAAGAAAGTATGTGACGGAAAGTATATGTAAATCAATCTTTATACTGGGAAATCAAATTTAGAACAAGATTTTATAAATAAGATACGATAAGATGAGATAAGACGAAACATTTAGGTATATTGAATAAATAAGTATTAACAAAAGAAGCTTTTGATAGACATGTGGTCCAATTGAAGCACCCGTTAACGTAATTACCTCCAAGACAAGCCCCGAAGCTAAGAGCCCATGCAAGGGGCGCTAGAGGCAGCCCCAACCCCGAAGGATCTGCTAGAGCTGCAATAACTCTCACCATCATTGTAGATAGAGGAATATTATCTACGAACGCAGACGCTATTCCAGAAACCTAGAATATATAAATATGTTATTAGATGATTGATATGATTTGTGAATAGGTCAGGAGATATTATACTAGATAAATAGCTCCTGGAAAAAAATAGAACCTGAATAACAATATAAAAAATAACTGCTGTGTGTGTATTTTATTGTTTAGTTGGATTACCATAATTTACTTTTAAAATGGAGACAACCGACTTCAACGTCTTCAATATCATAAAATTTAAGACTTATATAGTTTTCTCTTGGATGCCATTGTCAGAACTGTACCAAATTTAAATAGGACCACACGGGAAGCACAGCTTGGAAATAAAAAAAAAAAAACACATCAAAATCGGTTCGCCCAGTAGAAAGTTCTGAGGTAACAAACAAAAAAAAAAATACAGTCAAATCGAGAACATCCTCCTTTTTTGAAGTCGTTTGAAAATGAAGATAATTACCGTTTAATGACTATCCTGATTAACCTTTTATTATTTAGTATAATTTGATTGTTAAAGATGATAAAGAAAGCAAATTCGTACAGTTGCCAGTTTGTTTAACCTTTTGATATAACATTACTGTTATTAACCCCAACGAATTACCATAGCCGGAATGCAAACTAAACATCCTCCAATCAAATATAGAATTAGTAGCCTATTTTAGAGATTTCTTATTACTACTTAATTTGTATTTACTATTACATAAATATCATAAATTATTTTGAGTTCTAAAGTCTGAATAAATGGGTAACGCTGTTAAACAGTGAGTTATATCTCCAAAACAGGGTAAGCTTACATAGAGTTATGCTAATAGATATTTTTTTAAAGGACTATTCCCGCACTAGGATTAATTCCTGTGTCGCGGGTGACTTTACAAACATCCAAACAACGGACACAAAGATCACTCAGACTCAGCACAAAAACTTGAGCATTACACAAAGTGTTGTCCCGTGAGGGGATCGAACCCACAGCATTCGGCACGACACGACAGTGTGGTGGCAAAGTGACCACTTAAACCGCTACGCCATCCATAAATATTGTATATTATTTTTTTGCTATTGTCATTATACAAGCGACATAGTAATTATTATTTAATTATTTGTATTAATATGATTCTACACTTAAAGGAAGGATGATTAACCTATGAATCATAATCTGCTGTTTCTGTTATCATGGATGTAACGATGATGCCAGTATAGTAGTGTCTGTATAAGTAGGTTCCCAAGATATTTCAAATCTAGGGCTACTCCCATAGACGATTAACATTTTCCAGATCGTTCTATCTATAAGAAAAAGAGAGGTCTGAAAAATTTAAAACGTCATCCTTTTCAATTTTCATCTTGGGATAAATACAAATTAGTCTTTTCAGAAATACATCAAGTTCTCTCAATGTGCCTATCCAACTCGCTATTATATTATAATGAATTTGTAATAGTATGGAATTGTGTTGGACTAATTTTTATTTAAATAATCTATGAAGGTATCCACCATTAACGGATGGAGGGGTGGGTGAGCTGGCCAAGAAATCATTTTCTAAAATTGTACATTATTAAGCTGTGTAAATTATTCTGCCGCATACATCATTCAAATCACTGTAAAATATTAATTTTTTTATGACTGTGGCCTCTTTGTTTCCAAATGCGTATCTTTAAACAATCTTATACGGGACATTTGTAAATGAACAAATGACCGTGTAAAAAAATAAAATTGAAGTAAAATCAATTATTCTGATATGGAAAAACGTTATATAAAAGGTAGTCGTTGAGTCTCTTAACAATCACACCATGGGCTGATATGACTATCGGCACAACGATTGCCGAATCCGCATCACACATGTCGACAACCTCATCGGTAAAATCCAAATATTTAATTTGTTTATCTTTTTCAGCTTTAATGGGAAATTACAATGTAAACAATCATATATCGGTGCTCTAATCGGTATATTACCACTAATATAGATTTATTGGCTACAATAGTCCTGTCAGTGATGAAAGAACTTTTTCATAATGACGAACACTCTGTTCGTTCTTTAATATTCTTTGATAATTTTTCAGAATCATTCATTTGAGTTTATTTATTTGGTCTGGACTTGTAACTGCTACAGTAGCTGCCTAATCCGTACTGAATATGTAATTTGACTACATGTAAAGCATAAGTTTTACTTTGAATTGTACGCGGTTGTTCAAAATATTTGTTTGCTGAACTGTCTCAACTTGTCACAGACGTATTCAATATAATTACTCCAGCTAAATTTAGTATTAATTTCCAGTTCGCGGTATTTTTGAGATTCTACCGCACCTATATGAGGCCAATTGCAGGTTGTTCCTGTCATGTAAACAGTTGTGATTTGCATTTGCGTTTTAAGAGGAATACTTGTATGTATGGTGATTTAATAATTAGTCGTTTTGTCTTATTTGTGTTTAGTACTAAGCCAGCATCGTGGCGTGTATTAAACTTTCTACAACAATGGGTATAATTATAGAAAAGAATGGCAAACGTGTCTTTGATTGTCTAAATTAAATCACAACTTTATTGCATAAAGAAATAATATAATACAGTGGTCATAAAGCTAGCTTACAAGTATGTGCCTTTACATTTGAAAGTACTGGTCGGACATGCCTGTCCGACCAGTACACTGTCCTTATAAATTTAAGACTGTATAAAGCCCACTGTGGATAAATTGATATTACTTTTACTAAGGCAATACTGGGCAAGTCTATTTCTAGTTATAACACATCCGTAAAATAGTGAATGTTAAAAAACGTACCCATAATATGAGCATGATAGCTACAGTTAACCGCGACTCCTCACCAACTCTTAGAATGATCGTTTCCGTCATTGTGCCGATCCATGATATTAGACCCAATTTAGACAGCGCCTGTTAAAAAGTATTTAATGTCAGGAAAACGAAATGATTGATATGTTTCTAACTGTCATTCTTGTTGTATACACATGTTTGTTTACAACTGGTTACCTTATTTATAATAGAGCTAAATAGCGATAATATTCAGGGCAGTGATATGGCCTTGAATGTCTATTAGGTAGCAATGAATAGACCAAGGTCTATTCATTGCTACCTAATAGACATGTTTTCAACAGAAAAGGTATTAAATAACACAATATTACCTCCATGAGTACAAAGAGAGCTGCAAAAAAGAGTAGAGTGGACCACTCGACCCTCGCCAGGATGGGCTCCAGGTCATCCCGCTCCGCCAGCAGCAGTAGCAGCAAGGCTCCTAACAGCGCTGTCCAGCCCAGCGACAGGCGCTCTGAATCGATAAAAATTGTGTTTTATTTCAAGGAAAATTTTTGGAGACTTGACAAAAAACTGGTAACCTTATTAAATCAGATATTAAAACACTTACGTAATTCTGGTATCGCGTGCAAGAAGAACACGATGATGACAAATAAGACGCAAATTGCTGACTTGATGAGCAACTGCTTATCTCTGATGCGGTACTGGAAATAGGGAATTTTTTTTTTTCATGTTTTCTTTATGCCATAGGGGGCAAACGAGCAGACGGGTCACCTGATGGTAAGTGACTACCGCCGCCCATGGACACCCGCAACTCAAGAGTCACAAGTGCGTTGCCGGCTTTTTAGGTACTAGTACGCTCTTTTCTTGAAGGTTTGAAGGTCGTATCAGTCCAGTAATAGGGCAGGCGATTACTTTTTCCACAGGCTAGTTGTGCTAGGCAAAAAGCTTCAGTAAAAGTGCACCCTGATTGAGTGCCAATCATCCAGGTGATGGGGATATATATTTTGTCGCGTAGAACGATGGCGGAAACCTGCAGCCGGTATAAGTCCGAACAATTCCTCTGAACACGCCCCATGATACAAGCGATAGAGGATGCAGAGTGAAGCTACGTATATATTTTAGTTATAAAATAGTGTGTGATCATATGTTAGGGGACTAACGAATGGTTCAGGCAACCTAAAATATCTTTTCAGGTCAAAAAATCTTTGTACAACTTGAGACTCGTATACAAATCTGGATATTCAATTGAGATAAATAATATGTGTGATTCACGGTGGATTAGAATAAAGCAATCGGGTACAGACATCTTATTACGCAAGTGCTGCCAAATTCTAATTGGCAAAATGTTTTTTAATACACCACTGCCTATCCCCTATGTGTCTTTATCGATATAATCTTGACTTTCAAAATATGCTCTTTCGGATGGTTTTTTTTTTTATACCTTACCTAATGTATGACCACGTCCTGTTATAACACCCTGTATAACTAAACCTAATATTAACAGTCCTGGCTTATAAACAGTGGTAGAGCCATGCTTAGGCACGAATGGGCCGGCTCGACCGGTGCGATACCACGGCCTCACAGAAAACCGGTTGTGAAGTAACGCTTGCGTTGCATTTCCCCGAATTGAGTGAGGTTTCCGGAGGCCCTATTCCCCCTCCCCCCTTTTCTCTCCCCTCATCTCCTTTCTCCTTTTTTCCTTCTCCGCATCCCTCCTCTCTTCTTTCCGCTCGGCGGTGTCACTTACCATCAGATGACCCGTCTGTTCGTCTGTCTCCCTATAGTATAAAAAAAAAAAATCATTTGAGTCGGACAGGTTAGTTTAGTTTCATCCATGTGTGACTCGATCCATACAATTTGATGAAAACGTCGTGTAAACAAAAAAAGATCGTACTTTTTATATTTTGGTCTACTACTTTTATTAGAAGCATCGGCTGTTCCTTTGTACAGAGAGGCGCTAACAACCGCCGACTAAAACCGAATGTAAACACGAAATAAATACAGACCTTGTTGCTTTGTCTTAAAATTGTAAATACAAGAACAACTTAGGGCGACTTGCAGAACGTTTGACTTAAGTACCTATTTAAACAAAATTAGTTTAATGCAATTAAACGCACAAAATTGTATATTATTTGAATTATTTACTTATGGATTCTCTCTCTCTCTCTTGCGTATATTTGCGTGTATATTCAACTCATAGATTCTGCCAATGTCAAGTATTACTAGAGAAAAGAACAGTCTATAAAAATATGATCGCCATGTTGATCGAAAACCACCTAGCGTAGACATATTTAGCGCCCTCTTGCACAACGATGACAGAAGGCTTATTTAGTTAAACGTGTTTATGTAATCTACAATTTCTTTCATCTTTTCTTTTCATCATCGTCAGAATACAAATCAATCAAATGCAAATCCTTTTTGGTTGGTTTGGTGGTAAATTGGTTAGAAAATAGACATGTATCGAAGCTATGTAAGTTAACAACAATCTTTTTTTTTTTTTTTTTTTTTTTTTTTATCGTGTGGAAATCCCCTCGGACCGTCACCCCGCCGGGGTTTGCGGCGGAGCGGTGTGTCGGAATCGAACCGACTAAAACCACACGGTGTGCCACTCTGCGCCTGAGACGGAAGGGATCCGGGAACTGCTGATATTAAGACATCCGGACCCCTCCCAGCGCTTACCCGCACTGAAGCGGGCACCGTCTACTGTTAAACTCTCTGATTAGGCGACGTACGGCACACGCGTACGTCACCCCCTCGCGGGTGGCCACTAGAGCGGATGGAGGGGAAAACCCGTCCCGACCATCCGAGGCCACACTCAGGGCGGCATGAGGCGCTGATAAGCGCGCCTACGCCGACCAGTTCGCCGGCGGCGGATTGGGTCCGAGTGGATATCGTCCTCCCGGGCCTTCTCCGCCGCCTCCTTCTGCGAGATGTCATCTTCACAGAAGGTTGCGACCGCGGTAAAACTGCTATCGCTACCAGCCATGGAGCGTATGACGGCCGGTAGCGAGAGATCTCCTCCGATGACTGCAGTGAGGGCCCGGCGCTGCGACTCCCAAGCGGGGCAGATCGCCAGTGTGTGCTGGGCCGAGTCTTCACTGCAGTCGCAGTGGTGGCAGGCGGGACTCAGTTCCCTCCTGGCGACCGAGTGCAGGTACTTCCCGAAGCAGCCATGCCCGGAAAGCACCTGCGTCAGCCGGAAGGAAAGGGTCCCGTGCTGCCGCCCTGCCCACTCGAGGATGACCGGCTGGAGAGCCTCCACGGCGGCAAAGCCAGCGCGTGGAGTCTCCAGCCGGAACGACCAACTAGCCATCGAGGCTCGACGGGCGGCTTCACGCCACTCGCGTACCTCTTCGGGCGGAGGGCGAAAGCCATACTCCGCCCGATATTCAGCCACCCGTCGATAAACTTCGGCGAGCACTTCCGCCTCCAAATCCCACGGGGGTGTTCCAGCCAAGGCGCACGCCGCCTCGGTGGACACCGTGCGGTATCCGCGTATGGCTCTGACCGCCAATACCCTTTGAGGCCGCCAGAGGCGCGCCTTATTCTGGGCGGTCAGAGCCGCCACCCACACCGGTGCCCCATACAGCGCCATCGACCGGACCACCCCCGTGTAGAGGTGTCGCGTTGCGACGCTGGCTCCACCCAAGTTGGGCAAAAGTCGCCCAAGGGCAGAGGCAGCGTCGACCAGCTTCGGACCAAGCTGTCGGAAGTGCTCGTCGAAGAGCCACCTACCGTCGAGTATCAGGCCCAGATACCTCATCTGGGCCCGAACCGGGACGAGGACCGAGTTGACCTCGATGGAGGCACCGGCGGGTGGACCACGACGGGGCCCATGGAACAAAAGGGCCTCCGTCTTGTCCAGGGCCACCCGTAAGCCCAGTGCCTCGATGCGCCCGACCACCAAAGAAACACCCCTGGTGGCCAGGCGCGCCGCCTCTTGGAAGTTCGCCCCCCGGGCTGTGACCAATGTGTCATCAGCGTAGCAAATTACGCCCAGCCCGGGGGGGAGGCGACCTCGTAGGACCCAGTCGTACCCCACGTTCCACAGGAGTGGTCCAAGGACAGACCCCTGCGGAACGCCGCACGACATGGGTCGCCGTCTCAAGACGACCTCTCGGTCCTCGTACACGACGGTACGCTCCTCTAAATAGTCTGCCACCAGCCGCCTCAGGTACTCTGGCACCCCGTGGTATTGGAGTGCTTCCCTGATGCAGCTGAATGGCAGACTATTGAATGCGTTGGCGATGTCCAGAGACACCGCCAACAGCACGCCGCCACAGCTCACTGCCTCTCCGGTCACGGCCCTAAGGCGCATCACGGCATCGACCGTCGAACGCCCCTCCCGGAACCCGAATTGGGCGTCCGACAGGTCGGGGCCCACCTCGCTGAGGTGCCGGACGATGCGGGCAGAGAGTATCCTCTCAAAAAGTTTACCCGCCTCGTCCAGCAACACGGTGGGCCTATAGGCCGCGACCGAATCGGCAGGCCGTCCCGGCTTCCTCAACAGGACCAGCTTCCCGCATTTCCAGCACTCTGGGAAGCGTCCGGACGCCAGGCTAGCGTCCAACACTTCCCTGAGGCGGTCCGACATATGGTCGAGGGCTCGGGCCATCACTCGGGCTGGTACCCCGTCCGGCCCGGGGGCGGTGTTCTTGGAACGGATCCGTAGAACAGCCGCCCCAACCTCCGATTCCCTAACGGGCGGCACATCGTCCTCTCTACCCCCGTCGTCTCCGACCGCGTAGGCCATCGACGGGGGTGTGTGCTCCGCCCGCTGCGGGAAAAGGCCCTCAACCACTTCCTGCAGGAAGCTGGGCTGGAGAGTCTCGGTAAGGGGGGGGCCCGACGTGCGGAGCTTCTGACGCACCGCACGGTATGGGCGACCCCAGGGGTCACGGTCGAGACTCTCCAGCATCTCCTTTCTCTTTGCGTCCTTGGCGCGGCAAATGGCCAGCGTCAGAGTTTTCCGCGCTTCGCGGTACTCCTCGTGAAGCTGGTCCTCCTCACCGTCTCCGCGGTGACGCCGCCGGCTGTGAGTGTAGGACCTCCGGGCACGAGTACAAGCCGCACGGAGGTCCGCCAACTCCTGGGACCACCAGTAGACCTCCTTCCTTGGAGGCCAACGACCCCGGATACGGGGCATGGCCGCATCGCAAATTTGCGTAATCGCATCGCGAAAGCGGCCAGACGCCGCATCGACCTCCTCGGTCGGGGCCTGCGGAGACAGCCAAGAGTGAATAATGGCCGCCTCCTCTAGTAGGTCCCTGTCCAGCTTGGCAACAGCCCACCGCGGAAAACGGGAATTACGCCACACCGCGTGACCCCTACTGGGGCCCTGGGACCGGGAGAGCTCAAATCGGATATACAGGTGATCCGAGAGCGTCTCAACCTCTTCCAGGACACGCCAGTTCCTTACTCGTGCGGCAACAGCAGGGGTAGCGAACGAAAGGTCCACTATCGACCCACCCTGCTGTCGCACGCACGTGTTGGTGGAGCCTCTGTTTAGTAAACAGAGGCCCACCGAAGCCGCCCACTCCTCGACGGCCTCGCCCTTGGCGTCCGTCCTGGGGGACCCCCATGCAATGGATTTTGCGTTGAAGTCCCCCAGCACGAGGACGTGCCCAGACGCTAATCGCCGCATCGATGTCTCCAAGCTGTTAAGGAAGACCTCGAAGTCGCTCAAACTCCGGTTGGGGGAGAAGTATACACCGTAAACGGTGATCCCCCCCCACTCGGCGGCAACATATCCAGAGCCCTTGTCTCTAAGCGACAAGGGCGGGGAATGAGCCGCCGCAGAACCGACGACTGCCACGGAGCCGTCCCAGTCACCCATCCAGTTTGGACGGGGAGGAACGAAGTAGGGCTCCGCGACTACGGCAACACCGATCGACCACTGCGCCATGGTTTGCAGGAAGAGATCCTGCGCCGCGGCGCAGTGGTTTAGGTTCGTCTGGACAAGGAGGTTGGAGACGTGGTCCATTACTGGATCGTCTCTACAACCTCCATGGACGTCGATGTGGACAGACGGACAACGTCGGAGGCAGCCTGGGCCGCTAGGCTAGTCCCCGACGTCTGCCGAGAAGCGCGGGAAGGCTTGCAGCCCCCCTGCCCCATCTGGTGATTGGCGGGCTTATTGCCCGCCGCACACATAGGGCAGTGAGGGGCGGCAGAGCACTCTGCCGCCTTGTGCCCCGGTCGACCGCAGCGGAAACATAATCCGCTGCAGTCGAAGCAGCTGTCACATTTGATGCGGGTGTGTCCCGCAACCAGGCATTTGTAACACCTCATCGGTCTCGCCGCCAGAACTGTAACTCTGGCGCTAACGAAACCGATGAGGATCCTGCCGGCGTCGCCCAAAATTTTGGCCGACGCTACGGGACAGCTGATCCACACCGCGCCAAGACCGCCTGGACCGGGTCGGATGGTGCCAACCCTAATGTTGTCCGCATTGCACCCCGTCTTTTCCCGAATTGCAACACGGACATCATCGACTGTAACGGAGTCGTCCAGGCCCGAAATGCGCAGCTCCGCGCTTTTTGTGGGCCTGGCAACCTTCACACCATCCGTCCCAGCAAATACTTCCCGCAGCTTCTCCGCTAGGACATCCGCCGTCTTTGCACCTTCGGCCCCGGGGAACTCTAAGACTCGAGCCCCCGTCTGGGCGAGGCGCAGCTTCACGCCTGAGGCCCCGAATTGAGTGCCCAGGCTATCCCGGACCTTCTTAAAAACGGTCGCGTAGGATAGCCCTCCGCTTGCCGCCTCCGTTGATAAGGTGACCACCACAGCCGCCGTTTTGGGCGCCTGCAGTTTCCTTGCCTTATTTGAGGCGGTCGCTGCCATTGACGACGTCGGAGGTGCAGAGACACCACTTTTGGCGGCCTTCTTGTTCCTATTTCGGGACCTCTTCTTCTTGCCTCCCTCAACCTTTTGCCACCCATCATTGGAGGGGGCGGACGAGGAGGGGGCAGGGACAGCTTCAACAGCAGCGCAAGGGGCACTCTTATTTCGCAGCGCTGGAGAGGGGAGCGGAGGGAACTCCGCTATTGACCCTGTCCTAGCCTTGGCCGGCCGCTTGGTCATCGGTGTGGTCTTAGGTGCCGGTGCAGACGCCGCTGCAGCGTACGAAACAACGCGGCCACCCAAGACCTGGCGCGGCATCGGCGTCGTCACGCCCCTTAACTTATCCGCAGCGAGCGGCGGCCGAACGATGGGCGCTGGAGGCAGCCTAGCCTCAAGGCCCGCGAGGCGCCCGTCCATCATCCTCCACACTGCGGCAATGACTTCGCGCAGGTGGGAATCTGTGACATCAGGCACCCCGGGGTTTGGTGGGATGGGAGCCGGCCGCGCAACTGGGATTTGGCGCTCAGGACCGTCCGACCTTACCCGAAATTGGGCAAACTGTGTGTTGAGGTCTGTCACCTGCTGGGTCAGACGGTCGTTTGCCGCTTGAAGACGTGCGACGTCTGTAATTAAGGTCCCAACGACCCCAGAGACGGCGGAGGAGGAGTCCTTAAGGGCCTTTACAAAAGTACCCTTAAGATTTTTAGATTTGGTGGCCACTTTATGGATGATGGCCACCGCCGCGTCGGCTCTCTCCTGCATAATTGATGGAGTTTGGGGAACAGAACCCCCCACCTCACACTCACGAATTTTTTGCAGGAGATCCGCAATCTCCTCCTCCGCTACGTTTTCACCTTCCTCTCTTGAACGGGCTTGAGCTCCCCTCCTAGAGAAGGGGGAGCTTGTCTGGCCCGAGATCGGTGTTCGCGACCTCCCTCGCTGGCTGCTGGGAACCTTAGGTGGCAACATATCTTGGGAAGTGTCGCCATCCGAGTCTTTTGAGCGCCCGCGCTTGCGGCTCTCGGTGTCGCGAAGCTCCAACTCCATTTCTTCACCTGAGTCAGCTGTAATACTAGCCGTAATGCTCGCGGCCCTGGAGCGCACTCGCTCCGAAATCCTTCTGCTCCCAGAAGACAAATTGACTTCTGGGAGCTCCTGCGAGATAGGCGTTCCAATTGAAGTTCCTGCGTTGTTTGTTGTGGCGACGTCTACTTTCTTCGACTCCTCCTTCCTCTTCTCCTTCTTTTCTTCTTCTTGTATTTTAAATTTATAATAATCCATAATTGAACCCACGAGTGGGGGAGAACTAAAGGTCCACCCGGGCAGAGATCCCCCAATACCCGGGCAAGCGTAAATTTATGCCCAACCGAGGGGTCCGCAGTTGCCCCGGCTGGGAGTGCGCTTGCGACTGAACCTCTCATCAGCCATGCATCCCATGGTCACGCACTAGAACACGAGATTCGGGGTAATTTTTTATAGAGGTATTCTTCCTCGCAGTCCGGGCGGTTAAGCCAAGACCCTCGTTCCCGATCAGAGCCGTGAGACTTAACCACGACACTCCTTTCGGGATTACGATATGCCGACGGTCGCATCGAGACAAATCTCGTGCCTGTTCGGTTGCAGTGCGAGTGCTCGCCGAGCCCGTCCTCTTTCTCCGCTGTAGACAGTGGAGAAACACCGACCTATGAAAGGGTCCCACTTTGATGATTTTTTATTGAGGTTTTCTTCCTCACAGCTCCGAGAAGCGAAGAGCCAACAGAGGGATCGGCATACAAGCCAGCTCTGTTGGGCCGAGCCTCTACCTAGTGGCTGATGACAATGGCCACCTCTTCTTGCCAGAATATTAGCCGTTTGCGATGACGCCCTCCTCAAAAATAGAGGAGGAGAAGGCTGCGTCATCGCCAACGTTGCCCAGGGTACACCACGTGGAGGTTTTCTAGCCCGCACCCCAAGTTAACAACAATCTTTTTTTTTTTTTTTTTTTTTTTTTTTTTTTTTTTTTTTTTTTAACGTGTGGAAACCCCCTCGGGCCGTCATCCCACCGGGGTTTTCGATGGAACGGTGTGTCGGAATCGGACCGACTAAAACCACACGGTGTGCCATGCTGCGCTTAGAATAGGAGGAATCCGGGAACAGCTTTAGTAAGACATCCGGACCCCTCCTAGCGCTTTGCCCGCAAAAGCGCGGGCACCACCTTCTGGTAACTCTCAACTAGGCAACGTCCAGGCACACCAGGACGTCGCCTCCTCGCGGTTGGCCACTATAGCGGGTGGAGGGAAAACCCGTCCCGACCACCCGCGGCCACACTCAGGGCGGCATGAGGCGCTGGTAAGCGCGCCTCCGCCGTCCGGCTCGCCGGCGGCGAATAGAGTCCGAGTGGAGGTCATCCTCCCGGGCCCGCTCCGCCACCTCCTTCTGCGAGATGACCTCCTCGCAGAAGGTTGCGACCGCGGTAAAATTCCTGTCACTACCGGCCATGGAGCGTATGACGGCCGGAAGCGACAGATCCTCTCCAATTACTGCAGTGAGGGCCCGACGCTGCGCCGCCCACGCCGGGCAATCCACGAGCGTATGCTGTGCCGAGTCCTCACTGCAGTCGCAGTGGTGGCAGACGGGACTCAATTCCCTCCTAGCGACCGAGTGCAGGTACTTTCCGAAGCAGCCGTGCCCGGAAAGAACCTGCGTCAGTCGGAAGGAAAGGGTTCCGTGCTGCCGCCCTGCCCACTCAACGATGACCGGCTGGAGCGTCCGGCCAACGCGCACGCCGCCTCCGTCGACACGGTGCGGTAACCGCGTATTGCTCTAACCGCCATGACCCTCTGAGGGCGCCAAAGGCGTGCCCTATTCTGGGCGGTCAGAGCTTCTGCCCACACCGGTGCACCGTATAGTGCCATTGACCGGACAACCCCCGTGTACAGCCGTCTTGTTGCGACGCTGGGTCCACCCAAGTTGGGCAAAAGTCGCCCAAGGGCAGACGCAGTGCCGACCAACCTTGGAGCCAGCTGCAGAAAGTGCTCGTCGAAGCGCCATCTTCCGTCGAGGATCAGGCCCAGATATCGTATGTGGGCCTGAACCGGTACAAGGATCGAGTTGACCATTATGGAGGCGCCAGGGGGTGGACCTCGACGGGGCCCATGGAATAAAAGGGCCTCCGTCTTATCCAAAGCCACGCGCAACCCTAGCGCCTCGATGCGCCCGACCACCAGTGAGGCTCCTCTGGTGGCCAGGCGTGCAGCCTCTTGAAAGTTCGACCCCCGGGCTGTGACCAGAGTGTCATCGGCGTAACAGATTACGCCCAGCCCAGGGGGGAAGTCACCTCGAAGGGCCCAGTCGTACCCCATGTTCCACAGGAGAGGTCCAAGGACAGACCCCTGCGGAACACCGCACGACATGGGCCGACGACTCAAATTTCCCTCTCGATCCTCGTACACGACGGTACGCTCCTCCAAATAGTCTGCCACCAGCCGCCTCAGGTACTGTGGCACCCTGTGATAATGGAGCGCTTCCCTGATGCAGCTGAATGGCAGACTATTAAAAGCGTTGGCGATGTCCAAAGACACCGCCAACAGCACGCCGCCACAACTCACTACCTCTTCGGTCACGGCCCTCAGACGCATTACAGCATCGATCGTCGAACGCCTCGCTCGGAAACCAAATTGGGCGTCCGACAAATCGGGACCGACCTCGCTCAGGTGCCGGACGATGCGGGCAGAGAGGACCCTCTCAAACAATTTACCCGCCTCATCCAGCAGTACGATAGGCCTGTAGGCCGCGACCGAATCCGTAGGCCGTCCCGGCTTCCTTAAAAGAACCAGCTTCCCGCTCTTCCAGCAGTCAGGGAAGCGTCCACACGCCAAGCATGCGTCGAACACCCCCCTGAGGTGGTCCGCCATGTGGTTGAGAGCTAGGGCCAGTATTCGGGCAGGGATCCCATCTGGCCCTGGGGCGGTGTTCTTGGAGCGGATCCGTAGAACAGCCGCCCCCATCTCTGCCTCCGTGACGGGTGGAATATCTTCCTCCTCGAACTCTCCGTCGTCTCCGGCCAAGGGGGCCATCGACGGGGGTGAGTGCTCCACCCGTTGTGGGAATAGGCCCTCAACCACTTCCTGCAGGAAGCTGGGCTGGAGAGTTTCAGTAAGGGGGGGGCCCAGCGTGCGGAGCTTTTGTTGCGCCACACGATAAGGGCGACCCCAGGGGTCACGATCGAGACCCTCCAGCATCTCCTTTCTTTTCTCCTCTTTGGCGCGACAAATGGCCAGCTTCAGAGTTTTCCGCGCCTCTCGGTACTCCTCATGAAGCTGGTCCTCTTCCCCCTCTTCACGGTGACGCCGACGGCTGCGGGTGTAGGACCTCCGGGCAAGAATACAGGCCACGCGGAGATCCGCCAACTCCTGGGACCACCAGTAGACCTCCTTCCTTGGAGGCCGACTACCTCGAATCCGGGGCATGGCCGCATCGCAGATATGCGTTACCGCATCGCAAAAGCGGCCTGCCCCCATTTCTACCTCCTCAGTCAGAGGGTGTGGGGACAGCCAAGAGTAAATTATGGCTGCCTCCTCCAGTAGATCCCGGTCTAGCTTAGAAATTGCCCACCGCGGGAAGCGCGAAGGATGCCGCGCCAAGTGACCCCTTCTGGGGCCCTGGGTCCGGGAGAGCTCAAATCGGATATAGAGGTGATCCGAGAGCGTCTCAACCTTTTCCAGGACACACCAGTTCCTTACTCGTGCGGCAAGAGCAGGGGTAGCGAACGAAAGGTCCACTATCGACCCCCCCTGCTGTCGCACGCACGTGTTGGTGGTGCCTCTGTTAAGAAGACAGAGGCCCACCGATGTTGCCCACTCCTCAACAGCGTCGCCCCGTGCGTCCGTCCTGGGGGAACCCCACGCAACAGACTTGGCGTTGAAGTCCCCCAGCACTAGAACGTGCCCAGACGCAAGTCGCCGTATCGAGGTCTCTAGGTTATTGAGGAAGACCTCAAAATCGCTCAGACTCCGGTTGGGGGAGAAGTAGACACCATAAATAGTGATCCCCCCCCATTCAGCGGCAACATATCCAGTACCCTTGTCTTTAAGCGACAAGGGCGGGGAATGAGCCGCCGTGGAGCCGACGACTGCCACGGAGCCGTCCCGGTCACCCAACCAGTTTGGACAGGGAGGAACGTAATAGGGCTCCGCAGCTACGGCGACACCAATCGACCACTCTGCCATGGTTTGCAGGAAAAGGTCCTGCGCACCGGCACAGTGGTTTAGGTTCGTCTGGACAAGGAGACTGGAGACTTGGTCCATTACTGAACCGTCTCTACAGCCACCTCCATGGGCGACGGCAACGACGCGCGGTTGATATTGGAGGCAGCCTGGGTCGACTGGCTAGCCTCGAGTGTTTGCTGAGGAGCGCGGGGTGTCTTACAGGCCCCCTGCCCCATCTGGTGATTGGCAGGGAGATTTCCAGCCGCACACGCTGGGCAGTGAGGGGCGGCGGAACATTCCGCAGCCTTGTGGCCCGGTTGACCGCAGCGGAAACAGAGTCCGCTGCTGTCAAAACAACTTCCGCACTTGACGCGGGTGTGTCCCGACGCCAGGCACTTAAAACACCTCATCGGTCTCGCGGCCAGGATTGTGACTCTGGCGTTCACGAAACCGACGAGGACCTTGCCGGCGTCGCCCAAAATCTTGGCTGACGCTATGGGACAGCTTACCCAAACCGCACCAAGGCCTCCTGGACCGGGGCGGATGGTGCCAACTCTGATACTGTCCGCATTGCATCCTGTCTTCTCCTGAATAGCAATGCGGACATCCTCCACCGTCACAGAGTCGTCCAGACCCGAAAAGCGCAGCTCTGCGCACTTAGTGGGCCTGGCGATCTTGACACCATCCTTCGCTTCAAAAACACTCCGCAGCTTCTCAGCAACCGTGTCGGCCGCCTTCCCCCCTTCAGCCCCGGGGAACTCAAGGATTCGAGCCCCCGTTTGGGCGAGGCGCAACCTCACCCCTGAAGCCCCGAACTCTCCACCTAGGCTATCCCTGACCTTCTTGAAAACGGCCGCGTAGGATAGCCCGTCGCGAGCCGCCTCCGGTGACAATGTGACCACTACTGCCGCCGTTTTGGGTGCCTGCAGTTTCCGCGACTTGTTTTTTGGGTTAACTGCCACGGATGACGATTGCGGTATAGACGCTACTTTTTTCGAAGCCTTCTTACCTCGCTTTCGGGACTTCTTACCCCCACCGACTACTTCCCATCCGTCATTGGAAGGGGCGGACGTAG
Source organism: Tyria jacobaeae (assembly GCA_947561695.1). Classification (NCBI taxonomy): domain Eukaryota; kingdom Metazoa; phylum Arthropoda; class Insecta; order Lepidoptera; family Erebidae; genus Tyria; species Tyria jacobaeae. The sequence goes on along the minus strand of OX387236.1, from coordinate 5,661,346 downwards.
AGGGACCAGTTGTCGAAGGGCCTGGTACCGTTTCAGCAACAACAGGAACTGTGTTCTTCACTCTGGATGCCGGAGTGGTCAACGGGGGGAATTCTGCCGCCACCTTTGCCGCTTTCTTCACCGGTCGTCCACCCTTCTTTGCAGATGAGGGTGCCGATGACATAGCCGCGGCATAGGATACGCGGCCACCTGAGACGGGAAGCGGCGTCTGGTCTGAATTGGCCTTTATCTTATCGGTGGCGAGAGGCGGCCGAACATTGGGTGCCGGAGGCAGTCTTGCTTCTAGGCCTGCTAGGCGCCCGTCCATCATCCTCCATACTGCCTGAAGGACATGCTGCAGGTGGGAGTCCGGAGTTTGGGATGAAGAGGGAGAGGCAGCCTGCTGCTGAACCTGGCTCAGTCGCTCAGGGCAATCCGCCTGCACCCGAAATTGGGCGAACTGGGTGTTGAGCTCTGCCACCTGCTCCGTAAGACGATCATTCGCAGCTTGAAGTCGTGCTACATCCCCAATGAGAGTTTCGACGACCCCAGAGATAGCGGAGGAGGAATCCTTCAGGGCTCTGACAAAAGAGCCCTTTAAGTTCGTTGACTTGGTGGCCACTTTGTTAATAATGGCCACTGCCGCGCTTGTTCTTTCTTTCAACGTCGACGGTGTTTGGGAGACAGAACCCCCCGAACGTATTTTTAGTAGGAGATCTGCGATCTCCTCCTCCGCGACTATTTCACCTTCCGCACGAGCCCGAGTGTACACCCCCGCCCTGGAGAAGACAGAACCTGGCAAAGGCGGAACAGGCGTCCGCGACCTCGATCTTCCTCTTTGGCTAGTGGTCAACTTTGGAGGAAGCATTTCCGTTGATGTTTCGGTTTCCTCGTCCTTCGAGCGGCTTCGCTTTCGATTATCGAAGTCGCGGGGCTCAAGCTCCATGTGCTCGACCGTACAAGTTGCTGCCCTGGTTGTCCTGGAGTGTCTTTGCTCCAAAATTGTACTGCTCCCAGGAGTCAGATTAACATCTAGGAGCTCCACCGAGAGAGTAGTTGGGCACGACACTTCCTCGTCGGTCGACGAGGCTTCTGCCGCCGACTTTTTACTTTTTCTCCTTCCTTGCTTAGCTTTTAACTCCTTCTTTTGTTCTTCAATTTTTTTATTAATTTTAGTGTTGAAATCCATAATATATCCCACGAGTGGGGGAGAATTAAAGGTCCACCCGGGCAGAGATCCCCCAATACCCGGGTAAGCGTAGATTTATGCCCAACCGAGGGGTCCGCAGGTGCCCCGGCTGGGAGTACGTTCGCGACTGAACCACCCATCAGCCATGCATCCCATGGTCACGCACCAGAACACGGGATTCGGGGTAATTTTTTATAGAGGTTTTCTTCCTCGCAGTCCGGGCGGCTAAGCCAAGACCCTCGCCCCCGATCGGAGCCGCGAGACTTAACCACGACACTCCTTTCGGGATTACGATATGCCGACGGCGGCTTGGAAAGTGAATCATCCCATGCCTGCTCGGTGGCAGTGTAAGTGCACGCCGAGCCCGTCCACCTTCTCCACCGTGAACACTGGAGAGGCTCTGACCCATAGAAGGGTCCCACCACGGTGATTTTTTACTGAGGTTCCCTTCCTCACAGCTCCGAGGAGCGAAGAGCTAACAGAGGAATCTGCATACAAAAGCCCGCTCTGTTGGGCCAAGTCACGACCGAATGTCCAAAAGAAGTCAGCTACCTCTTTTCGCCAGAAGATTAGCCGTTGGCGACGACGCACTCCTCAAAAGCAGAGGGTGAGAAGGCTGCGTCGTCGCCAACGTTGCCCAGGGTACACCACGTGGAGGTTTTCTAGCCCGCACCCCAAGTTAACAACAATCTTACCTTAACCTAAAATCTAATTCTAAGCTGACAGTTCTAACGTTCTTACACGTGTTTAGCGCCGTTAAATAGCACATTTTCGGTACTAACTTTGACACTTTCTTAAACATGTTTAGCGCTGTGCAAGACGCTAATCGTGTTTAACCATTTTAAACGCGTTTAGTGCGTCTTAAACGCATTTAAGTTATGTCACGCAAGTCGCCCTTAGACTCTCGCTATCTCGCTCTTTTATGATGGCTCGGCTATGGTTCGTACGCGACAACCAATACTGAACGGACACGTTTCGTGCCAGTAAAAATTATGAGTTTTACGCAGGTACATCGGCGTAACATAAAAGTGGTAGACGTGTAATTGGTAATAATCTAGTCTTAAAAACCATATTATTATGTGTTACCAATGAATTCAATGTTTTCAGTTTTTTGCAAGAGATTCATTAAATTTCCAAATGCTGGTTGCGAACAAAATTCTAGAAGGAAAAAGAACGAAGACAACAAGCAACCTTCTTTTTTTGCCATCACACAGAAAATTAAACTCTAGCATCTACCTTCTGTTTCATTGATGCAAGCGTAGAACAGAACATGGGATCTGATTTAGAAGCACCTCCACCTGCCTCTCTTCTGGATAAAGCATGGTTCAGTTTTTCCACCTGCAACCATTACATGTTCATTGTTAGAAGTTTTCTTTGATAACGTTCCGAGGTATCTATACTACATATATCCGCATACCGCTGAATATTTTCTCTTTCCTCAAAAGGAAAAAAGAAACCCTTATAGGACCTCTCTGTTGTCTACTGTCTGTCTGTTTGTCAAAGCTCTTTTTCTCCGTATCGTTATATATATACCATGTTGAATTTAATATGAAATAGTTTTCATTCCGTTCAGTTCAGTTATCAAGTTTCATCAAGAACTAGTGATTATATAAATACCTTTTTCTCTAGAGCCCGTCTGACGATATCTTCGTCCCTGGAGTAAGATGACAGTGACGCAGCCGCCCTCCTCCATACAGCTATCTCCTGACGAAGCTCTGTAATAAAACATTTTTTTTAAAATCATTTACATTATAATTACACTAAGGCATACTGTCTTGTCGTTGTCGTCGTTGTATACTCTATGTCGATAATAACCTACCATCCCTTATGACCGAATGTAATCATATTCAGTTCTGCCGTTTAGCCATATAAAAAGTAACAAATGTTACTTACCATCAGGTGAGTTGGAAGTATTGTTGGATTCCCATACAAAAATTTGATACTTTACGTTGCTACCATCTGTACTTATTTTCAAGATAAAAAGCCCTAAAAGTCTATATCTATTCCAAGGTTCTGGGTATATTTTACACCAAATTTCAAGTAAATTGTACAAACAGATAGAGTAACACTCGCATTTATAATATTAGTATGGATTATACTCACTTGTTTTGTATTGTATTCATAAACAACACTCCGAAATGTGCTCTTCGTACAAACGACATAAAAGGTAAAAAATTATAACTTATACCGCGTGGTTCACGGTGGAATAGAATAAGGCCACTGGCTTCGAGATGCCAGTGACTATCCCTTTAGGGAATATCGTCGCGAGTATCTATGTATGACAATACCGAATTTGAAATATTTTAGCTTACTTAGTTTTTTTTTAAATAAGTAAGTTATTACCTAATATATCTCGTGGTACACTGTGTCGCAGTTTGTTGATGTCCCTGAACATATACCTGAGCTGCAGGTAAGTCTGAACAGATACCACAAGGATACCGACTCCCATGTGGAGTGTGAAATTGGTGAAGTTTATATTCTGTAATAGAGAAAATAATTATTTACAGAATATGGGACTTTCGGGCCTTATTTCCGAAGTGTTGGCAGCGACACCTGGTGACAATTGCTTTCTTGATCATGTAACTTGAAATAAAACATTTATATTATTGATGCACTATGTACTGTAATTATATGACAATATTTTGGTTGCTTTTTCTATTAAAATATAAAAAAAATCTACTATTTTTAATAGCAAAAAATTCTTCCTATTTTCTGTCATTTTAATTTCAGATGATATACGGCCTTAAACGAATTACAGAAGTATTTTGTGCAATATTTAAGAGATTTATACAGCCGTAGCTAATGTGAGTAGAGGAGATGACAGACTGTTATTTCTAAAACCGAAGGATACCTAAACATATCTCATCTCCTGACAGACAGAAAATATACGAATATTATATATTGCCTCAGGGGAATATAATAAAAATAAACTTTGCCTGATGGAAAGCAATAAGTGGAGTCCAAGAGTGGTGGTCACCATCCTCATTACGTGCCAAATCAATGCAGCATGGTGACCCACACTATGGCGGCCTGGTGAGATCCTTTTCACGCCCCGCTAAAAGACCTGTGATCAAAGTGGGAAGGAAACACGTGCGGGTATTTTCCATTCCATTCACATTCCATTTTTTTAAATTTATTTATTATTTATTTATGTTGCACAATATGTGTCAAAGGTGGACAAACTGAAAGGCACTTATCTGCTTACCGCTTTTACTATTGAGGGGTGTGTAGCTATTATAACATTAGGGGGATCTCCAACTGGAGTGGCCGCACCACCAACATTGCTGAAGATTACCATTGACATCAGAACCGGTACTGGATTAAGCTGAGTTACTTCACATAACCTGAAATGATACACCATATTCATCATTATTATTCATAAGACTGCACTGCTGGATATTATTACTATCTTCAGAAAAGAAGATAACGAATGCAATCCAATGTTTTTATTTAAATTTAGGTTGGCGTTTTTAAACGACTGCGCAAGAAGAAGGTCGTGTTGTTTTAAGTGTATGTCCACAGTCCAAAGCCTACGGTTTCATGGAGTTTGGCATTTGCATCATTCGTCCTAACGACGAGACTGACATAGAGCACTCGTCTTTCTCCTTCGCGAAAAATGAGAGAATAAATTAATGATAATACTATTTATAAAATAAATTCACGCTTCTCACGAAGGTCAGTCTGATCCCAAACTAAGCAGGATTTGTACTGGTAACCAACATTCTGATAAACAAACTTATATATAAATTAAATACATTTATACTACAGATGTTTTACACACAGACACAGAACAAATCTCCTTGCAAATCATACAATTATGAGCTTTGGGTGGTCAACGAACCTACGATTTCACCACTGGACCGTTGGTTTCATACTTTTTCAAGGACTACATTTTTCGTCCCATATATATAAATTAAATATACCTGATCGTAACTGGTGTCATCAGAAGAACAGTAGTGACGTTGTCCAGAAAGGTTGAGAAGACTGCTGTGAAGAAACACAAGCAATTGATGAGAGGCCAGGTCCTCCCGCCAGTTACCTGCCAACCATAACGATAAAATATCCTTTAACCTGTCAAACAAGATTATCTTATAATTATAATTTATAATTTTTATAATCTTATCCTACAAATATATCACATGTTATGTTATGTTATTTTAGCCTTTCATCAGCTATGAACTGATTTCAATAATCATATTTCGAATTGAAAGGTACATATATTGCACTCAAGGTTAGTCAAATTTAAATTTGAAATAACTATTCAATCTCTCAGGTTGGAAAATTTACAGGATGAAGAGTACAATTACAATTTGTACGATTGATGATGAATTCAGTGCCTAGCATTGAAGTTGGTTGATACGAAAATAGAGGATATACAAACATACATATGTATAATACATACCGTTTGTTTTAAAGCCGATTCAGAACAAGTCAAATTAATGTATTACTCACCTCAAAAGCCATTACAGCCAGATAATCGAACAGTCCAGTTTCAGCTAAAATGGCAACCAGCAACATCATGCTGAATAGCAGAAGTAGTGTCTCCACATCCAGCCAAGACACTATCTCAGTAAGAGAAGGTCTTGCGCCACTGAGAGCTAGCACTGCAACTGCCAGTGACGAGGATAGAAGAGCAGCTATTGTCCGATTCACTATCTAAAAGATTACAAGTATAATTTTGAGGGTAACCTTCTTGCATACCTATTGAAAAAGATGTACGGAATTTCTATGATTGGATAAGCATATAGATCGTCTTGATCCTTTGAAAGGTCAAAAGAATCTTTCAAAATGCAGCCAGTCAAGCATGCCTTATTAGGCATCAGTATACCGAAGCGACAGGTTGCTTGACCCATTGGTAAGGAGCCTCTGTCTGATCGAATTTGATAAATCTATAATAAAAATCTCCGCTCATCTAATAATCTTCTTCTTCCCGGTCCTACCTATAATCCTAGTATGGTTTGTTCTTCCTGTAGCGAACATAATGTTGTGTTGTAAAGCAACATCCAAACCTTATCATCCTCTTGTAAGCCGAACCTAGGTCAAGTGACAACAGGTATGCGGCGAGTAATAACAACAGGAATGCGGCGAATGATAATATCAGGAATGCTGCGAGTGATAACAGGAATGCGGCGAGCAATAACATCTGGAATGCAGCAAGTGATAACAACACTGGACTCTATAAGTCAGTTCAGTTGAGATCACCTCTGTCTTCGGTCACATAAGTTAGCAACAACAAAATTACGATCTACATTTGTAATTTTCTTTACAACGCCCGCAGCCACCACTTCAACTCTCTGTAAGTGGTTTAGGAGTAAACTCTTAACCCACTAAATTCCTTTACCAAATATACTATATTTTCCTAAAATTCAAAATTAAGATAAAGAAGGGCTATGTACTGGCTTATTAAACGCCCACCTTTTGGAAGAAAACAGTTATATAAGGTGTAGAGCTCCCATTCAGTTCAAGAAGCTGCCCTTATATTTGATCAGAAACGTTAAACTGATTTCGTCAAAGCTATTGGGAAATGTGTACAAAGATGGTTCGTCTAGAGGTATGCTATTTCTACTAGCGTAATTAAAGAGCTTTACACACTCACCTCAAATATGATCAGCATATATAAAGCCACCAGTAGTATCGCAGCGTAAATAATGCCATCTTCTTGATCCAAAGGATTCAGTTGGTAGCTGATGGTGATCGGCACCGTATTGTTGGACGTCGTACTCATTTTCAGGGTCACCACAGTCCCTGGAAATGATTTTTTATTTCACTGACGACCTGACCAAGCTATATGGGATCGACTGGGTGGGTAAGGCTTAATTGATAGATTTATTTGCAAATAAGGTTATTATTCTTATTATTCTCTGGTGTTATTATCGACTGCAAATCGAGGGTGAGTACTGGGTTAACTCTCATCAATTAATATTTTGATTACATATTATTATTAATCATGTTAGACTAAAAATTACAAAGGTAAGTCAATTTTGAAACTTAAATTCATGTAGAGACTATCCAATTGGTCAAAGAACTATTCCTAAATGCGATAATTGATACCTCAAATCTTGCTGAAGGTAATATGATATTCAAAATCATGCCGAGAATTAGTGAGTATAAACGCAGGGTGAATTAAATAGATTTTCGCTGTACAACACCAACCGTTTTTTCCAATTTGATTCCAACTGTTTATTTCTGTAATGGCAGCTATATCATCTTGACTATAGTTTCTGTTGTACATATCTTTGCTATGGCTAATAGGTAAATTGTCTGCCAACTCCAATTTCTTCGTCTCTGTAGAGCTTGGTGAAAAATCAATAACGTCATCTGGCTGCAAGTGAATGGTCCATTCTGTAGAATTCTGAGGATAAAAGTTTATCGTTATTTTCTGTTTTTGGGTTCGATTCTCGCTCAGTGTAGCAGTGGTTGTCATGAACACAAATGACAGTCAATATTGAAGTCAGCGCCCCCAAATACCCTGACAACTAGTCCAACTATCGCATTGAATTATCAAACTCAGGATTGCGGAGGTCAGATAGGAAGTCTGTCCGTGGAAAAACTGATACTCAGGCAATAACTAGTTGGACTAGAAACCAACCCCAATAGACATGAGCATAATAAGGCCACGAAAAAGAACAAGATTCTCGCTCATGGCAAATGTGTAGGTTTGCGAATTTAAGAACTTGGCTGGCAACGAATGGATGTGGCATGCTAAGTCCGGGATAGTTGGCGCTCCTTGGAGGAGGCCTTTATCCAGCAGTGGATTGCGATAAACTACACTTAAATACTTGATTTGTCATTCATTCCGCACTCAATCTCTCCACATGCCTAAACCACCTCAGCATAATAGTTAATTGATATTTGTATTTATTTTACGTAATTCGCAGCAAGATCTATTACACTTTATTATCTTTGCAAGTACTGCAATATGGACTGCACAAATAGTAAACAAAAATAGATTATTGTAAACAACATCAATGAAATCGTAAACTACACAACTGTAAACAACTCATGGTCGGACAATAATTGTTTCCATAACAACATATGTATTGCAATTGTAACGACTATTAAAGAGGTATAAATAGTAACAAATTACTCATTATTTACAACAGATTAGACGAGTAGAATAGAATTTAATTTAAAATTTCATATTTTAACTGACTTAACCTGTATTTGTAAAAAAGAATTTAGACTTAAAAGGATTAGAATGATTGGTTACAAGCTGTTTAGCTGCGACTTCGTTTGCATGGAAATTTAGCGCGACAAACTACATTTTTCACGAGATTCTTGACAATGAAGTCAAAGAATTTGTGTCAGTGCAATAAGATCGAAACATCAGGCAAACACCAGGTACCAATGTAATACACATATACAGCGCTAATTAATCTAGACTAATAAAATATATAATCCCCGTAGTCGTAATTTACTCAGGGATCGAATTCAAAATTAGTTAAGTATTATGTAGGCATTCAGAGTGGTCCTTAGTAATCACACCAATCACGAAATTCTACCTCGTCATAAACTCTATCAAACGGTTTAAATTTTTATTTTTACAAGAATTTGACTAAAATATGAAACCCTTTCTTTCAAGAAGGAAGTCCTAGTTATTTTCTTTGTTATACATTCAAGTGAAAGGGAAAAATAGAAATAAAATTAAAGTTACGTATAAGTAATAGTGGTTATCGGTGGAGTATGATAGGGGGCGCCTCATTACTTAAAATAGCTGTCGTAAAAGGTGACTAAGGGACTGGATTGTTATTTATCGTACAGTATATATACAGTCATACAGAACATTAAGTTAGAAGGACCAAATTCTTATTAGCAAAATATGGGTGTTTTATACACCCCTGCCTACCCCTTAGACGATACAAGCGTGAACGTATGTATGTCTATATGTACAATGAAAGAAAAGTATCTAAAGCTATATAGTAATAATACCTGTTCCAACTCTATGCCAGGGTTTAGCTCCACAGCCCTGTGTAGCCATAGCTTGAGTGTGGTAACACTTTCGTTAGTAACGGTTTGGGCGAAGGGGCCCGTGAGAGTGATCAGCACCTTCACTCTATCGTTGCTCGGGGCTAGTTCGTATGCTACAAGAAAACGCTGATAAGAGAAACAGAGTTCATGAGGAGTACAATGTAGCCTTGTTGAAAAGCTACGTATACGGGCATAGCGAATTTTAATATAACAACTTATTTGAAAAATCTTTTGGTGTTATAAAGAAAATGTAACCGAAAACAATATAACTAAAAAATGCCGGACCTTCTTAAATAATAATACATTGTGACGTTTAAATAGACACACAGATATTATTGAAACTGAAAATATTCCTTGTATTGCATAAATTACAACATCGTCAACAAAATTTTATATTTATTTTGAATTGTAAAGGCGTAAGAAATAAACTGACAGTTTAAATATTAATAGGGACTCCTTTCGACACATTTCACAATCAACATAATATATAATATAATATAAATATTGTATTATTTACCTTTAACATCCTCTCTGACGGCAGTATGAAGCACCACTTCTGATCTCTCCGTGTTCAGAAGTAAAGAAACTGTGAGAAGAACCCAACTGGATACCAAAGCAAACAGCTTTATAGTTCGCAGAAAGTTTCTTATCTAAAAGTAACAGTTAAATTACCTTCGTAAGTAACTATGAAGTTGTGAAAGTACGGGTGCAACACAATCCCCCTTCAACACAAAAGAAGGATCTTCCAACCAGGCGAGATGATCATGATCATTTCTTATTTTTTTTTGAACGATGTATTGCTGTTGGCCGCGGATAGCCTCGACAACCTTGCACGGACTTTCGATGAGCGCTGAGGGCTCTAATCGGTGCGAGAACTTTGTTATCGTGATTCAGGATCGTACTACGTCATTTTGACTAGTTGATACGTAGTTCACCTTCTCTTCGTTAACTTTTGCCAAAGTTTCCAAATTTCAAGACAATATTCGTTTAAAATCGACTTAAAATAAAAACAATCGACTTACGTTTTTCCTCTTCTCAGATTTCAATTTGGCGTCATCATCATCCTGGTGCATTGGCGCTAATAACCTGCAAAAGATTAATATGTTTGTAAAAGTTGCTATTTGTATGTATGTAACATAATTTAAGAATATATAAAATAAAAATTATAACAGTATTACTAAATGGTTTCAGTCTTTAAAAGTCTTGCGACTGGTATCAGTTTATAAAAGTTATGTACACCTTTTAAAAAAAAATGCATTCCGGGAGTGCCGGCAGAAGTGAAAACTTATTTTGACAGTTAGACATTTTTTAGATGGGTGGGTTATTGGGTTATGGGGTAATGAATTGCATTTTATTTATGAATTGTATTTTATTAATTATTAGAAACTTTAAAATACATTTATGAATCGTCGTTAACAATTTCGACAACTCTTGTATCATCATTATTATATATATCTAAAAGTTGGCGTACCACGCTAAAAGTTTTCACTTCAAAAAAAATTGAATTTCATCGTTACATCGTTATATGTGCAAAACATTGTTTGCCATGGCAGCTAAGTATATTTTTAATATAAGATTTAGGAGTATTAACACGACTTCACAGAAAACCGACTGTTAAGCAATACTCACATTGTGTGACCGAATGAGTGAGGTTACCGAAGGCCCTACTCTCTTTCCATTCCCCTCTTTATACTTCTCCCTTTTCCTTTCCCACTTCCCTTTCCTCTACCCTATCAAGCGGACAGCACTTTTGTGACTCTTGAGTTGCACGTGTTCATGGGTGGCGCTAGTCACTTGCCATCGGGTGACCCGTCTGCTCGTTTGTCCCCCTAAACAATAAAATGACTTTTCAAGTTCGACGCTTTTTCAAGTTCTCTACGCTTTAAGCGAGATGTGTAGTAATAAATGGCAAAAACAGAGTTCTACGTGTTCGTTCAAACTTTAATAAAAACTCATAAAAATATATACAATTCGCTACTCGGTAACACCGTCATCACCTTAAAAATACCAGTGACAACTCCTATATCTAATGTATACGTCAAAAGGTTTGTGCTGTCGCTTTCTCTTTTGTATAGGAAATGCGTACTTAACATACAATAGTTTATGCAAGACACTAGCGAATCAAACATTTTGTTCCCAACTTATACTTTGTCAAAATGTTCGTGCTCAGGTCGTGACGGGTGCTGCACCAAGTGTAAATCAGAGGTTATATGCTTTACGTGTGTAATTTTACGGTTTAGAGTTACGTGTGCCAGTTCCACAATCACTTAATAAATTAACTAGTTACAGCGCCCGAACTTCCCGGCGCTAGCCAATTCGAGTAATAGGTATGCGACCCTTGCTTGAGCTACTGCTTATACTTAGCAGTAATATACTTTCCCTTGCTTTCTGTCCGACATTTCCTGTCAACATTCTCCAAATTTTCCCATCTAATTCCAAAAGTGTTCGGATGACGGCAATAGGTCTGTCCCCTATTAGGTAAATGGGACTGCATTGTATTAGGCAAAATGCCATGCCGCGCGCGCACTAACCTCGTTTGGTTCGGGCCGCTGTCGCGTGCTGTTAAATACATCAACGAAATTATATAAACAGATATTCAGAGAATATAAATATATCAAGTGTCTACTTGACATATTTATATTCTCTGAATATCTGTTTACGAAGACAGTACCTCGACACCTCGAGACTCTGACTATTCCTAGTACTATTACCTAGCTGGTACTATTACCGACCCAGTTCTCGAAAATGGTCGTGCTACATTGTATTGGGATAGATCTGTCATCACTGACAGGACTATTATTGCCAATAAGCCTGATATAGTCGTGATAGACCGATTAGAGCGCCGCGCAATGATTGTCGATATTGCTGTTCCTCATGACGATAATCTCGTGAAAGAAAAAAGAAAAACAAATTAAATATTTGGATTTGTGCTACGAGATTGTCGAAATGTGGAATATCGATTCGGCGATCATTGTTCCGATAATCATATCTGCTCACGGCTTAATAGCTAAGAGCCTCGACCAACACCTTAAGAGGCTCTCGTTAGATGGTTGGATCAAGGGACTGATGCAGAAGGCAGTTCTCCTTGACACGGCCCGAATTGTCAGGAGGTTCCTATCTTTGGAGCCCTAACCACCGGTGTCTTGGTCCCTGTCGGGGGTCTACTATTTTTTATATTTTTAAATGTATTTTTTATTTATATGGTATATTTAAAAATTTAATTTATATGTGTATATTAATTAGAATAAAGGAAATAATAATCTTACTTGTTCGAAGCATCTTTTAAAACTTCACTGGCTTCATCTTTCTTTACTCCTGGATCTTGTTTCTTATCGAATATAGTTTTATCACCCTCGTTTGGCACATTTGCAGGTTCAATCTTGCCTGAATTAAAAAAAAGCAAACACTATTATGTACGTTTATCTTGCTGCTATTTTGCTCTTAAATACTAAAAGCTATAATAATAGGTAAAATAAAAATTATAATCCATTCAGATAAATATTCCTGCTCTAAAACATGTTTAGAAAAGTCATGATCCGCTTTAGCTTTGTAAGGCTTTATATGTATTTAATTTTTCTTAATTTTTTTAATATTTTTTTAATAAAAAAACAACTCGCACTAAGATTAATTCATGTATCACGGGGAACTTTACAAAAAAAAATAATTACGGAAACGAAGAACACCTAGTCTGAACATCAATTTAAGGATTACACAAAGTGTTTTCCCGTGTGGGGTTCGAACCCACAACACGCGGCAGTGGTGTGGCGACCACTTGAACCATTGCGCCGAATGTGCCGAGCAGTAAAATTTCTTTATTGTAGTACAGTAACCATTTCAATCTAGCTATATATGTTTCTCATAAATATTTCTAAAGCACTCTCTCTGAACCGTTTTACAATCAATTTGTCAAAGTATGCTATGCTATGCATTAATAGGCCCCTACTCATATACACTACAGAAACAAAACATGAGTTTAACAGCATAACTTATATTGTTACAGTGTTACTTCCCATCACTAGAATATATCAATGTAGAGAAGGAACTGTATATAATCCTTCTTACTCCTTCTTACTCTTAAAGCGTAAAAGAACTGAATTTTCATAATTACGACCGAAAATCGATTTTTTTTATATAAATCGCTCCTGCAACAATAGCGCTCCGTCGAAGGTAAGATAAAACTGTTTTATTTGTGTAACCAAACAAATCTTGCCTGTAGTTACTATTGCGGAAAAGAAAATTGGTTAACAGCAACAGTGATAAGAGTCTAACCGTTATTTTTTCTTGTTTAATATAATCGGACTTTAAAAAAGTAGACAAGACTTCAATGCGTCTATTATAAAATTTAAGACTTATATGGTTTTCTCATGGACGCCATTGTTAGAACTTAAACAAACTCTCATCTAATTACCGTTGAAGTACACCTTTCTAATAAAAAAAGAATCATCGAAATCGGTTGGCGTGATATTGAGTTATACGTCCACTTGTCGCGCACAAACTTAATGCACATTTGAGACTTACATGGTTTTGTCATGGATTCCATTGTCAGAACTGGACCAAAAAGAAATGGGACCACACGGGAAGCACCAGTTTTCAAATAAAAAATCAATCAAAATCCGTTTAACAAAGTCGAAAGTTCTGAGGTAACAAACATAAAAAAAACATACAGTCGAATTGAGAACCTCCTCCTCTTTGGAGTCGGATGAAAAAATAATATTATAAATCGAATTAATAAATTAATAGCTCGAGATACCATACCCGTTTGATCTCAAACTAAGCAAAGTAGATACTATGGCAACCAGACTGCTTGTACACATACTTATATACCATTAAACATATACCTTTCACAGGTAAATTAAATCTTGACACTGAAAAGAATCGTGCTCATCTGGAATAGGAATCGAACCTCTGACTCAGCAGTCAGGATAACTAACCAGTATACTAAATCCACGGTCACAGTATGATATTTTAACTCACCATGTTGCTGCTCGTACCGGTCCTTGAAGGGTGCTAGTAGAGGATCATACTTGATCTCATCAGGCAGATCCAGCCATATTTCCACGCTGCCTGGAGTCAGATCACTGCAGGAGACCACAGAATATACACTACCACTGTGTTTCTTTTTACCCAACGCTTTAAGTCTTTGGAACATATCATTCATTTTGTTTTATTGTTTCACATTTATACACAGTTTTTAAAGTTAGCTGATTTTTAAAAGAAATATATATAACAACATAGGTAACACTTTCTTATTTTAGGTAAAACTAATAATGTGACTAAACATTTATGTAGAGAATAGATCCATAAGGAACCGAAACTGCTTGAAATCGCAGTTTTGTCCTTAAATAAGAGTAGATTAAATTCCTTACTAACCATTTAGTTACAGGATATGAATATACTTAAAGCCCAGTCGTTTTTATAAACGATATAACAAGAAATTTAGATACCTCACCAGAAAAAGACAGAAATGACCTCAAGAATAAAACAAACATAACAGAAAAACAAAAATAAATATCCGAAAGAAGACAAACAGTATCTCAAATAGAAGGCAAATAGTACCTATAAAAGAAGACAGATATAACTTCAAACTAGAAAATTATAAAACCCAATTGCATTATGAACCCGCCGCCGCCCATGGACACCCGCAACTCAAGAGTCACAAGTGCGTTGCCGGCCTTTTAGGTAGGAGTACACTCTTTTCTTGGAAGTTTGAAGGTCGAATCCTATCCTATAAACCTCACATACACATACCATACATACATATCAAAATACAGCAATCCAACTAGGCACTAGTCAGTGACAACGAAACATCATAAAACGTAACCATCTTCTTGCAAAGTGGATTAAAATATGCAAAAAAAACTTCTCAAAAAAGACAAATAGTAACTCCAGAAGTAGACTGATAGAACTGTTATATCCAGTTTCTACATCTGTAAATGCTCTAAGAAAGTTAACAATTCTATCTCCCCCTCAATAAAATATATCACCGCCACAGAAACAAATAATCACATACAAACTGAGGCCTACTATCGTTTGATAAGGATAAAGAACATATGGTCAACTTCTCGGCATGACATAAAAAACTTCTATTCTTCTTCTTCTTCTTATTAATACACTCGGAAGTCGAAGGTCTATACATTCGGATCACACAGAGATACTTGAATATCTCTTAAAGCAACAACTGAAATAAATTAAAGTCATCAAGGCTTTAGAAAGTGACCAAAAATCATATATTAATTCTAGCGCAGTCGGGATAAAAAAAAAGTACGTCTTACGATGATGAGGAAGTAGGATAGGTTCCGTAAGCGTTGATACCTTAATACACATAAAAATATTGACCAAGAAAAGTTTCCTAATCAAGATTGCAATTCTCTTTCTTGACTGTACGGATGATAATAACACGGTGAAGATATTTACAAAACATAAACGGCTCGTATTGTTGTGTCGATCTGCCGGTCCCACGAGAATCCACTAAAAGTACTGATACAGCAAAATATCTATAAAAGAAAGAGATAAATCAAAAATTAAGATTATAGGTGCAATTGATAATGATTTAAAAATCATTAAAGTCGGTTATATGCTTCTCTAAATTTAATAATCATAAAAGAAGCGATTTAGGTTGATTACTTATATAATATAGCTGTATGGTTCTCTGTGGAGTTAAATAGAGACAACTCACAATCTCTTCCCGTGGGTGTCGTAAAATATGAGTATGGGATCAGACTATTATCTATCAGACAATATGTGTAGTCCTACAGTGTCCAGCTGACGGCAATATGCTTGCTCCCTATTACGTAACTGAGACTACATTATGGTTTGTAAAAAGTTGGCGTTCCAAAGAATACTGCTTATAGCTTCGGAGATATGAGCGTGAACAGATTTTTTGTTTAAACCAACAGATCTCCGGAACTATTAGGCGTTAACACCTGTAGTTTAGTAGTTTAGGAGTGGTTAGAATATTTATAAAGGAATACCCTTAGAAGTGGAGCAGTAAGCGTCAGTGTAGCTAAAACTGCGGGGTAAAATATTTATTATAAATGTGTTGGTTAATAATTAAAATAAATAACACTTTTTTCAATATCCACACAATATTACACACAGGGACTAGAATTAACGCACTCTGCATATAAATACAGAACAACATAGTTACATTGATTTTTTTAAAACTCTTAGTACCTAAAATAAATTCTAGCCTCATCTCTTTCTAACAAAAAATAAAGAAAAGGGATGTAGCACTTTCACACTTTTTCTAGTACGTTTTGACGTCGGTAATACGCGGTTCTACAATAACTGCTTTTATATAACAACTTTGCTAATATAAATAATGTGTTTGTAAATATGTACGACAAAACCAAAATATTATATATTATTAATTGTTTACTTTATAAAACACTTGCACTTATACAATATTGCACGAAAATTAAAGAAACAAGGAACACTACAAGTTCACTGGCCTTTTAAAACTGGTGTGAACTGGTACGAAGCAGTGCAAACGGCTTTAAACCGGTTAGATGACGTCATCTACCGTACAGCTCGTGTACAAAAACATACACCTCAAAAACATTGAAAAACGTGTTGGTACTAATTAATAGAGATAATGTTTCAAATGTCGTTAAAATAATAAATCATTGGAATTCAAATAAAATTAATGTTATTAAAAAAGTGGTATACTATATTTACTTAGATATGTAGGATACATAAAACAAATATGAGTTAGTTACACCGTTTCAAATCAACTTCGGGTAGACCGATATTAATGATTTGAAATGTTAAATTTTTCTCCGCCCCTAAGAGCAGAATAACTATTAATTTAGTCTTTTTTTTTTCTAAATCTTGTTTACAATACGACATACATGTACCAACCCGCTTTTTGAGGTGGAGTTCACTAACATACGTGGACTCCATGCAAACCTCAGCGCCGTACACCAGCACCTTGAGACGGCTCGGCCGGCCATGCTTTTTCTTACGGAGACACAAATACGCCGCCCTGCCGACACGCCATATCTCTACTATCCCGGCTACGTTCTAGAGGAGTGCTTCCTCGCGAGGGCTGGGGTATGTCTTTTCGTCAGGGCGGATGTTTGTTGTCGCCGTCTGCACTGCCTAGAAGACGCATCCTTCTCCATCCTTTGGCTTCACGTGGATTTTGGCTCTATGAGCCGGATCTACGTTTGCCTTTATCGGTCCCATTCCGGAGACTCCGAGACAACTCGACTCTTTGACTACATGAGTCACGCAACGGACAAAGCGCAGGAGCAGTTCCCGACCGCCGAACTGGTGTTTTTGGGAGACTTTAATGCCCACCAGGACTTCTGGCTGGGATCTTCCAGAACGGACCACGCTGGTCGAACTGCCC
Organism: Tyria jacobaeae; assembly: GCA_947561695.1. Lineage (NCBI taxonomy): Eukaryota > Metazoa > Arthropoda > Insecta > Lepidoptera > Erebidae > Tyria > Tyria jacobaeae. The sequence continues at coordinate 5,643,857 of OX387236.1, read as the reverse complement.
ACGCATTCGCTCTCACGCATGACCTTACCCAACTGGTACTCCAGCCCACCAGGATACCAGACATATCGGGTCAAGCGCCCTCTTTGCTAGACCTTCTGCTGACGAGTCACCCAGCGCAGTACAGTGTAACGGTTCACGCCCCTCTGGGATCCTCCGACCACTGCCTGGTGTCCACCTCGGTGCCTCTTGTTGCCCCACCACGGCCTGTGGTAACAAGGCGACGGTTATGGCACTACTCATCAGCAGACTGGGATGGAATGCGGAATTATTTTGCATCCATCCCGTGGGCTCAACGCTGCTTTAAAGACAGGGATCTGTCGCAAAGTGCGTCTGCCGTGGCTGACGAAATCACTGTCGGTATGGAGTACTATATCCCCTACAGTGAAGTCGCCAGCACAAAGACCCGTCCCTGGTTCAATCGCGAGTGCACCCGTGCTGTCGCTCAAAAGCAGTCAGCCTACCGCGCATGGATCAGGGCCCGCGCTCATTGTGACCCAGACGTTGATCGCCTAAAAGCAGCATTTAACAAAGCCACTAAGGAATGCAAGAGGGCTTACATCAGAGCTGATGCCCAGCCAACTACTGCCAGCCTTCGCTGCCACCGCTGAAGTACCCTGACGGATCACTGGCCCACGAGCCGCAAGAGAAAGTGAAACTACTTGCTGACCTCTTTGCGGCTAACTCCCGAATCGACGACCGTGGCGCTCACCCGCCCACCATTGCATCTTGCGACTCCGCAATGCGGGATATTCGCATCCGGCAGAGGGATGTCCGTGCGGAGCTTCGGTCACTCGATGTTCGGAAAGAAAGTGGACCCGACGGTATTCCGGCGGTGGTTCTTAAAAACTGCACCAGAGTTGTCTCCTGTACTGACGCGCCTGTATCGCCTGTCCTATTCCTCGGGAATTGTTCCGGAGGCCTGGAGAGAGGCGAACGTCCAACCCATTCCCAAAAAAGGCGACCGCTCCGATCCAGCTAATTACCGTCCTATAGCCGTCACCTCCATACTCTGTAAGGTGCTCGAGCGGATAATCAACACCCAATTAATCCGCCACCTAGAGGATCCTTGTTAAATGATCGGCAATATGGTTTTAGGCCGAACCGATCCACGGGTGATCTTCTAGCGTACGTCACACACCTTTGGGGTGAGGCTATGGATAGGCATGGGGAGTCCTTGCCCATCAGCCTCGACATTGCCAAGGCCTTCGATAGGGTCTGGCATCGCTCGCTTCTCTCCAAACTTCCTGTATTTGGTCTGCCATCTCAGCTATGCAACTGGGTTGCTGCCTTCCTCCACAAGCGCCGCATTAGGGTTCTCTGTGACGGCGCGGCCTCTGACTTCCAGGAGGTTAGCGCTGGTGTACCTCAGGGCTCCGTCCTATCGCCCACGCTGTTCCTTCTGCATATCAATGATATGTTGGCTCTTGGAGACGACAGCACAGTACACGGGCGATACTTTGGACATCCTGCTGCCAAGCTAGCAGACGTTGAGGGAAAACGACAGGAGCTTGTTGCTGAGCTCGACCGGGTCCTGAGCCGCATCTCTTAATGGGGTTGTGAGAATCTGGTCGAGTTCAGCGCCAAGAAAACACAGGCGTGCGCGTTTTCAAACAAAAAGTCTCCATTCCTTCCCCTTCCTACTCTTCAGAACACTCAACTGCCACTACAGGATAGGCTTAGTATACTGGGTATGGACATCTGTCGGGATCTCAATCCGCGTGATTACATCGAGAGCGTCACTAAGGCGGCCTCGCGAAAGCTCGGTGTATTGAACAAGGTGAGACGGTTCTTCTCGCCCGAGCATCTGTGTCTTTTATATAAGACCCAGGTTCGCTCCTGCGTGGAGTACAGCTCTCATCTTTGGGATAGCTATGCGCAGTATCTGCTTGACGCTCTCGATCGGTTGCAGCGACGCGCAGTCCGTATTATAGACTGTCCTGAGGTCACCCAGTCTCTTGAGCCCCTGCAGTTGCAAAGAGATGTCGCCTCTATGGCAGTTCTCTATCGCCTACATCACGGGGAGTGTTCTGACGAGCTCTTCCAATTGGTCCCACCTTCTCCCTTCCTCTACAGGACTACACGTGCTGGCCTGAGGAGTCACCGTTTGCGAGTCGAAGATATGCGATCCCGAACGAAACGGTTTGGCTCTTCTTTCCTGTGCCGATCAGTGAAAGCCTGGAATTCCCTACCAGCGCACGTGTTTCCTTCCCAATTTGATCCCGGGTCTTTTAAGCGGGGCGTGAAAAAGCATCTCACCAGGCCGCCATAGTGTGGGTCACCATGCTGCATTGACTAGACATGCAATGAGGATGGTGACCACCACTCTTGGACTCCATTTATTGCGTACCATCAGGCAAAGTGGAGTCATTATGGTAGGCTTACGAATAAAAAAAAAAAAAAAAAAAATACGGTCACCCCTAGGCAGAGGTTTCTTAAACATCTACATTTCGCATATTACAACTTGGTCCCAATAGAACATTGGTAAAATTGATATAATAGTAATGTTATAATGATGATATCGTGTAAGTACAGTGGTAGAGCCATGCTTAGGCACGAAAGGGCCGGCTAGACCGGTGCGATACCACGGTCTCACAGAAAACCGGTTGTGAAGTAACGCTTGTGTTACATTTCCATAAAACTAGTGAGCTTTTCGGAGACCAAGCTCCCCCTCTCACCTTTCGTCCCCCCATCGCCCCTCTCCTCTTTCCTAACTCTTACTCTCTTCTTTCCCCTCCCGCATACCCCATCCCTTATCACCCTTAAAGACAGACAGCGCACTTACGACTCTTGAGTTGCAGGTGTCCATGGACAGCGGTTGTCACTTATCACACCAGGTGACCAGTCCGTTCATCTGTCCTCCTATAGTATAAAAAGAAAATGCAACATAAGTTATTGAGTTTGCTCTCCGTTTTAAAGCCGCTCATAAATAGAAAATAAAATTAATCTACCATTTATAGAAACGTTAGAAGTTCTAGAGTAAATTTTATTCATGAAAAAATATTTTTTGTAACCACATTTTATTTTTTTTATTTAGCAGGTATAATTATTTATTTTTCTTTGCATGTTACACGATATTTTAACCACTAATGAACTCATATTAAATTCTTTTCTCATTAAGTATAATGGTACACACGTAAAGAGGTTTTCAAAAAAGTAAAAATATTTCTCAGCCGTAATGAAAAAAAAAAAATTAATTGTATATCAGTAACAACATAATTAAATCATACTGAAACTACTTTGAGCTTTTAATACATATATACAAACACGCATACAGCGCAGAAGGGTAGACAGAGGCATATAAAAAAAGTTGATGTATTTACGTTAACAAAAGAAATAGAATAAACAAAGGTTTTGACAAATAATATCCCTCTGAAAACAGTTGAGAAAATAATATTAGAGGCTATGACTTCTCGACATCTCGTTCGTTCAAGTCAGCATCACATTATTTATTTATTTTACTTTAATACTTTGTGCACAATTTTAGAGACATGGACTAAATGCCAAAGGTTGTTTTCTACACGACTGAACAAAAAGTGAGTGTAAAGTTTTTATAATAAACTAGCTGTTACCCGCGACTTCATCCGCGTGGTATTTAACAAAAAAGTTATTGTTCAGTTCGCAGAGTTAACTATAAGTTATTAATTCTGTATTTAAGAAATACCTATACTAATTTTAATGAAATTCTTTTAATCGAATAGTATAAAATTTTAATTGGTTTTGATTTTTTTTTGTGAGCTCCTATTTTTTTTCCTCGTCCTCCTTGTTACATCAGCTATCTGCCAGTGAAAGTCCCGCCAAAATCGGTCCAGCCATTTCATAGATTAGCCGGAACAAACAGACAGACAGACAAAAATTAAAAAAAATGTTGTCTTGGTATATGCATCGTGTATACACCCACATGCAATTAGTGAAAAACGGTTATTTTATTATTATAAACAGACACTCTAATTTTATTTATTTGTATAGATGTAAATACTTGAGTTTCTTTACTCCATAATAACTACTTAATGCTTGAACAGATGCAGATAGATATTTTGGGTATCGATGATGTCTGTAGCGACCTCCACATACAGCAGAAATATAAAATAACAACATCTAGCGATGACAAGCCGAACTACATAACTACTACTCTAAAGACGCAACTATACGATACGATCCTGAATCACGATAATAGAATTCTCGTCCTAATTTGCATGTATATATGCGACTGCCAAATATCAAACGTTGGGCCACGGTCCACCTGGCATGATCATATTAGTTGCTTGAAGGATTCTCCCTTTGAATACGAGGAACAAAATACCCGTACCTCCACAGAATCCTTACATGACAATAAGTGACACTGGTTTTTTTGTCAATATAGCGTCTGTATGGAACGTAATTCGCTTTTTTGGTAGGGCAATAACATTTTTTAACTGGTTTATCATTAGTTTAACGTCTTGTTTCTAATTTTGTACATATCGCGATAAATATGTAAATAACAATTTAAACAATTATAATGTTTGTCGGTGAGTTAATTACGTACGTTTTCACAAGGTCCATGAAAAGCACTAACTATTATGTTGATCCTTAATGCTGGTAGTACATTGAAAGCTATGGACATGAATATCAAAACAAATAGTATAGGTCCAACAACAAAGTTCGAAAACATTATAACATCAATGATTATTTAATTTCTAGAGCAGAGAGAACTTCTGTCTCGTTCTATAGCGCCATTCCATCTTTCCGCTGGTGGCAGAAAAGACGTCTAAGCGATCACTTTTATTTATCAGACAGTATATTTATAGTGTCCGGTTGATGCTTGCCCCTATAAGATATAAGTATGACTATATTATGGTTGTCATGTTGTGGTAACAGATGCTAGGATAAAGGCGTTAGTGTGTGTCTATATACGTTTGCATACACGTTGCTAGGGACATAACTTTCATACAGGGCAAGTACTATTTGCGAGGTATGGTATTGAAGTAATTTAGTTATATGTGAAAACTTATACTTGGACATTTCTGGTTATTATTAATTTGCACTGGTTATTATGAGTTTTCATTGGACTAAAACCACATGGTTTACCATACTGTGCCCATAACAGGAGGAATCCTCTACCTAGCTTCTGCCAACGGGCACCACCACCACCTTCTCTCTATTCCAATTAACCAGAAAGCAGGCACACGTGGACCTCGCCTTAACGTTCTTTCATACATTGTTACAATTGCATCATATGTGTAGATTTGATAACATCCAATGAGTCGTCGCATAATTTTATCGCTTAGCTGTTACTTCAACACAAGCTTTAAATTACCATTTAATAGTTCCAATTGTTCATACAATATGAATGACACATTCTGTGTAAGGGGTCTTACATAACCAAATAATGTAATTAATGAACACCTATTTCACATCACCTAAATTAGTAGTAGTAGACTGATTGAGCTACTGCTTACACTCCCCAATCCTGTGTAAGCAATATCCCTTTCCTTTCCATATTTGCCCCCCCCCCCCCCCCCCTTTTAACGTAATTTTTTATACTAAAGGGACACAGACAAACAGACGGGTCACCTGATGATAGGTAACAACTGCCGTCAGTGGATACCTGCAACCCAAGAGTCGTAAGTGCACTGCCCGCCTTTGTTGAATAATGGGGATATGTGAGGAGGAGAAAGAAGAGAGGGAGGGATGTCGAGATGGGGATGCGGGGAGGAAAGAGGAGATAAGGAGTTGGGCCCCTTCAAACCTCACTTATTTCGGGGAAATGCAACGCTAAAGTTGTTTCACAACCGGTTTTCTGTAAGGCCGTGGTATCGCATTGGATTCGGGACTATAGGCGTGTATACGGCGGCAGCGGAGTGTAAACACTTTTTTACGAAACAGGGAGGGAACAAGGACACAGGTCACCTGATGGTTGTGTGAAAACGCCTGCCATGAACACTTGCAACTCAAGAGTCGTGAGTGAGTTGCCCGACTTTAATAATGGTGACGGGGATAGCACAGAAGAGAGGAGGTGTTGGGCCTCAGTAACTTAACTCACTCAGTGAAACACAAGAATTTTACATGCGGACTTCTGTCAGGCCGTCGTATTACTCAAGTAAAACCAGTCCATTCGTGCCTAAGCTCTTTTAAGAAAACTGTTGCATTTGTTTCAATACGCTAATAGCAATGGCGAAGTGCCAGGATTATTTGACATTTAAATATAAACTTTAGTTACTTACGTTTAATGTTGGTATTAGCATGTCAAAGAGAACTAGATACATGACTCACGGTTATTACTAATGAGACAATAGTATCTAATTGTTTGTAGGAAACTTTTCTACCATCAGAAAATTACGTGACGTCGTTCATAATTCCACACATCCTGTTAGTATGCACAGAGCATTAGCTTTCGGTTGCACTCGCTTAAATGGTTATTTTTCTAAGGGTTGGTAGCAGAAACAAATCAGGTTAGCCAGAGCCGTCCAATACGTGCCCCAGACAGTGTTTGACAATTATCGATTCAGCAGCTAAGTCAGTAATTTAGGAACTTTTATTTTCAATGTATTTTCGAGTTAAGTTTAATTTTACACAGCTGACCAGAAAAAAATGTCATGTTTTCCGGATTATTCACGTATATCTGTGGTTATCGGTAGAATTTACTAGGGCCACACCATCTATTACAGTGGGTGTTGTAAAAAGTGACTAAGCGAACCCTTAGTCACTTTTTACAACACCCAGCTGTATATATACAGTCATACCGTACCCTGATGAGGCTTGCACCTATTACGTAAGTGCCTATATTTGTATAGGCCTGAGAGTTTTTATCGTCAGCCTATCACCGATCACTGCTAAACAAAGGCTTTTCCCCGAGGAGCGCCACCTATTCCGGTCTTGGACAGTCTGTATCTATCCGCTGCATGTCACTTCTAAATTCCTGAATGGATTTGGATTTTGTAAAGTTCAAATTACAAAATCCAAATCCATAAGTTAAAATTGTGGATTTGGATTGTGTGAAGAAAGGGAAGAAAAAACAATATTAGTCAATAAGTTATGATATGAGACCTTTCTAAAAGTCAATTGCCTATGTAAAAAATAATAAATTTGAGTTAGATCGTTTTGTGTACGCTGCATGATTGTAATATTATAAGTAAGATCGGTCGATTATGATTAGTTATTAGCAGCTCATAATATAGCTTTATTATCTATATCAGAAGGTTTATTATCAACCATTATAAGCAATATCTTTCATGTTTTTTATTGTGTTTTACCTTGTTTTACGATACCGCCATCCATGGACACCCGTCACTCAAGAGTCACAAGCGCGTTGCCATTCCTTTAGGTAGGACTACGCTCTATTCTTGAAAATAAGGAGAAAGTACTTAAATAATTATATTTTTTGTATTTTTTTTTAAGTTTTTATGGAAAGTAATATTTTCATTCACGAATGAAAAACTGAATATGTATTATAAATGTTAAATATTCTGTTACATTTATATGAGTGAAGTACTTAAGCAAACAACATGAAAAATAATTTACACGAAATTAAAAAATTAGTACAACGAGAAAGAAGCATAAACTAGACAATAATGTATAAAGAATAGATGACTGTCAGGTCAAATCAGCATATTTTTATGTACATTTATATGTACAGTATAGTACAAAAAAGTACAGTACATTTTTGTATGAAATACACACTCGTGACCTCACGGTATGTATTGTAAAATCATTCCCTTTTAATATAAAAATAATATATAAAAATAAAATAAAAATGTTACAGTAAAACATAACGACAACTGTACACAATTTAAACGTTAATATGTTAATAAACGTTGTTAAAAGTTTTTTTTTTTTTCAATAGGATTGTTTTTTTTTTTTCGATGACGATGTACTCATGCATGCTTATTTGTCAAGCAGATTACTTGCCATTCCGATCATTAAAACAATCAATCATTTGTTTGATTGTTTTATTGATTCTACAGCCGCGTAGCCGGGAAAAAGAAGTATGCGCTAGGTCCTTTGTCCCTTTTAAAGGATATTGCGACTTGAGGCGTGAAGTAAACTCCGACGTGCGATAATTTGGCAATACTATATCAATTTACTTATATGATATAATTTTCACATACATATATCTTTAAGTATAATATACGGCTTCAGAACTTACATGCGTTATAGAAGTAGCATAATGATAAACTTAATATTATGTATTGACACATAATCACCAAATATGAAGTAAATACATTGAGTAAAATAACTCTACAATATTGTAGATCAGTACACGTGCTTACACATATGTAGCAAGTTTGGCTAACAATAATTGCCAACAGTCAACAATAAATAGTATAAAATAAATATATAAAATAACTTTATTAAAGTGCATTGTACTAACTGCCCTGGTCTAGTGGTAACTGTAACACAGAACAAATAATTGTGTGAGGAGCCTGATCTTTTGTTCTGTGTCTGGGTGCAATTTATCTATAATTTGTATGTATTAAGAGGTATATAAGTATGTTTATCAGCAGTCTGGTTACCATAGTACAAGCTCTGCTTAGTACCTTAGTTACCTACACCTACCTACTTACTATTGTTGTATATTAAATTCGGTGTACAAAACTCATTTCGCATGATTACCCACTACACGTCCACTAGATGTCTGTCGAAGAAAATAATTATAATAATAAAAACAGTAGGTGTTTACAGAATTATACAATAGAGTTCTATAAAAAATTGTAGGCTACTAAAAAAATTGAGTTATGTCTCTTAAACTAGGCAACGCTTGTATCTTGAGGGACAGGTATCGGTTATAAGGTGTATCGGCAATAATGATTTTCATTGGTCATTAAAACGATTCCTCGTACTGTGTTGTGGGTGTGTGTATGCTTGTGCGTGTGTGGGTGTGTGTATGCTTGTGGGTGTGTGGGGGGATTGTATTTGTGTGTATGAAGGTGCGTATCATTGTTTTTGTGTTTATGGATGTGTATAAATACATATATTGTCACTTTAAGAACTTTAGTAGCGATTCAGTAGCAAAGTCATCTTTAAGTGATAATCAACAATCAACAATCTGTCTCTGTGACATATTTATTATTGATGATGTCACTAGTCAATTACATTAATACAACCATAAAACTATAAAGTGTTTTATTTAATATGACTATAGATAATATACATTATTATACCTGGTCCTCGAGAAAATAATTATGCCCTTACAAGCAACAATATGTAATATTGCTGATTGAAGGCATGATCACATTTTTTTTTTTTTTTTATTCGTAAGCCTACCATAATGACTCCACTTTGCCTGATGGTAAGCAATAAGTGGAGTCCAAGAGTGGTGGTCACCATCCTCATTGCATGTCTAGTCAATGCAGCATGTGATATTAGTTGTAGTAAGCGTTTTGTAATTTCCTCTAGATAATAACTGGCGTAATTTATTTGAAAACTAACTTAATTCAGTTCCCCGGGATGACATTCTGTTCGACACAATTGTCTTATATCTATAAAACTCCAAGTTTTAGGTAAAAATAAATACAATAATAGACTTTATATTTATCTTTACAACAAACTTTCTTTCATGTCGCTCCAGACGAATTTGTATCGAGATTTGCATATCGCCTTAATTTATAAAGAAATGAAATGGTTTTTAAAGTCGTATCACTGCTCACTGACAATATTGGTCCTTATATGTTATCCTTGAATGGAGACAGTTTTCGATTAGTAAGGCGAAAGAGCTGATGTTGCCAGTGAGCAGAAGTGATATTACTCCCAATTATGTTATTGAAAGAAAATAGTAAAGAAAATTATAAAATTGTAATATAAACAAGAAAGACAAACATAGTTGTATTTTTAGTTTATATTACTATTTTCTTATATTCTTTAACCATTTTTTTTCTTTTTTCTATAATTATTTAAGAGTTTAGTGTGCCAAATAAATATTTTTCTTTATTGCTTTTCAAATCGGTTCATTTCATTTTTGAATCTTGATCTTGGATCTACCTAATATAATATGATATATAATATAATATGTAATAGTTCTACATCACCCTAACCTGACTGGTTGATTACATAATTAAATAATACTACTCGTATTTTGGGATATACAACAAAATTCTTTACCTAGATACTTCTAACTAGATCCAAACTAATCGTAGCTTGTACAATCCTTTTTTTATAGTGTGGAAACACCCACGGGTCACGGGTTACCAGACTCGAATCGACCGCGTCTGGTGCGTATTTAGGCGGGGTGGGAGAGTACAAGACCTCTCCAGTTCCCTTTCCGCCACCACCATAGCGAGCGTCACCTCCTCGCAAAACGAGGCAAGAGAATCCCAAGCGCTCGCTTCTCAAGACTATGGACATAATCATGGTCTAAAACGAGAGGCTATCCACAGCTATGGCCCTTGCAAAATCTACACGTTTTTGCACCTCGCAAGGCACTTCCCTAGTGTGTAGTGCAGTATCGCATCGTATATCCCCTCTATCCTATATATATATCATACCCCCGGTAGTGATGGCACACAAATATGGCTCTCGGCCTATTCGATACAGGTAATTTCCGAAGCAGCCATGTCCAGTAAGTACCTGCGTCATTCGGTAGGAGACGAAGACACTACCTGGCACTGGCGAGTAATGAAACTGCGACCCTGACTATGTATCAGGACCCCCCATCTATGTACATAAGCTTTCCTTCTGTTTTTATCCTCCCTTTCCTGTTAATATACCCCAAATGTTCCTATCTTATTCCCTAAAGTGCCCGAATTATGGCAATCTGGTTTATTACGTATATAGGACTAAATTATTATTGGCAAAATGTGGGCGTTAATTTCGCCTGTGCCTACCCCGGGACCTCAGGCGTGATTGTATGAATGAGGTATGTGAAAATTCAGACTAATGTAAAAAGCACTTAGCTAGAATGAAACCCACTGAAGTTGCATCACCGCTGCGGTAACAAGTAAAACTATTATGCTAATATATAAAACCTTTTTTGCATTATTAACTTGTCTCTTTTTGGTTACGTTATATAGTAATATTATACTCTATGCAAAATGTTATTATGTTACTCCTATTATACGGACGATTTAAATAACAACTAAAATATCGAAAAGCGTCAAGCCGTCTAGGCTTTAAGGTGTGAAACAACATCAAACATATGTACATACAGTCTACACTATAAAAACAAAACTCCTTGCTCTGTCGGGTATCGGGTGATTTCTTGTCATTCAATTTCGTGATCGCTTGTAATCGGAAGTATAGACGTTTGATGGGCACGTGCATGTATACTTGTTAGTGACGTTACTCATCCCAGTTATTAACGGGCGCTCTAGAGTCTTTGCACATTAACAGTGCATGTATGCTTACTACATCGTCACAGACCCTAATACCCAAATATATTAATTTTGAACATTGACCATATTGCGAAACACATTAATTATATACTTATGTGTACTTTTGAATTTAAATATTAAATATTTATAATGATTTATGTATAAAGTAAATAATTTAAGTAGTAAAAAAATATACATACTTAAACTCACTCTGCGTCGCAACGTACACTTTTCGTCAATAATTTTGTCCCACTTGCGGAATTGGTGGTCTTTTACCACACGACTAAATATAAAGAATAAGAAATAGGTTACTGTTCTTTGTGTATCAAATAATTTACTTTAAAAAACGTAGACAACCAACTTCAATGCGTCTCTTATAAAATTTAAGACTTATATGGTTTTCTCATGGATGCCATTGTCAGAACCTAACCAAACTCTCATCTAATTACCCTTGAAGTACATCCTTTCCAATAAAAAAAAAAATAATCGAAATCGGTTTGCGTGATATTGAGTTATTCGACCATTTGTCGCGCACAAACTTAATGCAAATTTAAGACTTATATGGGTTTCTCATGGATTCCGTTGTCAGAACTGGCCCAAATTGAAATAGGACTACACGGGAAGTAACAGCTTTTAAATAAAAATAATCATCAAAATTGGTTCATCCAGTTGAAAGTTCAGAGGTAACAACCTCCTCCTTTGTGAAGTCGGTTGAAAAGAAGATTAAATTTTAGACAAATACTCGGACTTTCTTTTGTATTAGAGGGGCAGACAAACAGACGGGTCACTTGATGGTAAGTGACAATCATGGAAATCTGAAACTTTAGGGTCGTTAGTGCGCTGCCCGGCTTTGAGGGTGATGAGGTATAGGAAAAGGAAAAAAAGAAAGAGGGATGAAGAGATCGGAAAGAAGAGTGAGGGTATAAGGAGAAGTGGAAAGAGGAAAAGGGGACGAGAGGAGAGGAGAGGGATGGTTAGGTCTCCGGAAACCTCACTTATTGCATAAAAAAGCATGGCTCAACCTCTGTTAAAATACTTCCGGGAAGTAGTCAGTTCAAGTTAAATGGCATGCGATACTAACCTGCTTACAATCCTCAATTCATCCGTGTAAGCGATATCTCTTTCCTTTACAATTTATTCCCAATGTTCCCATATTATTTTCAAAGGACCCGGTTAATAATATACAATAATACTATTGTTACGTAAGTAAATTATAATCAGCAAAACATGGATGATTATTACCAACACAAATATTTATTTAGGAAAATGTGGTATACATATGTGGATGTTGTTACAAGTTGAAACCAACACATTTGCCGATAAAGTCTATAGCGTGCAAACATTTCATATAGAGTTTTTTTAAACACTGAGAGTTTGAATATTCATTGACCGAATAAAAGCATTCTGTCATTAGCTATCCGAACAATTCTTTCTAAACTTATAATGAGGAAAATCATATGAATGTTGTGGCAAGTGAAGCTATTACGACTTTTGACAGTAAATAAATTAAAATCTCAAAAATGTAAGGACAGGGAACATTTAAAATTGAGAGCTGTCGAAAGAGAGGCTTAAAAGTTGTCCAAGCCCATACACTAGGAATGGCTCTCTCGTATTGTTTCTGCGCTATAAACAATCCATTTATATTAACTGAGTTGCCCCAAAGTACGATGCCATATGTGAGGTTAGATGCAACAAAGGCATGATGTACTAGAAATGCTGTTTGTTTGCTTGAGATTTTTATTAATCTCCACAGAGCATATAAAAATCGATTGATTTTGCTGCATGTATTATCTACATGAGCCTTCCAATTGCAATTATTATCTAACGTTACCCCTAGAAAAGAAATATAAATAACTTCCAACAGCGTTTGAGTTTCATAATTAATATTCAAATTATATTTCTTGTGTTCTCTATTTTGGAATTGAATGTACGAATCATGTTTTACTGACACATGTAGGTTATTACAACTCAATCAGCTGTCCCTGACAGTTTTATTAAGCAACTCATAATAGTCATGATCAGAGTCAAAGGCACTATTATTGATATATACTGACGAGCACATAGAATGCATTCATGTGTTGTTGCTGACGGAAGATTATTGATAAACAAAAGAAAGAGAAGCGGATCGAGTATGCTTCCCTGAAGCATACCTTCTTTTTTATTAGGTGTACAAATAAGTTTTAGGACAGTTTTCAAAAGATTCAAGATTTATTAAAAAAGAAGTAAAACACAGTTATTCATCAAAGTAATCTCCATCGCACTGAATGACCTTCAGCCATCTCTCAGGTAATTCGCGGATGCCTTTCGCAAAGAAACTTTCGTCTTGCGAGGTGACAAAATTTAGTGACCCATTTTTCCACTTCTTCAAATGTTTTGAATCGCACGTCAGACTAAGCGTTCTGCATTTTCCGGAATAAATGATAATTGGATGGGGCTAAGTCTGGTGAATACGCTGGGTGTAGTACAGCTTCCCATCCAAGCGCTAGTAACGTATCCTTGACCGGTTACCCACAAGAGGCCGCGCGTTGTCATGGAGCAGTTTTACTGGACGTTTTCCCTTACCAGAAAATGGACGTTTCTTCTCAATTTTTCAATTCACTTGCATCAATTGATGACAATAGCGATCGGCAGTAACTGTTTGACCAGGTTTGAGAAGTTCATAATACAGTACGCCTTTCATATCCCACCACATGCACAGCATGACTTTGTGACAATGAACATTGCACTTTGGCGTGGATGTTGTCGGCTCGCCGGGGTCAATCCAATGATATTTGCGTTTCGGATTATCAAAATAAATCCACTTTTCATCGCCGGTTACAATTTTCCACAAGAAAGACTTTCTAAGTTGCTTGTTGTAAAGACTCACACAAATGTTAAGAGGGCTCTTTTTATTTTCTTGAGTCAGAAACTGTGGTACCCACTTTGTTCCTTTTCGAATCTTACCATTTGCTTTTAAACGATAAGAAACAGTTTGTTGAGTTACTCCAAGCTGTTCCGAAAGTTGTTTCTCCGTCTGACAAGAATTTTCATCCAGCAACGCTTGCAGTTCCTGATTGTCCACCTTTACAGGAGGCCCGGTGCGTTCACGGTCACTAACGTCGAAATCACCTTCTTTGAATCGCTTATACCAATACTCACATGTACTTTTAGACACAATGTTGTCTCCAAGAACAGAACATATCGATTCACACGCTTGCCTAATACTTTTTCCTTGATGGAATTCATAGTGAATGCAGTGTCTAATACATAGCTTATCGGTCTGCATGTTTAATTTACAGAATTTATAGGTTATGTTTATGACTCCTTTATGTTTATTTATTTATTTATTTATACTTTATGCACAATATGTGACAAAGGTGGACTTAATGCCGTAGGCATTTTCTGCCAGCCAACCTTAGGGCGATGCAGAGACAAAACAAGGTAGGTGCACAGAGGTTAAGAAGTATACGTAGTAGTAGTATAGCAAGTAGATATATTTTTATAATAAAATATTGTATAAGTACCAGGAGTACTTTATTATATACATACTTTATTATGGTATAATATTTTACATACACGTGTACATATAATACATAAATATTCATAAATACATGTATATACATATAATATATATTATTAATTCGTAGAGGAGAGTTTAAGATTTAAAAGAATCTGATAAGGCATGTCTCCGTAACATATATTTAAAAGTACTCCGAGTTTTGGCCATCCTGATCTCGAGAGGAAGCGCGTTCCATAGAAGGATAGATTGAACAAAAAAAGTAGAGTGTACGAAGTCGGAGCGGTGAGTGGGACAATGGAGAAGCCGGTTGTTTGAAGATCTAAGATTTACGGTATGGTTTGTGCCTAAATATTGAAATTGTGAAATTAGATAGGTAGGAGGACTTGGAGAGAAAAGTAAAGAATATGTTTCGATACTACATATCAAGCGCCATTTATGATAAGTGAGCGGGACCTGTGAATTAATTTAGAATAGCTGTTATAATACAAAATCGAAGTGTCCTAAAACTTATTTGTACACCTAATATATATCTCTATATCTTTCATTAGATTTAAAAGATACCTCAACATTTTTTGAGTTTAAATCAGTACAACTTCTACAAATTGTGTTCTGTTTCTAAAGTCGCTTCAGCCATGCATGAGTAGATCCCGGTATGCCACATAGTTCACATTTTTGCAGCAATCATTGATGTGATACAAAGTCGAACGCCTTGCTTGTGTCAAAAAAGATTGCTGTGACCAGTGATTTAGCGTTTATTTAAAGTATTATTTTGTTTATATGTTTAAAGACATATGAAGTAGCCCTTCCAGGAGGCAGACGTGAGCATATATACTTTTTAAGTCGACAAGCAATTCACTCTTCATAATATTTTTAAGATAAATTATTACCCTATGACATACATACATTTTGTAGATAGCTAATCAAATATATACATATTTTAGACAAATTACTCTCTTCTGTTCACTACTTTGTTTAAAAACATACATATTATATCCTATTGATCATAAACTTACATCTGTATCCCCAAAGGGTTAGATAATGGTGTAAAAAGATCTATATTGTCTTAAATTAATTTCACGTACGTAATAGGGGGCAATCCTGGTATCGCCAACCGGGCACTTTGAGAATGAAAAATTGGGACTACATTGAAAAGGAAAGGTAGATAAGAATGACAGGCAAGGGAGGAAAAGTGATACAGCGGATTATACGGATGGACTGTGAACTGTAAGCACGTTCGAGGACGTCGGGGTTGCTTACCCATAACTCGAGCTGGCTATTGTCCGAGTATTATAAGTTATAACAACTTATAATGAGTTAATATACCAGTTTTTTAAATAGCTACCAATATAACTATAGGTTTAACTATGTTTAAACGGGTGGTTATAGATTGGCACTGGCAGAAAGCGATGTAATCTTTTTTTAACAATAACTCCCGCAGTAGATATTAGTAGATACTATTACTGTGTCGCGAGAGACTTTACAAACAACGGACAAAAACATCCACACTAGGGACAATTATATGTGTATCACACAATTTTTTGTCCCGTGTGGGTATTAAACCCACGACCTTCGGCTCGGAAGTAACAGCACTAAACACAAGATCAACATTTGCTACATGATGATATTTTTAATTAGTTTTTAATTTTATGACTTTTCACTAAGCAATCTTTTATAGCGATGACATTGTGTAATAATATATATTCGAGTATATCTATATACATACATATATATAAACCTCGTGTCACGGTGTTTGTGGTCTCAATCCTCTGAAACGGCTTGACCGTTTTAATGATATTTTTATGTATATTTGGTAGGTATGAGAATAGATCGTAAAGTATATTTTTATGGAAGAATAACGATTGCCGGCTCAGCTAGTTGTTATATATTAACACAATGGTGTGTGAAGTTATTATTACGGTATAATATAATACATAATATATCAGGTGTTTTGTCTTATTCTACATGACAACTAGCCTGACAAAATCGTGTGGCATACTAAGTAAATGTTAAGGGTGGTTCAGATCATATCTCAGATGCTATTGTATTGCAATTGAGTTTAACCAGCGACAAGAATAGCTGCAATTTGATTTAAACGTCCGGTGACAAGAAACGTATAATAACTTATTAAAGATCCGAAAACCACAAGGCTTGGGCCATTCCACCTCTTCTCATGGGTGGCGTAAAATACAAATAATTGCTCGGATTGATATCTATCAGAAATTAAACATACAGTCTTACAGTGCAGTGAGGGGCCCCTAATACGTAAGAGGGGTTAAAATGTGGTTGCCAAAATGTAGGCCTTTAAGGTGTACGTCTGTATCTCAAGACCCCATTTACATATGTAAGGTGGGTAATTTGATAAGTTTTAAATGATTCAATAGTATCGGTCTAAGGCAACAGAGAAGATAAAATTCAGAGGAGATGATCCGAGGAGATTGGAATCACCGACAAAACTCTAGAAGAGATAACGGCTAATGTATTAGTACCAAACTATCGGGGTAACAAGTGCCTACAGTACAGACACACGTGGTTTGCATCTGTAATTATGTTTATGACAACTATTATATATTTTGATTATGACATTTTCATTCACTTGTTCAACAATCGATATCGACTAAAAATTCACTATTTTCATTTAAAAAAAAAATGAAACTCAATGTACAGTGTAACTTTGATACCTTTGCCACAAAGAAAATAAAAGAAAGTTGAATTTTAAAACAACACTTTCACTTAATTTAAAAGTCAGATCGTATTTAAATATGGCAGCATTTGGCGCCACTCCGCGTGCGACAACAGCCGCGCTTAAGAGCATACTGAACTAAGGAAAATCGTTCGTGATGTTTTGTTTTCATGTTTCATGCGAACGGTTAGGATAGCAACAATACGGTCTCAATACGTTGATAAGGGATCGATCAGTGTTTTACTGTATTTAGTAACAAGTTTTAACATAGAACAGGAAGACGAGTGACTTGTGGAATGACAGAAGCATACGTGCTAAATTGTATTCAAATGACTACCCATACACTAATCGAACAGTCATGAGCGTATATATATGTATATATATATATGTATATATATGTATAATTATTATATATAACCACGCTTCAATACGCAAATTGGAGATATTTAATACAACTCTGCGTACTCCTTCAGAGATGCAGGCTTGAGCGTATATACATATATATGTATATCACCGCTCATAACGTGCCTTTATATGTCTTTGTGTGGTCATTCAGTACCGAAGAAGGCGCACAGGTTGTAATGGCGTGCATGTGTCAGCCGATATGTAGGTTTTGGTTGATAGAAGATAAAAGTAAAACACGAAATAAGATTAACGAGAAAATTTGAAAGGGTAAGTTAGGTCGGTTTGGGAAACAAGTATATAAATAAAAATAAAGAATGAATATAGGTGATGTTCTGAAGGAGGACATCTGACTGCACGGATGGCGCAGTAGTGCAAATGGCCACCTCGCCACGATGTTGCACGATGCGCCGAGTGATGTGAGTTCTGGGTGTTTTTTTTTTATTTGTACCTTTATTTGAATGTTCGTAAAGTTCCCAACGATACAGGAATTCCTAGTGCGGCAGATATAGATTTAAAAAGAAAAATAAATGAAAAAAAAAAGAGCAAGTCTGAAGTACCTGAAACCGGCAGCCTTGCGTGAAAGGTTTAATTAATGACAGCAGAGGAGACGCATGATGATTGTAGAATCAAGTGGGTGACTGTTGTCTCTGCTTACCCCGAAGTAAGAAAAAGCTTGTGTTTATGTTTGTATGTAAATCACAAAAGTATATTTAATAGTGTGCCATATGCGTATGGCAAATAACAATTTGGTCAGCCCCGACCCGATCTAATAACTTCATAAAAAAACATGCATCAAACTATAAAACAATGACGAAAGTCGCATCTTTTTTTTTTTTTTTTTTTTTTTTATTCGTAAGCCTACCATAATGACTCCACTTTGCCTGATGGTAAGCAATAAATGGAGTCCAAGAGTGGTGGTCACCATCCTCATTGCATGTCTAGTCAATGCAGCATGGTGACCCACACTATGGCGGCCTGGTGAGATGCTTTTTCACGCCCCGCTTAAAAGACCCGGGATCAAATTGGGAAGGAAACACGTGCGCTGGTAGGGAATTCTAGGCTTTCACTGATCGGCACAGGAAAGAAGAGCCAAACCGTTTCGTTCGGGATCGCATATCTTCGACTCGCAAACGGTGACTCCTCAGGCCAGCACGTGTAGTCCTGTAGAGGAAGGGAGAAGGTGGGACCAATTGGAAGAGCTCGTCAGAACACTCCCCGTGATGTAGGCGATAGAGAACTGCCATAGAGGCGACATCTCTTCGCAACTGCAGGGGCTCAAGAGACTGGGTGACCTCAGGACAGTCTATAATACGGACTGGGCGTCGCTGCAACCGATCGAGAGCGTCAAGCAGATACTGCGCATAGCTATCCCAAAGATGAGAGCAGTACTCCACGCAGGAGCGAACTTGGGTCTTATATAAAAGACACAGATGCTCGGGCGAGAAGAACCGTCTCACCTTGTTCAACACACCGAGCTTCCGCGAGGCCGCCTTAGTGACGCTCTCGATGTAATCACGCGGATTGAGATCCCGACAGATGTCCATACCCAGTATACTAAGCCTATCCTGTAGTGGCAGTTGAGTGTTCTGAAGAGTAGGAAGGGGAAGGAATGGAGACTTTTTGTTTGAAAACGCGCACGCCTGTGTTTTTTTGGCGCTGAACTCGACCAGATTCTCACAACCCCATTGAGCGATGCGGCTCAGGACCCGGTAGAGCTCAGCAACAAGCTCCTGTCGTTTTCCCTCAACGTCTGCTAGCTTGGCAGCAGGATGTCCAAAGTATCGCCCGTGTACTGTGCTGTCGTCTGCATAACAATGTATGTTGCCAAGAGCCAGCATATCATTGATATGCAGAAGGAACAGCGTGGGCGATAGGACGGAGCCCTGAGGTACACCAGCGCTAACCTCCTGGAAGTCAGAGGCCGCACCGTCACAGAGAACCCTAATGCGGCGCTTGTGGAGGAAGGCAGCAACCCAGTTGCATAGCTGAGATGGCAGACAAAATGCAGGAAGTTTGGAGAGAAGCGAGCGATGCCAGACCCTATCGAAGGCATCTATCATTTATTCTTAAAACATCCTGTAAGTGGGAGAAACATTATCAGAAATCTGGAGAATAGTTAGATATTATATCGGTTAGGATCATAAATCAATATTAAATCAAAACAAATAACAATAACAACGTTAAATAAACATGAACCCAACTCTATGTTATAGCTTTTTTTTTTGTTAGTGTATTATTTTCTATTTGTTGGCCGAAGTTAAGCTTGGATCTAACAGAGATGCACAGAAGCTCTAGTTGGTGAGTAATCGGAATGGATATACTTTGGTAAATGGGCGTAAGCTGAAAAGTATTCTTTCTTACAGAGAAGAGACACGCCTGTACTTTGGTATGGGAAAAATCGACAAGATTGGGGTTACGCCAGTCGGACCCTCTCACTTATTTTATTATCACTCTCAATGGCAGGCAGGGCACTTACAAATCTTGAGTAGGAAGTGTCCTTGGCCGTTTGCTAGTTTGCCCCCTACACCATAAAAAAAGATTTTACAATTAGAACACATTTTTTTAATGAATTTAGGAATTCTTTCAATTAATTATTAGGTTCAAGTCTAATATTACATTGTATTTGTTCTAAGTTTATCAATAAATAGCATGTTTATTAATTTGATAAACTGTTTCACCGTCATGTCCGTGAACGCGTGCAATTTGTCATGACCGATTGACCTCAAGAACCACCATATATTATTTTCCTGTCACCTTTATATGGTTCATTTATATAGAACGCGGTTCTCGATGGAGTTTTGTAAAAGGCGACAAGGCGACTGTTATCTACCAGACACCACATATGAGTGGCGTGTTGGTCTAGTGGCTATGACTGCAGAGCCGGAGGTCGTCTGAATATAGCCATCATACAGCTACTAGTTTTTTAATTAATGACGCCCAAAGGCTGTACGGGTCTGGATGAAATTTAACACAGAAATAGATTATAGTCTGGAATAGGCGAACGGCATTTCCATGCGTAGAAAGTAGCGGGTGACAGGGACAGTACATGTACCTGTAATTATGAGATCAATATTCTTATAACCAATAAATAACAAGTTATTGACTACTATAAAAAAGAATCTGATTTCCAAACCGATTAGGTACATTCCCAAGAAGGGTTGGCATCAGGCAGGTTGTTTGGCCCAAAAAAGAAAAAGACCAACAAAAACTCTATGAAACTTTACATTGCGCTGACTCCAAATAAAATGAGAAGTGGTAAGGAAGATGTGGATGAACTCTCACGAATGTCATTCGTATTTATGAAATTGATACATACTCCGTATCCCCGTAAGGGTAGGCAGAAGCATGTAAATTTGTCGTATTTTGCAAACCACAATTTAGTCCATTGTATGTAATAAGGGCAAGCCTATTCGGGTTATGCGGGGAGTTATTAAATGTATACATACTATTGGATAGATAACAATCCAATAGTCGCCACCCATCCAAAGATAGAAAGATGCTCCTAACAGTTTCATCTGCAAATATTCTCGCTGCTCGCTGCTAAACGAATTTTTTAGCCTCTATATTCGTCAATAGATACTTAATCTATATATATATATATATGTATATATATATACATATATATATACATATGTATTAGAGATTTCCACCGATATATTGACTCCTCACGATATCTTTTGAACCATAAGGCGTAGAGACTTGAAATTTGGTAGGAATATTCCTTTCGCCGAGTAGAGGTCAGCTAAGAACGGATTTTACGAAATTCCACCAACAAGGGGTGTCAACAGGTGTGCTAGTATTATATAAATATTTAAAACCGGTAGAGCCATGCTTAGGCACGAATGTGCAACGCTTGTGTTGCATTTCCCCGAAATCAGTGAGTTTTCCGGAGGCCAAACTCCCGCTCTCCTTTTCTATCCCCTCCCGAATTCCCCTATCCCTCATCATCAATGGCATATCTGTTCTTCCAATATTGAAGAGGGACCCTTAGTATTTTTAAAGCTTTTTAGCTTTGTATTGGCCTGTAGCCCGAATAAGTTAGGTTTGTTCCTGGCACTTGTGGGAAAGAGTTCTTGAAATAATAACTCCCAGCAAAAAAAAATATAAGCGATCTCTTTCTGGTTTTTGCCTTATGATTATTTACTGTTTTTGTTTTAAAAGTAATTTTAATTTTTACTCTTACGTGATATATATTTTTTAATGTCAGTGTTTTATAAGTTCAGTTTCTTTTTCTATTTGTTTTATTTTTCTTTTTTCTTTTTCTTTTTTATCTGGGGAAATCCTCATGGACTATCCTCCGCCGGGGGCATCAGCGGAGGGGTGTGCCGGACTTGACCGGCTATAACCACTACGGTGTTCCTACCTCGCACCTGCTGCCGAAGGCCGCGGGAACACGTCATTCTTTCGGCCAGCAGGTGACCGGCAGCGGACCCCATCTCGTTTTGAAGGGGGGAAAGGTGCCTCTCCCCCCACCATCACTTCCTGAGGGAGGCGCGCGAAACACTACACGCCAGCAACCTTGGACCCGCTAAGCGATTGGGGCGGTGGACTCTGACCTCTCGCTCTCGACCATGGCGCACATAAGCGCTGTGAGCGAGAGGTCAGTCGCTGTCTCTGTTCGCGCGGCTCAACCCAAGCAGTACACTCTTGTACCGTATGCCGCGCCGTCTCTACCTTGCAATTGTATTTGTTCTATGCGCTATTATTCTAACTACGAAGTACTCTTTTAAGAAGAGGCCTAGATTTAAATGTAGCTTAGTCCTAATTTCTAATATTATCCCCAGCCATATTATAAAACAAATAAAGTCCTCCGCCGCGTCTGTCTGTTTAAACTCAAGAACGCCTGCACCGATTCTCATGCAGTTTTCACCAATAGACAGAGTGATTCTCGAGGAAGGTTTTAATATATAATTTGTCAGGTTTTTGTATACATTGGCTAACATATAATGACGTTGGAGGTGTCGGAAAAAATAAGCCATCTGGGAGCTTTCAACGAAAACTGCCTAAAGCCTTTAAGATATAACAAAATTATGTATGTGGGAATTGTATATTGTATTGTATCTTATATAGGTCTACAGATAAGTCCGCGATGGCATATGTCTATCTCTTAAGAATAACATACTAAATCCATTTTAATACTTTAAACAATGGGCAATTATAAAGCGGTAATTGGAAAACTATTTACACAAATTACGTTATTAATCCTTATAATTTTAAATAAGTTAAGGGCTTTAAGCATTTCATGCACATTATTTTACTCTCTTACATCATATAATTTAAACGAATATCTTAGGAATAATCGCAAAAAAATTAAAGACGCGAGTACAAAATTCAAGCGCCTCGCTTCGCTCGATGCAATCGCCGTTCCTCTCCCCGCACCGTCTTGCCTGTTTAGCTAATAAACGTAGATATTATAGCCTGGACTAAGAAATAGGCTAATTTTTATTCCTGGAATAGATTCCCAAGATTGCGGGAACGGGATCAAAATTTCATGATTACTTTTGGTCGCAGTAACCGACATCCATGCGGGCGAAGCCGCAGGCATCAGCTAGTTATGTATAAAATATTAGTGTTAGCAATGTTGGCAACTCCAACATAAATATTCCAAGTATTCAAGCTAAAATATGTTTTCTTTTTATTTATGGTTATAATTGTCAATGGTTAACATAACAAATGCAATAAATGGTATTCAAGTACAATCAGGTTACGATACATTTTTACCTGAATCGCAGTGCTGAGCTATCGAAGCAAATAAAATACAATAATTGAACACGAAAATTCGGTCAACCAGCGGACAATCAAGATCAATTATGTATGTATATCTGTCAAATTATGTTTGGCAGGTTAGAAGATAGGAACCAGTAGACATGCAGCATTAAATTGTTAAAATAACCCTATTGGGAAGTCAAGTAAAAACATCACCTTACATAGTTAGGTAAAATATATCTCTGTTGCAAGCATAACCTTCCAAGGTCGAGTAATCGGGTACAAATATAACCTCTGTAAACGAATAAAATCATAGCCTTCCGTGGTCAAGTAAAATACAACACTCCATGGTCAAGTAAAATACAACACTCCATGGTCAAGTAAAATACAACACTCCATGGCCAAGTAAAATACAACACTTCATGGTCAAGTAAAATACAACCCGGCGTGGTCAAGTAATATTATATGTAACCCTTTGTGGTCAAGTAAAATATAACCTTCCGTAGAGAAGTCAAAAGTCAAAGTCAAAGCATTTATTTGAAATGGGCCCAAAAGGCACTTTCGAACGTCTACATTTATATTAAAATAGAATTGATTCTAGTCGCCCATTCCAAAATGTAGTTTCGTATGGAGAAGAATGGGCAAGAAACTCCACCGTTACTCTTTTAACATGTTTTGTTTACATATAATCATTATATATAATTAAAATTATGTGTGAAAACGAAGCACCCAGAACAATATCACTATACTGAAATAGGTAAAAAGAATTAAAGCGAAGCAACGAAAATTAATTTAATAAATTTTATGATAGATACATGGTGCTCACACATTAACAAACATGGTAAAAGTAGTATGCGATTTACATAGATATAGAGAATATTAACAAGACATAAGTCAGTGCGTGGGTTAAACTAATCGTGTAATACAATATTACGAAATATAATTCGGTATGAAACAAGTAAACTATAACTATCCGTGATCAAGTAAAATGTAATCTTTCATTGTCAAGTATAATATAACCCTGCGTGATCAAGAACATATAACACTCTATGACCAAGTAAAAAATAACTCAGTAAGAAATACTGTTTTATTAATTTATCAATAGGTGAAGAACTAAAATTTTCTTACCGTTCATACTCAATGGTTGATATGTCGGCATCACTGGAGCTATGGTTAATTTTCAGAAGTCCATTCCGCTTAAAGAAGGACTTCTTCCGAGACCGTATGCACTTCTCCTCTATGCTGGACTCCACGAACGATATGGTTGACGAAGATGTGAAATCCTTATGGTTCTCCATGGTCTCTGGAAAGAATGAGATGTGCTTAGGTTTCTAGTGACTTCTATAATAGGTATATTACATGAATGTATGTATACATAATATGACACCTTTTCCCATAGGGGTAGGCAGTACCTTTCTCGCTTCCTTATCTTTCATTCCGTTCCGCATACAGGCACGTCGGTTAAAGGTACTTTTGATCTGGCCTTCGCTTAGATTGTCTTGAACTTGGTCTAAAAGCATTCACCTTAGTCTTCCTCTTCCGACAACTCCATTTACCTCTGCCATATAAATACCTCTTATCAATCTTCTTTCATTCATCCTTTCGATATGACCGAACCAGTACAGCATACTTTTTTATATTTTAGTCACTACATCCTCTTTATACTCCGCAATGCTGCATACCCAACTTTCACTACCATACATATGTAAGTGTTGGCACAAACACACCTCTATACACAGCCACGCGAGCCTTCATTGAGACTGTGGCTGGTCATAAAGTTTAAAATGCGCCATTGATCGCATTACCCGCACTCACTCTTCGTTCTATATCACCATCACACTTTCCGTCCCTAGTAAACTTTGATCCCAGATATACAAATTCACCCACTTGTTCCACTTTTTTACCACCTACCATAATTTCACAAAACGGTCTATTTTTATCTCTTTCAAAAACCATAGTTTTCGTCTTCTTCACATTAACTTTCATACCCTTTCTTTCTTATGCCCCATGCAAGTTTGTTACCATCTCCTGTAACTCCTCAGCTGATGACGCAAGTATTACTTGGTCATCCGCATTCATTCTCAAGCCACATTCTTTCCCTTTCATTTCCTTTAGACGATCACAATAAGTATATTAGCAATAGTATAAACATATATAGATTATAGTAGCATTTACTTTTATGAATAGTTGCTTGCTATATCTAAATCAACCCTCTCTTATATGGGTAGTTTTACCACACATCATATTTGAAAATTTTATAATCTGTACACCGTATTACCTCCGTCGAACATGCATTTCATCTAGCAACGGATATGATAGTCAGGTTTGAAGAGGCACTAAAAATACAATACATAGTTAATTTGAACAGACGTTTTTATTGTACGCGTATTACTGAAACTGCACAAATTAAGCGTAGGAATGTTTTATTATGAAATATTGAGTGTAATTTCGTGTAACATTTAGGCCGTGTTGAATAACGATTTAGTTACTGTGTAATAATAAAAACATTTTTTTATATTTGGTATCAATCTGCGTTACACAACGTCATCAATAGATAGTCTTCAAAACTAATTTTAATGTCGCGTTATCGACAATTTAAGGTTCGACACAACTTTATTTCCTCATCAGAATATAATGTTTAAATTATATGAGCAATATTTACAGGAACATAATACGCAAAATAACACTACGTTACAGATACAGAAACAAACACAAAGTACATTTCCAGACGAATAAATAATTCATTGTAAATACTGTGAAATACGTGTGTGTAAATTCGATTTTATTGTTCGAATACAATATAACACTCCAAGACCAGGGATTATGCATAATTACATACTAATGTGTACTACGTTATGCATTATTCAGTTACCAAATAATTGTTTCATTCGTGACATAATGATTTAGCCTCTTCTTAAATACATATAATACATTAAGCGATGCGTGAAAAGCATCTCACCAGGCCGCCATAGTGTGGGTCACCATGTTGCATTGACTAGACATGCAATGAGGATGGTGACCACCACTCTTTGACTCCACTTATTGCTTTCCATCAGACTAAGTGGAGTCACTAGGCTAACATATATATATATAAAAAAAACATGCCGTGTGGTTCACAGTGGACTAGAATAGGGCCACCCCATATTTTTAGGGTGGTATCAGACAGTATGTATACAGTCATAAAGTGCCCGTATGACGTCAATATCCTTGCCCTTACCTTAATGAAAAAAAGTGTTATTGGCAATATGTGAGTGGTTAATAGACTTTTGCCTACCCTACCTACCTATGTATAAATAAATCTATAATTAGCGTAAAATGGTCATTTATTTTGTAAAATATTAATTCTCACCTAAAAAGTCCAAAAGAAAATTTTGTTGGATAAAAATATTGTGAAATGTATTATATTATGCAGGTTTTGAAGTAGTTAACTTCCAAAAATAAGGTTTTCTTTATTCGACCTGTGTGTATGTATCTTTGTATGTGCTGGATTTACTCAATAGCTATTGACCCGATTTGGATGTGATTTTAGATATTTAATAGCATATATATATAGAGATCTAATAAAGATCTCTGGAGATCACAACGCAACTCTTCAATAAGCAAATATCCCACGATTGCTGTAACTGTGTTTATGCGTTATTTTTCCCATTCCAAATTGAAACACCTCGCCTGTACGCTTTGAAGGTAAAAGCATATACATACATATATATATATATATATATGTATTAGGGTGTTTCAAAAAAATGAAAAATTTTTATTTTTTTTTCCAAACAGGCTTAAAAGTTTCCTTTTGATGTCACGAACTGCCAGTGAAAACCGGAGCTCTTAATATTAATATTAAGTGTGTCCTCATCGCACTTTTTTAATTCCCATAAGAATAACACGGGAAAAATTATTTTTGTTTCTTCTGATTTTTGTACTGTTCAAACGACTAATCACCTAATGAATCGCTGCTATAATTGTTGTAGGGAATTGAACGCTCTACAAAATGGGACTGATAAGATTTTCGATTAGTCCACGTATTTAAAAAAAATTGAATTTTGATTCTAAAAAACTCTTAAATTTGATCAAAATCTCTAAATTTGACTAAAATTGTGAGCTTTATGGAAAAAATAGGGATCAAATTTTTTGTTAAACATGAATTAATTCTCTCATAAACGTTGATATCTTTGATTTCTTTATTATTAAAGTTTTTTAAAATATGTACTAATCTAATTACATCAAATATCTGTTACTGGAGAGATTTTTTACTACAATCGGGAAATTGTTGTCGATGATTGCGAACAACCTGTAATAGATACTGTAACTGGTCTTCATCTTTGGTTAGGCAGCAGTTATATTCTTCGATCAACGCAATTCCTCGTTCAGCAACGTCGTTGGTCACTTTTAAGGTTTTAAAAAATTCCAAACAAACTTTGTAGCTTTCATTATCAGGCCACGATTCAAATTATTTGAAACGAATTCTAAAAAAAATATTTTTAAGCATCATGTTTTTCCAATTTGTGGAAAAAAATGATTGGTAAACGTTTATTACAAGGTAAATTCATCTTTAACAAAAAATTTGATCCCTATTTTTCCCATAAAGCTAACAATTTTAGTGAAATTTAGAGTTTTCGATCAAATTAAAAAAAAATTGAATTTTGATCGTAAAAAACTTTTAAACACGTGGACTAATCGAAAATCTTATCAGTCCCATTTTGTAGAGCGTTCAATTCCCTACAATAACTATAGCAGCGATTCATTAGTTGATTAGTCGTTTGAACAGTACAAAAATTAGAAGAGACAAAAATAATTTTTCCCGTGTTATTCTTATGAGAATTAAAAAAATGCGATGAGGACATACTTAATATTAATATTAAGAGCTCCGGTTTTCACTGGCGGTTCGTGACATCAAAAGGAAACTTTTAAGCCTGTTTGGGAAAAAAAATAAAAATTTTTCATTTTTTTGAAACACCCTAATATATATATATATATATATATATATATGTTTAGCCAATAGATCTCTTCGAATCGCACTGATAGTTAGAATTATATAGGTAAAACGATAAAGATATTATAGATAGCGAGATATGAGTCACAAACGTCGGCAGAAAAAGTGGAAGTTTATAATGCAATGGGGTTTTATATTTGTTTAATTACGAGTAGTACCTATTTCCTGTTAAAAATGTTTTATTACATAGTGTAAAACATTTTTGATTTATATATATTACTTTCAGATAATGACCAATTTAATTATAGCCGATACCCATTGCCACAAGACAAAATACTCGTTCTTTCTACTTCGTCAAATTTAAGAAAGATCAAGAAGCAAATTGAAAATTGAAAGATTTAACATTATTCAACATGGAGATGACGTTTACAAACAAAAGGGGACTTACCAAAGCCGGCCCGAACGCGCCTAAGTATAGCTCTGCCACGTTTTTGGTATACACACTACATATTGAGATATGTAGTGTGTTGGTCGAAATTAGAGCAGTTTCGAAGGCCGAATTCCCCCCTCCCCTCATCCCTCCCATCATGGGTTTTACACATATAAAGAATTAGGTAGGATGTTATATGCTAGCCCTGAACTCTCAACACTGACACCTGCGACTTAAGAGTCGCAAGCACGCTGTCCGCCTTTGAGTGTGATGAAGGGACAGAAGAGGAGGTATTAGGGAAGGGGGGTGAGGGGAATGGAATGAGGAGAGGGGGGTATGATAGAAGGAAAAAAGAAGAGGGGAGTTGGGACTCTCCGAATGTGAGTGAGGGCACTCACTCGGCAATAAATTAAAAATACAATGCTAGCATTGTTTGTATACTGGTTTTTTGTGATTCCGTGGGATAACTCTGGTCGAGCCGGCCCATTCGTGCCTAACACCCTGTATCTTCCTGTGGGTTGGGGACATGACTGTTATCTATACGATAGAATATATATAGTTTATACGTGACCTGCCCTAGTGTGTGTGGCCCAAATATCCCCTATTGTGCGTATGTGGGCCATATGTGTCTCTGCTTACCCTTTCAGGGATATAGAAGCGTCAATTTACCTACCTTTGTATGTACCTAATTATTTATTATATATTCACTTTAAAACTCACCTATTTTGGCTGTTGGTGATATCCATTTTAATATAAAATTGACAGCCATTTTCAATATGTACACTTATTAGTTGCAGCAATAACTCACTCAAAAACTATTTATAGGTAATTTTTCAATATTCGAAAGAAATAGGAGCAGCAGTCATGGTCAGATAACATAATAATATATGAATATAATAAAGCTGAAAGTGTCCTGTTTATTTTAATTATTACTGTTTATTTATATTATTAAGACATGTTAATTCCTGCTTCGCGGGGCTTTACAAGCATTCAATCAACGGAGACAAACACCCAGACTCGGGACAACTTTTTATGGATCACAAATAGTATAATCTCGAATCATCAGGGAACAAATTTTTGTTCCGTGATGATTCGAGAACCCACGATCTCCGGTTCAGCAGTAAGGGTCACTAACCACTAGACCATTAGGCTCGTCATCTATTGCTTAAACACGCTTATCTCTGTAATTACCTGTTCAATTCAAAAAATATTTTTGTACTCGATAGCGTATTTACACAGGAATAATATACGCTATATAAAATCAGAACGCAGGTGAAGACGGGGAACAGTACAAATTCATGCGAATTATTACCAAATACTACAACAACAGTAAAAACAGAACTAACAGACAGTATATTCGTAAGACAAGAAATGTAACTTGCATGAATATTGGCAAATAATATATATAATATTTGTCGCATTCTTACGTATCGTACGCACCTTCCAGATTGATGGAATGGCCTAATTGGAGGATGAAGGCAGAGGCTAGGTAGAAACAAAGTCCCGCAATAGGAATCATTTCTGTGTCCTGGGAATTAATTTAAATTTAATCAACGAACACAAAGAACATCCAACATCGGGAAATCTTTTAAAATCGATTTTACGATCTCTGGTTTAGGACTCACGATTATTTACCACTAGTTTAACAGGTCAATTATAGAGAGTGGACCAGCAGTGGACTCTAATAGGCTGATTGATTGATTGATATTTAAGTTGCATTCTCTAGTTTTGTATGTTGTTGTTTTGTATTAACTGTAACAGGACTTTGAGAATCATTAAAAAGGTCAGGGAAGGAAAGGTCTCTTACTGGACATTCGTCAGCAATAGCAAACAGGTAGCAAAGTCTGATTTAATTTTTAAATTTTTAAGAGCGAAATTTTGTTATATTAACAACAACTAACACAAAATGCTGCCACTGCCTCTCTGAATCTTGTCATCCACACTAAGGTTGCCTAGACGTGATTGCATTAAGAAATAAGAACACTATTTGAACATTTACCATTTGAAACACGTATTTCTTTCTACTTTAACTATGGTCTAGAAATTTTATCTATCGAATTAGCTTTACAGTCGAAGAGCTAACTGTAGTGGTGTGAAAAACTGGTGAAATACGTAATTATCTTTGAACTAGAAGCTGTTAAGGCATTCGACTGTGAAGAATAAGATGTAAATGGAAACCAGTTTGGCCTTTTGATATTTAGCGCTGTTGTTTTATCAGATGCTGGTCCGGGAGAGCGAGAACATTTTCTTCGAGGCCTTCAATCAAAGTTCCGTGGTATCATAGTCTGTGGTGACTCCTAGAGACTACACTCCTGGGATATTTAAACCCGTGTTTTTAAATGGCTTCACTAAGTTATGGAATACCGTGAAGTTACAGTAAGTTTCATTCCAATGTTGCATTTTAACATTAAGTGCACGATTATATACTTATTCAAAAACGAAAAATACGAAAAGAAAGGTATATAAAAAACACAATTTTTTTCACAAACGTAGCCAAAGAATAAATTAAAAAACAAAATAACTTAAGCAATGTTATAAGTTCTCACATATCCCGCCACATAATAACTATTGATAAAAGCCTTTTCGTAAGGTTTATATTGATTAATGTGTGAACTAAAATTTAGCCACAGCCTGTTTCAATCACCTTGAAAGTTGGAAGGAATTAATAATTGATTTCATACAAAATAAGGAATGATATTTACATAGCAACGTATTAAATAATTTTTAAACAATTTAATTGCTATTAAAACTTTTTTGTGTGTATTAAGGCGTGTAGGTTTCTCACAAAATATAAATACTAATACTTAAGATGTATACCATTATATTTAAATGAAGTTCATAAATTTTGAACTCATTTCAGCATAAAAGTAGAAAATTACTACCTTCTCATTCGTCTTTTTAGTTAAATAAGTAAAAAGAAATATAATAATGCGAAAATCTTACCTTTATTCCTCTTAGTTGATATGATAAAGTCCAATAATTATCACATTATCTAATAAAACATCTCACAAAATAGATAAACACTCTTCCCCTAACTATTTTAATTTAAGAAATCAATCAACTATAGCAAAATACCCACATATATACAAAAATAATGTCTTCATTATATCAGAAGCTCTGACATTTCTCTAAAGAGGTGTTATATTCCATGGCGCTAGTATCGCACGCCTACTTTTGGTACTAGTTAATTGATTATTCTGTTTTAACATATTAAATTTAAATAACTCCAGTTACTATCCCGCTTTTTATCATTAAAATATTTTAGAGTTCGATAAATTACTGCTAGCGTAAAGAATAAACACTAAATGCCTCAGTATGCAAGCAATTATGTTGTTATCTATAAACATAACGATATATATAACATAATCAATTTTGTGACGTCAAAATCTAATCATTGAACAAAGCCTTACAAGTAATCATTGCTAGTAAAGCATTAATTTATTATAGAGTAAGAATAGCTTTTAATCTACCTATTACGTGAGACTAATTATTACGGATTCCTGTACATCATTAATTGGTTTAATAAAAGTTAAGTTTTGATACCTATGTAATATCTGCATGTCTGTGCTATACATAAACATTTTAAATAAATTTAATGTTAGTCAGATTCATTTAATGCTTAATATATGTATTTTAAGTAGATAAGTAATCGTGTTTTAATGTATATGAGTTTTAAAGTCTTCAAATTTATTTTGTTGTACAGTGACATCTGTTGGATACAGTAACAATCAGATATAATACTGATATGATATCTAGTACAACAATCACCCCTAGATGTCATTTAATGGTGTAATTATAAAACAGTACTGAACTTAAAAAAAGGGTTTTGCAGTAATAAAATTATTTTTAATATGTATTATTTAATAAATTATTAGTATATGGAATATTAATTTTAAAGGAATCCAAAGTTAGACCGGTATACCAAGGTAAAAAAAAGCATATCTTAATATTAAATATTAAAAACTAAATCACGGTTTTCCAAAAAGTTTTAGACGTAACTATTCTTTCATTTTTGTAGTAGTATCTATTTTAAAATATAGATGGCGTTATTTCAAAATTAAAATAGTAACGTGATAGGGACAGAATTACTTTTACAGATGTCAACACAATTTTACAGTAGAATACTGACATGACACAGGGAAGGAAAATCCTTCTAGTGAACATATACCATGAATTTTAAGTTGAAAACATTATTTCATGTCGTTCCGTTTAACTTGTGTTGACTCCAGTGCATCATGCTGTCCCATACAGACACGTACATTAGAGAGTGACAAGAGATTTATAGGATTTCTGTCTACGATTTCAATCGCGTATTGTTTTTGTTGCCGCCTACAACTAAGTAACTAGTGCCTTCTGAAGACGATTATAAAAAAAAAAATATGTGAAATTATAAATGAAATTTTACATATTACGTGATTTCAAGCTTTGTGCAGTTAAATATACTCTGAAATGATGAAAAATGAGTTCATAAATGTCAGTTAGAAGAAGTGTTTGTTGGTGTCTTTTATTGATTTTGTGTGGAGTGTTACGAGTGCCGTTCGAATGAATAGGAACGGTTGTTCATTTTAAGTTAAAACAGGTAAATATAACAGACGGGTCGCTTTTTCAAATAGATTTATATGTCTCTATATAAGCTGTTTTTTTAAGAACATTCGTAACTAAAAATTACAAACAAAGAAGGGCGATCGACGAAAACTCCTTTATTTTTAAATAAGCAAACTTTTAATGGACCTTTTGACTGGAGGGTAGTAGGTTCAGACCTCAGGGCTACAGCCAGTTTATGTTACGTAGATGCAACCGCGACTTCAAGCTATTGCTTATACTTCCCAAACCATCTATCCATATAAGCAATATCCTTTACGTGTTTATTTAAAAATACGGTTTCACTCGCCTGTGTTTTTCGGGGATGCCCGACTAGTTTCAATCCCGATGGGAGACCTTTCTCGAGGAGTAAGTCGCCAAGCCGCGACAGTATCGGACGTCACAGTCACTAGTCGGGCATCCCCGAAATACGAAATATGGATGTAACTCAGCAATTTTTTTATTCTAATCTCCATTACCTTCAAGTGTCGTTCTTTGTACTTTCCTGTTTAAATATTGTACTCCAATTTTACCTAAATTCCCCGCAAAAGGCAGAAGGCTGGGACCAAATTCTAATTGGTATAATGCGGTTTTTTACCTTTACCTAACCCTTTAGGAAAACAGATGTGAACATATATATGTACACGTTTGTCGTAGATGATTAAATAAATACTATATCAATACTATACACACATATTAAAAGTAATAAAACAGTTAAAACATGTTTATAGCATCGAAAGTAAAAATAAAGATTTGAATGTGACCCTACAGCAATGGGAATCAACTTTTCTAAAATTAGATAATTTATTTAAAAAGTCGAAATAACCTAGCTGTTACACGTAGGGTTGTCAAGCATACGCAGTATACTATATGTACATACACCTCCTTGGTATGATTAAGTCGTGTGGTTTTTGTTGGTGTAGAATAAGGAGTTATAAAAGGCGTCTTAAGGATAGTATATGCACAGTGTCATGATGACGGCAATAGTTTTGACCCTATTATGAAAGTTGGACTAAATACCGCAAGTTTTATACGCCACTGCCTGCTCGTTCGGGAATATTGAGTATAGGAATGTTAGCGTTATATGCATGTATGAATTATTGACATATTGAGTTTTACTCGAGCGAAAATTAAGTCTTAAAACTCGTAATTGAATACGTTAAGTATGTATATGTATAAACATATACACGCATTAAAAATGTCTAGCGGTCAAGTACGTTTTAGAATATCGCCGCAATTGAAGATTATATTATATTATAAAAAAAAATATCTTTTTAGTGAACTTCCAGCCAGACTGGGAGACTAGTAAATTTGGTAAATATTAATTGGATATTTTTTTATAGTTAAAAATAGATACTCTTGTGTGTATAGATTAATGTTTAGTAAAGTCTAATACAATCTAGACTAAATAATGTTATATACTTAATAACATACACCAAGGGCAAACAATTAAACCTATGATCTTCAAAACATCCGCGT
This sequence comes from Tyria jacobaeae, assembly GCA_947561695.1. NCBI lineage: Eukaryota > Metazoa > Arthropoda > Insecta > Lepidoptera > Erebidae > Tyria > Tyria jacobaeae. The sequence goes on along the minus strand of OX387236.1, from coordinate 5,608,865 downwards.
TTTTAATTGGTACCTGCCTACTTTTTAATTACCTGCAGCTGGGATCTGTCGTAATTATCTCTTATAGATTAGGTAACATGTTTTTATTCGTGTAGAATACCTATAGGATGACCGAGGGCTACAAAACAGTGGTAGAGCCATGCTTAGGCAAGAATAGGCCGTCTTGACCGGTGCGATACCACGGCCTCACAGAAAACTTGTTGTGAAGTAACGCTTGCGTTGCATTTCTCCGAAATGAGTGAGGTTTCCTGAGCCCCAACTCTCCCTCCCCACTTTCCTCTCCCCACATCCCGCCTCTCTTCTTTCCCCTCCCTGCATCCCCCTAACCCTCATCACCCTCACAGGTGTGCAGCGCACTTAGGACTCATGAGTTGCAGGTGTCCATGGACGGCGGTTGTCACTTACCATCAGGTGACCCGTCTGTTCGTCTGTTTCAATATAGTATAAAAAAAAGTACCGAAAGAAAACAACAATTTAGATAGGATTTATATCCACCGTAGCGTATTGCCGTCCACAGGGCACCGAATGTCTGATAGCTGACAGCCCTAAGCCCATTGTCGGATTTTACGATACCAATGGGAATATATATTATATACATATGTATGGAAAGGTATATTCTACTCCATCAGAACCACACGGCATGGGAGTGTATTAAGACGATTCGAATGACAGCCCACATGTGGAATACGTCGTTTCACGCTTGTCAGAGTAATCGTGGCTGTCATGATGATGGTTCTCTGGCAGCTACGCCTACGTCAGGGTACGCCGCACGAGTTTCCGCAACTTCTGCCGGCTGACAGTCCTGACGCACTCGTTTAATGGACCACTAACAGCCTCTTTAATCTGGTCTGTCCAGCGCATTGATGTTCTACCATTTCAATATTCTCTAGGGCATGAAAATATTACTCTCCTTTAAAATAAGTACACTAAAATGAGATCATTTTATTTATTTTGTCCCCAGTTCCGCTCCAAGATGAAGACGAAGTTGACTTCTGTTACTTACCTGGGCTTCACGGCGATGGATAGACGCTTCTCTAATGCCATGTTATCCTGGTTATTAAAGGAGATTAGAGCTACTGGTGTCAGGGATAAGGTATAGATTTGATTGTATTTAATTTACTTAAATTTATTTTTGTATTAGATTTACATTTAGACTGCTAAAGTAATGTATTTTTTTTATTTGATTTTTATTTAGACTTCTAAAATAATGTATTTTTGTGTTCCATTTACATTTAGACTGTTCAAATAATGTTTTTTTGTATTAGATTTACATTTAGACTTCTGAAATAATGTATTATTGTATTAGATTTATGTTTAGACTGCTAAATAATGGCTCCGCATCCAGAAAACTTAAGTGGTTAACTATTTGCCTTCCTATTGAAAAGGCGATTTGAGATCGTTCACGATACACATACTGAGTTAAGTATTATATCTTGAATGTTTAGTACGCCATCAATTACTATTTAATTATTTATTTTAATTCATTCATTTGTTTTAACACTTTATGCACTATCATTTACAATGGCAGAATGGCGAAATCTCTACCAGTCTACCTGGTGACAGATGAATGGGTGAATGTATTTTATTAATAGTGTACAATAAAACACAGTGACGTGTGGTTCGCGATGGATTATTGGGCCACTATCTTTGCCGTTATAGTAGTGATATTTATCAGACAGTCAGGCAATCGGATTGCCCCCTATTACGAAACCTTTCTATACACAAGCATGAGCGTATGTATGTGACAATGGCTCGAACTTTCCGGCACCTGCTAGTTCGTGTTTCAGGTATGCGACCTCGATCTGCTGGAGATATTGCTTTCACTCCATAATTAATAAGCAATACATTTAATATATTTTTTTATTTTCCTTTTATATTCCCGTCTTCAAACTTTACCATACAATTCTCAAAGTTCACGAGGACGATGGCAATTGCTGGCTATGACATGGTTCTATTTACGCCGCCCGCTGACTTGATATGACTGTTTTCAATTGAAATGGTGATAGTTTAATTCATATTTTCTTTTTCAGCTCAGTATAGCGGTTGAAGACGGGTGTCTGAAGGCCTACAACGGGAACTTTGAGCCCGTTCTCGTCCACAGGCTAGTGGATATTATTAGGTGAGTATATACAATACGCACACTGATCAGGTTTTTTTTTTCAATTATATACTAAATCAATTACCTTCACTTTAAATTTCATATCCGATGTCTTTAAGATGATTGAAAAGATACCTCAAGTCAATATCCATTAAGCCGTCTAGTTTCCAAAGCGTGTTAAAGAAACATAACACACACATACATACATAAGTATGTGTATGTTAAGTATGTATGTATACATACAAATATCATCGTTATAATCTCATGTCAGCCATCTGTCAGATTTGAAAACTGTTGTTAAAACATTCCGTTTTTTTTTTAGTAATTGTAATACAATTAGATTATATATTTCTTAGAATCTATAAGTATATGAAGAAACATTAATGGGCGAAAAGTACTACACAAAATTGGATGATTATTTTTTGTTGTGTTTTTTACAGATAAGGTTTGTATAAAAGAAATAAAAACGATGAGGAGGAAAAGGTCTTTATAAACTCTTACGAAAAGAACTCTTAAGATAAAACTGAGTGAGTGGGCCAGGAGACAGTGGTTGAGATCTTCAATAATTTGACAAAACTATGATACATTTAGGTGTACCACCTGCAGAGCCGAGGTGGCTTTGATAACTTGAGAATAAGCTTCAAATATAAGCAAAGTTTTGTTCTTTGGTAACCAGACTGCTGGTAAATATACTAATACATTTAGTTAAAATGCTTTGACTCGGAATCAGGTACGCGATCCTGACTTGTTTGAATTATTGCTTGTACATCCCAATCCATCTGTATTAGCAATATCCCTTTTTTTCATCTTTAAAAAGACAACTCCCAAAAATATTAATTCCTATGTTGAGGGTGTAATAACAAATATTGAAATAACGGACACAAAGCACACCCAGACTCAGAACAACAATTAAAAGTTTACACAAAGTGTTGTCCCGTGTGTGGATCGAACCCACAGTCCTCTATCGCCTACATCACGGGGAGTGTTCTGATGAGCTCTTCCAATTGGTCCCACCTTCTCCCTTCCTCTACAGGACTACACGTGCATGCCTGAGGAGTCACCGTTTGTGCGTCGAAAATATACGTACCCGAACTAAACGGTTTGGCTCTTCTTTCCTGTGCCGATCGGTAAAAGCCTGGAACTCTCTACCAGCGCACGTGTTTCCTTCCCACTTTGATCCCGGGTCTTTTAAGCGGGGCGTGAAAAAGCATCTCACCAGGCCGCCATAGTGTGGGTCACCATGCTGCATTGACTAGACATGTAATGAGGATGGTGACCACCACTCTTTGACTCCACCTATTGCTTTCCATCAGGCAAAGTGGAGTCACTATGGTAGGCTAATATAAAAAAAAAAAAAAAAAAAAAAAAACACTGGGCACGGCTGTGTAGTGGCGAGGTGACATATGTCGTCATCATTATTCAGCCTAACGCAGTCTACTGCTCGACATAGGTTTCGTTACCGACAGTAGGAAGCTAGGACGCCCCTCAGCCAGAATCACTGACGATCTGAGGAAGTTAGTTGGGGTAAACTTGATGCAAAAGGCGGTGGAGTGAGTGCCAACATATGCATATTATAGAAAAATTACATCCAGATATAAAGCAAATCATCATATTCATCACAGAAATACTTACTATGAACCTAACCTAACCTAACCCACGAGCTCTGGCTTAGCATTGAGAATCAACAATATACTAATAAGTATAATTTAAACGCTATTATTTATTTAATGAATAAAATAAGCAACCAATTGTAAAGTATTTAGTAGTTATATAGTTAGTTACGTTGATCTAAATTGCAACTCAAAATGTACATATTGTGCATACAGTAAAAGCAAAATGATAGCATGTGACTCATAGTCAATTTAGGCATGCATTTCTTGAACTCGCACTTGGCCGGTTTGATTTATAACATGCGTTATAAGTCGGACTCGCGCACGAAGTGTTCCGTACCATTATCTATAAAATTATATATTCACTTTAAAAATAACTAAATATTCTGTGAATATTTCAAGCGTCTACCTGTTGCCGTTATCAATATCGAGCAAAAACGAACAAATAAGTTATGTTTGTAGTATGGGAGCCAACTTAAATATTCATTTTATTCAGCCTTTTTTAGTATTTGTTGTTATAGCGGCAATAGAAGTGCATCATCTGTGAAAATTTCAACTGTCTAACTATCACGGTTAATGAGTCGAGTCGGTGACAGACGGACAGACAAACAGCGGAGTCTAAGTAATAGGGTGCCGTTTTACACTTTGGGTACGGAGCCCTAAGAAGTATTTAAAAGCTTCGTATATTCGTACCTATCTTTATTTTTCTTTTTACATTTACTTATTTTCATCTACTGCCTCTTTCGTGTGTAAACCGTAAATCAGATGCTGACGTACCATACCCGAAGTGTTTCTCGCAGAAGCGTCTTTCTTCTGTTTTTAAGAACAACATCCTACTCTATCTTATGTTGAACGTACGGGGAAAACCTACATAATGACTTGTAGAGGTCTATTAATTTTATAAAAAATCTTGTTATATTTTTACTGTTTCGTCTATAGAATCCATTCAGGTTATTTAATCAAAGTTATTATGATCAAGTTATGCTAATCATAGAATTTGCGAACGTTTTTGCGTATAAAGTCGAAGGATATTTTATGTATTCAGCATAGAACTGAGAACTGAGAAGCTTAGGCACAAATGGGTCGGCTCTACCGGAGTAATCCACGGCCTCATAGAAAAATGGTCGTCAAACAATGACACTCGTGCCAAAGGATGGCTCTCCCGCGTTAGAAAAGTGTAAGTGTATGTTTTAAGTCGAGGCCTAGAACCTAGACGGTAGATATTGACATGTGAAGTATCATTTAAATCGCGTTAACAGTCGACATGACATTAGGAATAATAACATTTTTAGAAAACGTCAGCGAATAAAAAATGAGAACATTATTTAATTATTTATTAATTTTACTGTCATCGAATCGAACACTCACACCAACAACTCAAATAGACAAAATAATTTTCTTTCTTTCTTTCTTTAAAAAGACCCTGTACTAAGAATTATTCCTGAGTCGACTGGGACAGTCGTAGGAGTGGGACTTTACAAACTTACAAACAACGAATACTAAACACCCAGATTTGCATATATGGGTATTTATTATTATTCGGAATTATAGGTTTTTTGCTTTGTAGATGTTAAAATATTGTAACGATGTCTAATCAGGTCGCTTTTAACACAAACTATGTTTTTTATGTAGAAGCCAGCTTTAAAAATCGGTAAAATAAAATTTGATTTGGCAATAATTTCATAAGATTAAGCGTTGTCGAAAATTAATTAAATCAATTTAATATTATTATACTAGCGCTATTAATATATGTTATTCTTAAAAAGTTATGTATGTGTATATAAGATCTTCATTCAACCATAATTTCTAAACGCCTGGTCAGATTTGGATGTATGGGCACATACGAACTAGGGCTGTAACGGAATTTCGCCTCCGCCTCCGTTACTGCGGAAGTTCCGCAAGAAATCGTATCTTTGTTTCCGCCTCTGCCTCCGTACAACTCTTACGGAGTTGTAACGGAGGTTTATTTACGAATCATAGAACAATAACGCGCGTGCAGACACGACGAAACAGCCGTCGGGTTGCGTGTTGCGCGCGAAATGGTCAAGAATCAACGAGTGCGCGGTGCCAAGGCGGCGCATCCGCGGAGGTGAAACACGTCACCTCCGCATCCACCTCCGCCTCCGTTTAGAAGGCCTCCGTTACAACCCTAATAGGAACAGACGGGTCACCTGATCGTAAGTGAAACCCGCCTTCCATGGACACCTGCAACTCAAGAATCGTAAGTCGCTGCCCGCCTTTGAGGGTGATGAGGGATGGGGGAATTAATATTTTAATTAATTTAAATTTAAAATTAAACATTCAACAGCAAAACAAAACTATGATATTTAATATACGTATAATAATAATAACACATCTCACACGCGACCGTCTGATCCCAAACTAAGCAGAGCTTGTACTATGATAACGTGACACCTGATAAACATATTCATACATATACATATATTATATTTCTAAATCAATACATGTTATAGATAAATTACACCCATATACAGTATAAATTATCGTACTCATCACACGGTAATTTTTTCGAATGAGAATCAATCCGACGACATTTTTTTTATTGCAAACTAATCCATTCTTATAATTTCTACTATACAGGGCGAGCCAAGTTCCTGGTAGACCAGAGGAGCTGTTCTACATACTCCTCAATGAGAAGGAAGGCCTTCTCAACTGCTTCCTTTTCCGAGCTGCAACGGTGCCAGAGGTAAGTCTGTTTCTGCAACTGCGGAATAGAGATACATGTAACCCGATTTCGTATTTTTTTAAAACGAAATTCGAACAAGAGAAGTATTTTGCAGAATCATGCTGAGTTTTTACCGCTGCCATAGTCACGATAGGCAATACTAATCTATATACATATATGTATGTTCAATGTAATTATGTAACTTGGCCATAAATATTTTTTCTTTCTTTCTATCTTCGAATCAGACCTCCGTGCTTCTCCAACGTAGCGTGATTGTAATTAGCGTGTTACCTTCCTCAGCAATGTAGTTTGAATTTCGATCACTATCCAGTATATACATAAGCAATTTTTTCATTCTTTTGTATCATAGACTTTCCATAGCATGATAAGTTGATAAGGGGATGTTATATGAGGGTGCTAATACTTTTTGTCGCCGCTTACCACAATTTGTATAAAACGCGGACAAAGAATTCAATTCGGTTAAAAATATGTATGTCACATATCATATTAGTTAAAGGGCTCGGAGTTCCCGGCACCAGCCAGTTAGAGTTATAGGTATGCGAGCCTTACTCACTAGAGCATATAACATATAGACACATATTTTGACTAAGCTGTAGAGTTTGTGTAGTTAGGCCTTGTAGAGTTAAGGAGTGTAGAGTTAGAAGCTTAGCTCTACATGAGATCTGATAACTTTTTGACAGTTCGAGTCATATGGTCTCGTCTTGGCAACAGTTTGCATGAGAATGTTTTTGGTGGGATTTATTATTAGTCCCGAAAACAATGAAAGAATAATAAACAAATGTACTGGATTCTTGTCATCTCCTCATTTCCAAAAATACCTATTAATTCTTTCTATTGTTTTCGTTTTAAATCTCTATTCTAATATGTTGCTCCTTCAGATTTCCAAATAGCTTCTCGTTGTGGAATTTCAATACGGAATTTCTCTGTGTCGAAGTCCATAGCTACGCAACTCGCCAGTGCATATTAACAAGGTGATAGCTAGCCGCGAAGTGGGCCGCCATCTTGTTAAGTTCACATGCACACGATGATGAAAAGCTGCTAGCTGTGCAGTTTAGCCGCTAGTACGTAAGAATGTGCGTCAGAAAATTCACAAATGATGAATAGACTGCGCATTAATTGGTTACCTCTCCTCGTTGTGGGTTCGATCCCGACACAAAAAAACATTCCCTAAAATGGTTATTCTTTTTGTTCGTTATTTGAATGTTTGTAAACTCCTTCGTGGTATAGAAATTAATACTAGTTGCGTGTGTTAGTTGTTACGGTTAAATTATACTAGTTTCCAGTCCTCGCAGGATTTTCATTTTTGATTTGAAAAAGAGGGGTGTTATAAGTTTATAGCGTGTATCTGTGTGTTTATCTGTGAGGTAATAGCTCTTAAACAAATGACCCGATTTTGTATAGTTTTGTGTGTCTGAATTCTTAGCTATGTATGAGATCATCATCACTTTTTTTAATTATTGAAAGAATTAAGGTACACATTTTTGTAGGTATTTTAATGGATTAACAAACAGTCTAATCTTGGTGGTCAGAAAACAAAAAGGTGTTCTTTGTGTTCGTTGTTTGTATGTTGGTCAAGATACAAGCGACATAGGAATCTTCTCTAATGCGGGAATTGTTTTACTGTGAAAACTGGGTTCAATTCCAAGCAGTGGTTTTTGAGTGATGCTTGTACATAAACATACAGGCTGACGAAAATTCCAAAACCTGTTTTTTTGTTTCTGTTGTTCTAATAAAGATATAATGTTTCTTCAACATCTATCATATACATCGGCCCGTTACAATTTCATTATCAGTATAGAAACTAACAAAGCGAACAACCTTGGATATTTGAATGAAGTAATTTTTATCTGTGTGTTTTTGAACATATGTAAATTTATGTCCGTCTATACTCATACATCACTGTCAATGTGACATAAAAACAAACAACACGGGGAAGCTAACTTGTGTAATGTTTTCCGGACTTAAGAAGATTGCTGACCCTTTTGAACCACACGGCAAACTTTGTATTGTATTTTCGTTAGTAATTACTTATTTAATTTATGTATTTTAATTTATGATAGGATGAGATGGGGTGGCCCTATTCTAGTCCATCGAGAACACACAAGCCAACTTTGTATTGTATCTTGGTTAGTAATTATGTATTTTAATTTATGATAGGATGGGTTTTGTCACATGTGTATTTTGGAGAAGCCCGACAAGTTTCAGACTCAAGGGAGGAAATTTTAGCAAGTGGTGAAGTGAATTTCCGTTTACCATCGATATGAAACGTTATCGATGGCGTGAATCGATTATCGTGCGGTATCGATTACGTCTCGGGTCATCGGTCATATCCGCGTTAATATCCATGCGGATATAACCAAGGTTTTGTAGGTAATTTTAATACAAAAGTTACTTAATTATCACATAATTAAGGAAGGACGTATATCACCTTTACAATCGATTTGTATAAAATTTCACTGAAATGAGGCCTCTTTTGACAAACAAAAATATAACTAAAAATTGTCCCCGGTTTCGCTCGTGTAGGTTTTGTCTATAATTTCGGGTAATCTCCGATGAAACGTATCCTATTTGTGACCTTATCTGTATCCCTGGTGTCGTGAACCCAATATTTCATGGTGATCTGTTCAGTAGGTAAGAGTGAATACTTAAGAATGACTGTACTATACATTAATATAATTTATAAGCTACTTACTATCTTCCATGATTGAAAATTACCGACTGATCGACACTTCTTGTGGTATCATTCATATCATCTTTCAACGTGGTGATGCTGCTACTAGTAGGCGACAATGCCTAAGAATTTTACGATGCATGTTTATAAATTATATTGCTGACATTGTGTGACTTAGTGAGTGAGGTTATAGGGAGGCCCAACCCTCCTTCCCCTCCCCATTTGCCCATCCCCTCTTTCCCCTACCCGAAAAGGCGGACAGCTGTTTGCCGAAAAGGCGACCCGTGTGCTCGATTGTCTCCCTATATTATAAAAAAAAAATGGATATAGATGATTCTAACAGTCACATTTAACGGTTTTACATCTCTGTCTACCCCGTTTGTATATATGTGATGTATATGAACATACATACATATTATTAGGTATTGACATTGAAAGATCTCATATTAATATGCGTCTCAGTGTTGCCATATGTGACAGATTGTTCCCAAATTTATATTGATATTAATATTAAATAACATTCAAAGGAATTTGAAAAACCATCTTAGTGGAGTACAATGGTGTCACACCATCTCTTTCCGAGAGTGTCAAAAACTTGACAACTAATTGTGGATCACACAATTTTTTGTCAAGTTGAGAATCGAACTCCATTACAGACCAGTGAAAAGCAAAATGTGTGATATTGGCATGAGTATGTATGTAATGTATGTATAATCCTCATTAAATTAAATACGATATTATAATACATGTAGTTTGAAACAATATAAGGTATTATCGGAACAGATTATTTTGTCATGAAATGTCAGTTGCTGACATATTCTCCATTTTAATTCAACTTAAAACAAAGTTCATAATTGTTAATTTTAAAGCAGGAAGGCTCTGCAACTATAAGGTGGATATTGATTGATTAAATACAGTGGCAACATGGCATTTAAATCTTTATAGACTGTTTTTTTTTTTCTCTCGAAGCACTTGACACTGGCGGAATCTCTGTGTTGATCGTACACGCGATAAACAACTAATAAAAACTATAAGGTGGTAATCATTCAAGGCTTAAGTAATTTTACGTTTTAAAAACTGTAGTTTCACCAGCGTTTATGCCCTCTGCTCCGCTACTAAGAGTCGCAGCGTGATGTTTATAGCCTTCCTCAATAAACGGGCTACCTGAAGCGTTCAAACAAACAATCTCTTCAGCCTTACTTACATTTTTCAGGGATATATATTTGCCCATATACTGACAGACAATTACATTAGCTCGCAGTCTCTACAAGCACATATATGGTTATTATCCATATCTATGTATATCCCTTCATGTTTGTATCAGGAATGGTTGATCTAAATACCTTAGAACTTAGGCGGAAATTACTGCACATAAAGCACTATTACTTTATTTTTATTTATTTATTTATTTATTTATCTCTTTATTGTACACCATACAAGTAATGGAAATATATATATATATAGACGCATGTATTACGGTATAACAATTGGCGGTCTTATCACTCACGGTGATTTCTTACAGACAACCCTTAAACGGATATTATTACCTCATATTAGGGGTAGTCTAAGGTGTACTATTCTAACAACATGAATATATAAGTAAATAAATAAGTAGTAAGTACAAGTAAGTTAATAAATACTTTCTACTGGCCAACAAGGTAGACAACCCATCAATGCAAGAATGCATTTCTCTTTATGTACCGGAGTTAGTATATGCGTGTTAGTGGATGAAGACAAGCATACACTCCTTACATATCCACCAACGTGGCACATACCACTACTACTCTCACTGCTAGAGCTATCAAGCTGTTTAATAATCTATTGCGTGCAGATCAGGATGTAGTTTGTGTCAGGCCAAATGTAATGGCTGTAAGAGTAATGTTGCACTTGAATTCTTCTACGTAAACAATATGTGTAGTCGTTTTTGTGTTTTATTAGTTGAATTTTTGTTGTAATTTTTGTTTAATTTAATGTATTATTTTATAAAATTATTGTTTTATTAAGTTATATAAGTTATATTGAATTATATCATATTAATTGTATAAAGTTTAGTATTCTGATAGTATATATTTAACACGTAAGCTTTTGGTTAAGCACTGTAAGCTTACTTGTCAATAAATAAATAAAATAACACACCTATTCGTTAGCGACAAACGCCCGTCATGGACGCCTTCACCTGAGACGGGGGTGAGGCGGTGGGAAAGGGGTGAGGGGGATGAGGGGAGGGGAAAGAGGAGAGGGGGATATCATACTATAGTCCATCTCAGTGCCAAATTTCATCCAGAGCCGTTCTGAGGCCTGATTGAGTAACAAAAACCATACACACTTTCGAATTTACAATAGTAGTAAGAGTAAGAAATCTTTTCTTTCATTCATTTTGGAAAACAATTCCCTTCAGTTCCAGAGCTATTGCTTGTACTGCCTAATCCATCTTTATGAGCAATATATCTTACCTTTCCTTTAGATCCGCCCTTTTCTGTCAATGAACACCAAATAATCCCGTCTATTTACCAAATTGAAATTACCCGGAATCTAGGGTAAAATACGACTTTTAGTATAGTCGCATTGTAACCTTATTTCCATTCATCATCATAGATAACAATAGTCAAATTTCCCGCATATATTATTACGTAGGTGGACCTTGATTTAAAACAAATTTAGATTCAATATCAGATAAATATACACTTCATAAGTCAGTCAGTTTCAACAATTAAGGCCTTTTAGTGCTTCGATGACAATTTTTACAAATTAATTAATTGAATAAAATAAGTTGTATTAATTGAAATACAAACATTTCAAAGTGATTTAATTTAAAAAAAAATGTTTAAATTTTGATTTAAATGAAGTTGTATTTATTGATTTTTTTGTTATCGAATACTGCAGTGCCGAAAGTGGAAAGTGAAAGTGCCGAAAAAAATTGTATTTTAACATTTTACAATAAAATCAAAATATGTTGTGTATATGCATTTATATAAATTATTATTAGTATTAAAGATAACCGTAAAAAAGGAAAAGAAATAACATTAATTGTGTTATATAATCGTTCTTCTTGAAATAAGAGATTGTAAACATATATATGTATATGAGGATAGGAATAACTTAATAAAAATCTGACATTATAAATACATTTAACAAATTATATCCAATCAAAGCAAATATAATCGCCGTTTATTTAAATTATTAACACAAAGTGAAGATAAAAACGAAAGGTAGGATCCATCAAGTCAGGCAGTAAACCTTAAAAGCAATTAAAGTTGTATTCAAAATTCAAACCAAAAGGATTGTCAATATACTTTACCTTTAGAAGAACATGGACGACAGTTTAATTAATTTGTTTGTGTTGTGCCAAGTCTAATAACAAAATGCTGAGCTCAGTGATCACTCCGCTTGCAAGGCAGGCGGCCGTTTACGCGAGCCCATCAGACTTCCAATTCTGGTGTGGAGCGGTTTTAATAATTCTCGCGTGTGAAATGGACCTTATCTACTTCCACATTTTGAACTCTATGCATGTGCGCCATAGATATATATGAAATTCGAAATTTAAATACATACGTAAATAGCACGTGTTAATATCCTGAACGATGAAGCCCTTGAAAATTTAATAACCAAATTTGAATTTCTCCATTCGGTGTTGGTATGTTTTGAAAATAGCACATGAGATGCGTGCCAACAGTAGAACGGCGCACCGTGTCGCCTCGCATCGGTCAGTGTAAACAGAAAACATCTGTTTCGAGGGCACGATATCTACAAGGTGATTGATGGAACGGACATCGAAGAGTCGTTCTATATTCAAATTCGATTCAACCGCGTTTTTTTAAACGTCAACTAAAATATGAAAAATGGTATATAGTTTAAAAAAATAAAAAGAAAAAAATATTATTTGTGAAAAAAAGTGTGCAATTTGGTAATGAAACATGATTTTCAAATTTAGAACAGTTTCATCATTACTTGAATGTTGAAACATAGTTATTTTAATTCCCTTAAGTGTTAATTAAAAAACGATTTTAATTTAAACTAAAGACATTATAATAGTGCATTTGTAACGTCAGTGGTGATCGTTGAAGCTAACGTGGTGTACCTGACCATAGTTGCTGTTGTCAATATTTTTGGATTTCATTTAAATTGTAAGTACCTAGTATTTAGTAAAATATATTAAAACATAAGTACTAAACAGGTTGAGGTGTTCCATTAATATGTCTATGGTTGGTAGAGAGTACGACTCATACCTTTTTTGTGTCTTAGCTCAAAGTAACCAAATATTTTTTTTATTCTAAGATATGTTGCCTCTAATATTATAGATATTTTGTGTTGTGTGAGAGTATGATCGTAGTATGAGTGTGTAAAAAACATGTTTAATAAGCTGTATTTATGTGTAATTTTTCACCTTAGAGTAATATCTTATTCAAATTTAAACTGGACCAAACTTGTATATAACCATTTCTTAGAAAAACATTTTTTTGGATTAATTTACAAATGGCGTTGATAACACATAACATGTTTTCTTCATGCCTTAATTTTTAGGGAATTATGTGACTATTTTCTTAAAATTTTAATGACATTAAAAAGGCAAGTATGCCTCCCAAATAAAAGTAATTTTTAAAATCGGTAACGAACACAAAAACATACAACTTTATTAATAAAAGAAGAATGTATTTTTGAACTCTGTTAATTGAATAACAGTGACAAAGGATAAAGAGTCAACGTTAAGTTGCTAATAAGCTATCTAGAAAACCAAAAATGGTTTATTATTTAATACATATATATAATTATATACTTATATACCCATGTACTTTATTACAATGACATCCAAAATACCAAACGTTATAGTCACCTTTTTAGTAAAGACAACTCCTGCATGAGTACTGAATCCTATGTCGTGAGAGACCTTACAAACATACAAACAACGGGCACAAAGAACACCCTAACTCGGGACTATACCTATTGTGGATCACACAAATTTTTACCCCGTGTGTAAATCGAACTCACGACCTCCGGCTCAGCAGTCAGTAGTACTAAAAATTATAAGTATATAAACGTTCTTTGTCGTTACTCCCAGTTTCGCCTGCATTTATGGTCACTGCTCCGCTCCTAGGGTTCGTAGCGTGATGTTTATAACCTATATTATGCCTCTGTAAATACTCTATCCAATACTAAAAGAATTTTTCGAATACAACAGGTAGATCAAGAGATAAGTGCGTAAAAAAACTAAACAAATAAACAAACAAAAAATATTTTCTACTTTAGTGTATTAGCGTAGATAAGGTTGCTTTAATTGCAATAAGCTTTTGCTTATAATGTCCATTATGTCTATTGATTCAGATGTTGCCTTCAATACACCTCTGCCTATTCCTTCGGGGATACAGTGTTCTATTATATTCTGGCGGAGTCATGTAATGTGACACGTCGGAGAGCCATGCTTAGGCACTTATAGGCCGACCGGAGTAATCCCACGGTCTCACAGAGAAGCGATTGTATACCAATACTTGCGTTGTGTTTCACCGATTGAGTTTACCATATGCCTGAACCCCTCACTCCTCTCCACGCAGAAGCGCACGTGTGACTTGAGTTGCACGTATCTATGGGCAGTGGTAGCTACCTACCGTAAGTGACCAATCTGCTCGCTTGCCCCTATCTCATTAAAAAAAATTGTGTCAGCTTAACCAATCATTTAAAGAAGTTCTTGACAATCAATTTGTAGTTATATTAATAAATTCAAGGACGCACACGCATGTTATATTGTAGGAATAAGGAAATATATAGCTTTTACCTATGTTACTAAAAGTAAAGGGGGGAAAGCCACTTATTTGCTCCGAGCAACCTGAGACTAATGCTTATTACGTGGTTATTCTTTGACATAAACATTGTCAGAAGACCTACAGAAGGTAGCTAGAAGAGACTGGGTGCGTAAGGAATATCGGATGCTCTGTCGCACGTTGGTAGGGGCCAAAGTCTAGCAGTGGACTGGAGTAGACTAATCGATTACGGAGTCAATCATCGTTTGTATCATAAAGTCGTTTATCGATACATTTTTTAGACTAAAACGATAATATACTAACGATGTCACCCAACAATAATTTGATTTGTTATATATATAATAAACTAGCGGACCCGACAGACGTTGTCCTGCATGATATTTCAAGCGATTAGGATCAATATAGATAAATAACCTAGATACCGGCTGCAGCGCCATCTGCCGGGCTGATTTGTGAATCTAAACCATTCCCAGATCCCCTTGAACACACACAAAAAATTTCATCAAAATCCGTCCATTCGTTTGAGAGTAGTTCAGTGACATACACACTCACAGAAGAATTATATACATATATAAAGATAAAACAATAAAAATGAAGTGAATGTATATCTATAGTAATATAAAGTAACACAGTTTGTTTGCAAAACCCGCTTATATCAGGAACTGCAAAACCGATTTAAAAAAATATTTTTGCATTATATAGCTTGTTTGTTTCGGAAAGCTACAGGCTGTCATAGCCAAGCGGCGAAGCAGTAATTTATAAATGGCAACAAACCGGGAAGACCTATTTCACGCGAAAGTAATTAACATAAAATTGTTAAGCTATGTCATAAGTGATAAGAGTTCGTTATTTAGCTTCATTGATGATATTTTAAAAAAAATGCGATTTTAGTGATCATGAATAAGGCAAGACCGAAATTTTATAAAAAACTCTAACTTAAAGTATTGATGGAAGCCTCCTACTCCAGAGACTTCTGTGCTTCTGGAACTTCTGGCCGGAGATCAGCTGGCTCATCTAGGCATCCTACTGGAACACATAATAAACCATCCGTCGGTCTAAACGCTTATGGACTCCTTTTGCTGTAACCGTCGTGTGCTGTAGCTGAGTCATCTATTAATTTTAAATCCACTTCTCCTGAAAATAAGTTTGATTTTCTTTTACCGTGTAGTTTTGTAATGCGGGCTCAACTTTTTTGACCCACAGTATATTAAACGACTAAAATTACATACATACATATGTACATACATCCAGTCACGACTATGTCCGCCTGCGCCTGTAGGCAGAGGCGAAACGCTCATAGTTGGCAGATAATAGTTTAGTTCCGTTCACGTAATAGACACAACAAACCTATTGCCGTCATCCAAACTCTTTTGGGAATAACGCCACCTTACTGACGTGGGAGAGCCATGGTAATAGTCGCTAGCTTTCTGTGAAGAAAGCCGACTGTTAAACAGTGCTTGTGTGACCGAATGAGTTAGATCAGCGAAGGCCCGACATTCCTTCCCCTGCCTTAAAAAGCGGACAGCACTCTGACTCTTAAGTTACAAGTATTCATCTGAGGCGGAACTTACCATCAGATGACCCGTCTGCTCGTTTGTTCGTCTATACTATATAAAAAAAGAAAATAGTAAGATGGGATAATTCGGAGTATGTTGACAGGAAAGGTAATAATAATAAAGGATAGGAAGGGAAGGTAAGGGTTATTTCTTATAGAGATGGGTTGGGGAGTATAAGCAATAGCTCAAGCAAGTCAGGGTCGCACACCACTAAACAATATAAAACTCTCAACTGTATTTTTATTCTCTATTATGTCGCTGATGCTGATGCTGAATCCCACTACTAAGATGATTTAAATGACACCACATACACACAAGCATTTTTTTTTATGTGATAGGGGCAAACAAGCAGACGGGTGACTACCGCCGCAAGTGAGCTGCCGAGTTTTTAGGTAGGAGTACGCTCTTATGTTGAAGAGGTTTGAAGGTCATATCGGTCCGGAAATTCGGCAGGCGACAATTTGTTCCATAAGCTGGTTGTGCAAGGCAAAAAACTTCTGGAGAAGCGCACAGTGGTGGAGTGCCAATCGTCCAGGTGATGGGGATGGATATTTTGTCGCGTAGGACGATGGCGGAAACCTGCAGCCGGTATAAGTCCGAACAATTCCTCTGCCCTCCCCATGATACAAGCGATAGAGGATGCAGAGTGAAGCTACATCTCTACGCAACGCCAAGGTGTCAAGTCGATCAGAAATATCTTGGCAGTCGATGATGCGAGTCGCTCTCCGTTGAATGCGGTCAAGCGGGAGAAGCTGGTACTGGGGTGCACCTGCATAGAGATGAGAACAGTATTCCATGTGCGGCCGAACCTGCGCCTTTTTAAGTTGCAGGCGGTGGGCTGTTTAGCACACCAAGCTTCTTCGAAAAAACATCAATAACACGTTCACAAGTTGTTGATAATAACAAGACTATAAATACCTCGTTCCCATAATTTATTTATTTATTTACTGAAAATCATATTTTACTACGGCGGTCTTCATTCCTAATGCAATAATTCAAGAATTTATTGATTTGGTTACTCAAATGATGAATTAAATACACACATACAATATACCAGAGTATTCACACACAAATATATACAAACATTACATACACCTAAATACATATATACAATTACTTTATTTATCAAGTTTGTGAATCATGTGCCAGCGCTGCCACAATTATGCCAATTCGTTATGAAGGAGATCGCGTACCCTTTACTTGTTTGTGAAGTCGCAATTTGCCACTGGTTTAATAAATAAATAAATCTCTTGTAGCAACGTTAACAGCAGTGTAATGAGGAAATATGTGGTTAAGCATTAAAGTGCGGAGAAGTCGAGTGTGTCGTTGAATTTTTTCTTTATTTTTTACCCGATTGCTTAATAATGGTTATGTTTTTCGATGTTTCTTTGTCACGGCCTAAAGCACTTGATGAAAGAGAAAAAGTCAATAAATAAGTCGGGTTTTTAATTTTGTAGCAGTATATGATATTTAAGACGTCATTTAAGGAGTACGTTCTATACTCAAATATCTTAGAATATCTATCATCTATTAACATTTTAGCCGCTTATGTTAGTAATATTATTTCATCAAAAAACTGTTGTGTATCATGTTTTATTTAGCATCATAATGTTTACCTGTTTAGGTTAGCCTGTTCTTGTTTAAAAATAAGAAACATCTTACAATGTTAAGTATTAATGTTCCAAATGTTTAACAGTGGTAGAGCCATACTTAGGCACGAATGGAAGTAACGCTAACGTTGCATTTCCCCGAAATGAGTCAGGTTTCCGGAGGCCCAACTCCACCTCCCCTCATCCCCCCTCTCCTCTTTCCCAGCTCCTCATCCACCTCTCTTCTTTTCTCTCCCCGCATTCCTCTATCCCTCATCACCCTCGAAGGCGGGCAGCGCACTTGCGACTCTTGAATTGCACGTGTCCCTGGACGGCGGTTGTCACTTACCATCAGGTGACCCGTCTGTTCGTCTGTCCCCCTATAGTATAAAAAAAATATTGGCCATGTGGCTTTCGGTGGAATAGAACAAGGCAACTTCATCTCTTCCCGTCGGTGTCGTGAAAGGCGAGTAAGGGATCTATCAGACATTACGGTAATATTTTTACCACCTATTATATGCGCCTGCTTACCTCTTCAGGGATAAGTAGATATGTATGTATAATGTATGTTTAAGAAGAAATACTGTGAATTTCATTCATCTGATGACTATAATAGGGATATTATAGTCATCAGACGAATGAATATGGATTTAGAATTGTTGTGGAAGAAAAACTCCACATCAGGTGGACTATTGTTTTTCGCAAACTGAGAAACACCCTTCTAATTTATATTATAAGGATTTGAATTTGAATTTAAAATTATAAGGCGTATAGTGTTTAGTAGTGTGATCTTTGAAGTATATTTTTCTTTTTTTTTACTTTATGGGACACAACGTAGTCAAATGTTAGGCTAGGTTTAATTAAATTAAATTAAAGTGTAAGCTACTCTATCGTAATAGGTGTTATTCCTGTTATGGTAATTGTAAACATGAGTGAATATATAAAACACTACAGGAAAATCTAATACTCTATGAGTATTGAAGGTCTAATTACTCGAGGTGATCTCTTCAACAGTAGATTCGAGGTTCGAGTAGTTTGTGTACTGGGTAGGTACATATAGAGTTAACAGTAGATGTTTTAAACTATATATCTTTTAAGTATTAATGTAAAGAGATTTAACTTTCTTAAATTAATCTTTCAAATCTTTAAACAACAATAAGTTATTATATTGTCTATTCCGCTCTATTCTATACAATTAATTCACAAAGTAAATGTTTTCTCAGAATCTTGTTGGCGTAAGTCCAGTATTTTGTGAAGACGACTACTAAAGAGGTACATATATTAGTATATTTATTGATATTATCGCTTCTATTGAAGGTAAAAGTGAAGTGAAAGCCATTGTTCGATTTCCTTTTGTGTCTTGTCATAAATCTTTTAAAGATAATAATTCATTTCTGTATTGTATTAATTTAATACACCTAGATTGTATACAGTCTATACATGAGTGTATTGTATTCAATACATATGCTCCCTGAAGGGGTAGGCATAGTTGTATGAAACACCCACCTTTTGCGAATTAAAGTGTGGTTATATTAACATACATACGTACATATACATATACATACGCTCACGCCTGTATCCCCTAAGGGGACGTAACGAACCAAATTCTGAGGAATACCTATTGCTGACAATCGGGCACTTTAGGAATTAAATATGGGAATTTGGGAGTATTATGAGAGGGATAGAACAAGGGAAGTCGGTGGAAGAAAAGGGTTATTGCTGTGATGGATTGGGAAGTGGGGAGAGTGCAATTAGCTCGAGGACGTTAGGGACTCATATATGTTACGGAAGCGGGGAGGTCCAAATCCTCTACCCAAATATTATTCTAACAAATAATTTTGTTAAACTATAATTATTGATAATTTTATCTGTCGTAGTCTTCTGTGTGCGATAATTTGTGAAATCACAGTATCTAGTGAATATTGATTCGATATTGATTTTGTTTCTGATTCAAACTCGATCGAAAATTCGTCTCCTGGCCCAAATTGAATACTCTTGGACTCCATTTATTGCTTACCATCAGGCAAAGTGGAGTCATTATGGTAGGCTTACAAATAAAAAAAAAAAAAAAAAAAAAACCTAGCGAATTTAAATTCTAGTGTTACAAAAAGTCATAAATAGAATTAATTCAATCTAGCAATCAATACGTTCTACTGATATTCACTGATAGATTCCCAATAGGTCTTTCGCTTTCCGCATCCAATCTATCCCAGCTAATATCTTCAGAACGTGGGCTCAGAGGAACCATCAATAGTATGCATCAATTAGCTATTCTAAGTATAATATGCAACAACTAACCAACCAACAATAACATACCGATTAAAGACAACATTCAACAAAATACATTTTTCAATTTTCATAATTTGTCTCCATCATCATTTTCCATCAGGTGAGTTGAAATACTAACGCCTACGAAAATAAAAAATAAATTAATCATAATAAGTACTAAGGAAATTCTTCACAACGCGATCTACAAAGCGTCATCCATCAGGTATCGCCATCTATCGATAAACTTCGAAAACTTGCTCTTAAGTATTGTAAACAATTGAATGACAATTTAATGTCGTGTATAGGTTGAGTTGTAATGTATACAATATTCATTTAAGTAACGTGAGGAAAACAATTTGTATGACGTCTGTTTGAGAAGGTATTTCTATAATTTGTAGTCGACGTGTAAGTACAACTACATTGTGATCGTTCATTGTATTTATTCATTTATGTTGGTAAAGTTCCGCCAATTTGAAAGGATTATACTTTCGGTTTCATAGCTGATTTATATAAAAGCATATTATAACAAATAACTGTACAAAATATGTAAGCAACTTTAATGGGAGGAAAACATGAATAATTGTAATATAAGTGTATATTACCCTTATATTTTGCTGTGTATTGTCGGTAGAGTAGAATAGAGGTACCACGTCTCTTCCCATGGGTGTCGTAGGCGTCTCCAATTCAACTCCCAACTCCCCCTCTCCTCTTTCCTCTGCAACCAACCACGTTTCCTTTTGCCAATCCTGCCTCTTTTTCTATAATACACCCCTCTCGTTTTCCCTCTCCTCCTATCCCCCCTCCCTCATCACCTTCAAGGCGGGCAGCGCACTCGTGACTCTTCAGTGGCAGGTGTCCATGGACGACGGTTGTCACTTACCCAGAATCAGGATACGGATAACGATAATTAGGCTTGCTCCCTATATCATATGTGGGACCAAATTATGGTTGTGCAAAATGTGGGCGTTTAGTACGCTTCTGTTTACCACTTCGGAGATTAGGGTGTGAGTGTATGTATGTATGTATGACGTAAAAGTTAATTCTTAAAAGCGTTACAAATAAAGAAACAACCTCACATTTACAGGGACATTAGCTTGGATTTATAAAATTGAAATCTACTCCAAAAAGACTAGATATGAATTTCCCGTGAACCTTAGAGATAAAACTGCTGGCAGTGACGGCGGTAGGAGGTTCTGTTGCCACGAGAACATGTGATTTTTACGTGGTAGAGTCTTGCTAAGGCACGAATGGGCCCGGCTCGATGCGAGTGGTGCGATACCACAGCCTCACACGGTTGTGAAGCATTACTTGCGTTGCATTTCCCGGGTTCGATGATGAGGGTTCGATTCCCGACGATTTGAATATCAAGTTTGTCGAGTGGTTAGTACTGCTTAACGAGCGTTCGTGGTTTCGATTCTCGATGTTATATTGGATTTTAAATTTATTTTGATAATTATTAGTTTCTTATCCAAAAAAATGTACAGCGCCTACATTAAAGACCCTTTGACATAATTCGTACATACCTACATAAACTCAAGCTTATATCCCGCTACCACGCCACTCAAACCACCACTTTTTTATCAATTTTTCCTATTTACGTAGTAGGGGGAAGCCTCCTGCCGTCATCCGGATACTGTATGACTGTTTACTTAGTCTGGCCATAAATACTGTGACAATAAAAAAAAAATATATATATATATATATATATATATATATATATATATATATAAGGAGTGACTGAGCCACATTATTGTGTCAAAAGATGTCATAACATCGGCACAAGTGTTTTAAGATATGATTCTTGATCAGGTCGTTAAAACTTTTAACAACACCATGTTTCATAACCAGTAGTGGTCCTTTCAGCAAGGCTAAGCATCGGGTGATAAAACACGATCCACGATTCTGACTTCATCAGAGCTTGATGCTAGCTTCTTATATTTTGAAGACTTTATTATATGGATGTATAAACTAAAAAACATTACAGTAATAAATGTTTTATGCAACAGAATAAAAAAAGATTTTTCCTTATAACAACATTTATGGCAAGACTAGGTACATTACAGAGCTATGACTTAAGTTTGAGGGCCTGGACTGCTCGTCACGAGCCAGTTCGAGTTATGCGACCCTGACTTCTTTGAGCTATTGATTATACATCCCAATTCATCTCTATAAGCCATGCCCCTTTCCTTTGCTTGCTATCCTCCCATTTCCAAAAATACCCGGATAGCAGCAATAGGTTTGCTGATATTACGTTAAACCAACATTTAGAAAAGAGCAAATTTTGGACATTAATTACGCCTGTGTCTTCATGTATACAGGTGTGTATAAGCAATGATTGTCTGACACTCACAAGTGACCCAAAACACGTATTGGTATAAACACGTCTTATGTAAACCAAGAAACTCCCTATAACTTTATTTGTATTATTTTAATAACTTAACTAACGTAATACAGCTAAAAGCATTATTGGTTTGCTTGTTTAGAAGCGTTTATCTGTGGAAGTATCAGTCGAAATTCAATTATGGTTTTTTGTTATTATTGTTAGTTATAGTATTTATTGCCGAATAATATAGGCTATAAGACAGACCGTTGCGACCCTTAGGACCGAAGCAATTAGCATAAACGCAGGTGCTCCTACTCTCTTCTCTCCTTTTTTCCTCCCAGCAGCGCACTTATCACATTGAGTTGCAGGTCACTTACCATCAGGTGACCCGCCGGTTCGTGTCCCCCCCTACATTAATGAAAAAAAAAACAAAAAAAAAGAAAAACAGCTATCTTATTAATAAAAATGAAATGCTGTTTTAAATAGGGCATGACCGACTTGAATTTTTTTTTGAACACTGGCTGGTTTAGGCAAATAAAAATGAAATTAAAAGAAATAAAACTACATTCACGCGAGCCATGCTGCGGACAAAACCCTAGTTATTAATATTTTCAACCACGTGCCTTCATGTATATCAAAGTTAAATTGACACATGATTCTGGACGAGGCGACTTTGTGCCGACGCGACGTAACATGTTATTAACATATGCACATGGCGATATGGTTTTGTATAATCTATTGGATGTTGTTTACGCTTTGAAGTTATAAACAGATACTGTTACCACATGCTTGTATTTTAGTAAATATATTCTTGTAAAAGAGTAGTTAGTATATTAGTACACATTGTATTGATTGACTGTATTAGTCAACTTCCGCACTAGAATTATTCGTGTGTTGTGAGAGATTTCACAAACATATAAATGACTGACGCAAGGGACACCCATACTCGGTACAACTATATGTCGATCACACATTTTTTTCACAAATGTGGGAATCGAACCAGCACTTCTGCATGTATATGTAGTTCGTGTGATTAACCAGATAGACCTGAGAAAGCCATGCTTAGACTCCTTCACACTCTCTCTCTTGACTCGAATGTCACTTACCATTAGGTGACGGAGCTGCTCGTTTGTCCACTACACCATAAAAACTTGACGTATCTAAATAAGTCAGTTGATAGTTTTCCTTATTTTAAATGTTTTGATTAAATCCATTGATTGAAAGATTTGAAAACTTTTTTATTTATATAACTTACATTTAGAAGTACTTACATTTATTGGTAAGTTTTTTAAAGACTAAGATTTTAACCGCCGACGCAAAAAGAGGGTGCTATAAGTTTTATGTGTCATGTTTGTTTGTGTGTCTGTATATTATACCGTAGTTCCCAAACGGGTGAACCGATTTGGAGGCTTTTTTAAGTAATTCAAACGAGAGTGTTCTTAACGGCTCGACCGGTGCGATACCACGGTCTCACAGAAAACCGGTTGTGAAGTAACACTTGCGTTGCATTTCCCCGAATTGAGTGAGGTTTCCGGAGGCCCAATTCCTCCTTTTTTCCATCTTCTTTCTCCTTTTTTCCATCTCCTCATCCCTCCTCTCTTCTTTCCGCTCCCTGCATCCCCCATCCCTCATCACCCTCAAAGGCGGGCAGCGCACTTGCGACTCTTGAGTTGCAAGTGTCCATGGACGGCGGTGTCACTTATCATCAGGTGACCCGTCTGTTCGTCTGTCCCCCTATAGTATAAAAAAAAAAAAAATAAAGCTATATTTGGTCGATATCGGTATAGGCGTTTTGCGGTAAAAAGGCGACAAATAGATTTTATTACTTTTGTATTAAAAGTATTTGTATAGTATACATACATATATATATACGCTCAGGCCTATATCCCCTAAGCCCTGCCTGTACACCTAAAAGTCCGGCAACGCACTTGTGACTCTTGAGTTGCGGGCGTCCATGGGCGGCGGTAGTCCCTTACCATCAGATGACCCGTCTGCTCGTTTGTCACCTATTGCATAAAAAAATAAGCCTATTACCGTCAATCCGGCACTTTATTACTGTATACCAGGGGTCTTCAATTAGTTTCGCTCGAGGTTCGTCTTAAGAAATGAAGTGACCATCGCGGTCCGCATGTTTCCTAGAAATAAATATTTATTAAACAAATGTAACGGAAATAACTAGGGTACTTTTTTACATATTAATGAAAAAAATAGTAAAGTAGTAACAGTAAAATTAGTGCAATTGACATTAAATCCTGAAGATGTTCATCAGTAAGTCGAAATCTAAATTTTTTCTTAATGAAGATCATCTTCGAAAATGTTGCTATACAAATATATGTTGACCGAAACAAAGCAAGAAGTTTTGGATATTTATTACCGCACACAGTTTTTATCCAGAACTCTTCACGGGAAACTTCCGCACGTTTGTGTTTTAAGACTTTGTTTTCTTGGAAATCGATAATTTCTATTTGCAGAGTAGCTTTATCACTCCCGAAAACAATTGCAGCTTTGCTCCATTAACCATCAGGATGCAGTGAGTAAATGCCTGTTTTTGGATTCCGATTTAAGTTCTGTAGTGCAAGTTGCTATGTTCTCGCGGTCCGCACAAAATGGGTCGGCGGTCCGGATGCGGACCGCGGTCCGCCATTTACCGACCCCTGCTTTATACATACTGTCTGATAGATAGCAGTCCGATCTCTTAGATCCGCTGGAAGTAATGGGGAGGCTCTATTCTACTCACACACAGAACAAGTGTCGTGTTCATCGCACTATAATTTGTAGAAAGTAAGTTTTTTTTTAGCATATAAAGAATTTCTCAAATCACAAAATGAAATAATAAATTAAGTTCTATGTTAAATATTAATAGTACATAAATAACAACAAAATACTGAAAGTAAATAAAAATTCTATAAATAATCGAATCTAAGCAACAAAACCATAAAAACATATTTTTTATCGTATAGCGGGACAAAGAAGGAGGAGAAAGGGGGTTGGGCCTCCGGTAACCTCACTCACTCACTCACTCACTCACTCACTCGGTCACACAGTACAAGCATTACTTAACATCCGGTTTTTTGTGAGGCAGTGGTAATAGCGTGCAGAAGCATGGCTCTCCCACATTATTTAGTATTTTATGAATATGGGTCGTGTTAATTATGTTATTTAATTAACTGATTAACGTCAAAACATACATGATCTTTGGATTAGCAGTCAGGAGCTTCAATCACCAGGCCGTATTGATCTATAAAAATACCTCCTAAATTGCTTTCTTCTTTAATTCTTGATAAAACCTATATAACTACATTGTAAGAACACAAAAAATGTTAAATTAGCTACTGGGTAATCAGCCAATGTGTAATCATTTAATCGAAGAGCCTTATGCCCATGCGTTGTGTTAAATATTAAAAGTAAACGATCGAATTTATTTCTTAAATGTGCCAGCACAAATATGAGAAAATTAAATTTTATATATAAAAATTATCTATTCGACTGGGCGGTATGTCTAGTGGTTACCTACCTAAGGGTGGGTTGGTAACCTGACTGCTGAGCTGTGTGGCTCCGATTCCTACATATGACATTAATTTGTGTGATCCACAAATAATGGTCCCGAGTCTGTATTATTTGTATGTTTGTAATGTCCACCGGGGCACACGAATAATTCCTATTTCGAGAGTCTTCAAAAGAGGGAAAAAAGCTATTCTGCATCCGTAAGGTATAAAGTTACACCATACTAACAAACTTATAAGACTGTGTAATAAAAACTTGTTCATCACTCATTTTTGAATAGATAGCCTTGAATTCTTTTGGCGATATTGTCTATGAAGTTATGTAATGTAATTAGCACTATGGTATTAGCACTGACCGGTTTTAAAATTTCCTTAAAAGAATCAAAATACATTGTCTATTAAACATAATTATGTAGTTATTATGCATATAATTGGCTTTTTAAGAGAAACACGAGATACGTGAGCTATTTTTTTGTTTTGGTATTAAATATCTATATTAATACTAATATTACAAATGTGAATATAACTTTTTTCTGTCTGTAGCATTTTCATAGTATGGTGATACTTTGAAACCAGAAGCTGTTCGCGGAAGCTAGCAATAAGTAAATAAAATAAAAAACAACCACCGCAGTACAAAAAGTTCCACATGATCCGCGTTATGGTATGATACATTGTTTATCATGGTGCGACGTCTTATCGGATCTACAGGGGGTTAAGACTCCCTATACACCTTGGTGTGGTCGCCTGCTGAACAGGTGACCAAGGTCATCAGATATTCCCAGAGATATTCCCTTTTTAGACTAAGTATATTCCGTTTTTTAAGGCGGTTCGAGTCCGACATATCACTTTACCCTCAGCTCCGGGGAGGTCGATAATACGTAATTTTCTCTTTTTTTATAGTTACTAATAATAATATAATTAACTAGCTGTCTCCAGTTTTCATTTTTTGTATATAATTAATATTTGATTATTACTGTTTATGTATATATTATATGTTATTATATTATATTACATTGTGTGTATATTTGCATTTATTAAATAGTATTTATGATTATGATTATAAGCACAATAAATTTTAATTGTACCTCAGAAAAATGTTTTAAGTTTAAGATAATTTTTCAACTTCACGTATTGCTATAAAAATGTATGTTGTGAAAGGTTTCCATCTCATACTCCATGCAGCCTCCAAATATCAATGACGAATCATTAATTCTTCAATTATATTTATTTTTGACAGATCCAATATGACTTCAAAACCCAATCGCCCTCTGTTCGGGTCTCACTCAGACACATCAGTTATAAATATAAAGAATATGGTAAGAATGCACGATGCTATGTCGATGTGCAGTTTACCCCGCACTGTTAAAGTCATATCTTCATATTTTCCTATCATATGTCAAACATACTGTCAAACTGTCCTGTCAAACTCAGATGTGACTCTAAAATTAAATATACAGTGTAGTATAGACCCTGTTAATGAGGAAAAGCACTAACAGATTTAACCTACTTCTTGATTTTGAACATATGAAATAATCTTGTAAATTTACAGATGAAGCTTATTTTCATAAGGTGTCCTAGATTTATAAAATATATATGATGTTTACAAAAAAATGCATGCGCTGCGACATTTCTTAAAAGGTATTTTATTTTAATTTTATAACCATTTCATTGCAATATACATACATATTATTATAACATTACGTTCGTGTGGACCCAGCGGACAAATTTATTTAGTTTGTTTCTAAAAAAAAACTTATTTTATTGCTCCGCACTAACATTATTTACGTCCAGCAAAGCGGGCCGTATTTTATAAAGTATATATACATATAATAAATATATACATATATCACAACCAGACACAGAACAAATCATCGTGCAGTCGTGACAGCTATTTGTGGTTCACACAAATTTTTGCTCCGTAATGGAATCGAACCCATGACCTCCAGATACAAATTGAATTATTTTATTTCATGAAATGGATCAAATATTATTCGAAATCTTTATTTTTTGAAAGCAATCAGAGCACCAACAACTCCAAAAAAGCCAGTCAAATATATTTTCTCATTATTTATGTAACATACATCAGTTTTATAAGAAATATTCAGCAGTTTCCGTGAGCGCATGAACGTAGCTGTTAATAATAATAATAAGTCCACACATCTCACACAATACAGCATACATTTTTGTTTTTGCTACATAATTCATCGTAAATGATCTTACTAATATGCATGATAAACTTACATAATTATGTACGCATGTAACGCATCGTTGGCTGGACAACTATGAACGTGAATAACACAAACAAATATCAACAAACGCCATACGGTTCTAATTTCCAACAGACAACAAATTTATTTTGCTTTGAGTTTACAGCTGTTTAAATGTGCTGCCATATAATTATTTCGTGTGTCAAAAACAAAAGTTTTTAAAGTTCTAATACGAAGCTGCACTATATACTTATCATAATTTATTTTGTTTATTCTGTTAGATACCTGCTGTTTCCCGTATTTTTACCTCCATTAGCGGCCCTTGCTCACCTTCGAACCGTCACTGCGTATTTAGTTTTTATTTATAATATAAGGCGACAGACGAACTGGTGGCATGATGAGGGGTGCAGGAAGGAGAAAGAGGAGAAGTGGATGAGAGTAGGAGAAAGATAAGAGGGGGAGTTGGGTCTCCGGAAACCTCACTAATTTTGGGGAAATGCAATGTAATTTTTGCTTCACAACCCGTTTTTTTGAGGCGTGGTATTGCACACCATGGCCGGGCCCATTCGTGCATAAGCATGGCTCTACCATGATTATTTATTACACTTTTATGTAAGCAGTCATGTAATAATGTACAATGATACAGCTAAAACGTGTTTGGTGTCCGGGATGCAAAGTCCAAATCGAAAATGGCATATTAAAGACTAAAATACGAAATAGTCCTATCTCAACTTGGACAGCTGGCGCGCTGCCAATAGTATTTATTTAGCTGCCAAATAAACTAACAAACGTTTCACTGCAGACTAGTTTGTATTATCTATAATCTGTAAAGGTATAATATGAGGGTTGAAATTGTGTATGGTTATAATTGTATACCCATCACCTGGATGATTGGCACTCAATCAGGGTGCGCTTTTACTGAAGCTTTTTGCCCGCACAATTAGCCTGTGGAACAGGTAATCGCCTGCCGTATTTCCGTACCGATACGACCTTTTAAACATTCAAGAAAAGAGTGTACTCCGTCCTAGAAGGCCAACATGTTGCCACAAAATGTATAAGTAGTTTGGATGAGTAGAATTTTTTTTTTTGACGACAGCATCTTAGAGCTGATCTGATTATAGAGCGAGAAGAGGATAGTGGAACTCTTCAATGGTTACTAGTTAACTCCTTGAGCTTGGTCTCGTTTAGTTTCTTATAACAATTCGAATACATTACACTTATTAAAATTAAGTAACACTACAGTCACTAAATCCCTCGCGTACTGAGGTGTGACAGGCAAGTTATGACAGTAGAATAAATGCTGTTGCGATGCGATGTATGTGTGAAGTCTGATTAGTTGATAGAAAATCCCCGAATGAATTGTTGATATCCCAAAGAAAGGGCAGGTCAAAAGTACACGAAACCGGCTAGCTTGTATGTTAAGTTTAATGACAGTGGAGGAACCTTGTGATGTATGTAAGTAAGGATACCAGCAAGTGGCGGGGTTTTGTCTATGTGTGTCTTTAGTTGTTGCTCCTTCGTTCAGCAGTTGACGTCAATAGGGTGATGATGATGATGATGATGATGAGGTGTCTTTGTGTGTGTATGTGTTATTTTATTTATTTATTTATTTATCTCTTTATTGTACACCATACAAGTAATGGAAAAAAGAAACGTACGTACTAGTAAACATAAAGCTAAACAGTTACCGGAGTAAAAAACGTTATCATATATATAGAATAGGAATACCTTTCATCCAGATAAAGATGCACTGCTTCTAAGAGGTACCTGAATTTATTAACATAATTGACTTTTAACTTTAACAGTGGCAGAGTCATGCTTAGGCATCAACTGGTGCGATACAACGGCCTTACAGAAATTGTGAAGCAACGCCTGCGTTGCATTTCCCCAAAACTAGTGAAGTTTCCGGAGACCCAACTCCCACTCTATTTTATCCCCTCTTCTCATCACCCTCAAATGCGGGCAGCGCACTTACGACTTTTGAGGTGCAGGTGTCCATACACGGCGGTTGTCACTTACCATCATTCATCTTTTCGTTTGTCCCCCTCTATTATAAAACAAAAAAATTTAAAAGACTTCAATATGCCCATCGTGTAATTTAAAGCTTCATTCGGAACGTACTGTTAAATAAAAGAATTTTCCCCATCTCTTAACCTTACGATAGGTACTTAAGTATATTCGTTATGCATACTATAACAGCTTACTTACTAGATATATATAAACAATGATACACAAATAAAGCATCGTTGGTGCCTATAAAATGGAGAATGTTACCAATACACTTGAAGGAATACTATTAAAATAAAAATAAAATACTATTTAACACTATTTTTTTAGTATGGCGTACGATGTCCGCTGCTGTGTAGTCACTTTCCTACGGATTCTAAGAACGTGCGCCCTCTACTGGCTTTCCTTTACGAGCTTTTGGGTGAAAATGGGTTAAAATATTAATGCTATAAGCTGGAAACGATATTGTTATTAACAGGGAACATTTGTGAACAATTAATGAGTGAAACATTGTAGTGTTGTAAAGAGACGTCACACATGGATTTGAAAAAGTGAAAATTGTGACTTTCCTGACATCCAAACTACTTGCTCGATTTGAATGAAACACAAATAAATATATTTCTAAGCAACTTGACTACAACGTTACAGAGTTTCGAAAGATTGAATTTACATCTTCACATTCTCCATTAAGGGTTCTTCTCGATTTCCAAAAGGGTCACGTTCAAATCAAATCCTGACTTGATGATAATGGGACCACTACAGGGTTAACAATATCGAAAAAAAAATTGATAATCAGTCTACCAGTGCCGGAAAAATAGTTGAACATACATAAATAAATACATACAGTCGAACATAACAACTCATTATTTTGTGAAGTAGGTTATAAATCTCTGTCAAGGCGAGTGAAGCGGCGGGAACATCTAGTATTATTAAAAAAAACCTGATTAATATTTCCTTGACTTGCTTTTTATTGCTATATCTAAAATATATAATTTATATACATGTATATTAAAAAATGCACATATTATCGTAGTTTATTTTATAACGTTTTGTTTATCAGGATACATAAATAAGGTTATTCAAGGACGCCATCTTGTTATTTTTTGTTTGTTTGTGTCGGAACAAGTTTAATGAATTGATATTAAATTGGTTTCATGGTTCCCTTGCACTTTGTACTATTAGAGCATTGTAACGTCCTTAATTTATTCTTTATGGTAGTACGTGGTACATATGTACATACGCTCACACTTGTTTGATAGAAGTGGTAGGCAGAGGTGTATTAGCACCCTTATTTTTATTTAAAATTTTAATGGTATTTGTAGTTTACAATATCGTTGTGGTAAAGGTGTTCTAAAGAAATAAGTAAAAAAAAAACATTTGGCGGTTACGTCACACGTATTGCATGGCATTTCCACGAAATAAGTCAGGTTTCCGGAGGCCCAACTTCCTCCCTAACCCCCTTATCTTCTTTCCCATCTCCTCATCCCGCTCAAAGGCGGGCACTGCACTTGCGACGCTTGGGTTGCAGGTGTCCATGCAGGTTGTCACTTACCATCAGGTGACTCGTCAACAGCCGTCGGTGTTCAACCATATCAGCGTTATGATATTAATTTCCTTCATTTTAAACATTAGGTGTACATTAGTTTGGTTTATCGTAAGAGAACTCGGACTTACTGGCACCAGCCAGTTCGAGTTATAGGCACGTGACGTGACTGGCTTGAGCTATTGCTGATACTCCCCAATCCGTCTGTACAAGCAATATCCTTTTCCTTCCCTTTTTAACCACCCTTTCTTGCCAGAATACTCAATTCTTCCCTTATAGGCAAAATATGGGTGTTAATTATGTGTATATGTATATTAAGTCGCGATTGATAGACCAAGACTAGATTTTTATTTTTTTTTATACTATAGGGGGACAGATGAACAGACGGGTCACCTGATGGTAAGTGACACTTACTCAAGAGTCGTAAGTGCGCTGCCCGCCTTCTAGGGTGATGAGGGATGGTGGATACGGGGAGGGGAAGAAGAGAGGAGAGATAGGAGAGGGGGATGAGGGGTGAGGAAAGAGGAGGGGAGGAGTTGGGCCTCCTGAAACCTCATTCATTTCTTTCTGTAAGGCCGTGGTATCGCACCGGTCGCGCAGGCCCATTCGTGCCTAAGCATAGCTCTACCACTAACCGCCGTCCATGGACACCCACATCTCAAAGCGCACTTGCGACTCTTGAGATGCGGGTGTCCATGGACGGCGGTTGACCCGTCTGTTCGTCTGTCCCCCTATAGAATAAAAAAAAAAATAATAAGGAAAAGGATATAGCTTCTCTCTTTCTCTCTTTTTTTTTTATTTTTTTTTTCTCTTACATCTTACAGTAATATAAAGGTTGACAAATATCTTATACATATACATGTAAAGTAATATAAATGAGTAGTATAGTTCGTCCAATGATATAATAACAGCTAGCTCTGTAACTATCTGTAGTTACAAAGTAATAACCTAGCTAGGTACGTATGTATCTAATTATAGTTAATTCAAATTAATGTACCATCTTTAACCAGTTATTTATCTATGAAACAATATTAGCCTTGTATCTCGGTAGTGTAGTGTAGGGAATCACATCTCTTACCGTGAGTTTCGTAAAAGGCTACAAGAGACCGTACTGTTTACTTCATGATATTTATATACTAGCTACTACTAGCTTTTACCTGCGGCTTCGCTCTCATTGAATCCCTTAAAACCCTTAAAACCTTTGAGAATATGCGTACAAAGTTTCATAATAATCGGTTTAGTAGTTTCGGCGTGAAAGCGTAACAAACAAACTTACATTCACATTTTTAATATTATGATAGTAAGGAAACAGTCATACAGTACCGGGATGACGGCAATACGATTGATCCCTGTCAGTAAGTGGACTCACGGTTAGTAAAAAGCAGTCGTTGGAAACATCTCTGCATATCTATTCGAAGATATAAGTAGGTGTTAATGTTTTAAAATGTAATTAATACATCTAATTAAGTATTTTTATATATATAATAATAATAAAGCTTTATTTAATTCCATGCATAGTACATCTTAAACGGTAACAATTGGTAACTTATTAACCTATAATATTCAATTACATTTAGATGAATTTGGTTGCTAATTATAAATTCTATTTTGTAATTAGTTTAATTATTATTTGATTTAATTATCAACAACCTAATTATTTAACCCCTTTCGGGTAAAAGCCTATAATATATGAGTATATTTATCAATGAGATCAGACGGCCGTGTGTAAGATGTTTGTAGATCAATTTAAAGAAATATTTATTACCAGGCTACAGGTAACTTGTTGAAAGCATTGAAGTAAATAAGACCGATCCTTTGAACAAGCGCCCATTCAACAGTATACCTAATATTTTTGATCTTAACTTATTATATGGCATATATCCAATACTCGCTCACGACATACCCTGAAGTGCAGAGGTGTATGAAACACTTGAATTTTGCTAATTAAAATTTGATCCCTCTAACATAATAGAGGGCAATCCGATTACCGTCAGCCTTGGACTGTATGACTGTATACATACTGTCTGATAGATAACAGTCCGATCCCTTAGTCACCTCTTACCCACGGGAAGTGAGGGATGGCTCTATTCTACTGTGCTGAACCACACAGCAAAAATAATAACAAACAGATGGGTCATCTGATGGTAAGTAACAAGCGCCGTCCATGGACATGTGCAACTCAAGAGTCGTAAGTGCGCTGCCCGCCTATGAGGGTGATGAGGGATGGAGGGATGCGGGGGTGGAAAGAAGATTGGGGATGAGGAGATAGGAAATAGGAGAGGGGGGAGAGGGGAGTTGGGCCTCCGGAAACCTCACTCATTTCGGGGAAATGCAACACAAGCGTTACTTCACAACCGGTTTTCTGTGAGGCCGTGGTATCGCACCGGTCAAGCCGGCCCTTTCGTGCCTAAGCATGAATCTACCACTGTTGAAAGCGTTTTATAAAGAGTTTTATATGTACCTGTCTGATACAAAAGTATTATTTAAATTAATTAAAACCCTTCGCAAGGAAAACCACAAGAGTAAAGACAAAGTTGTGTATGGAAACAATACGAAGAATATTAATTATTAATAAACATAATAAATGTTTTTTTATGCAAAGGGTTACATACACGTATAAACCGCTTATATTTATATTAATATAAATATACGGTTTTACTCACGTTTGATTTCGGGGATGCCCGACTAGTTTCGGTCTCGACAGGAGACCTCTCTCAAGGAGTAAGCCGTCCAGTCGTAAAAACCGATAGTCGCAACAGCCGGTGATATTTTCGAGATACGAAGTCCTATTTTTTATGAAGTGGTATTATTGAATATGTATTATGTAAGTACATATACATACATTCATAGGTAATTATTGGTGAAAGATATTCATGTATAAAATTAAACACATTTTGTTTTTGTTTATTGCAATCATTAGAAAAGAACAATACATTATTTTTATGTATGCATGAAAACTGTAATTTTTTTCATGCATAAACTTTTGTCATGCATAGATATTTTTTAACAATTACAAGAGACCCTACACTCGACACTTATTTGTTTACTTTTGCCATTTAAATGGCCATTCACCATTATAATTATACTACCATTATACTGTGCCAGATGTGGATACCTATTCAAACTGTTTACAATACAGCATAGCTGGTCGTTCTAACAGAACTAATTTTCAGAAAATATTAGTTTAGTATTAAATGTAGTCGTTTAATGATGTATGTCGTAATAAGCAATGTCGTAAAAAGCAATGTTTTTGATAAGGCGGTCATATAGCATTTAGCCGGGACCTTTGTTCTGGTTCAATATAACCGCTATGTTGTTCTAAACGATGGCGCCATAAACGATTTAGACTGTATTATGTTTTTGATTTAATTGTAAAGTATTTATGATCAGATCTCTCGTTTATGTAAGTATGTCTGTTTAACAGCTGTCTAAGTTTAATTCGGTTAGGTTAATATAGTACAAGATCTGCTTAGTTTGGAAACAGAGGGCCGTGTGTAAGATTAGTATAGCTATTATTATAATGTGCTTGAATAGTTAACAGTTTGTGTATGATTTCCTCTTATACCATACGAAGCTACGCTATTTTATTGAAAACGATTGGGACACATGTGGGCGTTTTTAATTATGAAATAAACTAATTCAGCGATAATAGCGCTATTGATTTATTTTATATGTCTGCTAGTAGGCTCCTAATGAAAACATGTATATGAATACATGTTTTCATTAGGAGCCAAACCACCTCAATATTATTCCATGATGTCATACATATCATTTTATATGACAATACATATTTACATAATAATCAAATGCAAGCCATTATGCTTCTATCATTGTTTAATTGAGAACAGTGCCATCTATTGGCCTGCCGTGTAAACAAACTGTTATATCAAGGTTGATTGATCAATTTATATTGTTAAAGATATGTAGGGATGGTAAATAATTAATATTGCCATATGCCTAGGACTCGAGTTTGACCCATGGTGGTTCATTTCTGCCTTTTGATTGTTGTTATTCGAAAGGATAGAGATTAAAATTATGGCTATTAGAAAAAAAAAAACATTAGCTTTAAGAGTGAAGAAAAACATTTGAAGTAAAATGCTTAGACATCATATCATAAGGTTGTGTTTTTATCCTATAGGGGGACAGACGAACAGATGGAACACCTGATCGTAAGTGACAAACGCCGTCCATGATCACCTACAATTCAAAAGTCGTAAGTGCGCTGCCCGCCTTTGAGGTTGATGAGGATTAGGGGTATGCGGGGAGGGCAAAAGAAGAGAGTTGGGATGAGGAGATTGGAAAGAGGAAAGGGGATGAAGGGATAGGAAAGAGGAGAGGGGGAGTTGGGCCTCCGGAAACCTCACTCATTTCGGGGAAATTCAACGAAAGCGTTACTTCACAACCGGTTTTCTGTGAGGCCGTGTTATCGCACCGGTCGAGCCGGCCCTTTCGTGTCTAAGCATGGCTCTACCATTATTCAAATGTATATGTGTAATTTTAAAGATAAACTCTATTCTTAAGTCATACTAGGGAAATTGAATAGCTACTTCTTTTTGGGTTTGTTTCAATATTACTAAAATAATGCGGTTTAAATCTTTTTATCTCATATATATAATAGTTGATGAGCACAAGCGAAATGCTTTATACTTTAATTTTTATATCGTATTTCTTATTCACCATTGTATTAAATAAACAAGTAAAATTAAAAAAAAATATTATGTACTTATACTCTATACACTATGTTAGGGAAACGCGCCTGAGAATGAAGACAGACTCTATAGATCGATCCCGATCGATGTAGCTTCTTTAAGCATTACTTACGTTCAATAACGTTATTATAGCTAAATGAAACGATAATTGCAAAAAAAAAAAAACACATCTCTACATTACAAAAATAAGCAAGAAGTGAAATGCAAAATCCATAGACCCGTCTAAAAATATAACTCTTCTTGCGTAGTCGGGGAATAAAAAAAAGTAATACATAGTTAAAACCGTTATTATTAAATTTAAAGTTTGTGACAACCCTGCGTAGGAAGTGATTTGATGTTTACACAAGCCTAATATTAGAAGAATTAACCTCGACCTAGTTTAATAAAGTAACGAGTAACTAATGCGATTTACACTCACACATTTCAATTAATTATAAATGATTACAAAAATCAGTGGGTTTTTTTATTTTATCTGTTGATCTGTTATTTGCTGAAGCCCAATTTAATAGGTCACATTTGATATATGTCATTCTACTTATATATACATAAAGTAACGCCTGTATCCGTGAAAGGGTAAGCGGAGACGTAATTAAGGCCCACACTTCCGACTATAATATTGTCCCATTTAGGGACAAGCCTATTGCCGTAATCCAAGCACTTTTATTTGGAGTATAGGAAGAGAAGAAAAGAAATATTGCTTATTCAGATGGATTAGACTCTCCAATCCTGAGCTATTGCTTAAACTTATAAGCAGTTGCTCAAGCAAGTCAGGTTCGATTCGTTATACATACATACTAGACTCTATACTCGAACAGGCTGCTGCCAGAAAGTCCGAGACCTCTAACGAATCTGTCAGCCTGTTGGTTTAAATTGCGTTCTATTGTCATAATTATGATAAATATGTATTTTTAACTGATAAAAGTTATTTGTCAATTGCTTCGAAAAAATAAATAACATTGTATGCTCTCCGTTACAACACTGCGTTTCGAATTTTGAAGAAATGTTAAATGTAATATATTAAGTCCTACATGTCAAATGTGGTTATTAAGTTACCCATACTTTAATAATGGTTACAAGTCCTTAAATCTCATATCAATAAAGTACAATGAAACTCAGACTACAATCTTGGAACTAATTTCTACCAATTAAGAAACTGTAATTTACTTGAGTGGTACAATTGGTACGTCGTTGTACGTTTCTTTGATGACCTATGGTCGGCTATAGAACAACAGACTGTTAGGCATGATTTCGGGATTCGATTCACACCAATCGTATTCTTCCTTTAATAATGTTATAATAACATACTGCCTGACTTTGGCAATAGAGAGAATGAATGTATTTTTTATATTTTTATTCTGTAGGTTACATATAAATAGAAAATCTACGAAGGCAGTTTGAATACAAAAGTATCTGAAGAGATCTATTTACGAAATAAACAATTACAATTATTAATGCACTTTATTTATACTATCTAAGCGACCGAGCTTTGCATGAGAATGTTTTTGACTTAATAATTAATAATTAATTATATAATTATTATCAATGAAAATGTTGTTACTTAACATACAATAGTAATTCCCATAAACGTTATTTCAAAATGATGTATCGCATTGTCCTCACATATCTTATTTTATTTTACGTGCACTTATGAACCGTTACAAGAAACTTATGTGAAATATTTGAAAAAGAGTGTCCTTGGGGTTTCTTGCTTGTTCTTCTACATAGGATCTACGTATTGGAACAGGCAAATAACTTCACGACTGACTAAGTCTCACCGACTTCTCTTGACAATACAAAAATACATATGATTGGTACAATTGAAATAAAGGAATTTGATTTGTAATAAACAAATCAAATTCCTTTACGTTTTTACGTACGTAAGGACATAGGAAACCTTTCATCCAGTAAAAGTATTCAAAAGGTTTTATGTGAGTGTGTAAGCTAGTTATATGTATATATGCACTCACGCTTATGTCCCCGAAGAGGGAGGCATAACCGTGATTAACACATTTTGCCGATAGTAATTTAGGCCTATTTACGTAATAGGGGGCAAGACTATTGCTGTCATCCGGGCACTTTTGGGAATAAGATAGAAAAACAGGAAAGCGAGGATAGAAATTATATTGCTTACACAGATGCATTGGGGAGTATAAGCAGTAGCTCAAGCAAGCCAGGGTCGCATACCTATAACTCGAACTGGCTGGTTCGAGTCTTCTAACTACAACTAAAAGCTAGTCATAATGAAATATAGTAAAATAAATAAAATTTGAAGACTAAATGTTCAAGTCTATTTGTTACAGGTGACAGATCTGTTCAGCCAGATGCGGGAGCCTTCCCCCGGGGCGCTAAGCCCCCGGTCTTCCTCCAACTCGTTGCTGAATGGCCCCGTGACCAGGAACGTGGGTTTCCAACAGCAGAACTCATCGTCAGAGCATCTACCCTGGAGCAGTTCGGCTGTATGTCTACCAGGGAATTGTAATTCTAACTTGTAAGTATTTATTATTTTTCTTATATATAAAAAAAAAACATTATTTTTTACCGATTTCAATAAAATGCGGATATTATGAATTAAGTTATATTTCTTATAATATAAGGGGACAGACAAACAAAAGGGTCCCTTGATGGCAAGCGACAACCGCCGCCCATGGACACCTACAACTAAAAGAGTCGTGCGCTGCCTGTCTCTAAAAATTATAAGGGGGAGTTAGACCTCGCTCGACAATACAGTGCAAACATCGTTGGTCTACCGGTTTTCTATGGTATTCCTCTGGTGGACCCAACCCATTAATGCCTAAGCATGTTTCTCCTACGGTCACACGGACTTATTCATTTTATTTAGATGAGAATGCTTGCCGTATGGTCAAATTTAAATTTATAGAAAATATTTCATCACTAAAGTTTACAATTAAGACACGAAATAGTAAATATTAGACAATATAGAGTGAGCTGATTTGAATATTTGTTAATTAAATGATGAATATTAAAGCTTACGATTTATACTACTGTGTGTGTGTGCGTACAAAGAAACGCCTGTAAATATTTTATCAATGTTCCAGATACTTATGTCCTTAAATATGTAGTTTTAAACTATTGCTATTGTTTAATTTCAGAACAAATGAAAACCACTCGTCTCTAGTCCGAAGCAGTAGCAATGCTTCGGCTTTGACATCGCTGTGTGTTGATCTGTCTGCTTCCGACTCGCATTTCTTCGAGGTAACGTCGCCTAGCCGCAGTTATTGTTCTTTACTAAGTGCTTCTATTAAGTTTTCTAAGACTACGTTTTACTAATTTAAATAATTAAAAATATAAAAAATAAAGCCAGTGTCACTGGATAATGTCTGTTCAGGATTCCAAAGATATCTTGGAATTAAGGTATCACACATACATACATGACGCGTTGTGGCCCTCCTCCTAGAAAATAGTTGTGCCAATCGATTTCTTCGCGTGGGTGTAGTGTTACCTCATTGTCACTGTTATTTCTTTGACTGGCCTATTGTTTAATAACCTTGACTGCTAAGTCAGAGGTCATGGGTTCGGTTTCCACCCGTACAAATATTTGTGTGATGAGCATGATCATTTGTTTTGTGTCTGAGTGTAATTTATCTATTATTTGTATGTATTTAGAAGTATATAAGTATGTTTATTAGCAGGCTGGTTACCATAGTACAAGCTCTGCTTAATTTGGGATCTGACGGCCGCGTGTGAGATGTGTCAAGTTATTATCATTATATTATCAGAGGCTATATATATTACAGTGCCCGGTTGACGGCAATTATTTTTTTTTATGAAATGACAAAACGGTCGGTTCTTTGGAACACAATCATAAGAGGAGGACCATATGGCGTCGTATTTTGTTATCGTATATACATATGTAATTTTTCGATGATTAATATAATATTGAATTAGGTATTTCTTCAACTAACAAACTACATTCACAACCAAAATATTGAAAAGAAGTTTCAGCATACAGAAATGAGTGACGATTGATTTCTATGATTTCATAATACCCTCTATCAGCATTCGGTCACGTTGGTATACGTTTGGTACGTACCTACATACTAACTCTCATCTAAGTCACGTGTAGAAGATTACCGCCTATATCTAATTACTCATGAACGGTATCTGAAATACAAATTGCAAAATAGTTTAATGTGAAGTATTTGAAATATTACATACGATATTCTTTTGGAAATAGAATTTGAAATACAATATACGAAATAGGTATTTACCAAATAATTTCATTGAGATAAGATTTGTGGTTTTGAAAAACATGTTTTTAAAACAAAATTTAGTAGAATCATGCTTAGATGCGAATGGGCCGGATCGACCGGTGCGATACCAAGGCCTCACAGAAAACCGGTTGTGATCCAACGCATTTCACCAAATTTAATAAGGTTTCCGCAGGCCCAACTCCCACCATCCCCTCTTTCTTCTCCCCTCATCCCCCTCACTCCGTCTGTTTATTATATTTTTCAGTGTATGTATGTACATATGTATGATGTATGTTTCTTTTTCTGGCTCTAGAGTCTAAACGACTTGATTTACCTCGATATGAAACGTATCATTTGAATAACCTTAATATTGACGGTGACACAGTGTGTATAATTCGAGATAACGCCATTTTAACTGACTATATATTTGTTTATAATTTTTCTTGGACAAGCAACCTATTGTTGCGGTAAAATCGTGTGTCGGTTATAATCGTAAGTTATTAAAAAGTTGACGATTTTTAATAATTGTTAAGTAATACTCAATTTAATTTAACATATGTGTACGTATTGATACAATTAAGCGCTCCAGAAGACAGCATATTAATACGTGATTGCTTGTTATTATATATGTTATTTTATTCCTAAAGCTCTTTGTTTGTCTGCAGGTGCTGTATATAGGCAAAGTGCGAATATCTCAGCGAAAAGTTCCAGACTCTCTTATCGATGATGCACTTCATAAGTTCGCTCTACACGAAGCTGAGAAGGCGCTCAAGTTAAGGAGACACAGCCTCTTATCTTCCACTGGGGTAGGTAATCTTTTAGCTCATGAGATCAAGAATAACTTTTGAGGTTTTATTTCATACTTTGTCTTAATAGTTATAGGGGGTGAGGGAGGGGAAAGAGCAGATGGGGTATGATTGGAGGTGACATAGGAGAGGTGTGTTAATGTGAGGTAAAGAGGAGAGGGGGTAAGGTGAAAGGAGAGCATATCCCTCCCAACATAGCCGTTGGGAGGGATAGAGGAAAGGGGGACTTGGGCCTCCGGTATCCTCACTCACTCGGCAATACAATTTAAGCATTGCTTATCTACCGTTTCTCTGCGCGGCCGTTATAATACTCCTGTCGAACCGCCCCGTTCATGATTAAGCAAGCACAGTAAAAATTGTATAGAAGACCTATTTATTTGCAAAAGCATAACAGACTTACAGAGTAATATATGATCAAAGATAATAATATTATTACGTGTGTATGTATTTATTGACATCACAAAAAAGTATGGAAGCCCCGAGACGCATACTGTCGAATCTGTCTTCTAGTGTAGGTAAAATTCGACGGAAAATCTGATGTGACCTAAATGTTTTAGCTACGAGTTTGAACAGCAGCCACGTCGACTCACTCCTAACTTATACACATTTAGCTTACCTTTAGTGGTTACCAAGAATACTAATAAAATATGACTTACATATCTCAAGTTGTTAAAAGAAAGTTATACTTACATGTTAAATATCATTTTTTCCAGACCTCAATTTACAGCAACGATTCCAAAGACAACTTAGAAGAAGAAATAAAATCTGAAAGTCCTACAGACGTATTTAGTAAAAAGGTTCTAATCACTAGCACAACTCCATTGGAACCAGATAAGGCATGGAATAGTGCTGAAACCCTTATCAACAAAGATTCAAAGAAGATAGATGACGAATTTGACACTTTCACTAAAGAAAGAGTTCACGCTGAACCCCACCTCAAGAAACCAATCCCCATACCTCTAGAACCTAACGTCTTAATCCTGAATGTACCTAAAAATAACCTAGATACGGTAAAAGAGGAAGAAAATTCAAGAGTAGACATAAACGCTATTACTGCAGAGTCTTCTGTAGATCAGCAGAAGAAGATAGAAAATACACCAAAGCTGCTGGATAGTCCAGCTCCGTTGAATTTCCAAGAGCTAAATCGAAAGCCTGCTGTTTTAGAGAGAAGGAATTTGAGTGATAATAAACCGTTTTTGAGAGATAGGTCTGCTTCTATAGGCACGATAAATCTGAAGACACCGATAACGCAGCTAATTGGGGAGCAGAATAGGACTATGTTGTTTCAGGTGAGATTTTATTACATATATAAGACTACTATAGTGACTCCACTTCACCTGATGGAAAGCAATAAGTGGAGTCGAAGAGTGGTGGTCACCATCCTCATCGCAAGTGTAGTCAATGCAGCATTGTGACCCACACCGTGGCGGCCTGGTGAGATGCTGTTTTACAGCCTGCTTAAAAGACCCGCTATTAAAGTGAGAGAAACAGTTTGCGGTTTCAGGTGTATGTTGTTTTCACTATCCTGTGCCTATCTGATGGAGAGTGGTTACCGGTATATAGGTTTATTTTCACGTCTTCTTATCATTTGCTTGAGCTTTTCCTAAATTTATTTTTATTTTCTCTTTCTATCGATCATCCATCTTTTCTTTAAACGTCTCCTACCACATACTGCAAAGTAAACAAAAGCAGTTTAATTAGTAAGTTACCCTTTTTTTTTTTTTTTTTTAACGTGTGGAAATCCCCTCGGACCGTCACCCCGCCGGGGTTTGCGGCGGGGCGGTGTGTCGGAATCGAACCGACTAAAACCACACGGTGTGCCACTCTGCGCCTGAGACGGAAGGGATCCGGGAACTGCTGATATTAAGACATCCGAACCCCTCCCAGCGCTTGCCCGCACTGAAGCGGGCACCGTCTGCTATTAAACTCTCTTATTAGGCGACGCACGGCACACGCGTACGTCACCCCCTCGCGGGTGGCTACTAGAGCGGATGGAGGGGAAAACCCGTCCCGACCATCCGCGGCCACACTCAGGGCGGCATGAGGCGCTGATAGGCGCGCCTACGCCGCCCAGTTCGCCGGCGGCGGATTGGGTCCGAGTGGATATCGTCCTCCCGGGCCTTCTCCGCCGCCTCCTTCTGCGAGATGACATCTTCACAGAAGGTTGCGACCGCGGTAAAACTGCTATCGCTACCGGCCATGGAGCGTATGACGGCCGGTAGCGAGAGATCTCCTCCGATGACTGCAGTGAGGGCCCGGCGCTGCGACTCCCAAGCGGGGCAGATCGCCAGCGTGTGCTGGGCCGAGTCTTCACTGCAGTCGCAGTGGTGGCAGGCGGGACTCAGTTCCCTCCTGGCGACCGAGTGCAGGTACTTCCCGAAGCAGCCATGCCCGGAAAGCACCTGCGTCAGCCGGAAGGAAAGGGTCCCGTGCTGCCACCCTGCCCACTCGAGGATGACCGGCTGGAGAGCCTCCACGGCGGCAAAGCCAGCGCGCGGAGTC
The DNA here is from genome assembly GCA_947561695.1 of Tyria jacobaeae. Classification (NCBI taxonomy): domain Eukaryota; kingdom Metazoa; phylum Arthropoda; class Insecta; order Lepidoptera; family Erebidae; genus Tyria; species Tyria jacobaeae. The sequence continues at coordinate 5,564,802 of OX387236.1, read as the reverse complement.
TCCAGCCGGAACGACCAACTAGCCATCGTGGCTCGACGGGCGGCTTCACGCCACTCGCGTACCTCTTCGGGCGGAGGGCGAAAGCCATACTCCGCCCGATATTCAGCCACCCGTCGATAAACTTCGGCGAGCACCTCCGCCTCCAAATCCCACGGGGGTGTTCCAGCCAAGGCGCACGCCGCCTCGGTGGACACCGTGCGGTATCCGCGTATGGCTCTGACCGCCAATACCCTTTGAGGCCGCCAGAGGCGCGCCTTATTCTGGGCGGTCAGAGCCGCCACCCACACCGGTGCCCCATACAGCGCCATCGACCGGACCACCCCCGTGTAGAGGTGTCGTGAACCGGGACGAGGACCGAGTTGACCTCGATGGAGGCACCGGCGGGTGGACCACGACGGGGCCCATGGAACAAAAGGGCCTCCGTCTTGTCCAGGGCCACCCGTAAGCCCAGTGCCTCGATGCGCCCGACCACCAAAGAAACACCCCTGGTGGCCAGGCGCGCCGCCTCTTGGAAGTTCGCCCCCCGGGCTGTGACCAATGTGTCATCAGCGTAGCAAATTACGCCCAGCCCGGGGGGGAGGCGACCTCGTAGAACCCAGTCGTACCCCACGTTCCACAGGAGTGGTCCAAGGACAGACCCCTGCGGAACGCCGCACGACATGGGTCGCCGTCTCAAGACGCCCTCTCGGTCCTCGTACACGACGGTACGCTCCTCTAAATAGTCTGCCACCAGCCGCCTCAGGTACTCTGGCACCCTGTGGTATTGGAGTGCTTCCCTGATGCAGCTGAATGGCAGACTATTAAATGCGTTGGCGATGTCCAGAGACACCGCCAACAGCACGCCGCCACAGCTCACTGCCTCTCCGGTCACGGCCCTAAGGCGCATCACGGCATCGACCGTCGAACGCCCCTCCCGGAACCCGAATTGGGCGTCCGACAGGTCGGGGCCCACCTCGCTGAGGTGCCGGACGATGCGGGCAGAGAGTATCCTCTCAAAAAGTTTACCCGCCTCGTCCAGCAACACGATGGGCCTATAGGCCGCGGCCGAATCGGCAGACCGTCCCGGCTTCCTCAACAGGACCAGCTTCCCGCATTTCCAGCACTCTGGGAAGCGTCCGGACGCCAGGCTAGCGTCTAATACTTCCCTGAGGCGGTCCGACATATGGTCGAGGGCTCGGGCCATCACTCGGGCTGGTACCCCGTCCGGCCCGGGGGCGGTGTTCTTGGAACGGATCCGTAGAACAGCCGCCCCAACTTCCGATTCCCTAACGGGCGGCACATCGTCCTCTCTACCCCCGTCGTCTCCGACCGCGTAGGCCATCGACGGAGGAATTAGTAAGTTACCCTAAAAGAACCCCTGTCCTGCTGCGTCCTGCTGCTATCAACCTTTTCTCTTTAATTTATTTATTATTAAGACACAATATAATTTTGTTTACTTCTTTGGTGACTGCCTTGTTGGTCTAGCGATTAGCTCATGCGACTGCCTATTAAAAGGTCTCAGGCTCGATTCCCTATATATGCTATAGACGACGTTAACTCGTCGGTCCCAATTGTCATGATCACCTATCACACTCCATATTCTGAAGTCAGCGCCCTCAAATATCCTGACAACTAGTCCAACTATCGAATTCAGTTAGACCTTAGGACTAGAAGCCAATATGGGAAGGAAAGAAGAATGGAAGTTTATTTATACATAATATATGATGTAAAAATAAACTTACATTGTGTCTTACCTCGCCAAAATTTCCTTCACATAATAAATATTCTGACACTATCATGCAATCTTAGAATAATTTCCTTTTAATAGAGGAATGTTGGTACAGTAATCAGGTATTGGTGCGGTCTTATTTTTTATTGGCACTGACGCAGTCTCTTTGTCATTGAGAAACAACTCATTTAGTCTTGTTTTCTACACGCCTTTGCTACACTTTAGACTTTTTTCTTAATATAACCATGTTATTAAATATTTTAGGTACTAAATGCTTTGTCATTCGTTCCCCATAGTAATTGTTCACTTTCGGATGGACTAGTCTTTTCTCTCTTACGGTTCTAGTATTATATTCATTGCTAACATTTATTTTATTATTTTCGCTGCAATGTTCTAACCCCATTAAATATTTCAGTTTTTGACTTGACAACGTCTTATAATTCGATGGAGCCAGCTGCACGCACGAAAAAACATGACTCATGCGGCGTTACCTCGCTCTGAGGCGTTCCATTCAAGGCTTGAAGTGCAAGCGAGAGCGCGTAACGAGCGACAAAGAGGCACAATGGGCCTCTGCGTTCGGCAGCGTTACGTTGTCACGTTCAACTATCGTCAGTAAACCGACTTTACAGACAACCGTTTTTTTTTATCAACAGAAAGTTTTTTACAAATTTTTAAAACAAGTCATACAACCTTATTACAACCATTATATATTTAATTAATCTGATTTGTAAATTTTGAACATCTTGTAAATATGTTTTGAATGTAGACCATACACAATAAATAGTAAAACGTGTAAGTAATAAGTATAAGTAATAAGTCGTAAAACTAATCAGTGAGTCAGTAAGTGCATAGCCTCAACGATATCTCAGCGACGGCAGGCGCAAAAGGCGAACAACTTTGACTCATAACAAATTTTCATATACCACCACTCTACAAAAACCAAATCTTTTTGAAACACCTGGTTAATGTATTTTACTTACCTCATTATATATTTCTTCACCAGGTTGGCCGTTCTGAGCTGCGTTTAATCAGTCCAGATAGGAAACAAATCCTTCTGCACCGCGCGTTCAAAGATGTGGCTTCGTGTGTTCTTGGACGATTAAACATGGAGCATTTTGGGTTCGTGTGCAGGGACAGTAATGAGGGCTTTGCCTGCTACGTGTTCAAGTGCGAGAGTGAATCTGTTGCTCAGGAAGTTATTAATGGTAAGTGAAATAAAGAATTTCTCGCTCCCTGTATCTCAGAATCAGGATAAAGAAAAAAACCGCCACACCAATCGTTTACTTTAATTTCAGCTATCAGGCAAGCCTTTGTCGCTCACGCAGAACTCGTCAAGAAGGCAAGAGAAAAGTCCCCGAACATGACCTGCGAACACTGCCCTCTGTTGTGGTACCATAGACTTTGTCATGACATAGAAGGTATGTAGTTTTGAGTTTTTGTAAGTCCAAGGGGCAGTAGTCTCTCAACCACTAAATCTCTGTTTACTCCTAGATGTAATATAACCTCTCTGTTGAAATAGAGTTTTTATTGAAATTGATATATATGTCATTAAGTCTGACTGTCTCTTAAACTTTTACTATGGAACTTGGATATACTTATTTTAATTTCTAGTTTATATTAAAGATTTCAGTATTACATAAACAAAATAAAAAAAAAGTTAAAATATTTAGAAGTATTTCTTTGAATAAATGTCGGAATTTTCAATTAATTGTTAACACTGTTAACTGTTAACTCTCCTTGCTTGACGTCACGGCAATCCCTAAGTACAAAAAGATAACGTTTTTATTACAAAGTTTAAGTTTTATTTAATAATATAAGTCATACCGTCATGAACTCACCCCTAATACAAGCATTTAGCTTAAATTCTTTTTTAAATTAAAAAACATAACATCACACGGCCTTCGGATACCAAACTAATACAGCTTATAAACATACTTATATATTTCTAAATGCATACATATTATAGATAAATTACACCCAGACAGAACAAATGATCGTGTTTCTCACACAAATATTTGTCGTGGGTGGGAATCGAATCCAGGATCTAGGCTTAGACGTCAGGATCGCTAACTACTACCGTGTACCTGACTATGTTTCCTTCTTTTCGCAAGGAATGAATGATAAGAAGACTCACGCTTTCATTCTTCGTCGTATGGAGCAGTTATCTGAGGATGAACAAGACCTCATCATTACAAAGTACCAAGGTGGTACCAACCATATGTATGAGGTAAGATCAATAATTCGAACTGGTAGAGCTATACGAATGCACGTACTGGCATGGCATAGAAAACCGGTTATCAAGCAATGCTTGCATTGGGTTTCACCGAGTGAATGAGGTTACTGGGTCTTGGACTTTCCATAAGGTGACCTGTTTGATCGTTTGCTCTCTATTTCATTAAAACAAATATACTGGTACCAACTGATCAAAGAACAAATTACTTATACTGTCAATCGTTCTCGTTCAATATCCATTTAATCATTGGACTTTACAGTTAAAATTGCAACGTATATCGTATACCATTTCTGAATAGAGTTTAAAATATGTGGTTATTCTTGTATGTTAATTATTTATTTTTCAGACAACTGAACACAATGCTTTTCTGATGATGTTGCTCAGAGCACACTGCGAAGCTAAACAACACCGACATGTTCACGACACGCAGGAAAATAGGTAAGCAGAACTCTTTTCCACCTTAGAAGTAGAGAAATTTATATTTTATGATATTACTCAGCATCCCAGTGCCAAAAAAGTAGGATGTTAAATATATACATAACGGTAAATATTGTTTACATACATACGTATACCACCAGTCTTGGACTCCACTTATTGCTTTCCATCAGACAGAGTGGAGTCAAATATGCTCACGCCTGTATACCCGAAAGGGTAGGCAGACATTTTGCCAAACATAATACAACGAAGTCCCACTCATGTAACAGGGAGCTGCAATTGGGCAACGTTAAACTGTATATGTATATGTCTTCGGATATATAACAGTCCAATCTCTGCGAAACCCATATGGACAGTTGGGGTGGCCCTCTTCAGCTTCACCGTCACCCAAGGGTTCTTTATTTTCTTTATAAAATTTAAGTCAACTAGGAAGGAGCTTGAATACATATCTAAGTAAAGAAAGTGACAGAGATATTTTTCTTTTTTAATACTATAGGGGGACAGACGAACAGAAGGGTCACCTGATGGTAAGTGGTAACCTCCGTTCATTGACCCCTGCAACTCAAGAGTCTTAAGTGCGCTGCCCGCCTTAGAGGGTGATGAAGGATAGGGTAGGCGGATGCGGGGAGGGGAAATAGGGGAGGGAGAGTTGGACCTCCAGAAACCTCATTTACTTCGGGGAATCGCAAAGCAAGCGTTACTTCACAACTGGTTTTCTGTAAGGCCGTGGTATCGCACCGTTCGAGCCGGCCTATTCGTGCCTAAGTATGGCTCTACCACTATTAATATAATGATGAATTAATGAGAACTAAAACATTTACTCTTATTTTATTTAGGTCAGAGTTCCTGAACCAGTACCTAGGTGGCAGCACTATATTCTCCAAAGCGAGGCGTTCTATATCAAGTAGCTTTGATCTTCTCAAAAGAAAAGCCAGCAGGGATGATGGGCTTGTGGCGCCGGCTATAAGAAAGGCAAGTAACACACTGGAAACAGAAAAAAAATATTTAGTACAATTTTTTGCATTTTTTTTATACCGTATTTATTACACTTAGTAAGACACCAAAAAGACTAGAACATATATATAGTCAGAGGACTAGGACTATCCAGCACCAGTTCGAGTTATGGTAGGTATGCGACCCTGACTTGCTTGAGCTATTGCTTGTACCCCCCAATCTGTATAATCAATATTTTTTTCCTTCCCTTTACTTATTTTTTCCAAAATTTGGGTATTAATTACTCCTCTGCATGGAAGTAGAACATTTTATTTCATGTTTTTTAAGTAAAACGACAGAATCTGGGTCACAGATATCCGAGCTCATTCCCAGCATGCTGCGATTCTGTTCGCGTGCGTGCTCGATTGGGCTGAGGTCCGGACTGAGTGCTGGTCTATCCATACAGTTAATGTTCACTTCTTGAAGAATTTACATGTTCATGTATCATGTTGTCATGAAGAAAGACAGCATTCCCACCCAAATAGATCATAAACAGTTCAACTTATTCGTATAGAATTTCTGCCATGTATCTTTTACTAGTTAGACGTTTTCTGTGTAACTCTCAGTAGAAATTCCAGGACACACAAATGTGGATTCACCAAAATAGGACATTTTCTCTTCGATGTGTGCTTCCTTCAAACATTCCTCTGATACTGTTTCATGTAACAGTATTCAATTTACACAACACTTAGCATTGTACCCCAGGTATCTTCTTGTGACCCGGATGGAATGCTCTCCTGTGGAGTTTATGGTGTCTTTCTGCTACTAGACTGAACTAGACAGATTAACAGTAAATATGAATAAGAGTAATTAAAAAAAGTCGTACGGAGCTGTTTTTTAAATTTTACTATAAAAAGTGGGTAAGAGAGTGAGACAGAAGACATTTTCTTCCTTTCTTCTAAATATAATATGTGTATAATTTTAATTGATATTTCTTTACTATACACATTAACAGTAGTAAGCATTTAAGCATAATAAGTTATCAGTCACAGTGATTTCTTACAGATGACCTTGATACGAATATTATCAGATCAGATTTATAAATCCATTGTTGGTTCTAAGTGTGTTGTGTTGTTATAGGAAGCATCACCCGTGGGTACAGTGCCGACCCCTGGCGTGGTGGATTCATCATCAGAACCATCAAATAATGATCTATTATCACCAGATGTCGTCAGAAGTAAGAGTTTATCGCCAGCTGTTATTGACGCGGGTATGTCCACCGTATATTTATATTAAGTTTTAAAATTTTGGATGAAGTTTGCAGGAGTTCAAAAATAAAACTTATAATAAAATAGAGTACTTCTAATATAACTTCACACATCTAACACAATGCCGTCTGATCCCAAACTAAGCAGAGCTTTAAAATAACACCCAGCCACAGATAATATGACTATATGTTCACCACACAATAATTTGTCCTGGGTTGGAATCACTAATGTGGTGATCTAAACGTGAAGAAAGACATAGTAACCTGGTCTTAATGAATGAAGGTATCGCGTTTATTACCGGAACAATAATTAACTAAGAATATTTATGTAAATAACTTGAAAGTTTAAAACTTAGTCTGATTTAATAAATACACTAATTGTAGACATGAAAAAATGCAGATACACATATTCATACTTACATATAATTGCAAGAAGTGGGGCTCAAACTCAAGAGTTCTGATCCCTAACGGTGTCATGTAGAAAAGAATTGAGACTATTTTTATGTGTTTTCAGAATCAGCATCATTACCAGGACATACGAACATGACTCCGACTCCTGAAGAAAGCGAAGACATTAAAGACGGCACCCTTCCCGTCAATTCTCCTATGATGGACATGTAAGTAAGGGAAGCTGCCCATCAAACACATACTGACTAGGTTCTTCTTTGTGTGTGTGTGTATTTAACCATTGGCTGTTTTTAGGGTTCCGTACCCAAAGGATATAACAGGACTCTATTAGTAAGACATTGCTGTCCGTCTGTCGCCAGGCTGTATCTCATGAACCGTGATAGTTAGACAGTTGAAATTTTCGCAGATGATGTATTTTAGAATATGATAAATATTTAAGATAAACAGAATAAAATAAATATTTAAGGGGGCATATAACAAAACTGTTTTTTTTTTTGTAGATCATGGTACGGAACCCTTCGTGAGCGAGTTCGACTCGCACTTGGCCGGTTTTACTTTTCGAGTAAATTGATTTCTTATTTGTAGACGATTTTTGAAGTTCCAGTTTACTTAAGTAACGCCGCAATGGGCAGTTGTTGCATCTCTCTTTTCCACTTCTCAACTGTTTTTATAAACGAACTCTATTTCGGAAAGCATTTAGAGCATTGTCAGTGTTTTAATTCATCTTTCATAAGGAAACATTTCTTGAATGTACAGTTTTCTAAAAGTGAGTGATTCCCGAACAACTGCCAATGAGTCTGGTACAGAGAACGATGCGACATGGAGGCAGGCCATCTATGAGAAGATTGTTCAACCCACTGACGTTCAAGGGGAAGGTTAGTACACTTAATCACGCAACCAATGGAATGTATCTTTTAGCCAGAAAAATTTATAGTCCCCGAGGGATGCAAAAATAAAATTGCAATAGTAGTAGTAGTATTTTATCCATAGGAGAGTCGTGAGAGTCACGACGTTACTACGTTTAGACCGGCTACACCTGAGTAGTCTGCAGGGGTTCTCGGAAGCTTCCTTCTTAGACTCGGCTCCTCTGCAATAGACCTCGTGACGAAACACCGTGTGGTTTTAGTCGGTTCGAGTCCTTGCCTCACAGAAAACCAGTAGTCAAACAATGTTTGCGTTGTGCTCTCTTCTCTTTCACATCCTATAATCCCCCCTCATCGTGTGACCAGGTACTTACCATGGGGTTACCCGTCTGCTCGTTTACGGGGGATAAGAAAGGGGGGGTACATACAATAAATTAAAATATATAGCGAACTTAAATGAACAATTTTAATTCCAGGTGACCTAGCAACCAACATACTAGGTAAACTGTCATCACCCAAAGAGAAAAGGAGCAAAGAGGAATTAAGACAACTATGGAAGATGGCCATAGACCAGACCATTCTGCTTGTCAGAATGGAGAAAGAGAACGCCAGACTTAAAGGTGAGTCTCTTTCTTACTCCAGACTTCTGAAGCTACGGAAGGCGAGAAGCGAGCTTCGAGGACTTTGGAAGATGGCTATTGATCAGACATTACTTCTGGTTAGGATGGAGAAGGAGAATAATAGACTCAAAGGTAATGGTGGCACTTGGTTTCTTTTTAATTGTACATATTGCCAGCTTAAGCAATCTGATAAAGCTAGATCATCAGAATGTTACGAAGCTAATTCTAGCTTATAAATAAATACTCATTAATATATTATGTGTGCTTACTAATAATAATATAAGTATTAAGATAATGAAAGCTAGAAAATCGACTACATTTTGATAAAGCTAAGCGTAATTATTTATAGTCTGTTTTGCACGTTATAACGAAAAGTGATATATATAAGTATAAAGTTTAATGGATTATGACTCCATCAAATATAAAATAGACTATAGATACATTTTGATGAAGCTATATGTTTATTTAGAATTTTATAACAAAAAGTACCTGCTATACTGCATAGCTTGTGCTGCAGCACGTCGCTCTACTGGATTGTCATATACAAAAAAACTATTGAAAAACTATCTTAACCTCATTGTACAAGGCTACGTAGCTTAATATATTATTATTATTTATTTAAGTTGATATTTCTGATTTTATACTACATAAGCTTATTTAGCACATATAATTTAAGCGTAGCTTTTTATTAGAAGCTTAGATTAAGCTTATATTGTATTTACGGTAATTATTTTCTAATAGGCTTAGTTTAGGCTATATATATTAAACATATAACTGAGCTTCGTTTTTGCCTTCCCAAATTGAGCTTAGATAAGCTAAGCTTTCTTATTTTTGCAACTCGTTCAGATATTCATATTATCTTTATATTTAGCTTATTTAGCGTAACTATTTTCAAAATAGGCTTAGTGTAAGCTACATATATAAAACATATGACTGGGCTTAGTTTTAGCCTACCTAAATTGAGCTTGGATTGAGCTAAAATAAGCTTTGTATTTCGTAACTCGTTCAGATATTTATATTATTTTTATTTATAGAAAGTGAAGAATCTTCAGCAGTTCGGCGCATAAAGCTGGAGTATAATGAGTTGGGGGTTTGCGATGCTGGGGTCATTTTAATGTGGGATTCTTTGCTTTCAAGAGACCCCTCCCAGCCAATGGCCAAAGTTGATAGACACATGTTGACGCAGGCTGTTATGCAAGGTCAGAATTATTTAACTTTTTCTTACTTGACCCCACTTGGGTGTACATATACTGTCTAAAGCTAGATTATTAAACTTTGTAGGAAAGTAACACTTATATTTTAGATTTATATTATAGTGTAATGATCTTATAACACAACATAAAGGCATATTTTTGTATTTAACAGTCCAATTGTTTAGGTTATTCATAAAATCACGCTACCGATCTTTCAAGAAGAGCAGTAACCATAAACGCGACTGTAACTTTGGCAAGACACGACATGATTAAATACCTATTTGTAAATGATGATTGTATAACAATGATAATTCGCAGGTGTTCCTCGAATGTCCCGAGGTGGTGTTTGGTATTTCCTCGCAGAACAGGCTTGTCTCCGCTTCGGCCCTCCTGATACTACGGCGTGTCCTCAATACCACACTCCTTACAAAACACTCCTGGGAGGGCTTACAAAGCATCAACATGCTATACTGATTGACTTAGGTAAGTTCCAATTACATGATTTCAGATTGTATAATCATAACAAATTAGAAGCATCATAATTATATGTATTTGAATACAAGTTATTAGATTATATATTGAACTTTAGGAAAAAATATTAGCAGTGACCTTGCCTGTCTTAGTTTTCCCGAAGAATATTAATGTAGAGTAAATAAATGTTAGTGAACTGTTCATCTAAAAATGCCCTTACATAAGTATATAATTAGATTTTTTATCGCGGTATGCTAACATAAGTTTAAAAAAAAAACACATTCTATTAACTAGGTAGATTCAAGAATTCTAATAACATACAATTGATACATAAATTATAGATAGGGATGATCAAGAGGCCCATTGACTGCGGCACATGTAAAAGAATAATATTACTATTATTGCTATTCTTTTCATACAAGTGCTCTTTGACGGTCTTTCGAGCCGAGTAACGTAATAGATAAGTCTTTCTAGCCACGTAACATAATTGCTAGAAACGTCCCTATTACGATAGGCCCAGGAACAGGCTGTAAAATAACATAATTAAATGAAAAAATAAAGTATGTTTTCCTTAACAGGTCGCACGTTCCCCAAGCACTCGTACTTCGCGTCAGCATTAGGTCCTGGTCAGCTTTCTTTGTACAACATCCTAAAAGCGTACTCACTGTTGGACCCTGACGTAGGGTATTGTCAGGGTCTTAGCTTTGTCGCTGGAGTACTGCTACTGCATGTAAGTCATAAATAATTTACTTTTTTATTTGTTTGAACACGCTGTATTTAAGTATAAGTAATTATTATTTCTGTGGTTTTAATGAACTCGTATGTGTTGTGTTGTACGAGCCCTCCATCAGATTATACTTCACTAAACTGGTATTTTTTCTTTCTAAAATAGATGGAAGAAGCAGAAGCATTTATTCTTCTGAGGCATCTGATGTTCAGAAGAGGTCTTCGGAAGCAGTACCTACCTGATATGAGTGCTCTTCAAGTACAGGTAACCTTAACTTGTTCTTTGTCATTTATTACGTATTGTTAAAAATAGAAATCCATACATAGTTTGTTTCTTAATTAGGTGTTCACATCTAAATATTCAACCGATCCTCATAAAATTTTGCCCAATTTCTATCACTAACATCTATTCTGCAATATTTATAACTTACAGCCTATTGCCTAGCAAACCAACACACGTTAATGTTCTAGATTCTTCGTAATACTACAGATATAATTTTTCTTTCCAGTTATATCAACTGTCCCGCCTTCTCCGAGACCATGAGCCCGAGCTGCACGCCAAGCTGGAGGCGCTGGACATCAGCCCCGCGTTGTACGCTGCTCCCTGGATGCTTACACTCTTCACGAGCCAGTTCCCGCTTGGGTTTGTCGTCAGGGTTTTTGGTAAGATTTAGCTTTTTTTCTCAATATTTTACTAATAAAAGATAATGGTACTAATCTAACATTTTTGTTTCTGGCGTTTTGGGACACATGTGTTCTAATTATCTTCCCATCGGAGGGTTATTATTTGTCGTAAAAATCGACTGAGAGAATCGACTGTCATCTATCAGATAGTCTATATACAGTGCCCAGATGACGGCAATAACTTGACCCCTATTACGTATGAAAGTGGGACTAATTGATGGTTAGCAAAAAGTGGATATTTGACCGTGAGATATATATTTATTTAGTAGCTATTGATGACATGCTAGTGGTAAGTATTAATAATTAAGGCTAATGTTTTTTCTTCCAGATCTAATCTTTTTGGACTCTTTAGACATCGTATTTTCCTTCTCCCTCGCTCTCCTCTCGGCTCACAAAGATGGTCTCATGTTGTGCGAGAGTTGCGAAGAAGCTGCCGAGTACCTTAAACATAAGCTGCCTGATTTAAACAGGGGACTTTATGAAAAGATTATGAAGAAGGTAACAGAAGATTTTTTTTTGCCTTGTTTTATATTTTTGGTTTATTAAAAAAAAAATACAACTTCTGCATTAGAAATCATTCCTATATCGCGGAAGATAGTACAAACATTCAATCAATGGACACAAAGAACACCCAGACAACTTGGGCAATTTATTTGTGGATCACATAATTTTTTGTCCCGCATGGGAATCGACGGTTCAACAGTCAGGGTCAATAACTACTACACCAACAAGCCCTTCGAATTCATTATTTCGTTTTTTGTGTGTTTGACCGTGGTCATCTCAATAATTGCTAATCCGATTTCAAAACTATTTTCCATAAAGTACCCCGTTTATTAATCTAGGCTATAAAAATACCCTGTGCCAAGCAATGGTAAAAGTGACGATATAACAGTAGTTTTTACGTCTTTAAATTATATGACAATTCCGAAACACTGTGAATCCAACTTATGCAATACGTTCGCTTTATATTTTTGTTTTGTAATATTTTTTTATATAATATACTATAGGGGGACAGACGAATAGACGCATCACCTGATGATAAGTGATAACCGCCGTCCATAGACACTTGCAACTCAAGAGTCGTAAGTGAAAGAGTCATGAGGGAAGGGGTGATGTGGGAAGGGGAAAGAAGAGAGGGTTGGGGGGAGAGGATAGAGGAGAGGGAGAGTTGGGCCATCACTTATTTCTTGGAAATGCAAAAGTCGAGCCGGCCCATTTGTGCCTAGGCAATGCTCTACTACTGTGATTCGGTCTGCATTCATTCTACAATCTAAATAACCCATAAATAGACCCATTAAAATGCAAACAAAAAACGCTGTGGCACTCCCTTTTAGTACCATAATGTTTTGTTTTATATTATCCTCAATATTCTACAACGTTGGGCAAACTTTGACGATCTGTCAGATAATCGATAAATAATCGATTAATATTGTTATACATGCTGACATGGCCATTTTTGTGAATCTTTTTAAATCTTGTTATATTTCAGGAAAAACCTTATTTCATTCCAAAATTTGATGCAAACGTTAAAAATGTTATCAATAACTTTTATTAACAAAGCCTTGCGATTATGAAATCTCTGTCAGGTAATGATGTTGGACATATCTCGTCAACTGTGCGACTACGCGGTGGAGTACGCCGTGCTGAGGGAAGAGATGCCGCGACTTGCAGCGCTCACAGACCACAACAGACAGCATGTTGATGATAAGATTAAGATGTCCGAGGAACTTGATGTGAGTATGTGGAACGTGGCGGTAGAATGTGTCGATACGATAGGAATATAGAAACTCTTTAACTAATTTATACGAGTATACATACATATATCAGGTAGCATGCGCTATTTTTCTATAACATTGTGAAGTAATCAGTGGCCAATGCTGTTGGTAGTATAATTAATTGTATTATTTGATATTTTACTACTATTTGTTATCTCAAATAAGTAAATAAAATTAAAATAAAATTAAAATATTAAACTGACTTGTTGGTCTAGTACGTAGTGGTCCTGACTATTAAAACAGAAGTCGTGAGTTCGTTTCCCACCCAGGATAAATATTGTGTAATGATCATGGTTATTTGTTCTGTGTCTGGGTGTAATTTGTCTATAGTAAGTATATATAAGTATGTATATATCGGCTGTCTGGTTACCATAGTACAAGCTTTGCTTAGCTTGGGAGCACAAGGCCGTTTTTATAACGTAGGTGGACAGACGAATAGACTGGTCACCTGTTGGTAAGTGACAAATGCATACCGAATCGTAAGTGCGCTGTCCGCCTTTGAGGTTGATAAGGGTCAGAGAGGGAATGAAGGATTGGAAAAGGGGAGGCGAAAGAGAAGAGGGGAAGTTGGGCCTTCGGAGACCTCACTAATTCAGCGCAGTGCAACGCGAGCGTTGCTTCATAACCAGTTTCCTGCGAGGCCGTAGTATCACACAAGTAGTGCCGGCTGATACGTGCCTAAACATGACTCTACCACAAAAATGTTTAGTGTAAGATGTGTAAAGATATTATTATTGTCATTTGGGAAGGGATTCTTCTATTAGAGGTCATCGACTTTCCGGCATCAGACAATTCGAGGTACATAGTATGCGACCCTGACTTACAACGAGCTAATATCATAATAGATAAGTACATTTCCTTCCCTCTTTACGTTATTATTTTTAATAAACTCCCAATTTTCCCATTTAATTCAGAATGTGCAGTTGATGGCAAACGTCTTGCCCTTATTACGTAAGAGATTTTTGTAGTCATCAGAATTTGTGTAACGGCGTGATTTTTTATATTCTGATACGTACCATACCAAAGAATCTTGTGTTACTCTCCAATTCGTCGTTAAGAGATTTCTAATAACTTATATTAATTTTGATGTATTTCTGTTTACAGTCAGCCATGGATGCCATAACAAACTACCAAACTAATCAAACCCGTCTTGAAACCATCAACAAATCGCTTGAACAACAGCTTAATCTATTAAGCAGATACATATCCGCACATCACAGGCAAGACTTACCTATAGAAATAAAGAAAATTGTCCAAAATCATTCCAAAAAGCTCTCTTTCAAAATATTCTCAACGAAATTTTCTAATAATGAAGATGAAAAAGAAGAAAAACCAGATCCCAGGAAGAATTTCAAAACTGGCTTAAGCACACCGAATTTATTCTCTAAAATTAGTAGAGAAGAATCACCAAAAGACATCGAGAACGAACGGAGGCAGTTCATGATGAAGAAATCCCAATCAGTACATTCAGGGTTGATAGCCAACGTGAGAACTAACCAGCTACAAGTTCTAGAAGAGAAGAAAGAAGGTCACAAAATTGACAATATAACAGAATCTTTCAATGACTTGTGTAAGAAAAATACAGGATTTCTCGCCAACACCCACGAACAGATCCGTCAAGAGATGCTGATTGAACATCAACTTAAAAATAATTTTGATGAAAATTTAAGAAAATTAGATGAAAAATTAAATGAGAAATTATCAACGAAATCATACATGGACGATGTTAATTTATTTCAGAGTAGAAAAAGCATGTCTTTGAATTTTATGACTTCTGCAAAAGATATTAAAATCATTGATAGTGGTTTTGTGACTCCACTGAGCCCTGATAATGAGAAGAAAGAAAATTCCTCATCAACGATATCTCATCCGTTAAGCGATTGTGATGTTGATATCAAATTTGATGGCACGTCCACTAAACTAAAACAAATAAGGCCCATTAAAGCTGTTAATAAAATGTAGGACATAGATTATAAAAAAAGATTGTGTGAAAACAAGTCACTATTAATTCATAAATAATAGGCAAATAAAGCATTTCAAACAGAGTTATACGCTGAGATCTATTATAAAATTGTTACAGTTGTACATACATACACTCACGCCTGAATCTTCGAAGGGGAAAGCAGAGGCGTAATTAACGACTACATTTGCTGACTATAATTTAATCCCAATTACGTCATCCACCCGGATGACGTAATTGGGACTAACTTTTGGAACTGGAATTGAATGGGAAAATTAGAAGAATATCGACTGGAAAGGGAGGAGCTGGGGACTGAATTATAGAGTATGAACCTATAACTGGTGCCGGGAAGTCCGAACCCTTTAACTAGTTGTACTAAATACCATAAACAATGCAATATAACAATTCAATCAATTGATTCAGTATTTAAATGTAAATATATTCTAAAAATTAATATTATTTAGTAATTTCTCGAACACGTAGGTTAAAAAACAAATGCAAATATGATACCACTTCATGATGTGTCTAATCTATTTGTGTTTTTTTGTGTGTAGTGGCGACGTGACCGCTTAAACTACTACGCCATCCGACCATTTCGATTCATGAAAGGGTCAGACTGACTGACTATAATCGTATCGTAAAAACGTCCACGTTCTATCTTCTCTGCCTACCCTTGACGGTATCAAAGTGTGTGTGTGTATGTTTAGGTATGTTTTATGCTATATCAATTCACGTTTAGATATGGCCAAACCTGGACTGCCACAAATTTATGACGTCCATCATATTAAAAATTGAATACAAGTTGTTAAATGTCAAGTAGCCTGTGTAAGTTTTAACAATATTTCAACCCATTTTTATATACATTTTGCATTAAAAATAGTTTTTTTTTTGCAATATATGAATTAGTTGTTGATGTATTCTGTTGTTCTGTACGAACTTATTGAATCCCATCGTTGAATCGCAGTAGGAATAAAATAAGCAAAAGGCCTTTGTGTCTTAATATTCTAAGATTTATAGAATAATATTCAGGAATAAATTAATTGTACGGCAAGAAACATATACTACATATAATTAAGATAAGTGTAATAAAAAGTAGAGAAAAACAAAAGTATAGAAAAAAGCCGATGTTGTAAGATGCGGTGAAATAAACACTTATTATTTCCGTCAATTCGTCGTCAGCATTGTATAGGTAATGTGTTTATAACAAAGTTATTATATAATTTAAAATGTAAGTAGATATTCATAGAGAACGGTCACAGTGTACAGCATATACAGGTGTTACAAAAAGGTATTGCAATATTTTAGGGTCGTATAATGAACATTGTGAATAACGCAAAACGATCTAAATTTCAGGAAAACATGACAATTGATCGTATCCGGAAATTTGACCAAACTTGTTTATGAGATACGGGGCAAACGAGCAGACGGGTCGTTGGGTGATGGTAAGCGACTACCACCGCCCCGGAACTCGAGAGTCACAAGCTTTTTTTAAAGGTTTGAAGGTCTTATCGCTCTGGATCTTTTTGTAACACCTTGTATATACATACATGTATGTATCAATGTCTGTTTTCAAGTGACTGTTTGTCCGTCTAGTAGTGAAATAGAAGTCCCTGAAATTAAAGTGTCGCTTACCACTGTTTCCTATAAAACTAATATGTAAGTTAGAAATAAATGTGTAGGAAAAATATATTTTATTTATAGCACAATGTTGAAATCGCCGACTGTTGATTTTACCAAAACTAGTAGTATAAAGTAGTAGTTCTTATAAAGTTCAATAATTTTAAACGGCATCCAAAAACGAGGAAGTTTTATTTTCGACTGTATGTATCTTTTATTTTATATATAGTCTTTGGCTAACTGTAGACAGATTTTCCATTTTTAAACGACTTCAAAAAGGAGGAGGTTCTCAATTCGATTGGTATATTTTTTTTATGTATATACACCATGTGTGTGTGTGATTCTTCTTTACTTTGAAAATTAACATGGTTTGGCCCAGTAGTTTTCACGCGCACGCAGTGGGTTCGCGTCATATCCTGTTGTCGATGCCTCCAAACAAGCAGGACCTGAAGTCGATTTATAAAAAATAGTTTAGAAAAGGTTTTTTAAATTAATAAGTTATTAAAGTATGTACATGATTACAATTAAAGTTTAGGTATAGTTTTAATAAATAAATTAATTAAATAATTGCCATACGATTACTTAATCATCAGTCGGAGTTTATCAAGTTAAAATATATTTGCTCAAAAGTTATTTATTTTTGAAACAGTATTTACTAAGAAAACAAAAGTTTCATTTGGCTTATTGATCTACGAATATTGTGATCTAAATATACTTAAATATAAATAAACGCATAGTTGTTATCTTATTTGTTTTATTTATGACCTTTTCTTTTGATAAATACATGCGAAAGCTTTAATAAATATTTATCATATAAAGAAGTTATTGCCCTTCTTCTTACATCTTCAACATGCGTTTAGCGGAAGGCATTTTTCCACACACGCTTAAAAATACATTATCTATTTAAAATAATTATATCAAATACAAACTGGCAATCTTTGCACACTTACTAGTCACTCTGTCAATTAATTATATAGTACATTATCTCCGCCTGGGGAAGGAAGCAACGGAACCCTAAAAAGCCAAAACATTAAAAGAATACAACGACTGCTTATAAAAGTTCTCTCTGTCCCGTTTACACTCAACAAATAATCTTTACAATGAAGCAGACATCTTAACATTCAGAAAACTTTATATCAGGACTAATCCTCAAAAAACATCTCCATAAATTTCTCGCAATAAAAAGAGGATTAAGTCCCGAAAACACCTTGGAGTCTGTGAATCTGAACAGGTGAAATTAACATTTGCACAAAAGTTTTCCTACTCTTATCGTCACATTCACGTGGTGACATATACACACACACACACGTCTGTTTAAAGTGTTGATCGCAGGACTTGGCTGTTCGATCCGTGAGCAGATATAATGCATGTAAAGTGAGCAATGATCACCGAATCGATACTCCACGTGTCGACAATCTCGTAAGACACGTACAATTATTTGATATGTTTATCTTTTTCAACTTTCACGAGATTCTCGTCATCAGCAACAGCGATATCGACAATCATCGCAAAGAACTCTAATCTCTAATATCTTGTCAGTTGTTGATCTACTATCCTGGCCACTTGGTCATGTCTGTGCAAACACTCACTGTTTGCAAGATGAGAACAAAATACATGCGGTGGCATTCTCGAAATATGTCGAACGTACCAAAATCAAAATCGTTTATTTCAACTGAACCAATGCGGTCAGCGGGATATACAACCTAATTGCCGATGAAAGTAGATGGTGCTAAGGTCACATTATTAGATTTACCAGTACTAAGGTCACATTATTACATTTACCAGTACTAAGGTCACATTATTACATTTACCAGTACTAAGGTCACATTATTACATTTACCAGTACTAAGGTCACATTATTACATTTACCAGTACTAAGGTATTACGGTATTTACGGTAATTCTTAATAATTATACACAATTATTAATAATTTTCAATTTATCACACCTAAATGTATATATTTGCATAATAGTAGTATATAAGTTTTATATAACCTTTGTCACGTAATACACCTAAATATAAGTATTAATATTAATATTTATACAATTCATTCACATACTGCAGAAGCTCCTATGAAGCTCCATTTATTTTTCAAAAAACACGTATATTATCGAAGGTTACATACCTTGAAAACATTGCTGTTTCTGTTTCTGAGTATTTGTTTGGTGTACAATAGAGATGACACCTTTATTGTTTTTAATGATTGATCAATTGTAATCAACCAACAACGAGAACAAGCAATCATGTATGACCGGTGGATAGTCAGGGTGGTTGAAATAAAAGTACACTTTCAAAATAACAGTGATTTATCGTCGGCAGACAATCCAGTAGAGTTTCACTTTACAATCGTGACGGTTACAAATCAACTAACTCAAATTATTTGACACACCCGTCTTTTATACATTTTGCTGTCAGATCACATTACTATCATTAGTAAATAATTATTAACAGTTGTGCTCAATAACATTTTGGATAATTATTTAATGTGTAAATTACTAGTAAATATAATAAATTTAAAAGTAGCATTTAAATGAATACTATAAGAATAGCCGGAAGCTGACAAACGGAAACCGTTAACTGCAAATATTTAATCAAGAATTATTTAAAAACCCAATGAAATAAAACAGAAGTAGAATAAGTAGTTCGTAATCGATTTAGGTAATCTGGTTGAGTAGGAAAAGTTATTGTTCGTATTGAGGCTGGTATATGCTGGGCCGGAAGTTTGTAACACATGACTAATGACTCCCTTGGGGAGTATAAACAATAGCTCAAGCTGGTCAGGGTCGCATGCCTATAACTCGAACTGGCTGGTGCCCGGAATTACTGAATTAGATAAAAATGTACCTAGGCAGATAATATAGTCGTTTGCTTAAAAACTCATTCGTAAAATCTACGTTGTTATTGTACGAATCAAAGTTATCGCCCTGATCCGTCAGAATGTCAAAATTTTTGTATACAATATTACAATACCAAATAATAAATCTATTAAATCAATGACTAAATTTTAGTTTTAAAATGTAACTGTGTGTATAATTAAAAGATAAATTACAAGTTACTATTTATAAGTTCAAAAAGAAAATTATAAGTTGTCAATAATAAACGATAAAAATCAATGAATGAAGAAACTAAGTCTTGAGGTGTGTGACCTATGCTGTTTTATTCGTTATTAGGATAAAAGCAGTGAGGAGGCAGAAGGCAGTTCTCGATACAGTCCGTATTGTAAAAGGCTCTTGACTTTGCAGCCCGGTGTCTTGGTCCCTGTACACGATATCGATAGTCTAATGACAGTTGCTCCTGGCGATCAGCTAAGCCGAGGTCGTGGGTTCCGTTCTCAGGACAAGTATTTGTGTGATGAGCAAGATTATTAAATTAATTTATAAAATGTACTAATGTGTGTGTTAACTAAGTGAAAGCTTCGCTTAGTTTTGAAACAGATGGCCCTGTGCTACATGCGTTGCATAATTATTGTTATTTAAAAAAACAAGAATTACTCCCGATCTTGGAATAATTCCTGTATCGCGAGGGACTTTACAAACATTCAAATAGCGACCACAAAGAACACCCAGACTCAGAGGAACAATTTGATGACGAGGATTACACAAGCTTTGTCCCATGTGGGCATCGAACCCATAACACCCGACACTGTAGCAAACCACTTAAAAAAGTTAAGTTTAATAAAGAAGAGAATAACTCCAATACGGTCATCTGATCGCAAACTAAGCAGAGAGTGTACTGTACATGCTTAAATAGTACAAAATACATACTTTTTATAGATAAGTTACACCCAGGCACAATTTTTTTCCTGTATTGGAATAGAGGTTAGCAATCAGGACCAAGACTTACATCAATGATCAATGATTAAATTAAACTTAAGAACATACTCGA
This sequence comes from Tyria jacobaeae, assembly GCA_947561695.1. NCBI lineage: Eukaryota > Metazoa > Arthropoda > Insecta > Lepidoptera > Erebidae > Tyria > Tyria jacobaeae. The sequence continues at coordinate 5,544,024 of OX387236.1, read as the reverse complement.
CGATTGGTGAGTGAATTAGCGAGGAACTCTTAGTCGGGCCACACAATGTACAATATGTGCCCAATATTACTTTATTTTTCCGCATAGATTTTTTTTATCTTAACCTAACCCTATTCCTTATAGTTAACTACAAATAAATAACAAAATGGCAGCACCAACAATAAAATCTTTATTGAAAGTCCCATTACGTCTCGATGTACAAAAAGATGCACACAAAAAATGGCTTCAAATACTGGATGAGGCACAAGCGACTGTGGAAGACGAAGCTAAATTTCAGGTGAACGCATAAATACGTACATAGGTTAAGCATTCTAATACTAATCTTATACGGCTCCACCGATATTCATGAAATTTTGTTTGCAGGGGATTTCGGGGCCGATAAATTGATCTAGCTAGGTTTCATTTTTAGAAAACGTTATTTTATCCGTGTTTTCAGGCAATGAAAAACTGCTACAATATCATTAGAATACGAAGGTAAATTTCGCCACCATTTACAAGGTTGTAATAGGTCAAGTGGGAAATAGGGCGGTCCCGTAACCAGATTACCCCGTTTCGAGTCCTGATGATGGGCGGCGGTAGTCACTTATCATCAGGTGACCCGTCTCCTCATTTGCCCCCTATCGCATAAAAAAAATATTAAAACCGTTGTGGTGTAGTTGACTAATAAATATACAAACAAACGTGCTTATTAATATAATAGTAAGAAGTAAGATTTAAGATTTATAAAACCCGTTATGGGTAATTCTCCATCTTCTAAGCGTGCTAGAAGAATATAATAAGAAATTGAGAGCAGATTACTGTAATTACCATAATCTTTGCATTTTATTATTTCTTTTTGGCGTTGTCCATGGGTAACGTTGCAAATTAATTTTGCTGTATTTTTTATGGCCGCCCATTTGCATGACGCCAACCTCTACTTGGAACTATAATCGTTTTCGGAACTGATTGAGCTTGAGAGCTTAGAGCAAGCGATGCTGCAATACTTGAATCAAAGTTAGTCTGAGACTACAGTTGTAAGAAGATTATGTTTGTAATATAGTACGGTTTGGTACTTGATATAGGTAGTTTACTTGCCTTCAAATCGACAATGTGTAATCTAAATTAATCACGTCCGCGAAATAGTTAATTATGTATATACATTATATACATTGTATATATATATATATATTGTTACGGAAGTGGGTGCAGGGGCTGGAAGGAAACTAATGTGTCCGGCGAGAGTAACAATTTATTTGAGTTTCATAGTCTGAACGCGTAACACTGCACAGAACGAGTTGTGCTGCACGAACCACGTAGCACTGTTCCACACTGTCCCCGCGGACTACACTTAGCTCAATCCAACGGGAGCACTGCACCACTATTCACTTTCACTGTTCACTTCACTACTTTTTCTTCACTTGAGAGCAATTTCCAGTAAACTTCCCTGTAGGCGCATCTGGAGCTTTTTAGATACCCCTAATTTCGATCGTAGTTTGACTCATTTCGTTATTCTTTACGATAGTAATCTACAACTTTATTTTTTTATTCATTTTGCTTGATCTAATACTGTCCATTATATTCGAGTTTTTAAAGAATCATCTCCACTTGCTGGAATTTCTATAAAAGACCGAAATCACAAGCAAAAACCCATAGAGTCTACCGGGGCCTAAACTCACGGCATTCGGCTCGCAGCCGTAGCCTCTACCGTGACTTGTCAATTTTCTTCGAAAAACTTCTGTGCATTGTTTGTCTGCGCGGTGACGTAGGCTGGCGTCCCAATATTATATAATGCAGTCGGGCAAAACAAATGTATGATTTCCATCGACAAGGAAAGGTAGATGACGTGGCAAAGATTGCAGATTGACAGTGGATTCAGGCTGTTTCCAACCGGTAGTCTTGTTGTGTTAATAGTTAATGTTAATAAGGCATATGTCCAGCGGGAAATTTCCTTCGTCTGAAATGATTATAATGATAAGTCTTGTTTCCTATATTTTTTAAATAATTTTACTTGTCTAAACACATTTTTCGTCTAACAGAAAGAAATAGCAAAAGGCGAACGCCTCCAAGGACGAGATCTCCCACCGCAAGTGATAGGACGCTATTACGCTCGATATTGCGACCTCATCAATAAAATGTATGATGCATATCTCAACAGCATCCATCTACAGAGGTCGCGATACATATTGGAGATCATCTCCTTGTTAATGAAGAGGTAGGTTTACTGCAGATTAAAATGTATATATATATAAATAAATATAGAGTAGAAAGAAAGATCTTTCTTTCATCTTAAATCTAACTAAGTGCCAGAGATAAGCTTGTTAAAACAAGCAAACAAAAATAAAACTCCTCAGCTTTATTCTATTGTCAGCCGATCCATTCTTCGTTCATGGTCACTTCATAATAAACACTCATCTAATACACTTTTTGTTATTCAACTGAAAGAAAAGAAAGTTTCAGAAAGATGAGAAAGTTCCAGAATTTGTGCCATTTCAAAAACAAACCTTTTAAACTTTTACTATATTAAGTAGGTGCTCGTAAAACTTTCACCGGAGCTCTGCAAGCATAAAATAATATTTTATTCATCCCTCCGGTACAGTACTTTTCTGGATGAAAGGTACCCCATAACCTTAGGTACCTGCAAATTTTCAGGATAACCAGATCATGAAATTCAATAACCAGTACTTATTAACTTCTATTCATATTTATATATTTAGGATTTAGAAGCAAAACTCATTAAATAAAAAAAAAATAACTTACACATTATAAATACTTAAATAAAGAAAATTACGAACTAATAATCTAATTTTATTGAACATTTTCATAACATAAATATCAAAATAAAACAAAATGTTATCTACTTAAAGAGTTTTATAAGACTTTCAGAAATTTAAATTATAACTAAGCACTCACAAATCGCTCGACAACTATCGTTCCGTTCCGAAGCCAACGAGTAAAATGAATGTTTCTTGGGCGTTCACCGCCTTTTATAGAAATTGTTTTATAGTAGAAATGAGTTCTACTAAAATCGTCTTATAGTAGAAATCAGTTCTACTAAAATCGTCTTATAGTAGAAATGAGTTCCCTAATTATATTATTAGTAAAGACATAATATGAATAAGAATCAAATCAAGATTTTTTATAACTTTCTATAAGCGTAAAAAGAAAGGTTCTCCCTGCCAAACTCATTCGTTTCACCTGCGGAGAGCCCTTCACCTGGACATGAATTGCTATGGCCGGTCTGGAAGTCCTTAAACCGAGTCCAATCTCAGGTCCGCCGAAGTAAAATTTTGTTTACTACGGCCAAAACAAACGATGGCCGATAGTGCCCTGCGTGTCCTAACAACTGCAAGCAGGAAAATCTAATGTCTACTACGGAAAATGCGGTCAAAGTCGCCAATTTCTGGGCCGCAACAATTTAAATTTACTATACTTGGTAAGGACCGATAAGAAGAAGCATAAGACCCCTCTCATACTAAAAGTATAAAGATATCGGTGAACACCCCACTACTTTGATATATACAAAATGTTAGATCAAGTCAGTAGAGAACTCGTATGCAAACTCGTATACGTACTCGTGTCGTACTCGTATTTTGGTAAATACTAAACTGTATCCATACATATAACATAAATCTCGTGCATCTGAAATAGTGTGAGAGCTATCATTGCGCGATGCAGGGTATGTAAACAGTAGACACTACGTAGTTTAGGTGGTCGTCGTTAGATGGCGTTTAAGTAAGTTACGCTATAAGTGCATTACGTTTTCATCTCAGGATGTATGAGCTCCGCAATGAACTTGTGCATATATTGGTGAACGACTACGTTTACGTAGATGCTGCATTACAACAACTCAAATTGACCCCTTTTGACATACAGGTAAGAACTTTGGACATACACTGAACAGATAATATATCTATATTTTTTTTTTAAAAGATGTGTCACACGTCTTTACATTATAACTGATCAACAGGTAGACCAATTTTGGTTCAGTTATTTTTATTTGAAAATCGAACTGATTGTTCGATTTTCGATTTATCACAGCTGTAATTAAAAGAATACGTTCAGCCGTAAAAAGATATACAGCTATTTCTAAGGGAAAAGGAAGGGCACGGTATAAACAGTCGAATGATGAATATGTTGTCTAATTTACGTAGCCTGCTTGTAAAATCAATTGTGTTACTTTTGCTAAGTTTAAATAAAATGAAATCAAAGTTTTTTATATCAATTAAACCCACGGTCGTTATATTTGAGTTCTCAAGAGAAGAATTCGGTTAGACTAAGTCAGTCGTGAAGCTAGTTACCAGTTCCAATATATGGCGAAAAACAGGCAAGAAACTCCAAGGACACTTTTTCACATATAAAATATTTTACAATGAAACATTTTAACGTGATGGCCTACACGTGCATGTGCCACGATAACTTTTATTTATGTTTTTAACTTGTTTGCAGATAGTACTGCCATATCATTTTCCTTTGGAGTCTCGTAATGAGGACATGGAAAAACTTTTGCAGAAGATGTGGGTAGCAGCTATACAGAGAAAGAGACGCAAAGAGGTAATTTTAAACTTTTTAGTAACTAAATATTTCCATGGAACTATTTCGATGGATGTAACGTGAAAACCCCAAACTATACTATACCACGGCAGAACCGTGATTAGGCACGAATGGGCGTGCTTGACACCAGTCAAGCACGCCCATTCGTGCGATACTACGGAATCACAAAATACCGGTTGTGAAGCAACGCTTGAGTTGTATTTTCCCGAAAATGTCACTTACCATGAGGTGACCCGTCTGTTCATCTGTCCTCCTATATTATAAAAAAAAAACTCGTGTCGGAGCTAATTATAAAATGACATACATATATTATTTATACGATACGGATATAAGTAATTTACAGTGTAGGTGTAATTTAAGTTTTTATGTTAAATTAAACTATCTTTATTTATTATAGTAATTAAAAAAATATTAAAAAAAAATATTAAAACATATAAATAAATGAAATTTTAGTGTAGGTATAATATATAATATATATTTTTAGTTGTGCATGTGCGAACTGTGTAGTCGATTATTTAGGTTTGTGTTTTGACTGTCATGGCAGTTCTGAGTATGTCATGCTCGCCTAGAAGTCCTGCCAATGCCAATGGTGGCGTATGTGCCGGGTCGTTCGGCTCCCCCTGTTATGGTTGAGATGGATGTGGGCTGGCGCATGCGCCATGCTCCTGAATGAGTGCCGTTGTTCGGGGCTGGTCATCTCCGAACTGTTATTACTTAACATGGAATAGTGATTACCATAAACGTTATTTCAGAATGATATATTGCATTGCCTTCACATATCTTATTTTATTTAATGTGCACTTATCAACTGTTACAAGAAGCTTATGTAAAATATTTGAAAAAGAGTGTCCTTATAGTTTCTTGCTTGTTCTTCTCCATAGGATCTACGTATTGGAATAGACAACTAGCTACACGACTGACTTAGTCCGACCGACTTCCTCACTTAACAATTACAAAAATACCTATGATGGTTCAGTTGAAATAAACGATTTAGATTATGTATTTTTTCTTACATATATAAAACCCGACTGCATTTTTTGCTGACGTCATCTTAAACCCTATATCACTTCCAATATTAAGGCCTATATTTTAGGGAAGGCAAACAAACATCAGACATACATACATACACTCCAAACCCTTCTCCTGTCGGATCGGATTCGGGGAAGAAACATGCTTTTTGTTAGTATTGAACTGCTTTATAATTGTTGTGATTGATAGAATGAACTAAAAGCCCCTCCACCAGTGCCCCAGGCATCCCAAACTATGTCAAGACATAGCAGATTGATGTTATCTCAGGTCAACATACCTGCGGAACAAGAAGCGGTTGAAGAAGAAACACCAGGTATTTAAGAGATTATATATTAAACATAATTATTTTTGTATAATGTTCACTGGTAATGGCTAGAAGGATATGTTACCAGTAAAATCATAAATAAAAATCTATGCAATATCTTTTGAAATTAAATTATGAAAGTGTGTTATTTATAGTTTTCATCATAAAAATAATAATTTAATACAATTTTATTTATTTAATCACGAGACTTATTTATATTTTCAAAATTAAAATCGTAGTTATATTATCTGTATATCACGTGACTTAAATAGGTCAGGCGTTAGATATACATACTGCACATTTGAAGTTTCTGTTTTTTTTTATACAATAGGGGGACAGACGAACAAACGGGTCACCTGATGGTAAGTGACAACCGCCGTCCATGGTCACCTGCAACTCAAGAATCGTAAGTGCGCTGCCCGCCTTCAGGGTAATGAGGGATAGGGGGATGCGGGGTGGAGAAAGAAAAGAGTTGGGATGAGGAAATGGGAAAGATTAGAGGGGGGATGAGGGGAGAGGAGAGGCGGAGTTGGGCCTCCGGAAACCTCACTCATTTCGGGGAAATGCATCGCAAGCGTTACTTCACAACCGGTTTTCTGTGAGGCCGTGGTATCGCACCGGTCGAGCCGGCCCATTCGTGCCTAAGCATGGCTCTACCACGTGTTTCTGCTGTTATGACGTCACGATAATGGCGGGCTATCTTTTTAGCACGACTATTTGTAATTTAAGTTTTAAACGTTTTTCGTTGCACAAAGGAATAATAAAGAAATAAAAATACCAGTTTATTATCGAATCTATACGATTATTTTAAAACACATTTCAAATAAATTGTAGAATAGTATATTAAATTATAGCAGGCCGATGTATGTACATTATAGATATTGAAGAAAAACAAATAGGGGGGATCTTTATAGAGCAACAGAAGCTATAACAACGTTTTGAGATTTTTTGTCTGTCTGTCTGTATGTTTAATATGAGAAAATACGACTTTTACGTTTTTATATATTTTCTGTGGTGTTTATTTAAAATAAGAGTATAACTTTTGAAATTTTATTTACAAATAGTTTATTTAAGTATCTTCATATAGCTTAATACTTTCAGTAATTTTCTTAAAACATTTTTTTATGTGTTATGACACATTTTTTGCAGGGCAGTGATATATATTCCATTTTACGGCAGATTGTTTTCTTATGCGATAGGGGTCAAACGAGCAGACGGGTCATCTCATGGTAAGTGACTACCGCCGCCCACAGACATCCACTCCTCAAGAGTCACAAGTGCGTTGCCTGTCGTTTATTTAGGAGTTCGCTCTTTTCTTGAAGGTTTGAAGGACGTATCGGTCTGGAAATATGGAAATTGATTCTAAATTCCACGCGTTCAAAGTCGCGGTTAAAATCTAGTGTGCAATGAAGGTAGTAAAATCATATCAGCTCAATTTTTTTTGCATTGAATATGGTATTTAGGGGATATTTTGCTAAGTAGGTATATACTTGCGTGTTTGGGTATTGTGTGCTGGAGATTAATGCGAGAGGGGGTCACCGAAATACCTATGTAGGTTATTATTTACAACATTTGTCACAAGGAGCTAGATCGGGGGCTACAGAACGACTTAAAGTTAAATCTGACTGTGATGATGTATGATAGAATTAAGATGCTACATAAATGAGTCGTGTACGGTTATTTTATAAACAAAGCATACTGTTTTATAGTAGTTAAAATAACAATTCCGTCGAAAGCAAATAACTTGTCGGAAATTGGCAAGAAGTTGACTGTTTATTGGATGATGGATGGATTCACAGGGTATGATTATAAACCCTAAGTCTTCAGTTTATGACTCTTCGCTTCCTAAATAGCTCGAGCAAGTCAGGGTCGCATACCTTTAACTCGAACTGGCTGGTGTCGGATAGTCCGAATCATCTAAGTTAACTAAACGGTTGTACTCTATATAAATATATATATATATATGTATATATATATATATGTATATATATACATTATTTAATACATATTAAGGGTTAATAAGTATTTTAAAAATACCTGTTTACAGAGCCAAGCGTTCACACAATAGAAAATAAGGAGTTATTATACGCGACCATTATACAAAGGCATGAGAGATTCAGGTAAGGATCTTCTATATTTTTTTTGTAAAACAGAATATTCTTTATTGTACACCATAAGGAATTAAATTGAATCTTAAATTCAACATTGTTGTATTGTATAATAAAACAGTTGTGAAAAGAAAACTTTTGGATGGATTTAATGCCATGATCGGCAGCTGAAGGTGTACTACATTTAATAGGAACAAAATATATATCTGTCAAAGAAATTATAATAGATACTTTGTATTTCCATAAATAATGTTACAATTTAAAAATAAAGTATTATGTTTGAATTTGGTTTTATGTTCATTGTGTATTTTATCATTTGCCAATTGGTGGTTAACATTTTTGTGTAATTAAAATAGAGTAGAGTGATAAAGAGAACCGAATATCTATGTAATGCATTACATAAAGTAGGTATGAAGTCAAATGAAATATTTGAAACTTCATCCGCTTGGTATTAATCCAATGTTTGTGTACCGGGCTATTGACAGGTACAAAGCCCCTGTTTGTGGCACAACAAGATCTGACCGTCCACGTAGCACCCGTAGGAAAAAGGCGATCAAAGCAGTGAAGGAAGGAATTCGAAGAAATTCTATTCGAAAGTAAAAGATTTGATCACGGGAAATGAATATAGCATCCAGAACCATGTCGCCTATTTTAAAAGATGACTTAGGACTTTCAATTTATAGGACACGCACTGATCATAAAATCTAAAATAACTTCTTAAACGGTACGCAAAGGGACATCACAGAGAGAGAGAGAATGATCGAGTTTATGCTCAAGCTCTATAGAAGCTTCTCAATTAGTAAAATAGATGTCGTGATTAGTAATGATATCGGTACAAGGGTATTAAGATGTGATTCTTAAGAAGGTGGTTAAGTCCCTCAACAACACCATGTTCCATAATCAAGAATGGTCCGTTCAGGATGATCCGGCACCGGGTCCTAATACTCGATACACCCAAGTGTGGTTGGAAGCGAGAATGTTTCTGCCTCCATCAGAGCTGAAGACTGACCGTCATCTAGTCCCCATCATAATCCGCTACCGTTTTAGATCCCTTCGATCCATAAGATTGGCAGTGAAGAATTTTCCCATTAAGAGAGTGCGTGTTTCTTTTAATTGAGATTCATATGTTTTTATTATTAGAATAATATATTAACTAAGATATTATAGTAATAAATGTTATGCAATAAAAAAAAAATAGTTTTTTCGGTCCCTACAGGAAACCTTTTTCAAGGAGTAGGTCGTCAAGCGGCAACGGTACTGGACATCACACTGAGTAAGCGACGTTGGCATCTGTGTTTATGTCATTCGGACTTAGCGACAAAGACGGTTGAACGCGGCTGGACGACCTACTCCTGGGAAAGGTCTCCTGTCGGGAACGGGACACGAAAGAAATTAAATAAATATGAATGTAATACTATGGTAGTATTACAGTAGGTTATAAGCTTTTTTTAATTCAGTTCCTTAGTAATTAAAATTCGTTATTTATTAGTCACAAAAACATTGCAGAGCATAAGTAATGTTCGCATATCTGAAATTACGAATTAAACTTTTTCTCCAGGCAATGGTATGCAGAACAATTCAGGACCAAATGCATTATGAGAAAAACGTACTTTGCTGTTGCAGTTGTTGAACCTTCAGCTGAATTGAAACACAAAGCTGCTAAAGAAATACAAAGGGTTTACAGGTAAATAAGATATTATGTAATAGTGTTTACAGAATGGTTTAATAAAAATTTACGTGAATTTATAGTTTTACTCACGTGTGTATTTCGGAGATATATGTACAAGCCCACTAATTTCACACCCGACGGGAGACCGTTACCAAGGGGTGAAGCTACCTTCCACGGTGTCAGATGCTGTACTCATTATTATTAGATTTAGTTTGGTAGTCTATTTAATTGTTGAAAATTTCACTAAATGAATCATTTAGGTATATTATCTACGTATGTCCTGATCATTATCCGGGCTTTATAAAGATATCACTACATTATCAATATGCATACATACATTGTTTCTAGAGAATACATGAAAATAAAACGCAAACGCGTAATAGATACAAGAAGAAACATTTTACTTGGTATAGTTCCAGACCCGCGTCCAAACAGACTTAACTTTCAGGAAGAAAATAATAAGGTGAGTTAAGAATAATAACTTTAAAAGTACATTGCAATATGTTAGTCTTCGAATTCATCTGATTTGATACAAACGAACATGGTGGCTTTTCAAAAGAAACAGTCACGCTAATTTTGAAGGTTCCAATATTATAGTTAAGATGACAAAGAAATAGGAGAAGACATTTATAAAGAAAGAAACCATGTATTTTTATAAACGAGAAGGGCCAGCATCTCGGTGTGCAGGCCCCATTACTATGAAGCGCTAATTTTCTGATGTTCTAGTTAGGCATAATAATACTGCTACTTCTACAGACTTGTTTCTGGTCTTGACTGTAACTTCAACTGTTGTAAAAAAATCTTACTCGTAATGACATCCTCAGTCAGATCATTAACTACCTTACAATGTTAAAGCACCTGTTGTCTATTATGCCAGATTACGTGGTATGCCTGGTAATAAAAAAGAAATTTGTCTAAAAAAGTATCCATTGTGTTTCTAGCATGACCTTCTCAATGGGAACTATTTATTGGAACAGGTAACTAGTTTACGACTGACTGAGTCTGACTCAATTTCCTAACAATTCTATTCCATTCTTCTTCGAATCTTCCCTTTCAATAATAACAATTTTATTAATAATCTTCTTTCAGATATACGAAAAACGTTGCAAAATCAGGCAAAAGATCCATAAAACACTATTAATAGAAGCGGAGAAGGAGAATGCGCGACTTATATTATTTAAAAAAGACAACCAAATATCCGACATCACCGACCAAGTACAGGAGTGGTTTAAGGAATGGTGAGTGTACTGTTATATTTATTGTTAATCACATAAAAACCTATCGACAACCAAAGCTTGGTTAATCCTCATCCTCTTAATATTTTCTTCTACAATCAACAACCTAAGGTTTTCTTTGTACACTCGATTGTCAAAATTGTCCAATTTCAAGGGCCTTTAATTGGTTATTACTTACTACTACTAAATGTGATGTGTTGAATAGTTTTTGTATGACTGTCCAAAAGGAAAAATACATAGTGTATTTACTACGTATGTATGATATTTCTTAATCATGCCTACCAGCCTAAACGGCTTGATTGATTTTGAATATTGGACACTCACCTCCGTATCATTTGAAGTGGATGATATTCTGAAATCAATACCACTATTAACTCAGATTCTAATAGTAGGAGTGGCATATTGTATAACATAGTGAGATAACAGAAGCTAAAAAAAAGAAAGGAATTAAGTAAAGCAGGGTTCGGGGTAAGTAGGTTTTAAATAATTTAACTGATTACAGGTATTACGGCTATGGATTCTTTCCAGAATATCCATATGAGTTAGAAGGAGGTACTGTATTAGTGATAAGGGGAGATTACATAACAATAAAAGAAAAGCAAGAACAAGATGCGGTTCAGGCGAAGCAGATACAGACCAAAGAGCAGGTTATTTCGTTTACCTGTCTAGACTTAACATTTTATTTACCTCGATATATATTTATATAGTTTAGTTAAAATACGACAGTTGTAGACGAACTTATCTACATCCATCACTAAACTAAACTAAACACGCAAAAATCCTATCACAAAAACTATGGAAACAACATTTACTAACCGTTTTCTAATGATTTGCCTGATTGACTTTGACTAATTGACTGACCTATTGGTTTAGTGGTTAGAGATCCTGACTGCTGAGCCAGAGGTCGTGGGTTCGATTTTAACACGGGACAAACATTTTTGTCATCTACAAATAGTTGTTCCGAGCCTGGGTGTTCTTTGTGTCAAAAGTTTCTGTGTGTTTCAGTCCCTCGGATCGTGTTAAGTCCCCAGGATTCAGTCCTAATGACTTTTGAATTGGTTGTTAAGTAAAAAACATTTAGTGTATTAAACATTGCGCTGCGATGCGTAGGAGCTATGCAGTAATATTTTCTCTTTTTGATTTCCATATAAACATGAATGTTGGTAGGTCAGTAAGGTACCATAATAAATATTTCAGTTAAAAGCAGAACGGGCCAGAGCAAAAGCAGAAGCTAAAATGAAAGTAGAGCAGGCTCGTATAGCAAAGAAAAAGGAAGAAATTGCAGAATTTAAAGCTAAGTTAAATCCGGAATCGGACCCTGGATATCGAGTCGAAAAATCTGCGGTTGTGCCAGATCTAGTTGATGTAAGAAATTTTCTTATTCTTTAGGCGAAGAAACAAAGAGTTTCGAGTCTTAAGTCTGAATGTATGCTCCATACACATACACATACAGACAAAAGCAAAAGATGAGGCTAAATGTGTTGGTAAGCACAAAACTCGAGAACTCCATTACCAATTTGGCAATAAAAAGAAATTAAAGCTGGAAGAAGGTTTTTATGCATTAAAGTTGTATATGTTTTTAAGTTGTATTGTCAAACTCTACTATAAGTTAAGTTTGCAGTAAGTTTTCTATAGGATCTGCCAGTGGTCAATAATAATAAAATACAAATAGTTTTTGTTTTAATGCAGGTGATACGAAAATACCGGTCATCCTGGTCCCTTTATGATTCGTTACTTGACAAGGACTGTGGTGAAACGATCTATGGTTATATAAAACCTTTGCTCACTGAAGACCTCATGAGTCAGCTGCATATTGACTGCAGGAAGTATGTTGATGAGTTGATGAGGTAAGTCACCAAGTATATAAATGAATACCACACTTACCTTACTTACTTACCTTACCGTGGGAGAGCCATGCTCAGGCACGAATGGTCCGGCTTGACCAGAGTAATACCACAGCCTCACTGAAAACCGATAGATAAACAGTGCTTGCATTGTATTGTCGAGTGAGTAAGGCTAGCAGAGGCCCCTCATATTCCTCAAAGGGGTGCAGCGCACTTACGACTCGAATATTGACAATTGACTAGTTGGAGATGTCACTTATCATCAGATGAACCGTCTGTTCGTCTCTACCCTTATATATAATAAGACAAATAATAATATTAAATTTTAAATCACTGTTTTTATGTCTAAATAAAGTATTTATTAACGTTTTAAACTAAATGCATAACTATATATTTCTTTATTGATGATTCCTTTTTCTGTAGAAATGCCCGTCTGTACAAAGGTTCTAATAACGAACAAAAATAGTAAATTATTTGTGGATCCCACAATTTTTTGTACCGTGATCCCACGATCACCCATGATGTCTGTTAAACTCTGTTGAACAGTGAGAGGGAAGATAAGAAGAATACTCTCAAAGTATATTATTTTTTATTTTTTTCAGGTTGGATCTAAAACTCTTAATTGAAGCCCACCAAAAGTTGTACAAAAGTATTGACAAAAAGTTTCCAAAAACGAAACCAAGGCCTAAACCAAAGAAACAGTCAGTACCGAAACCTTTAGTTGTTGATCAGAAGCTGCTGAAGAATATAGAGGTAATCTTGACAAGCCATGGTTGCTTTAAAAATACGTTGCGCAAAAAGGATAGTTAAGTTTTTGGAGTGTATGTATGTACGCCCATACGTGGGTCTATTATATCATTGACTATTTAATAAAATCTTTCAATCTCATTTTCAATACACTAAAAATTGCCAGATCATTTCTCTCAATCGCTTTTTAACTGCATCTTATGGTGTCAACCTTTGTGCTTCGTAAGGGCACGAAGCACAAAGGTTGATTTGATAAATCACTTATAGTGTTAAGCTATTGTATTATTCCCTTGTACACAATAAAGATATTTATTGTTGATAATGCTTAGCGTTTACCATGGATTACTTATTTTAATTTCTGATAGTATACATCTCTCGGATGTCGGGAAAAGAACGAGGAATTTGGACGATTTGGAGCTGCGGTACCCTCACTCACTCGGCAACAACATACAAATATTGTTTGTCTACTAGTATTTGTCTACTGAGGCCGTGTCATTACTCCGGTCGAGCCGAAATTTGTGTCTAAGCATGGCTCTCTCACGGTGATGTTGTTCCCCGTTTGTATAATACTATTTAGCTGTGCAATAGAGTCAATATCTGTCTATCTATATACCCAGAAACAAAAATTTACAAATATAACCGTATATTTTGTAATAAATACAATATTTCAGATCTGAGGAATGTAGTTTCGTATTGTATTTTTTGTATTGCACTCAACGCCAAACGCAAACGTGTGTTATAAGGTATATATAATAATTCCAGTACATCGTGGACCCTGTAGGTCACGGCACTTAGAAGAGAGGAAGAAGCTAACATAATATAGAATCGATTCTACTACATACTACCTGAAGTGTTATCAATTTCTTCTAGGAAATCTTCGACCTAGGTATAATAACAAAACCATCATCGAAACTCTGCGATGTTTACGGTGATTTGAACTATGCTGCTTACGACTATAACATTAGAGATCCAGATGCTCAGTAAGTATGCTAACTGACATATTTGCTTTACTTAATTACTAACCAGAAGTCGAGGATTCGATTACCACCCAGGACAAACAATTGCGTGATTAGCACGTTCATTTGTTCTGCGTCTGGGTGTAATTTAGCGATCGTAGCAACGGCTCACAGTGGTGAGCTCGCAGCTCACCACTGTGAGCCGTTCATTGGGGTTAGTTCACCGGCCTCGAGGTTTGCTCGTCGATCGCTCCTCCGAAGAGGGGTCCAGCGAGCCGCCTGCAAGAGGTCGGTGGTTGGCTGTCTGTATCCGATGGCGAAGCCAATGCCCCGCTCGAGGGAACTGATATGAGCTCCCGAGCGGGGCGTTTGAGTCGCCTCCGGATGGGTGTCGTTGCGTCTGGATGTGGGAGTGGAGCAATGCCTACCAGGTGGGGGAGATTAGAGTGGTCAGCCCGCTCAAACATCCCCGTGGCGAGTCTGCTCACAAACTTCTTTAGAGGTTCCCACTTGAGGTCTCGGTAAATTGTTGCATTCCTGAGGTACCTGGGGGCGTCGACCACCATGCGAAGGCAGCTGTTCTCTACAGCCTGCAAACGTTGGCGCGATGCCCCTGCTATCTAGTTGTACCAGGCCGGCCCACCGTAGGTGAGGCGCGACCTAAAATATGTTTTGTAAATGCCTAGTTTGGCACTTACTGGTAGTCTGGAGGATAGCAGGGGACACAGCTTCGTCCGCGCAGCTCTGGCCTTCGCTGTGATGGTGCTCACGCTCAACGTGGTTGATTTCATAAAGTCTGGTTTACTTATTATGTACCAGACTTTATACATACAAAGATGTATAAATTCTGGTACATAATAAGTTAATTTTTGACATGTATTTCCATGTCCCTTTAAAATTACCATAATTTGAGAAAAAACCCTCTTTCACTCGCAAATTAAATTGTTTTTTTAAGAATTTAAACCGATAAATCAAAAGATACAGGAACATGAACAATAATTTAAGAACAAAAACTGAAACTTGTATAATCCCTTAAATATGTCAAATCACCAAACGTGACAGCTTGTTTAAATTTAAAAAGAGTTTAGAATTTACATTAGAGAAAATACTAATACCAATTAAATTGTCCTCTTTAGTTTTATATTACCGCATAGTGTATTGTGATCACCGAGTTACTTATTATCTTTTATTACATGTTCTCATTGTGTAAGTGAACTGTATTGTTCTTTTTTTGAAAAATAAATGTCTTTAAAATTATAGAAATATAAATTGTTTTCAACGCCCTACATGAGTTTTCTTTATTCAAAAGACACAACTTAAATCGTGAATATAAAATACCCTAGAAAGGGTTTCAGTTGCGACCAATAAACTTTATCTCTTGACAAAGCTTAAGTTGCGGGCAACATAACATTATCTTCATGTGTGTGTAGTTAGAGGTCTCGTACTTCCCAACACCAACCATTTCTAGTCATAAGGATGTGACCCTGACTTGCTTGAGCTATTGCTTATACTCCCCAATCCATCTAAATGAGCATTTATCCTTCTCCCTCTTTATCCTCCCTCTTTATCCTCCCTAAACTGTAAATATACTCCATATCTTCCCCTCTAACTCGCCAAAGTGCCTGGACGTCTGCAATAGGCTTGTCAATAAGCTTGTCCCCTATTACGTACATGGGACAAAATTATAGATAGGAAAGTGTGGATGTTAATTACGCTTCTGCCTACCCGTGCGTGCGTGAGTGTATGAGTGTATTTTTTTTGTATGTGATAGAGGGTAAACGAGCAGACGGGTCACTTGATGGTAAGTAACCGACACCCGCAACTCAAGAGTCACATGTGCGTGGCCGGCCTTTGGGGTAGGAATACGCTCTTTTATTGAAGGTTTAAAGGTTGTATCGGTGCGGAAATACGGCATGCGACAATTTGTTCCACAGGCTGGTTGGGCAAGGTATTTATGTGTTCATTAATGTGAATGACCCAAAATATCGCTATATGCATACAGCGGGACATACGCCACCAGCCTCATGAGTACGTTTGGTCAGGGGGACCCATTTTTAATGGCATAAAATTTAAAATATAGTATCATTTATATGATTATTAATAATGTAAACTAATTAACTAATTGTATGTGAATATTTTTTAAATTTTGTGCACAAAATTTTAATGTAATTAATATGTCTATTTTTATCGAATAATCTGGCTCTGTATGCGTAGTAAGAATAATAATAGCACAGCAGGCGACGCGTGGTGATCCGAGGATACTGGTGTAATTGTGATGATGAGTGTGATATGTTTTAATGCTATTGCCTATCTTTGGTTTGTGTAGTTTTATTTTTCTTTTGAAAGACATCTCTCGCACTAGGATTCATTCCGACATCGCGGGGGATTTTACAAACATTCATATAACAGACACAAATAACACCCAGACTCAGAACAACACTTTGAGGTTTACAGAAAGTGTTGTACCGTGTGAGGATCGAGCTCACAACACTCCTCGCGGCAGCATAGTGACGAGGCGACCACTAACAGTCAGTCCGTCAGTCAGACAGTGAGTGCGCAATGGTGGTGGTGGAACGTTGTTTTCTTTCTTTAATTTTCTTTCTTTCTTAAAGAACCTTCTAACTAGAATTGCTAGCGATGTCATCAATATGGTATTTACAGATTTCCTCCACCTGGCTTTGGGGACCTCAAGCAACGTGTAATGCTATCCTGCATCCTAGGATGTGGGATTCAGCCTGGAGCAACGAAGAACAATGGAGTGATGCTGCTAGGTCCTGCTGGGAATGGAAAGTCTTTCCTGGTGGATGTAGTCGCTGGAGAACTTAGTACGAAGTTATTTTTAACCATATTAAATTTGTAAATTGGGACTTGATTTGATTGAATTGCCCCGATTCGGACAAGGTGACCATGATATTTTACAATTGGGTAAAATATAGAAATGGTGTGCAAAGGAGTGCAGCAAAACAGGAATTATTCCTTATGCAAAAGTTGTATTTTAAAAAAAAAAACAATAGTCTTTTTATGAATGAATATATAATAAATTATAATACTAGCTTATGCACGCACCTTTGAAGTAAATTAGTCATATTAGTTTAGAAACTAGTTTGGTATTATAGTGCATACTATGAAGAAAGAATTACGAACGAACGGCTTTTCATTTTGATATATAAGGCTTAAAATAATAACTAAATATTTTTTTACATGGTAGAGCTATGCTTAGGCACGAATGGGCCGGTGCGATATCGGTGCGACCGATGCGATACCAAGGCCTCACAGAAAACCGGTTGTGAAGCAACACTTGCGTTGCATTTCCCCGAAATTAGTGAGGTTTCCGGAGGCCCAACTCCCCTCTCCTCATTCCCCTGCCCTGACCTCCCGCCCCTTTTCCCATCTCGTCATCCCCACCTCTTTCCCCGCCTCTTTCCCCTCCCCGCATACCCTCATCCCTCTTCATCCTAAAAGGCGGGCAGCGCACTTACGACTCTCTAGTTGCAGGTGTCCATGCACGGCGGTTGTCATACCATCAGGTGACCCGTCTGTTCGTCTACCCCCCTATAATATAAAAAAAAAGTAACGTGGACGAGACTTTCTGCATCCCAAAGATCCGGGTGCTTCTCGGTGTAGATTAAGGTCACCCAATCTCTTCCTGTGGTTGTCGTAAAAGGTGACAATGGTTGGGGCTGATTGACAGTATATATTCAGTGCTAGGGTGACAGTTATAGGTTCGCTCAATATTATCAATGCAGGACTAAATTATGTTGAGTAAAATGTGTTTTTCTTTTTAAATTAGATAGCTCGGACTTGCGACACCAGCCAGTTCGAGTTATAGGTATGCGACCCTGACTTGCTTGAGCTATTGCTGATACTCACCAATCCATCTGTATAAGCAACATCCTTTTCATTCTCTTTCTAAACTCCCTTTTCTGACAATAATCTCCAAATTTTCAAATCTAATTCCTAATAGTGCCAGAATGACGGCAAAAGACTGTCCCCATTACGTAAATGATACTAAATTATAATCTGCAAAATATGGGCGTTAATTAAACATCTGCTTACCCCTTCGGCAATACAGGCGTGAATGTATATACAGTATACATGTATGTCTATATGAACATTTCGAAGAAGTTTTGCTTAGTTTGACCAGACGGCCGTGTGTAAGATGTTTTTGTTATAGTATCAAGAAGGACTGCCTTCTGCATTAGGCCCTTAATCCAGCTGTGTAACGTGAGCCTCTGCGGATATTGGTCGAGGCTCTTGGCAATCAACCCATGAGCTGATATGACTATCGGCACAATGATTGCAGAACTAACATCCCACATGTCGACCACCTCATGGGCTAGATCCAAATATTTTATTTGTTTATCTTTTTCAGCCTTTATGAGATTGTCGTCAAGTGGAATGGTAATGACTACAATCATTGCTCGGCGCTCTAGTCGGTCTATCACCACTATATCAGATTTATTGGCAACAATAGTCCTGTCAGTGATGATAGATCGATCCCAATATAATGTTGCATGACTATTTTCAAGAACTGGGTCGGGCACATACCTAAAATACGGTAACTCGACATCCACAAGGTTATGTCTAAGAGCAAGTTGCTGATGGACTATCCTGGCCACTTATTATTATTATTATTATAACATTAAACATGCAACATCCACTAGCTAATATCTACTAAATTAATGAATTAATAGTATTAAAGTCCACTAGTAACCACCGGGTGTAGAATTATAATCAGAATGATTACGTCATCCACGTCTCTCTTCGCAAATAAAATAACAATGATTACCGAAAATATTTTGTTTGAACAGATGGAAGTTTTCTTAATGTTACCGTCACTAGACATTAATAGGTAATTATTTTCAGTGAATACTATTAATCTATTCTTAGATAGCAGGTGTTTCTGTTCTAGTGACCTCACCAGTCCGTACCAGTAAGTACTGAATATAGGGGACGTCACCCTGGATTCTTCATTCTACTTCTTGTTTGTACTCTACTGTCTTGTTTCCTAATCCGAGAGTTCCGATAATTCTTACACAATACAATACAATACTCTTCATTATACACTATTAAGGACTGTCCACAATATTTAAAACATAATATAACGGTACAATTGCGATCTCTTACAGACAACATTTAGATGGATAAATGTAATAGATTCGTATAATGGGTAGTGTACAGGTTTTTTTTTATACTATAGGGGGACAGACGAATAGACGGGTCACCTGATGGTAAGTGACACCGCCGTCTATGGACACTTGCAACTCAAGAATCGCAAGTGCGCTGCCCGCCTTTGAGGGTGATGAGGGATAGGGGATGCAGGGAGCGGAAAGAAGAGAGGAGGGATGAGGAGATTGAAACAAGGAGAAAGGAGATGAGGGGAGAGAAAAGGGGGGTGGGGGAATTGGGCCTCCGGAAACCTCACTCAATTCGGGGAAATGCAACGCAAGCGTTACTTCACAACCGGTTTTCTGTGAGGCCGTGGTATCGCACCGGTCGAGCCGGCCCATTCGTGCCTAAGCATGGCTCTACCACTGAAAAGGTGTACCTACAAGTGTAGCTAAGAAACAAATTTATAGTTATTAAAAACTATGTATATTTAAATTGAAAAAATAAGTACACACAAAGCCTATATAAATACATATACACCGATATATATATATATATATAATATAAAACAAAAAATGTTTCTACGTATTACTTTGAAACCATCTAACCGATGTGCCCCAAACCGGCTTCATTTGGTAATAGACAGCGAAAACAATGCATTTCTTTTTAACGTTTTTTATTTAGCCGGGTATCCGCTAGTAACAAATAAATAAATCCTTATCTTCAGATCTTACCTCTACCCATTTCTCTTCTCTTCGCTCTTCTGAAAATCTCGCTTTTTTACATAAAACGTCTATATTCTTACTATATGTATATACTACGTCAGGCAAGCGGCCACGGAATAAACTACGCAGAACTTAATTGCAATGTATGTATTGCACCGACCTCGAATACAATAGGAACTATGGTGAATTTTTAACACGGATGGCACAGTGGTTTAAGTGGTCAGCTCCCCACTGCACTGCCGAGTGTTAAGGGTTCGATCCTCTCATGGGACAACACTGTGTAAACCTTGTATTGTTGTTCTAAATCTGGGTGTTCGTGTCGTGTTAATACTAGTGCGGAGGACGATAAAAAAAAAATGTCACGCCTTCCAATCCGTCCTTCCGTGCATCTTTATACAATACAAACGAATTGAGAACCTCCTCCTTTTTCTTGAATTGGTTCAAATAGTTTTAGGGTCGAAGTTCCTTATCGCGCGTTACACGTAAATTGAAATTATCAAAATATCCAAACTACTCGATTTGAATTGACCAAAACATATATTTCTAGTTAATTAGACGAAATGAATACGGATTTTTAATATATTAAACGAACATGTTCACATTCTCAACTATGATTATTTTCTTTTTCGCTATTAGATGCAGTGAAAATTGATATAACACCAGAAGTCTTCAGCGCAGTATCGGATAAACCAGCTAAAGCATTGACCCAGGTATTTCTGGCCGCTAAAGCTTTTCAACCAGCCGTCATATATATAAGAAATATTGAGAGAGTTTTTGCAAAAACAGTGAGTATTTGTTCTTTAGAAGACTTCGACATCTATAGATAGCTCACAACAAGCAGTGGGGATTATCTAAATAATAATAAAGAGAATAATAATAAATCATTTATTGCCTGAAACACGGTTCTTACGCACATGTTAATGACTTAAAATAATGTTCAACATGTTTTGCAGTTTCTCTGCATGCAACATTTTTTTATTACAAAATCTAGTGTTTATTACAAAATGATCGATTAGAAGGTACCAGTTATAATTAGAGTACCTATTGAACGTAAGTTCAAATATCACACATGTCGTCGTCGTCGTCGTCGTCTTCTTGTTAAGCACTCTTCCAAGCTATATTTATTATAAATAACAAATTATATTTAGCAGACATCATCGGTCATCTTTCAAAATCGTTACTTTTGGACGTACACGTATATACATATGTTACGTTACTAACTGTGTGAAAGAACCTGCCCCAAGTGCTTCTGGGTCACATGTGACCCGAATACGCCGACAATGTGAAGAAAAGGTAATAACGTTTAAAGTTTTTTTTTTTAGGTGTTGCCAGAAGACAAATACCTGAAAGCCGCGACGTTGAAGCCAATTTTAGGGAAAATGGTGAAACAAATACGCGAAAAGGACCAAATTATATTTATTGGTATTTATAAACGTTTTTATATATTTTTTTTACTGACTCCAAAAAGGAGGGGGGTTCTCATTTCTTTTGACTTTTGTTGCGGCCTTACTCAACAGCAACGTTACATTACACTTCGATAGGCATTTTAACTCGTGCAACTGTTAACAACTGGTTTAATGAGTTCAAACGTAGTCGAAGCAAACTCACTGATGATACTCGAGAAGGACGTCTTCTGCGGTGGCAACTGAAGATAAGGTGAGTGAAGGCGGCTAATGATAGAATCTGACAGAAGGGTAACATTAGAAATTCAGCCAACTATGGCAGCATTGGTATGAGTAACGTGCAAAAAGTCTCACATGAAAATTTAGGCGTCAGAAAGATTTGTACTAGATGGATCCCTCATAATTTGACGGTAGGTGACTTGAATTCTGTATAGGACATCCTCACGGAAGAAGAAAGCTGGATATGTTGTTAGAAACCTAAAACCAGAAGACAATCTGTATGTTTTCATTTGCCGACAAAAACAAGGAAGGGCAGAAGTTAAGGGAAAAAGACATTCTTTGGACAAACGAGTCACTGCGCAACGATCATTCTAGAAGATGAACGGACTGTTACTGCAGATTGCAATGTCGGCCATTCTTGATCAGTTATCAATGTTAGATAGCAACGCTCGAGAAGCAGGATCCAGGCGGACTATCGTATTTGTTTCTATCAAAGGTGTGGAATTAGTGAGTCATGCTTCTTACAATCGACCTGGCACCTTGTGACTTTTATATATTTCCAAAAACAAAAGATAAACTTAGAGGAATTCGTTTTATAAACCCTGAAGATACCGTGGCTAAGTTTAAGAAAGTCACTGTTTCACTCAATAGTTCCATCGCATGCGACGGTGCTTAGAAAAAGTAAGGTAGCAAAAAAAGTTGGGGTGTATATGACGCAATCGGGTTATATATTTTTTTAATAATTTAACTAGTTTCAATAAAACAATGTTTTAAAAATGCTAGAAAGCAAGTATATCTTACACATCTCATCACATCACATATACACATCATAGATCATAATAATATCAAATTCACGCAATCATTAATAAAACAAAATATTGTAACTGACAATGTCGTATGAAATTATTTTTTATTTCAGCCACTTGCAGTAATCCGTTCGACACCCATCGAGAGCCAATGGTTTCTATATTCGATGAAATAATTCTTGTTCCAAGAACCGACTCCGGATCACTGTATAGATTCTTCTATGACAAGTTTCAGAGGTAAATTAAGAAAAAAAATACTACGTTGCGTTTTTAAACCACCGTTTGCACTAATAGAAAATGTAACAAGATAATTGTAAAAATTGTTGAAACACAGTGTCATTGTAGTTTGTAGCCCAGTTGTTTTTCTTCTGTGACTGAATTACGTCCGACTGTTTAATTCAAATTCAATTAGTTTTTTTGTAAGTAGGCTTTGTTACAGTGCACTTTCGAACGCCAAAGGATATAAAATATGAATAATAAAATAATAAAACGTGACGAAAAAGATGAAATGACCCTAAGCGAAGGCCATAAGAGTCACATTAATACCTTCACATACTATATGTATATATACTTATTGCAAGGCCTAACATAGACCAGCCTGCCGTCACCAGGCTGTCTTGTGTGTTCCTTGTCTATTTATAATACCCACCATTACTTCTGCTAAAATTTAAGTGTTTTCAACTATTTTGTAATTATTATTTATTTAACTCAAAAACTGTTAACAGAGAAATCAGCCTACCACATGACTTTCCTATCAGTAGCTTGGCGCAGCTCTGTAGAGGATATGGCTTCGGAGCTGTCATCAAAGCCTATGATCAAGTTATGTGTCCTGAGAGAATAGTCAGGTACGTACTTTACATCTGTAGTATTATGATAAATGCCAAATATATGTCATATTTATATTCTATGGAAATTTCAGTAACAATTAAGTAATATTTTCAAGTTCAATTACAGCGATAAGTAAAGAATAAAATATAAACTTGTAACGAAAATTACGAACGAATAACTGAGGCTGAACGGTAAGTATTATGTTTATCTGTCTGTAGCACTTGGTACCTGCAAAATGGCCGTCAGGGCAAGGCAGCATGTATGCATACACTCAAAGTACATTTTTTGGGAGCAACGACCAGACGGGTCATATGATAGTTAGTGGCAAGCGCTGCCCGCCTTTGAGGGTGATGATTATGCGGGTAGGTGAAAGAGGAGAAAGGGGAAGATGAGAGGGGAAAGGTGAGGGAACTTGGACCACCGGAAACCTCACTGATTTCGGTGAAATGTAATACGGTTATTATCTGAGGCCGTGGTATCACCAGTCGAGCTGGCTCATTCGAGCCTAAGCGTGGCTGTCCCACGATAACATACTAACACTACTTTATCTCATACGTTATATTTCTGAGAATACAACAACTAACCTTACATAAATCACAAGCTTCCTCTACTGTTATCAAACCTTACGTACAATTCGCTAATTTCTTGTAGATACATTCTTTTTTACTTCTTTTTTTTTTTAAAGGACAGGTACCTTATTGGGATTAATTCCTGTTTAATTTACAAACATTCAAATAACGTATACAAAGAACACTTGACAATAGTTGAGGATTACACAAAGTGTTGTTCCGTGTGAGGATTGTAAAGTGTAGAGTTTTAAGTCAAGTGTTTTTGTATCCGTTATTTGAATGTTTGTAAATTAATGTTTGTTTGGCGAGATGACCACGTAAATCACTGCACTATACGTGCAGTATCCTAACATAGTCATACATACCAGTTTACTGTATCATACATAGGTAGATGTCGCAGTTAAAACCAGGCAACCTTGGGATGGACCATGTGCAGAGACACAATTTTAGTTAAAGGTGCATTCCTATTTGTAAACTATTACTGAGGAACATAAATATACATATGTTTTGCATATTTAGTCAAACTTACCTACTTATATATTTATATGTATACTTATACATTTATATAGTACGTGATGACCCATGACCCAATGACACCATTACTTGTGCACGGTATAGGTTCGCTTTTCATAAACCAGTCCACTAAAAACCCAAGTTGTGGCGATTTCTAGTGAAGGTTTCCCTTAATACATATAGAAGAAGTAGCTTCGTGTATGCATTTTGGAATATAGGTTTAAATCAGCAATCACAACCCTCACGTTATGATTTATAATAGGTAGCTAAGGAATTGACGCTTATAAACTTGAAAAGGCACTGAAATAAAATTATCTTGTCTGTTGCTCTCTTTAAAACCATTTACGCTGCATGCCATGATTCAGAACCCTGTTGGTCACATGAAATCGTCAGTAGACTCATGAGCGCAAACGTCGGCACATCGTTGACTTTATGCTGATTGCAACATATCCGAAGGTTTTAATTGTATATATGTATCATTCTTACCTTATCCTAAAAGTGATTTAAATAGCTGTAATGGACAAAAAAATCCACAGAAAATTAAAGGGCAGGTTTAGTTCACATAATAATGATCGGGGTAACCATCGTTCACCTTAAAATTGTATACCACAACGAAAACAAGTAAATATACCATAGACATCGAATGAAAATAGTACTTTCTGGCAACAGAGTCCATACGATTAGTTTTTTGCTTGGAGCCTGGATTTATACCGTTAAATCCATAGAAAGCGCCTCTGTAGTAACTTATTTGCTACCGAATATAAATACCTGCCTCTCCTGGCGATTTTGTGTGGTTATTCTGCGCCAATTTCACCTTTAAGGTCTAGAACTCTTGTAGCTTACAATCTCCATTTATTGCAGTATGAACATTACACCGCTGTCTCCAGGAGAGTTTTTGGAAAAACTGCTCAGTATTGGAGTTCTCTTAGATGATGATGTTAGTACTGTCATTTCGTTGCTTGAGTCACTTTAATTGAAGTCATTGCAAATGGAAAAACAATTTACAAGAAAACTAAGTTACATTAAAGACCGTATGTTTTTTGCAGGAGTACCAACAATACGAAGACTTTTATTTAGATAATTCACCAATCAAGAAAGAAAGAGAAGAATATAAAGTAATCAATACGTACAGAGCACAATTTTATAATAAAAAGGCCAAGTTAGAGATGGAAGAAAACAAACGAAAACGATTAAATAATTAAGCGTAATGTCCTACTTTATCTTACTAGTAAATAATTCAGCCGCCAGTAATTTAAAAATATCTTTTTGGATATTAAATTAGCAACGTCACTTTAAATAAGGTCGAACGACATTATAAACTAATATTAAGACGTATGTTTTGTATATATTCTTCAAAATATCGCTCGAGAATTTAAATATTACATTAACAGTGATGATAATCACAATTGTCCAAAAAGATGTGCTTACTGTGTAACTAAATAATAATAGAAAACATACGGCTGATATATCTCAGCTCCATCTAGTAAAGCTAATCGGATCTAAGTAGGAACTAGTAATGCTACATTACGCAATGGAAGTTCTTCCGTTGATTAGCAGGTATATTTATCTTTAGAACAATACTTTTCCTGGTGTGGTATATGAATTTTATTGCCATTTTCTAGGATTTATTATGGGGAAGTGGATCGGGTTAACCATTACCTAGCAAAAATAGGCCCGAGCGACGTATTGTGCGTGTGCTTTTCTGATATGGAGGGGGCAAGGACTCCCGCATTCCACGGTGGGGTCGCCAGACGGTAAGGCAACCAAGGCCTGCACTGGTTCTCGGAAGTTTCTTTCGTTGGATATACCCGGGTCCCCTGCTAAAGACCCAGTCGAAACGGAACAACGTGATATTTTAGTCAGTTCCAGTCCGACATATCACTTCACCTTACACGACACACACAAGTGATATGTGTGTGTCGTGTAAGGTGATAACCCTTGGGATTTTACACGCGATAAAATAAGATTTAAAAAACATTTTCGAAAAAAAAATCAAGATATGCCACCAGCAATCGTTCTTTCTTAAGTGCCATGTATATGAAGGACACACAATATTAGTTATTGAAAGTTGAACTTTAACTTAATATTTCTACAATTTAAAACATTAATATAATTAGAATAGAATAAAATAGAATGGACTCAGACTTTATTGTACACAAAAAATGTTTACAAAGAATACAAGAGATGTTGTATATGTACAAAAGGCCTAATCGTTTGGATTTGGATAGACCAAGATAACAGTAATTAAATGTAATATGGGATTGTTTTGATGTAAAAAGTAATATAAGATGGGATGTGTTTTGATTATGTTATCAGCATTTTAAACTTTTAAAGCATACTGCATGTAATATTTTTTTTTTTTTTTTTTTTTTATGCGATAGGGGGCAAACGAGCAGACGGGTCACCTGATGGTAAGTGACTACCGCCGCCCATGGACACCCGCAACTCAAGAGTCACAACCTATTTTACTAAAGCTGATTTCTTATTATTTATACAACTGCGAGCCGTTCAGTGATAAGCGTTTTGACACTCCTATCGATCATTGGTAAGCGTGTCGTCTCCAAACAATACGTGCAATCACTTTAAGTTTTTTTAAGAATTATTTGAGATTGTAAACAATACTTATTTGGCACTGAAAAGTAATATAATATTTTTTTGTTTTTTCAATATTTTCGAATCAGTTACATTTAGAAACGGTTTCATACAATCTATTTTTAAGTGAAGATTATATACGAGTACATAATGTAATATGGTGTATACAATAAAATTTTAAACTGCATTGTTTTTTATGTTTCGTGTGTAACGTATATGTAAAATAATATAAAGTATGGTTCATTTATTTAATGTTTTTATAATATTGAAAATAAATCTGCTTCTGTTCAATGTCTAGTAATACTTTTGTTATTGTTTTTTTCTTATCTTCTAGATCACCTCATATTCTGGGCCCAACTATCCTGGGGCCCGACCATCTGAATTTTTTTAACCAGCAATTAAAAGAAAAGGAGGAGGTTCAATGTTCGACTGTATATATCCTTTTTTTTAATACGTTATACGATTTCTCCGCCAATTATCGACAGTGTTAGGTGGGTTATTTATTTTTGTTAATCAAAAGGGTACATAAGTTCTTTTTAAAACTTTTACCACTTAAATAATTTTGAAAGATGTCGTGTGCTGTGCCTCTTTTTGCCTTTTTTTTTCAATTTTGCAAGAAGGATGGGGAAAGAGACCATGTTGAGAGCCTTAGAAAGATCCAAAAATATACACAGGTATCTTACTTTGTTGTCAAGACTTTCGACTATTGTGCTAGTCAAGTCATGTGCAGCGTCTTCAGTAGATACGCCTTGATGAAATCCGTTCTGGTTATTTGCTAGGATATTATATTATTTCACTTCAAAAGTGTCTTAATATATATATTATATTTATCTACTACTATCCGGTATCTTCTCAACAATTTTTTGAGAGTACCGCAATAGGCCGATAATAATTGACACAATCTCTGTCCAGGTTCTTCTATATTGCATGTACAATAGCTTTCTTGAAAACATTGGGAATTATTCCAATGCAGATATTTTTATTGATAGATTAGCACATGTCCAGACTGTTTCAATACCTGAGAGGAAACGACATCTGAACTCAGCACCGGAATGTTACTTAACTATGACGAGTAAGAGGATTATTCTTATAAATACGGTTACGTTACGATGAGTCCTTTAATTACACGTTTTTACGATTTATCATTAAATATAACCTACATTTTTTTACGAGTTTTTACAATTTATCATTAAAAACCTTATGGAAGGCAGTTTTTTTATGCGATATTCTAACGAGCAGACGGGTCACCTGATGGTAAGTGACTGCCGCCGGCCATAAACACCCGCAACTTGATAGTCCAGCGTTGTCGGCCTTTAAGGTAGGTGTACGTTCTTTTCTTCAAGGTTTGAAGGTCGTATCAGTCCGGAAATACTGCAGGCGACACTTTGTTCCTAGGCTGGCTATGCGAGGCTTCTGGAGAAGCGCACAGTGGTGGAGTGCCAATCAATCCAGTTATCTACTTTATTTTTAAAAAAGTTAGTTACATTAGCTATAGAAATAATTAATTAGCAGGATAATACTATTCTTAGTTCTTGACACTGCATAACAAAATTAATACAGTGAAGGATCTAAATGTATTCAGAAAAATATATTCATCTTAAATTTAGATATTTGTCAATAGAAATTTACATAATCTATTTCGAATCTCTGAGACAAAGAACGTTGTCGGACAATATGTAGATTTTAGTATATAGGAAATATTTGAATGACTGAGTCGATGTCAAGTTTTACGCCAACTAAGCGTGGATTTCTTCAAATGGCTGAGTCAAAATTAACAGAGTAAACCATAAAACGATGAAGAAGAAGAAATAAACCATTATTCATTTGAAATAAGGTTACATTTTGTTTGTGTTGATAAGGCAATGTCCTTAGGATATTTCACCTTTTCTAGGCATGAGAATACATTCGAATTATGATGTGCTTAAAACTATTAAGCCTAAATTTTAACATTATATTCACTTACAATTACAAATAGGATTACCTAACTATGACCTGCGACGAAGTCTTTTACTTTTTCTTTGTCTTTGAAAACATCATGCAGCGATCTTATGGAGCGGAGCATTGAACAGAAACGCAAGAGCACAGCTAGTTACGAATAAAATCCTGAATCAAATCGTTGGACAGATTGATTTAGCACCGATGACGGCGGCAGTGTACAAACACCTGCTTCGTTTTTCGTTTATTGACATGTGAATTCTTTAAAGCGGACGCTTAGTGAGATTCTTATGATACAAAAATCATCGTGTCAATTGTTATAACATTTGATTACATTTTGTACACACTTGTACCGAAGTTGAATGTGTAGTAACAAATATTCATCCGATTGTTTGAAACAATTGTTTCAAAACACAGACATGCCTATCGTATAATCATGGTTGTTTATAGGTACTTGTCGTTAGTATTATTTTAGCGCTTCTGTCGTAAAGAGCTTAAGTAGATTATTTTGTGGAGTGCTTTTTGTGTGAGACTATTTAAAAATCTCTTATATTTTCGTAAGTACTATAAAATTATATTTACATATAGATTATGTTTTATGGTTATAATTCCACTTGGTACATATCCCTACATATATATTTATATATTTAGAGGTACGCAGAGGTGTATTAAAAAATCTCGTCTTTGACTGATTTCATAAAAGGAGAAGGTTCTAAATTCTGTATGTAATGTTTTTTTTATATGTTTACTAGCTGTGCCCGCGAGTGAAGAGGATACTGTACGCAAGCGGAATTAAGAGACTATCGTTAGTTACAGTGTTATTACATTAAACAATAAAGTTATCATAAAAATAGAACTACTATAGGTACTCATCGACTTAATTGTATTTAGATATTTTTGAAAACAGAGTTTTGCTCTTTAGGGTTCCGTACTCAAGGGGTAAACCGGGAACTACTAAGACTCCGCTGTCCGTTTGTCGGTCCGTCTGTCATTTTCATGTCTGTCATTTCATCCTTCATGAGAAACATGATAGTTAGACAGTTGAAATTTTCACAGATGATGTATTTCTGTTGATGCTATAACAACAAATACTAAAAAATAATAAAATAAATAGTTAAGGGGGCTCCCATACAACAATAGTGATTTTTTTATCGTTTTTTTTTCAATATTGATAACGGCAACAGGTAGACGCTTGAAATATTTGCCCAGTCCGACTCGCACTTGGCCGTCATCTTACCTGTTAAACATGAATATTATCGAAATATGGAAATATAAAAGAAATTAACCGGCGATATTTGTGCTGCGATGTAACGCTGTTGAAAAATATAACATAGTATTAAAAAAATATGTAAGATGAACAAAGTTGATAAAAAACAACCAGTCAATGAAATATTACTTCTATGTAGAAAAAACTCTATACCTTAAATGTAGCCTGGGGGTATCGGGCTGGGCTGACCGTTACCCTAACTGAAGCAGGCCTGAGACGATGGCGTGACGTATGTGTTCTACGCGCGCCTATTTGATGTGGGGGGCGTAAGGCCCCCATATTCCAAAGTGTGGTCGCCTGCTAGCTTGCAGGTGGCCAAGGTCTGCTGAAGTTCCCGGGTGTTTCCTTCTGAGGGTATCCCGGATCCCTAGCAATAGACGCTCTCGTGACGGAACGCCGTGTGGTTTTAGTCGGTTCGAGTCCGATATACCACCTCACCGTCAGCTCTGGTGAGGTGGTGACCCGTGGGGGTTACCACACGAAAAAAAAAACCTTAAATGTATGAGTTGATATTATTAAGCAGCCTCTGCTTTTGTTTTGGTACCCCTCTATACGTCATCCCTATGTTGAATAATGTCAAATGTTTGAACTTTCAATCCGCATGTTTACATTTGACGTAGTAGAAGAAACTATTTTGTCTAATGGCAATTCCCAAATGGGGCACGATCCTAAAGTTATATAAATGCATCAAAAACGTTTTTTATAATTAAAAGAGTACACACCCGAGTTGGTTCCATTGTCACCAAGTCCGGGCCGATTGAAAAACCTCAAATTTTATAGGCCCGTACAAAGTGTTTCATCTTTTTTCTCGAATAATGCAGATATTTGCGTTTGGTATCATTGCCTCATGTTGTAGAGCTGATGATAAAAGGGTCCTTGACTTTTATGAGTTAGGGGTGACTAGGTGACTTTTAATAATATAATCATGAATAGACCTCTAGTTTTATTCTTTCAAGATACATATTTGATATATATTTATTATATGTCCTATTTTTTTTTATCTGAAAGATAATACTGCTAAGGAGGTCCCATTGTAAGCAAATTAGGATTGATCATGGCATACCAGGGAAATTAAGAATAAGTTTTAAATTGCACTTATGGATATTTTAAATACTACAAAGATGTTATTTCTGATGATGATGATGATATTTTTTATTAACGAAAACAAGGAAGGAATAATTCGTGTGTCGCGGTTGCTTTACAAACATTCAATCAACGGATACAAAGAACACCCAGACAACCCCCGGACAACTATTTGTGGATCACACCCACAAACTTTTGTCCCGTGTGGGAATCGAACCCACGATCAGCGCATATTCAGTGTGGTCAATACCAGCACTCTTAATTCCGTTTGCTTTTAACTTAAACTCTAAATTTAAATGTTTTATCATTCGTTCCATACCTATTCTTTCCCCTTGCCATAACCACCTCATATCCTTTTGAATTTTTGTCACAACATCCTCTTTCAAGCCACACTGCTTCCAGACATCTATATTCCTCAAAACATACATACACACATAGACACTCGCACGTCTATATCCTGTAAGGAGTAAGCAGAGGTGTATTAAACACCCACATTTTGGCACTTAGATTTTGGTCCCACTAACGTAATGGGGGGCATACCGTCCAAAAAACAGTCCGATCCCTTAGTCGCCTTTCACGACACCCACGGGGAGAGAGCGGCTCTATTCTAATCTACAGAGCACTTCCCTAACTGCATCAGCCAGTATCAGAATCCTTGGCGTCGACATATCAAGCGAAGTCCAGTTTCGCGGTCACTTAGAGAGTAAAGCCATATTAGCCTCGAAGAAGCTTGGTGTGCTGAACAGGTCGAGACAGTATTTTACTCCGGCCCACCGCCTACAACTTTATAAGGCGCAGGTTCGACCGCACATTTAATACTGTTCTCATCTCTATGCAGGTGCACCCCAGTACCAACTTCTCTCTCTTGACCGCATTCAACGGAGAGCGACTCGCATCATCGACTGCCAAGATATTTCTGATCGACTTGACACCTTGGCGTTGCGTAGAGATGTAGCTTCACTCTTCATCCTCTAGCGCTTGTATCATGGGAAGTGTTCAGAGGAATTGTTCGGACTTATACCAGCTACAGGTTTCCGCCATCGTCCTACGCGACAAAATATCCATCCCCATCAGCTGGACGATTGGCACTCCACCACTATGCGCTTCACCAGAAGCTTTTTGCCTCGCACAACCAGCTTATGGAACAAATTGTAGTTCCGAACCGATACGACCTTCAAACCTTCGAGAAGAGAGCGTACTCCTACCTAAAAGGCCGGCAACGCACTTGTGACTCTTGAGTTGCGGGTGTCCATGGGCGGCGGTAGTCACTTACCATCAGGTGACCCGTCTGCTCGTTTGCCCCCTATCGCATAAAAAAAATAGAGAACCACATGATTATTTTTCAAAACAATACATTAAATTATTTGTAAGTATATCAATTATTATATAAAATAAAATACTAATAGACATCAACACATCTGTTACCTTCAACGCGCAACGGTACCTTATAATCAACTAAATGAGAATGTATGGTATGCTATATCTTATATTAACACCCTTCGTCAAACGGCAGCACAAATAAAATGTAATATTTATATTAAAACAAAACTTATCAGCGTGACCGGCTATTTATTGAATGTGCTATGATTTATTGTGCATATATTGGAAACGCTTATTCAATCGGCTTTAAGACCTTTATATAAGACGACGAAGACGAAAAATATAATCACGTTTGTATGTAACTTATGTACAGAAACTTAGAAGCAATTAAGAATTACCTGGTTGTCTGTCTTAACAGGCTTATTACCGGCACCTGACTCGGTGTTAGAGGGCTTAGCCTTACCAGCAACAGCCTGTTCGAGACGAAGGTATGGAATCCTGATTAGGCAAGGCCCACAATTTGGGCGTAGTATTAAGTTTGTCATTTTTTTCATTCAATCCACTAATCCTAGGACAAAATGCTTTTTTTCTTTATGACCCTGTACCCTGACATGTATGTACCCTGTATCTTTTTCGGTGACTCTGATATCGTATACAAAATAACACAAGGATCGCTTTAGTAGTAAGAACGTGATAGCTCAAAATAACTCAGATTCGTATTGATAATTAAAATAAAATATTTCCAAATCGTTGTCGTCTCGTCTACATTAAAATACCGAGACGAATCAGCATTTTAAAGGCATGAATAAAATGTAAGTATAAATGTAGGTATATGCTTATATACTAATACGTGTTTATTTGAACCAATGCACATTACAATTTTTCTTTATACAAATATTTACATACATATATTAAGTAGGCACATATAACGTTTGGCCATTAAACGCAACGTGTGTTTCACGAAAGCTAAACTCAGTTTTATTTATAGTTGTTTTTATTTGTGTTAAATATAATTTGTGACATAATTAAATTTATTTATTTATAAGTGTATAAATATAGGAAAGCGCTAAGTAAGTATACACTCTCATTGTTTTGTTTATTTATTTTGATTTACCAACATTAGTTCCACCTTTGACGACCCTGACTTGCTTGAGCTATTGCTTATACTCCCCAACCCATCTTTATGAGCAATATATATTTCCTTCCCTTTCTATCCTCCCTTTTATGTCAATATACTCTAAATTTTACCAACTAACTCCCACACTGCCCGGATAACGGCAATAGGCTGCCCTCCTATTAGCCGGTATTCCGTAAGGCCGTGGTATGTCACTGGCAAACCCCTGGTCCATGTGTGCCTAAGCATGGCTCTCCCACGTTTAAATATATAAAATTCCCCGTAATCGTTACTGCGTTATGGCCTTATGCCTGGATGCAATTAAAAAAAATATGACTACCGATGTCTAGAACACAGTCTATACATGTAATATATGTATAACATTTATTTACAAAACATTAGAAACACATATTCAACAAAAAGCACATGTGTTAAAGATCTATTTATACAAGCGGACAGAGGTATGTGTTTAATCTATGGTTAATTGACCTGTTACTTACCTGGCCAGTTGATCTAGTTGTTTAGTGATCTTCACTGCTGAGCCGAAGGCCGTGTCAATAATTCCCTAACGAGATAACAATTTGTGTGATCCAGGTTGTCCCGAGTATAGGTATTCTACCTGTCCGTTGTTTCTATGTTTTTTTAATTATTATAAATAAAAGTAATAGTTTATAACACGCTTTATAGTCGTAGGTATTTCTTCAGAATAATTAATTTAACGGCATTGGCAACGCCTTATGTATCTTAATTGAATTTTGATGCCAACTGTTGTGTGAGTTTAAAGTCATGCGAGTCGGAATATATGCTCATTCTTTTTTTAATGCGCGAAGAATAAACGTATTAAATTACTTGTATAGTATTGTATGGAATAACTTGTTCGATATCAATCTATGGTTTTGGACACATTTTTGGATTTTATGACCAAGTAAGTAGTGTAATGTTTACTATTTTCCGTACTTACTTTGGATATTGCTTATATACTTAATAATTATCTCACGTTTGTACCCAAAGACGCGCAGAAAATTTGCCAAAAATAATTTGGTCCCACTTACGTAATAGATATAGACAGTGTCCGGTTACTGATACACTGTCTTATAAATAAACTCTTTCACTTTTTAAGATATCCACAAAAAGGTATGTTTTTCTATTCTACTTCACTGTGAACCACACTGCTGAGCCTACCTTGTCAGTTGAAGATATAATCATTTTATAATAATACTAACGGACCCGACAGACGTTCCATCCAGGGCGCCACCCAAACGCATACAAAAAAAAACATTCAAATCAGTCCAGCCGTTTAGGGGGAGTTCAGTGGCATTCACACGTACAGTAGAATTATTTACATGAAGATAAAAAAGTAAAAATCACGTTTTATTTTTTACGAAGTGTAATATAATATATTATATTATATATTATGACTTGCATATATTAAGACTCCTTAAAACAAACCAAATAAGCCTACGGAGAGCTGGAAGTGAAATGATTGAAATTATGTTGCTCGTATGAATGATTTGACATGCCTGTCTAACATTTGACTGGCCTGTTGGTCTAGTGGTTGGTGACCCTGACTGCTAAGCCAGAGGTCGTGGGTTCGATTCCCACCCAGGACAAATATTTGTGTGATCAGTACGATCATTTGTTCTGTGTCTGGATGTAATTCAGCTGTCTGGTTACGATACTTTACACATTGAGTAAAAATATATATAATAAACATTGAATAAAAATGTCAAGTTAATAAATTATATTATTAGTCGTAGATACAAATTTTAATATAGAACTGATTAAATAACGTCACACAATGTGACAAAAAGCAATGTGAAATTGGGCTTGCCTATTTATTTTAAAGTATCATTTAGTATTCATCTACCATATAGTGTACACACATACGCTCACGCCTGTATTTACTATATATATTCATATTAAATAAAATACACAACATAACTACTTTGTTGACAAGAAATTTAAACCAGGATCTACTAGAAAATTTCTTTTGCAATATACGTTGAAATGTAGTGCGTGCGTATAAATAATTTAACCCTAAATACACTCAGAGAATTAAACAGGAGAAGAACCTTCAAATATTGTTGACGTGGATTCCGTAATAAACCGCTTTATACAAGCCTCATAAACAGTCTATAATAATACAAGTAAAGAGGCAAAAATATATGTTGCTGTTGATATGTAATGAAAAAAACATAGCAGATTTTTTTAAACTGTCACACATGTATGCAGTTAGTGAGCACAATAGCTCCAAGTAATCAAGGAGACGGTCACCTTAATATCCATTGGAGGCATTATACGAGTTTGTAGATGAGGTTTGCGTGGTAATTCAAACAATGATAAATAAGCCATACCAAATCATCATATCATACCATATCGAAACGTTTGAAGGATACATAAACAAATTTCAAATATATGTTGTTATTTTTCCCAACATATATTTGAAATTTGTTTAAGCTTTGAAACAGAAGTAGTAAATAAATTTTCAAATCATTATTATAAACAGCTGGTGCACTAATGTAAACAATACTAAAAGGCAAAACAGATATATATATACATATGTAATATTAATGCTACAAAAATACCAGCGTTTAATTATTATAATTCACATAATAAATGAAGATTTTTTTTAAACTTTAGTGCTTTTTAATAAAATTGTCTTAAATCTATATGATATGACATATGATGCATTAGTTCTATTTAGCGGGCTAGATGTGAGAAACGCAGGGCCATCTCTGCGCTTGGCTACTCACATTTCATCTTAAGCTTATATTGTTTGCTTATATTGTATCTATAGTTTTCTTAATTCGCCGCCAGCTATCGTCGAGACAACATAGTTTCGTACTATATTGTATATTATTATATGTATTGTTTGCTATTGTCTTTACTAAATATTGCTAAATTGTTTTCCTTCATTTTCATAATTTATTTAAATCATTATTCATGTGAATCCATTTTCAAATAATGTATCAATTACACAAAAATATTTCAGTATACGATACATTTGGGTAGCTTATTATATATTCTAAGTGCCTTTTCTAATAAGTTTTTATTAAATATTGTTTTTATCTTGTGTACAACGTATTTTAGAAAGTATCAATAAATCTTTCAATCTTTATTTGCGAACAACAATGTTCTTATTAAAACTTCAAAAAGTCTCAACTTAGTAGCGTTTTCCAGACATTAAATGAATAAATACTACTGTGGTATAATTAAACAATATTATATCATGCTAAGTACAAAGGTATTTATGACATTTTACATATTTTACTGTCCTCAATATTATGGCGTATCAAAACAGCTTTTTTCTTTGTTATGTATCACTGTCACCGTGTTAACGTTTAGGTTTATTACTTTTGTTATTTTTGTAAAAGGCATGTAATAAGTTATTTGTGTTTTGCTTCAATGTATTCTTTAACTGAATCTAATTTTACATTATTCATTATAAAACTAAAAGCATTTAAAAATAAGCATCAATATTATGATCGAATATTCCATTGATTCAAATGCTATTCAATACTTTATGTTTCCTCACGATCTCCAAAGTTTCGTTAAACAAACTGAAATTTTAAAATAAAATACATGTTATATTTTCAATAAAATATGTTTATACTCATATCTATACTGTTATTCTTAATTTAAAGAACAAGAGACGGAGGACAGGACTATGAATATAAAACGAGTATGGGGTGTAACGACAATATTATTTCTACACAAATCAAAATGAATGTATTCTCTATAAAAAAAAGTAAGTTTTATATTCATACCTATTCATACAAAGAAGTTAAAACACAATCCTTTTAAAACTTTTCTATTTTATTATTGCTTGTGTTCATCTCAACAGAAAGTATATTAAAAATCGAAATCTACAGAGTTAAAGTTCATAAATCAAAGTATTGTTTATATATATTTTTTTGTGAATTATGGGATATCATTTCAAGGTACTATATACACGTTGAAAATCGCGTTTTAGCCTGGCTCACAAATATCATATATGTATGTATAATGGCAGTGAGAGGATGTTATATTTAATGAAGTAGGGCCTACAACTGTCCGAATTCCATTTTGGCCGATAATTTTGATACATTCATTTGGCAACAAATAAGTGATCATTATTTCACTATAACATAATGCCGTATCGTAACCAGGAGTATGGCTACGCGTAGTAGGCTGACAGCGCTTTTTTTCCATGTGCGTTTTCCAGTTGATGTGTATGTCTATAGTTATACAATGTAATTTGAATGTATCTACGGTTTTTAATTGCGTGTTATTGTATGTTGTGTCAATGTATATGGGAGTGTTTTTATATGATCTAAATGTGATAGTTTTTGTTTCGTTATAGTTTATTTCTAAGTTATGGCCGTTGAGTCAATGATTTACTGTCTAGAGTTTCCTGAAGTATTAGTGTTGGTTTTGTCATAAATAACATTATCTTGTCATAAACGAGTAAGACTGGTGTTTGTTCCTTATTTAGTTCTTTTGGCAAGTCGTTGGTGTATGTCAGAAATAGTACACAACCCAACACGCTGCCAGTGGGATATTAAATTTTTTTTAGATCGTCCTTTTTTACCTGATTTGTGTTGGAGTGGTCGAAATGGTCAATTTGAACCATTTGTGATCTATTTTCCAAATATGATTTAAACCATGTGCAGGCTGGGCCGCGAATACCAGAACTGTATAGTTTATGTAAAATAATATCGTACAGTACTTTATCATACGCTTTCGTCATGTCAAGTAATACTGCCAGTACATGTTTCTTGTCATTTATATGTTTAAGGGCAGTCTGAATATACTTATATAGGTACTGCTTGATTTTCAATAGCCGTTTTGCGGGGTTGTAGGGGTCTGCCTTTTTGGGTATCGGTTTGATTAATGATATTTTCAATGGGGCTTTATGGTAAGTTCCGCCGCGCATGAACACTGCAAAAGTGCTGTCCGCCTTTTAGAGTGGGAGAAAGGGCAGAGAGGAATAAGCGAACGGAAAGCAAGGAGAGGACAGAGGGGAAGGAAAAGGGGTTGGTAACCTCACTCACTCGGCCACACAATGCAAGCATTGCTTAACAGTTTTCCTGCGAGGGCGTGGTATTACTCCAGTCGAGCCGGTCCATAAGTGCAGAAGCCTGGCTCTCCCACGGCAAAACGAATTCAATAGAATATTTGATTGATTCGAGTGGGAATGTTTTAGATGGAATTGGAGGGATCTTATCTATGCCGCAACTATGTTCTTTTTTAATTAAGCGGGTTATGACAATTATGTCTTTTCAGTCTAAAGGACGCAAGCACATTTGTGAGTTTAGTGAGGGTCAAGCTAGCGCGTTGTTTTTGTTGGTGTTATTTGTGTCCATACCGACAGTAGTAATATAATGATTGAAAATATCGCAAATAGTTGTTGGAAATTTTACAATGTGGCTGTTAATTTTTAGTAAAGTATTTAGTGGAGCCTTTTTTGGTTGTTATTCCACTTGTATTGTGGTTTACTAAACTCAAGTTTATAGATACTTTTTTACACTACATTTTAGTTTGGCTAATTTTGTTATAACATTTACGTATAATGTAATTACCAGTTACATTTAGGAAGGCATTTAATTTTCTTGTGTGTACATGATTTTCTAAGACCGGTGGTGAGCCAACCTTTTTGGGTTTATTATTTAATTTTAACTTTTGTATCTATATATCGGTGTTGGAAAGTTGATTAATTAATTTATTTGCCTAATTTAATTGTTAATCACAATCTATATAACAACTATGAAATCAAAAGCTATTTATAATGAATTAATTACTTGTTATCATAGTTCAACACTTAATCTAAAACACCACGTGTGCGTCATGACTTTGTATAAATACGAGCCACAGTTCAAGCACAAGGCCCCGTCCGACAATTCACGAAACACTACTCCCAAACTTACTTCGACACTGCCACCACACACAAAAACCCACTAGTGGCAGCCGCAGCGAACTACATACCATCTACCATATCTCGCAAGCGCCGACCGAGGCACGTCCTCGGGGAGCCAGACGATGAAATAACAGAGGCACATATCGCTGCGCTCGCCGCACACTCCTCAAGCACCAACACACCACGCAGAGGACCACGTTTCCGTCCCAGACGGAGGGGCAGACACAGACAACCAAGACACACCACCGCACACAACGGTTCTCACAAAACCCCAAACCCTATCCCCATCCCCACCATCCTAAACACAAACCCCACAACCATCCTTGGTAGAGAGCTAACGCTCACCAACACCAACAGACACACTACCTACATGGCTTACAACTAAAGACCATTAAAAAAAAAAAAATCACAAGGCATTCTCGATCGAGCTGTCTGACCGTTCAGATCTATGTACAACTGATGGCAAAAACTAAAATACATCTTTAATTAGTTTTACTGTTGTCTTTATTAACCATTAAAATGGAAAACCAGTGCAATGTAGAAAATGACGTCAGCACTGTTGACGTCACGCTTTTTAAAAACAACCCACCCGTTGCTTCTCCGTCATATATGTATTTTAAATAATTTAGTCAGTATACTGATAAATATATTGATATTGGTTTATTATTTAGTGTATTATAAAGTGTTTAGACTTTATTTCTTTTGTAATACCCTTATGATCAGACCGGTCCCTTATTAGTAAAGCCAGCATCCGAGTCTTCGATGCTGGCTTTACTAATAAGGGGCATTTAGTTAGTGAAGAGTAAATCAATGCTCTATAAAATTTATGAAAATACAATTTAATTTTGGTATATCTATGGCTCTAAATTCTAATATTAATTAAATAGTACAATCGTTTATTTCTCACCTCTCGACGTATTCTAATATATTCCGTCGATTTGCATATTAAGGTATGCTCGACAAACTCGCTACCGTTCATCTCTGAAAATAAATCTTCTATGATAGAAATCGGGTATTGTTCATCTTTATTTACTTTACTTAGGTTAACCTGATTATCGGCACATAGATGATTTCCGTTGAGTTTCACGATCGGTACGACTACAATATATATATTTTTTTAATTGTAACCGTCTGTAGTCTCGCAAATAAATGGGTAAAAGTGCTGCAGCTGTATCTAGTTCCATCTGCAACTTTTTGCCTTCAATAGTTACGTCAATCATAAACTTGTCTGAACCAATTATTTTGACGGCATTGATATCGAAAATGTTTGCATCATCAGCGAAGTTCGGTTCTCCCACCTTGTGTGCTGTATTCTGTTTAAATACCTGTAGGTAAACACGAGCTAAATGTCCTGTCTTTGCACATTTAATGCAATCAGTGTTAACGTGTCTGCATTTATAGGCTCTGTGATTAGCATCACCACATCGGAAACATCTTCCTTGAATATCTTTGAATTAAGTGATTTGGTTTTGTAGTGGTTTCTCCGGGGATTTGCCTTTATTGTGGCGGTTTACGGGTACTTGGTTGTTTGGATCTTGTTAGTTTATCATGAAGTCAATGTCAACTTTAACTATTACTGTTGCTGTTGCCATGTATACTATTTACTTAAATGTACTTATATTGTTGTCTTGCAATATTTTCGTTCTAATTTTGCCCTCTCGGACTCCTCTGATAAATTATAGCGATAAAAAGTTCTAATTTAGCGACTTTTGCAATGATCGCAGATGAACTCACAATCGTGTGCTACATCTTTCAATTCTGTATTGTAAATTAGCTACGGTTTCATTTACAGCTTGTATACGCATTATAAACTTATGACGTCATGCCCATAAGCTAGGTTTAGAACCTATGTCAGCAAATCTACTAGTATCAAATTTTATTTGTGATTGATATTCCTGTACACTTACAGAAGTCTCATGCCCGTTCATGTAACTCTGGACTTAGGGAACTGAGTAGTACGCAAGTCATCATATGGTTCTCATTGCAATTTGTCTTTTGTAAATACGTTTTCAAGCGTTTCACAAAATTATTGAACCTTTTCGTTGGTCTCTGTAGGGCTCGTGCTCGCTATCGGAGCAGGTGGAGAGGAGTCATGAGTGCATGCAGTTGAAGTTCTTGTTGGCCGTAGATTGTGTAATAATACCTTTAAGTTTGCGATTTCTTGTATTACCCCGGTGTAGGTCAATCTCTTTTTGGGGGTTTTTAGTGATAATTTCATTTTTTTCTTGTATGGTGTCGAATTTTTCATTTTAAGTGACGTTAGTCGTGAATCGTATTCGATATCCTAAATTTCTCTCAAGGTTTGTAAGTAGTTGGATAGTTTTGTTAATCGATCTTTAATAACACTTACTGAATGTTTGAGTGTACTTAAATCTCTTTCCGTTGTCGCCATTAATAAGTTATATGTAGTAAACGATTTTATTTCAAGTATATCAATGAATGACAAGTGACACAACATTCAAATAAATTGTACTTCCTTGACGTGACATACACTATGCTATTAGCAAAGGAAGAGGTACATGTCCAATAGTTTCTATGTTTAAATTTAATAGGAAATGCTCGACTAGATGAAGCTTATTGCCTATACTTTTTATATTCTGAAAGATAACATTTAGTTCAGTATTGAAATATATAGTTACGAGCGGTATCACCTTTTGTTGACATCAACGCTGCTGGTTATGACTGCCATGGTGTTGTTGCTATCTAAACTAGTTTTGCGGTAACTGTTTTCTGTATCTGGGTTAAGGCTGGGTATTATTTACCATTTATATACAGTTTATTTTTTAATATAGCATGGTTACCATTTTGTCTAGCTATTTTCGGATTTTGTCACCAGTTCGTAGCGATTTTTTTACGCTTATCCATAAACATTCCAACAGCTAGTCCTAAGTTCTGAAAGTCTTAAGTTTTCTATAACGTAATGTAATGATAGGCTGTAGAGATACGGTCAATAAGGGCGTTTTAAGTTTCGTGGTGTACTTGAGAGAAGCCTATAGAATACAATTTTTCTCGATTTTTTGAAATTGTAGTTGATGTTTAATTTGTTCTATATTTTTGTTAATTGTGTTATTTTTTTCTTTTATTTGTT
The DNA here is from genome assembly GCA_947561695.1 of Tyria jacobaeae. Classification (NCBI taxonomy): domain Eukaryota; kingdom Metazoa; phylum Arthropoda; class Insecta; order Lepidoptera; family Erebidae; genus Tyria; species Tyria jacobaeae. The sequence continues at coordinate 5,501,135 of OX387236.1, read as the reverse complement.
CTTATTCTATCAATAGGTTTAAGTGGTATGAATTCTACTTGATTTGGAAGTTTTGATGAAAGATTGTCTATTTCGGTTTCAATCGTTATTTTAACATCTTCTCGAAGTGAGAATAAAAAAATAGGCGTGGAGCTAAATCTGGGCAGATAAACTTCACAATACCCTTCAATATTCACCTGCCTATCAGGTGGCCAAGGCTTGCAGGAGTTTCCGAAGGCTTCCTTATTAGGGTATCCCGGGTCCCCTACGATATGGCCACTGACGGAAAACCGTGTAGTTTTAGTCGGTTTAAGTTCGACAAATCATCTCAATCTGAGCTCCGATGAGGTAATGACCCGTGGGGGTTTCCACAAAAAAAAAAGTTAATTAAACTAACCCCTAGACTACTAACTATCCACTACAAACAAATTAAACGAAAACCGTAAGATAATAAGACTGATGATTTATAAGCGTGCCAGTTGAGAAAATAAGCGTGCCACGCAGCCGAATGCAGTCGCTTACTTGTGCCTCGCATTTATTTTTTAATAAATAGCTTCTTTAAATTTATTTCTTATTTAATGTGATAAGCTTAGGTTATCTGAAAAACAACTACAACCTTATATTTAGATTACGGAGAAGAAGCGGGTGGGTTGTTTTCAAAAACCGTGACGTCAGCAGTTCTGGCGTCTTTTTCTACATTGCTCTGGTTTTCCATTGTAATGGTAAATAAAGACAACAGTAAAACTAATTAGAGATGTATTTTGTTCTTGTCAACACTTGTACATAGATCCGATCGGTCCGACAGCTCGAGTGAGAATGCCTGAACTGTGGCTCGTATTTATACAAGGTGATGACGCACACGTGTTGTTTTAGGTTAAGTATTGAACTATGATAACAAGTAATAAATTAATTATAAAATAGATTCTGATTTCATAGTTCTTACATAGATTGTGATTAACAATTAAATTAAGCAAATAAATTAATTATTATAAATAAATAATGATATGCTCTATTTAAGCAGTTGCGGCGATATATGTATATGTACATTCAAGATATTTAGTTTATTTATGTTGTATTTTTAGCAACTGGTTTTCTGTGCCCGCGATCGGTAGTTTATTCTAGAAACTATTGAATGTATGTATTTGTTATGGTGAAATATTATCTGTTTAGCGATTTCGGATTTTGATAATGTGTCTATCAAAAAATGTTGTTGTTAGTAACTCCAAAAAGTATACAAACCGATTTCAATCGCCTATTATAAAATCTTTCTACGTTTTTTAGCTGGAATATTTTCTTGAAGTTTATTCACGACCAACGTACAACGATTTCAATTTAAAAATAAAGGCTTGTAAAAAAAAAAAGTTTTGCAAATGCATGGACAATGACAATGATTTTGTGTAACTTGTACCTATTTTTCATCTGTCATTCCTTCTGAGAAGAACATTTTCATAAAGTTTTTCTGGGACTAAACTGGAAGCATACCTTTCCACTTGAAAATAAAAGAGAACCTCTTCGTTTTTTTGTTAGAAAAATATTATATTACTTACTAACATTTTTTTTTTAATAATAGGCACTAAAAATATGTAATGGGTCACACATCACCAGTATTCTTGTTCATACCTCCAGCAAAGCTAAATGCTTGTGTTGGCAGTGGGTTTACTTACGTTTGTGGTGGGTGGTGGGTGTGCCAGAATTAGGTTCAAACCATAAGTTTGCTATTACTACACCACCTTAACTTGTAACTATGTTCATAGGATTTATATTATTTCGTAAGGAATTTTAGTCTCCCTACTTGTAGAGAATCTCTGCTTCGATTTGTTATGAGAGCATTCTGGAGGCTTTTTGTTTTATTATACTCTTGCGGTAGTTCCATCTTAAGCAAATCAGAATTCAATCATGGGACCCCTGGCCAATTATGAATACGTTTTTAAGTTGCACGTTTTTACGATCGATAGTATTGCGTAAAATATCGTCATATTTTTGTTAAAGTAAAATTTTGTACCTACATACTTGTCGTTCCCAGCTATTGGCAGTCCTCCACACTTGAAGGTCGTTTTTTTTTACGGGGTGGAATATCCTCATGGATGCCCTTCGCCCTCCCCAATGGGCGTCGGACTCGTACTGACTAAAATCCACCCGGTGTTCCTCTTCTTGCCAATGATAGGGGCGAGAATCACAATTGTATTCTTCCGCCACCCCCGGGGCGTGACCCGTCTCACCCAAGACGGGTCTCGTCACCCTTCGGTCGCAGTCTTCCAAGAAGCACGCACGGAATACTACGTGCTGCCTCTTAGGCCTGTAACTGATCGGACGACGAATTCCCCAAAATCGTCGCCCGCAGGCCACTTTCTAGGGTGGCCGGAGATCGATGAATGCCCTCAGGCGACCGGTGCCCCTTCTGCGGGCACAGAGAGCTGGATGAGCCATGCGGTCTCTCACCCGTTCCGCCGCTTCCTTTGAGAATATCACCTCCTCGCAGAAGGAAGCGACGGCGCTCCATGCGCTCTCGCTCCGAACCATGGACGGAACCAAGGTCGGAAGCGAGAGACTACCCGCAGAACCAATTGCCGCGACAATACTATCCCCAAAAAATATTTTCTGAAACACAAATATTTATTTACTCTTCGGGTTAATTTAGAATATATTTTATTTAGGAACATACCGTTAATTAGGTACACATTTTCTTCATGTTATTCATCAACCGAGGTAAGTACATATAACAGTAATTAGCTTCCTGCGGTTAGTATAATTTAAATAAGCTAGTTGTTAGTTTACGTAACTTACTTACTCTTATACAAAATAGAAAATGAACAGAAAGTTTTTTCTCACAGTTTTTACATTTGCTTACAAGTAAAGAACCGGTTTTATAGAAACCGGTCCTCCATTACCTAAATAGTACTATTTTATTTATTATCCTTGTTGACAAAACGAGGACAGCTGTTAAAGAATTAAAAAATAATTTACTATTAGTTAGAATGAGGCAGGATAAGCTAACACAATCTATAGGTTTATTGATGTTACAAGAAAAAAAGTATCATATTTTTAATTTATATAGTTAAAAGATAAGATGTCTTAAGTCTCACTCCGCACTAATTATATTGTACGGTAGGTTTATAAACATTAGGCTTGTGGACTATGTCAAGATAGACACAAGTGACGGCCTATTGTCTTATTTAATACCCCACTGGTCATCACCTTACCGGAGCTAACGGTGAAGTTATAAGTCGTCGTCGAAATCGTCCCAATTAAAATTCTACTGTCTGTCAACACTCCATTGTTGGGTCAGATTTATGGACTACATATTACACATTCCTTATAATTCAAAATGCAAGAAATGCCTTTTTCAAGAAAAGCTGTGGGGACTGAAGAAGAAAAGAAACAAAAAAAGAAAAAAAAAGAGGACTTCAAGAAAAAAATTAAAGATGAACTTGGAGTTATTATCAACAGACCGCGCCAAGGAAGTGGAAATTCAAATGACGGAAACACTAAGAAGTTTTTTTTTGCTAATTATACATGTGCTACTGTAACTGGGGTCAAAGAAGAACTTATTAAGAGGTTTTATATAATTTTGCAGACACTTGCTCGGCAATTACGCAAAGTCCGTGGCAGAATTTTAAGTACAGGAGTATAATCGGTATTACATGCCTGCTTCTGTACATAAAGTGTTGATACATGGATCAAATATTATCACACATCATGCTTTGTTACCATTGGGACAGCCTTCAAAAGATGCCCAGGAAGTGAGAAAAAATAATTATAAGTATTTCCGTTTACACCATGCGAGAAAGTGCTAACGACGATCTTCGACGAACGAGGACGTTATGCCTTCCAGTCCAGTTAGAGTTGATCTAAAGCACGAAAAAAAAATGGAATTGGAAGACGAGGCTAAAGCACTTTCAAGGTCAAGACTAGAAGAACAAAGAGTTGCAATAGCTTTCGTTATTTTTCACTAGTATCCACAAAGTTTTCTATACGATAAAAAATTGATTTAGTTTACATGTTTAAGTTAGTGGTTTGCTACATATTTTTGTAGCTTTAATTTTTTATTATTATAACGATAAAATTTTCAGTGCCCTACTCAAGTTGGGCTTCCTTTAGCGAAGTGAGATTATCCTGTTGCAGAAATGTTCCTGTTTTATAATGATAACAAACCAAGCAGTGACAATTGCTGGCTATACCTTAACATGATCATAGTCGTGATTGCATAGGTAGATATATCACTTCCGATATTTTGCAATTTAAAAAATATATCACAAATAATTGTATTTAATGTCGGTGTATATTGCATAATATTGTGGTGGTGGTTTCTTTTATTGGCGGCCGGACGCCAGCCTGGCAAAGGAGGAAGGTGAATAATAGATATTCAGCTAGCCAAACAAAGCATTGGCAAAACTAATGATGTCAATTGCAATTTGTCTACTTTGCAAAATTAGTAAGTTCGTTGCATTATTTGTCAGCTTAGATCCCGTCTGTTTCTTCTTAAGCTTTTGATTCCTATTTACATGCGACACTACACAGAAATTGGTATTAAAACACTGCACTGTATGTTTTTTAACTTATTAAATTCACATTAATTGGAAATTTTATTTGATTGCTTATTAATAAAGTTTATGTAACATTAGTATACCTTTAACATTAGTTCTAATATTGATTCAAACAAACGGGCGCACGATGAACAGGTAAATTAATCTTAAAAAAGAAAAAGGTGTCATGGATCCGACAATATCTTGAAGACATTCAACACGGCTATTTGGAGGGCATAGATAACAAATCATTATGTGTAATTTGCTATGTCGAACTATCAAACGAATCAATTAAATAAAATTGGAACTAAAACAACCTGACTACAAAGAATAGCCAAGAGAGTTCTTAGCAAATACGAAGAGGGAGAGTAAAATGATAGGAAATAAAATATGGAGTCTATTTTTTCACCCGGAACTCAAGCTCATAATCTGGTCCTGGCTTCTTATGAAATTTCATAATTAATTGCCAAATCCGGCTATCCACATGTTATTAGTGATAACATAATAATTCTGTCGCTAAAAATTGCATCATCCCGAGTGTTCGAATACAAAACAGCAAAGCTAAGTAAGTCAGTTAGCGTTATCGAATAAGACGATAAAGCGTAGCATTTTGGATATAGCAGATGCCATTGAAAAAACAGTCATAAGCCATCTGAAATCACGTCATTATTTTTCCTTGCAAATCGATGAAAGTACAGATATATCCGAAAATGCCAATCTGATATGTTATGTACGATATCATTTTGAGAATACTTTTATGAAGAGTTTTTTTTTTTTTTGTAAATCTATGCTAACACGAACGACAGCCGAAAAATTATTAACTTGATGAATGATTATATCAACAAAAATAACATTAAATAGAAGAAACATTAAATAGTGTATGGGATTGAGTTTATCCAAATTTAAAAGTTGTAGCGCCGGAATGTGTATGGACGCACTGTAGCATTCATAGAGAGGCATTGGCTGTCAAGAAAACTTGCCTTTACTGTGAGGTGCGATGACTCTCAAGAGGCAATGTCATAAAAAGGCTTAGTGAATTAAAAGAAAAAGTAAAAGTTTTTTAACATCCCCAACAGCCAGAGATGTAATATTTGAATTCAAGGACAGATTTCATGATGTTAACTGGTTGACAAAAGTGGCTTACATATATGATACTTTTAATTTTTTTAATAATCAAAACATAGCACTGCAAAGTAACAATTTTAAAATATTTAAAGTGCAAGACAATGTGGAAGGTGCAAGAAAAAAGCTTAATGTGTGGTCACAACGCGCGGAAACAGGGAACTTCGAAGCATTTAGTAATTTAAGTGAAAAATCTATCTAAACTCAAATTAAAGAACATTTATTACGGCTTTAGAGGAATCTTCAAGAATATTTTCCTGCAATCGACAGCAACGAAGCATGGATAAGAAACCCATTTACATCCAAGTTAGATTCCGAAACTAATTTGTCAGATTCAGATGTCGATTCGTTAATTAAACTGTCAACTGACACAGCACTCAAAGATATATTGGACACAAGACCATTGATAGATTTTTGGTTATCTTGTCGTCAAAAATACACAAAATTGCTCATAAAGAAATAACTTATTGAAGTGATAACTTTCTAAGGCGCGGTGAGCACTTTTTGGGTAAAAAAGAATCATAGAACTCGCATCATCATCATCTAACGCTTTCATTGAGCTTGATGAGATTGAGCTTATGAGCGAATGAGATGTTTACTGTGTATAATATGTGTACTTTTTGGGTGAACAAACTTGCAGGATTTTCCGCGAACTTGGATTCTTTCGGTAAACAATAAGCAGCAGCTCCATACTTCGCCCTAAAATTTTGTGGCTAAATAAGCGATACCAAAATATGTGGTATTACTAAAACATTTATACTATTAATAAATGTGTATTATTTAACCTAATGGAACCAGCTTGAGTTTAAAGGTATGAAGTGGGTCACGAAGGGGTAGTGTGAAAATTACCGGGCCATGGCAGAACAATGTTTTTTTCTATTCAATTTGGTTGTTTTTCTATTCAGTTTTTTTACTTACCCTCTCGTAATGTATTAAATAAAAAAAAACGAAAGACAGTCGACTTTTATTGTTGGCAGAAACCTGACTATAAAATAAAAAAAAAACAGCTTCTATCTATATATACATATATATATACATATACATATATTTATGCGATAGGGGGCAAACGAGCAGACGGGTCACCTGATGGTAAATGACTACCGCCGCCCATGGACACCCGCAACTCAAGAGTCACAAGTGCGTTGCCGTATATTTATAAAATGTCACTTAATTTATTTCAGATTTCAATATGGAGTCGAGTTTAGGAGTTCTAAACGACGCATACGAGGACACAGAAATCGAGAATCAACCTGATATAAACTGTAAAGTAGAAACAGAAGTACCTTACACAAGTAGAACACAGAATAGTACGATAAGAAGAAAACAGAATCAAAGAGAAGAAGAAGTAGAGGATTTTGTATGCAGGTTAAAAGGTCATGCTTTTAACAGCGTAAGAGAGAAAAAAACGAAGAAGTTTTGGAGAAGACAATCATTAAATGCTGTTGAAAATGATTGCAGCACTGAGAATCCGTTGTGAGTAGACTGTTTTTATTCTTGTTTTAAAAATATCGGGACCTTTTCTACACAATGCTTTCTATACCAAAGATAATTAAATAATTAGATTTTTTTTTTCTGAATACTTGTACAAAGCAACCATATGCGTATTTTTAATTTAGTCCCCTTAAGTGCCGTCATCCAGGCACTTTGGGATTTTTTTAGGAAGTTTGGATTTATATGGAGAGGTAAAAGAAGGATAGAAAGAGGGGCTAGGACACCGATGTCTTACTAAAGCTGTTCCCGGATCCCTCCTATTTGAAGCGCAGTATGGCCCACCGTGTTTTGTTTTAGTTGGACCGATTTCGGCACCAAAAACCCCGGTGGAATAACGGCTCGAGAGGTTTTCGTAAATTTCGTAGATTCGTAGTTCGTAAATTGGTTATATAGATGGATTGGCGAGTATATGCAATATATGTATATAACTCTCACTGTCTGGTGCCGCGAGATCTAAGCCCCTAAACTACCCTTTCGGACATAAGTGTAGGCATGTATGAAAAAAAGATTCTGTACCAACTTATTTTAGTTGGTATAGAATCTTTTTTCATGCATTTGAAAATCTTTAATTTACAAATGTATTTAGTTCATGGGTATGACTCCCACCCAGGACAAATATTTGTGTGATGAGCTCGATTATTTCTTCCCGTGTTTGTAGAAATATATATTGGGCAGGCTCGACCGGAACGATACCACGGCCTCACAGAAAACCGGTTCTGAATTATTGCATTTCCCCGAATTGAGTGAGGTTTCCGGAGGCCCACTTCCCCCTCCCTCCTTTTCTCTCCCCTCATCTCCTTTCTCCTCTTTCCCATCTCCTCATCCCTCCTCTCTTCTTTCTGCCCCCTGCCCTCATCACCCTCAAAGGCGGGCAGCGCTCTTGCGACTCTTGAGTTGCAAGTGTCCATGGACGGCGGTGTTACTGGTCCATCAGGTGACCCGTTTGTTCGTCTGCCCCCCTATAGTATAAAAAAAAAATCTGCATTTTGGTTACCATAATACACGTTCTGCTTAGTTTGGCATCAGTCGGCCCTTTTATAAGATGTGTGGAGTTATTATTATTATTGTCTATATTTTACTTAAAATATAAAATGAATTACATTTCTAAATATATTTAAAATATATATATGTATTTAAAAATTTAAAAAATAGTGTCCCACTGGTATCGGGTACAGGGACTAAGCTACCGGTGGTTACCGGTACCGAACGAGCCGTATTATTTTTTTTTTTATTAAATCCCCATGCACACACTTTTATGAATCTAATGTTTAATAGCTTATATTACTCCTCAATGAATACTCTATAAAAACTTACAAACAAGCTGTTCCGCTACATTAATATAGATTACACGTACATGTCGTACACACTCGTATATGGTGAAATTGTTTTATTTTGTGTAAGTGGCCGAATGCCGAAAAATTGTACATTTGATTTTAATTAAAAATGTATTATATTTGCTGTGTGGTTAGCGCTGGAGTAGAATAGGGCCACCCTATCTCTTCCCGGGGGTCGTTCGTAAAAGGCGACTAAGGGATTGGACTGTTATCTATCAGACAGTCCCGGTTAATTGCAATAGGCCCCGATTTTTAACCAACTAGTTTGTGTGAATTGACAGTAGAAGTATGTAAGGATAATTAAGAAAACTCTTTTCTTAGCGTGGGTTTAAATTTTATAAATGTAATTATTATGAATATTCCTATCGAATTCATTATTTATTTGGCCTGGCCCATTTTATGAAATAGTTCTCCACATCTGGGAGTAATCAATTCGTTCTTCTGGTCCTTTCGCTCTATTTTGTGCAAACATTTTGTAATGCCTTATCGTGTTTCAATAGCAATATTGATTTATAGACTTTATATTCTGTGTAAAAGAAATTTCTCGTATTGCTCTAATACTTTGTGTAGGCGCGCACACTTGTTTTACCTTTTTTAATATTACTAATTCTAATATGTATTTTATTGTTATATTGAAGAATTGTGTTAAATTAAAATTGTTTTTTTGGGCAAATAGGTCTTAATAAATATAATAAGTTAAGTCCGCCATTTCTACCGCAAGGACATGGAAATGTTATGATGTTGGCTTTATTAAAATAAAAACAATTTAACATACAGTTTCATACAGTTGACAATACAATTTTAACCCCCAACGAATAAGAGAGCCGTTATAAGTTTGTAGTGTGCATAATTCAGCTGCAAAACAGTCGTCAACGAATTCTGTTCGAAGTCTGAAGTCTTTTTTCATTTAAAAGGTGAAAGTTCTTAGTGTTGAGAAAATTGGCTCAGCCGTTTGAGGATCGTCAGCTATTTTGTAATCAGTTGACGTATTTTAATTGTTACTTAACGTTATACTTTGTAAGTATACAACGCCTATACTTTGTAACAAAAAATGTAAAGAGTGAGTGGCTCTACAGCCACTCACTATTTTGACATTTAATCGGCTCCCACACCTGTATTCCCGAAGGGGAAGGCCGAGGTGTTTTAACACATTTTGCCTACTATACTTATACCAGAATTAACGTAATAGGTGCAAGCCAGGTGTTGTTTTTCATGTGGTTTTTTGATTAATTCCTACATATTCCGCGGGGACTTCCCTGCAGTCATTAACATATACAAATGTATAGGTGATAAATATATTAGGATCAATAATATTCTTATTTTTTTTGTGTGTTAATCCCCACTGGTCATCACCTTACCAGGGCTTATGGGTGAGGTAGTATGTCGTATTCGAACCGACTAAAACCACACAGTCTTCCGCCAACGGGTCTTATGGCCAGGGCCTCAGGTATACCCTAGAAAGGAAGTCCCTGTGTACCCCGGCAGACCTGGCCCCCTTTTCAGCAAAGCCCCCTTTCCCGGGGTCAGACCTGCTTCTGATAGGGCGATAGATAGCCCAGTCCGTCGCGCTCTTGAAGGCCGGAGGTCATTTTGTAGCCTCAGGCGCCTTGTACGTCTTCTTACTAACTCTCTCCCTTTCCGCCGCTTCTTTTGCAAACATCACTGCCTCAAGATCTATAATATTCTGGGAAAACATATTAGTAAGGATATTTTTATAGTGAACACATGCATCAAGTTATGACACGTTTTACACACGTGTAATTTAATGTTCATTCATGTGCATAAACTGTAAAATCTGATACCTAGGAATATGGCGCAAGGTCGAGATACGATTCGTATTTGTTTACACATACATGCACTCACGCCTTTCTTAACAAAGGGGTAGGTAGAGCCACATTTTGCGGACTATAAATTAGTCCCATTTACGTATTAGGGGGCAAGCCTATTGTCGTCAATCCGGCATTTTGGGAATCAGACGGGAAATTTTGGAGCATTTTCACAGAGAAATTGAGAATAGATTTATTTTTTATGTGATAGGGGGCAAACGAGCAGACGGGTCACCTGATGGTAAGTGACTACCGCCGCCCATGGACACCCGCAACTCAAGTTCAGAGTCACAAGTGCGTTGCCGGCCTTTTAGGTATGAGTACGCTCTTTTCTTGAAGGTTTGTAGGTCGTATCGGTTCGGAAATACGGCAGGCGACAATTTGTTCCATAGGCTGGTTGTGCGAGGCAAAAAGCTTCTGGAGAAGCGCACAGTGGTGGAGTGCCAACCATGGCGGAAACCTGCAGCCGGTATAAGTCCGAACAATTCCTTTGAACACTCCCCATGATACAAGCGATAGGAAAGGGAAAGAATATTGCTTATACAGATGGATTTGGGAGTATCAGCAATAGCTTAAACAAGTCAGGGTCACATACCTATGACTCGAACTGGCTGGTGCATGGAAGACGGAGCCCTCTAACGTAATTCTATTTAATTTGCACTATTTAATTATTTGTTACATACATATACTCAACTCTTCTTTTCCAAAGGGTCGCCTTTAAAGTTCAATAACCATAGTGCCTTCATAGTCAGTTGACATTGGAACACACTTACGCATACACACTCACACTAACACATGCACTCATACACACTTAAATGCACAAACCCACCCACGCCAACGCACGCACACACACATGCACACACGCATACTCTCACGCACACACAACATAAACATAAACATACACATCCACACTTATTCGATAACAACACTTTAGATATAATTCATTCATTCATTTATTCATCTCACATGTAAAGACTACACGGTAACTTAACTACGAAGTACACGTACACTAGCACCTAATTATCTAGAGATAGGAGAGGCTGGTTATCTGTCATACAGGCCCTGCCTAGTACAGAAGCCAGTCTCTCACACAGATTATGACTATTTTGAGTTGTATACATGAACTATAATGATTTTTGTAACAAATTCTTTGTGAGAGAATAAATAAATTATTATTAATTATATTAATTATAAATTATTAAAATTATTATTAATTAATAATTTGGGCCTACAATTGTGGCCCAGTACTAAGGACCTGCTCGACCTGCTTACACTTCCTAATCTATCCGTATCAGGAAAATAACTTGGCTTCTCTACCCAAATAATATGTACCCCGCATAGCGCTAAAACCGAGATCTACACTGCTGGAACAAGGGTTGCCATGTATGAATTTCTCAAATTAATTTTGTCAATTACAATTTAGCTCCCCTAGTGTAACAGGGGGCATACCTACTGCCGTCAACCGAGCACTTTGAGGAATCATTATTTGAAAATTAGGAGTCACCATTATCATCACAGCCATAGGACATCCACTTCTGGACTGGAATGAAAACGGGAGTAAACTGATTTTATAATTTCACGGACAACTGAGGAAAGTTAAGCGTTTGTAATAAATACATATGTATGTTAAAAATGTTTCTAGACGATTCTACCAGTAATCAAAAAGTAAAAAGCCCGATTTTGACGTTTGTTGTTGTTAATTTACAGTTGACCTTGATTGGATATAATTTATTGATATCGAAATTGGAATCCTTGACAGGAAACACCTACTTATTTAAAAATCAGAGCAGTCAAAGTTATTTAAAATTGTAATCACAAACGCTTAATAATAATTGAATATATCCAACAAATCGCTGTTGTAAATTATATATGTATGTACATATACTATACACTGATACATTTTCATAGAGTTGAGAGAATATCTCAGTTATTTTACATAAATTCTCCAGTTAACTCAAAAACTTGGCTCGCGATATATTCTGAGGTAAAGTTGGAGACGTATACTTCTTTGGGCTTATATTTTTTTTGGGGGGAGACACAAACTCTACTGAATTAATGGCTTATTTAACACTTGGACAGTTTGTGGGCCATTAGGATAACAATTAACTGGTACACAGTTACTAGTCAATTTAAACTTTTTGATTAATTTGTTTTCATTAATCTAAAGTCACTACTTTCATACGTACTTGATACTTGAACTACTATCGTGATAAAACGTCGGCTACAACACTGTCTTTGCATTTTATGTATTGTGTCTCACTCTTGTAAAACTAATCTACTACTAGATGGATTAGTCATGTTAAATAAATTAATGAATGGCCGATGGTCGGTGAATATTTAAAAAAGAAATATCAAATAAACAGGGGTGAAAATATTTAGAAGACCAAACTACTGGGAATATTTCTTTTTCAGTAGTTGGATAATTTAACTCGGCTTTGTTTAAAATATAAAAATATTTGAAAAAGAATGTCTTTGGAGTTTCTTGCTTGTTCTTCTCCGTCGGATCTACGTATTGGAACAGGCTTCACGATTGACTTATGCTGACTGACTTCCTCTCTTGACATTTCAAAGATGTTTGGTTCAGTTGAAATAAACGATTTAAATTTCGTTCGAAAATAATTAAAACATCTATTTAAAGAAAACACTTTTCATAATTAAATACTGAGAAAGCTTCTGTCATTGCTCTTAAACATGCAATTGAATTGGTTAATCTTAAATTGAATTGGTTTTTAAACCCATTGGAATACCTTTCATTTGATACTGCCTACCGTAAGTGAAGGTACATTTTCAACTCATAGGGTCAAATTCTTATTTCTTATTATTTATTTACTTCTGTACGTTACACTATTATTTCAGATTAAATCTAATACAATAATGTAAGACTAAAATGCCCATGCTTAAAATAAACAGTGTGGGATACAACAGTGGATATCCTGGGTACACACCAAATAGTTTCCAGTATAAAAATCTAATAAATTTATTTTGAATACGTACTAACATTCATTTATACTTTATTTCGTATGGAGAACAGATGCTAGAATTGCATTCCATGTGGCTTTTTACTAGGGCTTCATATAATGCTTTCAAAGCTGCAATATTTGTAAACCGGTTTGTGTGTCTTAAAATTATTATTATTATTTTGCAAATCGAGATGACTGAAATTCCCTCAAAAAAAAAAAAAAAACAAATTTACTGCCTCGTCACGTTTGTTTAGTATTTGCAAGGGTAGCTTGCTTTTGAGGACAAGGAATTGATGCTGCCAGACACACACTTTGTTTCTGCATAATCAACAAAATGAATCTATTCAGAGCTTTCAGGGAGAGTGCGTCCAGAGCTCATAATTGTTATTCATACTTAGAGGCTGTAAGGGTATAAACATTTTTGTCAGTATTTACAAGTTGTTAGGTATTGGCTTCTAAATCGAATCTAGTCCCAAAATTCCATCACAAGAACAACAGAAATTTGTAAAACATGAAATTATTGAATAAATTCTTGTCCCATAATAATCATTTTGATATAAACAAAACCTATGGAATAATGCAATTTGATATAATCTCTGTAAAGGCTGAGATTTACCTATTATTTGAATTTTTAATTCAGGGAATATCACATTAAATCTCGAAATTATATTGCTAAGATGACCATTTGTCAAGCCTTTATATATATACATATATACATATATAAACGGCCTATCCCATTTGATGGCTGTTTTTCGTTTAAAGGCCTAAACACTTCATATTTAGTAACATCGCCGTCAGCTTGTGTAACGGTCAAGTCAACAATTTTTTTTTTTATTTTCTTGCAGTAGTTCTCGATAGTGTTTTGCTTTTTACAAGAATTTAATAATTGTAGTTTTAAAGTTTTTGATCGACCCTCTAAAATTGAATTATACCTTTCAATAGCAGAGATCAGGTGTTTCGTGACTTTCTCCGTGTTGTTCATTATTTGCAACAAGGCACCAGAAGGCAGCAGATTTTAAGTTAAAACTCTCCATACTCATAATCTATGATTTATTTCTGTGAGCTTTGTCTGAAATTGACTAATAACAGATGGTACATTTTTATGCTGTATAATAGTTCAGTTTATTCTTCAGTTTATTAATGTACCACCAATTCAACTCGCCTCGCCGCTAATCCTGGTCAACGTTGAGGGGTCTGTTACGGTCGGGCTCGGTCACTCACTCGACGCCGAACATAGTTCATGCTCGCTTATGCCTAGCTGTGTCCATTAATCGTGGCAGTTTTTGTAGCCCCGATATGCCAAAGAGCACAAAGATTACTTGCAGAAGATTTTTGGACCACCTAGCATGACCACTGAGCTCCTCCAAAGCACTCGCCGAATGGCTTCCACCCGCAGAGTGTTGAGAGATAACGACGTCCTGCGCCTTCTTAGATTTTTCTTTACCAATTTTACCAAATTATTACTTTGCTCATCACTACACAACCGAACCGCAATGGTATAAATGTAACACAATAATACTTCAAAATATAATGTGTATATTAAGTAATTTATTGTTGGAATTGGAATACACACTCTGCACTCGCAACCCGATCTATCACAGCGTTAATATATGTGGGGATGGGTGATTGCGAAATTACACGGGTTACACGAGTATATATTTTATAGAGTCCAGTATTTTTACACCACAGGTCACGCTCCCGAAAATGAAGACAGGCAATATTACTAATGATACCTTTGATGATGGGTTAGAAATAAATCGATCTAAACAACTTCCCCAGAAAAAAAATTCTCGACTTCGGCTTCCTTACCATGCAAGCCTTATTAGTAAGTCAAACTAAGTTATGGTTGGCAAAAGGCGGGTTGTAGAGACCCATCTGCCTACCCCTCGGAAATGTATATAAGAAGTAGTATATATGTGCATAAAGTCTTATTAATAACTCACTATCAAATTACTAAATGACAAGAAACGTTTAGCTGTTCATGCATTAAGTTGGGCATAATATTCAAATTAAGAATACGAACAATAAAATAATTTAATTATTAAGACAATTAACCTTATAGGTTTTGCTTTGTCGGTTTCATAATAATTTTGTTAATAATTAAGAGTCTTTAGTATCATGTCATCTCATTAATACCTATGTTAGCTATATTAACTATTATTATATTAACAATTGTGTTAAAACCTCCGGTTTACGGTAAAATAACCGGAACTATGGTCAAATGTAAAACTTATATAAAAAAAAATTGATAGTAAAGCCCTTGCCTGTTGTCATCTATAACATCCCGTTTTCCAATGGTCTAGCCGTATGAGAAGAAATCAGGCAAAGCAATTCGTGGCCACTCTTTTTGTTAAAAGCAAAAAGTTTTGGCTGGCGGAAACTTCACGAACACACATACACTCTTGTTCTTTTTTCTATTATATCCCCGAAGAGAAAGGCTGGGGAGTTACAAACGCCCATTTTTTAGTCTTAACTTAGTCCTACTTAGATAAGTAATTTAGAGAAGCCTGTTGCCGTCAACCGCGCACTATATGACTACATGGAGTGTTCTAAAAATTGTTAGTGAAGTGAAATATAGTTGGAATGTGATCTTTTTTTTCTAAATTACAAAATATTCTCCTCAAACCCCAATGCACTTAAGAATTCAGTTGTTCAATCATTTAAAATATGTATCTTGCGAGAAGTCGAAAAATAATCGCTAAAATTCTTGAACGGCATCTTATGAAATGTTAAATTTTCGTATACGAAGCATTTCTTTTGACGTGGGAAATAAAAAAAAATGCATGGAGTATAATACATATTAAAAAAAAAAATCTGGGCTGTATAGAGGATCGGGTAATATTTGTACCCCCGAAGTATTCAAGTACTGCATGGTTTACATCAGATAAATTACTCCATGGTACACAGATGCTAGCTGTGTGAGCGGGCGCGTTATCGTGGTGACAAAGCATGTTCTCGCTAATCAACTCTCCGAATGATTACAGAATACAAACTTAGCAATACCATTCAATAGTAACTGTTCTATGGTCTTCAAGTGAAATTACTGCTACTGGTCCAACTGCGTCTAAAAAATATATCACCACTATCATTTTTTATTAACGCTCCGATCGCTAGCAACTTCTGCGGGCAACTCGTCTTCTTCAAACACCCATTGAGTTGATTGTTGCTTTGTGAGTCATCAGGTTCCGTCAATTTTAAGGATGTAGGATATGTTTTGTGAAGATCTTAATTCGAACTTTTCTGTTATATTATTTATCTATAAATTTGCACTAATCAACACGTCAGGACTTGTGCTCTAAATAAATAGATAAAGGGCTTTTGCGGGAAAATTGTCTCCCGCAATAGCTACTTTACCGTGATGACATTTTCATGAGATACTGCAATTGTAGGTAGGCCGGGTCCCTACCTATCTACCTACAGTAAGTTTACATTAACGAAATCAATAAGAAGCAGCAGCAGCATGCAGCTTGTAAGTTTTCATGAAATTCCTAGAAGGTTAAACATCGTTTATAATCTTAGAAAAGCATAGCACAAAATGCTTCCCGCTCTTTTCTAACAATTTTCGGGACAGTCTAGGTATTTATAATTATTGTCTGATAGATAACCCATGGGAAGACATGGGGTGGTCCTACTTGGTTCCGTCTGGCTTGTCATATAAAATTAATTTTTTCGCTCCCGCTACTGATTACAGAAACATACATGCATATATATGCATATATCTCTACTTATTTACATATTAAAGCTACTATATTAAAGGTTAAAAAAAAGATTCAAATGCTAGCAGTAGACCGTGATAGGCTCAATGCTATGATGATGATAGGTATATACACATATAGGTAAAAATATACTTATTACTATGTATGTTATTTTACTTTTATATGTAGGCAGTAACAAAAATTTAATATTAATTATTTTATATACATATATTATTTTATATAGCTATAGGTACAATAATATCTACAAATATTATAATTTAATTTTGTTCCATATTATGTTGGTTAATTTAGAATTATCCAATACAGAATACAATAGAATACATATTCTCTAATTCTAAACTAACTAAAATAATCTTAAATACCAAAGTTCATTAAACTAAATCCCTAGAGTCACACTACAAACAAATAAAACGGATATCGTAAGATAATAAATACTGATAATTTGTAAGCGTGCCAGTTGAGAAATGCACGCGGCCGAATGCAGTCGCTTACTTGTGCCTCGCGAATATTAAAGAGTCACAAAACCACGCGCCATTTGTTTTTTAATAAACCTATTGTGAATTTATTTCGTATTTAATGTGATCTGCCATGTGATAAGTTTGGGTTATCTGAAAAATTGTGAACGCTATAACGTTGTTTGTATACATTAGAGGTATTTATAGATTATTTATGTTGTATTTTTAGATTTTTAGCAACTTGTTTTCTGTGCCCGCGATCGGTAGAGTATTCTAGAAACTATTGAATGTATGTATGTATTTGTTATGGTGAAATATTATCTATGTTTAGCGCCTCCGGATTTTGATATGGTTATCAACCGTGTGCCATTCATTCGGGCAATGTAAACAACAGTTTTAGGTACCTACGCATTATGTTTATATGTATATCAACAAACTGGTATCGCGTTTGTGTTGTTGTTAGTAACTCCAAAAAAATATATAAACCGATTTCAGTCGCCTATTATGAAAAATTGTAACATGTTTTTGAGTTATTATACGCTGGAATATTTTTTTGAAGTTTATTCACGACCAACCTTGTAAAATAAAGTATTGCAAATTTATTTACAAATGACAATAATATTGCGTAACTTGTACCTATTTTTCATCTGAAATATTCCTTCTGAAAAGTAGAATATTTTCATAAAGTTTTTTTGGGACTAAACTGGAAGCATACCTTTCTACTTGAAAAGAAACTTAGCAAATCGGTTATTTAATGACGGAGTGATGTCGTAAAAAACAAAAAAAAAATACCGAATGACAGCCTCTTCCTTTTTTAATAAGTATGAATGATATTACTTACTATTTTTTTTTAATAATAGGTACTAGAAATATATAATGGGTCAAACATCACCAGTATTCTTCTTAATACCTCCAGCAAAGCTGGTGGGTGGTGGGTTTACCAGAATGAGGTTCAAACCATAAGTTTGCTATTACTACACAACCTTAACTTGTAACTATGTTCATAGGATTTATATTATTTCGTAAGGAATTTTAGTCTCCCTACTTGTAGAGAATCTCTGCTTCGATTTGTTATGAGAGCATTCTGGAGGCTTTTTGTTTTATTATACTCTTGCGGTAGTTCCATCTTAAGCAAATCAGAATTCAATCATGGGACCCCTGGCCAATTATGAATACGTTTTTAAGTTGCACGTTTTTACGATCGATAGTATTGCGTAAAATATCGTCATATTTTTGTTAAAGTAAAATTTTGTACCTACATACTTGTCGTTCCCAGCTATTGGCAGTCCTCCACACTTGAAGGTCGTTTTTTTTTTACGGGGTGGAATATCCTCATGGATGCCCTTCGCCCTCCCCAATGGGCGTCGGACTCGTACTGACTAAAATCCACCCGGTGTTCCTCTTCTTGCCTATGATAGGGGCGAGAATCACAATTGTATTCTTCCGCCACCCTTCTAAAAATGTTCATAGGATTTATAGTATTTCGTAAGGAATTTTAGTTTCCCTACTTGTAGTATAGAGAATCTCTGCTTCAATTTGTTTTGAGAGCATTCTGGAGGCTTAACTTTAGAATAAAATCGTAATAATCTGTTTACAATTCATAGGAAACCGTGTCAAAAATATAAAACTACTTATATATTATTTAAAACTATTTGTGTATTATTTTTAAACTTCTTCAAAAAAGGGGAAGTTTCTATGTACGTTTGTTGTTTGTGTATGTTTCTATGTGTTTCTACTATGCATGTATTTTTTAAATTTATGATATGTTTTAAAGTCAATGATTGCACCTACATACAAGCCGTGCCCAGCAATTGGCAGTCACTCCTCCACTCTTGAAAGTCGTAGCATAATGTTTTATAACTTATATTATTCACAAATTTTCTCCAACATAAAAATATATTTTTTTAATCTGATTAATACTGCCTCAGATTATTCCGTTTAAACAAACAAAGAAAAAACTCTTTGTTTAATTTAGAATTCATTGTATGTAGGCATATACCGTTAATTAAGTACAGATTTTATTCATGTTATTCATCAACCGAAGTAAATACATATAACGGTGATTAGGTTCCTGCGGTTAGTATAACCATGATTCGTTTAAATAGGATAGTTGTTACTTTACGTAACTAACTTACTCTTATACAAAAGAGAAAATAAACAGAAAGTTTTTCCTCACCGTTTTTACATTTGCTTATAAATAAAGGACCGGTTTTTATAAAAAACGGTCCTTGAATACTTACATCGTACCATTTTTGGCACATGTATATATTTAACATTTTGTTTATTATCCTTGTTGACAAAACGAGGATAGCTATTGAAGAAATTTACATTAGGTAATGACTGATTTTAATAGTTAGGGGTCCGGCACCAGCCAGTTCGAGTGATAGGTATGCGACCCGGAGCTATTGCAGGCGTGAGTGTTCTTTATGTATGTATTACGCTTTTAAGCTACTTCTAAAAGTGGGTAAGATTACGATACCTTTTTTTTAAAGACAACTCACGCATTAGAAATGTTTCCTGTGCTGTGGGGGCTTCACAAACATACAGACAATAGATACAAAAACATTAACATCATATATATACATCTATTGTACTATACTGCACATATATTTACTATATATTATTATCAGCTCTTCAAGCAAATCATAATCTAAAATAATGATAGAAATATGTATGTGAGGTTGATAGTTTTGCTTTCACTCATTAACTACTAAAATTATAATACTGAATATTTACGTACACATTCTGAGGCTAAACATGGCTCTGCCATCATAAAAGACATAGAAGTATCTTTATCAGCAGTCTGGTTACCATAGTACAAGCTCTGCTTAGTTAAGAATCAGACGTCGCGGCGGTGTGTGAGATGTGTGTAGTAATTATTATACATTTGTCTAAACTTTCGCCTTTATAAAATTAGTTACATAAATACAAGGATGAAGCAATATAAGCCCAAACAATCTATAGGTTTTTCGACCTTACAAGGAAAACATATCATATTTTTTATTTATTTAGTTATAAGATAAGATGTCTTAAGTCTCACCCTGATCTAATTATATTGTACGGAAGGTTCATAGACGGTCGAAAAAGCTTGTGGAGTATGTCAAGATAGTAACAAGTGGCGGGTGATTATCTTTTCTTTTTGTGTACAAACCCCACTGGTCATCACCTTACCGAAGCTAACGTTGAAGTTATAAGTTGGAATCGAAATCGTCCCATTTAATAACCTTGTCTCTACCCACCCTATGAAGAGAATAGTGTGAGTTTAGTGAAGCCTAGCATATGACATCACCGTAGACAAAATATTTCATGTTAATTATAATGGAATGAGACATTTATTATGGCAGGGCGTGATTATAACTAATTAAACATGAGGTTATAATGTCACGGAATCAGAATCTGTAAGTGATAATGTTACCGGCGTGTGACCCTGTAAAGTTCAGTGATAGAAGCGTAACTTGGTATATGTGTTTGTTTTGACTTCCATAATGACGGTCTTTATCACAAAATTAAGAATCGGTAGAAGATTTCTATGATTGATATTTATGTTACAACATTAGTTTCATTGGTAAGAAAGGGCTCTGACCTCCTGGCTTCAGTCAGTTCGAGTTACATAGTATGCGAGCCTTACCTGCTTTCACTATTGCTTACATTCCCCTATCTTTCTGTATTAGCAATATTCTCTCCTTCCATTTATATCTTCCCTTTACCTTTTAATATACTGTCAATTTTCCCATCTATTTCTCAAAGAACCCGAATGACAGTAATAGACTTGCCACCACCGAAGTAGGACTAAATTACATTCAGCAAGAACTACTACTACGTACTGCTTCGAGGATACAGGCATGAGATGGAGTTGGGAGTAGCTCCTTTTCTGAATAACAGCAACGCAAGACGCAAGTACCTAAATCTTTTAGTTTGAATGTTCCACCATGTTATACATAATGTATTAACATATATTTTTGCATTTGAATGCATACAGGCGCAACAATCTTGTATAACTTTTGTCTCGGTATCGAACCTTAAAGTTCATTGTCCGAGGTCTCTTTTATGTGGCGATTCTTACTCGTTCCGTAAGGGTTCATTTGTTATATACTACTAAGTTAGTAAGTAAGTAGTTACTGTTGCATATGACCATTGTCAACAATATTACCTTCCTGTCCTTTTCCCATTGTAATTAAGGTTGGTGTATATTGCATAATATTGCAAAGAGTTCTGGGTCGTATCTTTTATTGACGGCCGGACGCCAGCCTGGCAAAGGAGGAAGGTGAAATAGAGGTATTCAGCTAGCCAAACAAAGCGTTGGCAAAAATAGTGATGTCAATAGCACTTTGCCTACTCAAAAAAATTACTAAGTTGGTTGCATTATTTGTCAGCTTAGGTCCCGTTTCCCATTTTTCTTAAGCTTCTGATTCCTATTTACATGTGACACTAAACAGAAAATGGTATAAAAATACTGCACTGTATGCTTTTTAAACCTATTAGATTCATATTAATTGAAAAGTTTATCTAATTTCTAATCAATAAAGTTAATGTAACATTAGTATACCTTACCTTGTTTATTTAAAAGGGGGATTCTAAAGGGCACTATTGTTGGATGGAATTTGTTTCAAATTCAAATTAATGACCTGCCCCGTTTTTGATAGACATGAGACAGACATGTTTTCTGTATATACGTCACTTTTATTCAGGTTAAGGCGACAGCAAACATTTAATGACGATGTAAACACTGCTATCTTATAAGAGATACATAAGTTTGTCGTTAATTTAATTGAATTGAGAACAAATGTTGAACATTTAAAACTTCAGTAAAAAAAAGTTAACTATAAAGGTCATTTTATATTTTTTTCATTCCTATTGTTAATTTGTAAATGTCGTGTCCTCCAAAGTATATTGAGGCATTGTAAGTTACCTAGATCTTTACACTCTGCTCTGTTCTATGTTGGGTGCTGACTGTTGCCGAGTCATCAGTTTTTCTATTATTAACTTGAATGTAGATATTACTCTCGACATTAGTGGTATAGCCCGGATGATAGCAATAGGATTGCGCTCTATTACGTAAATGGAACTCAATCGAAATCCGCAAAATGTGGACGAGGATACAGACTTGGATACATGTACATACATATGTATGTGAATAAATATTGATTTATTTGATAAGAAAATTTCTATGCATGCCGTTAACATACGTAATAGTGATAAAGTAAACAGCGAACAGGCTCCGTGAAACATATGTGCTTTAGGGTCATTCTATTATATATATTTATTATTCAATGTTCAGATGGCTGTTTGTTACTTAATCACGCCATAACGGCTAAACAGATTTTGATGAAATTTGCTACAAAGATAGCTTATAAGCACTAGCTTGAAATAGATTATATAACATATAGACTTTTTCACAAAATATAGTGCTTAAACAGGTATTTAGCTGTAATAGTACCAGCCAAGAACACTTTTCATAAAAAACTTAGGACAATGTTTAAATTGAACTATGATTTTACTAAGAATTTTCAATATCTCGTCATTTCAGTAATTTTCAAATTTGTTGTGGGTTAGTACATGTCCATACTAATATTCTAATTGAAAAGTAACTCAGTCTGTCCGTCCGTTTGTTAGCGCTAACGGCTAAACGTTAACCAATCTAGATGAAATTTGCTATAGAGATAACAGGCGCAACGTTGCATGCAACATCTTGTATTCATTTCTGTATGAATATTGCAACTTTTGTTGAAGCTGTTCTCTATAGAGTAGAATAGACCACCCCTCTCTTCCCAAGGGTGTCGTGAAAGGTGACTAAGGGATCGGACTGTTTTCTATCAGACAGTATGTATATAGTCATATAGTGCCCGGTTAATGGTAACAGGCCTCCTCCCTATTACGTCAGTGGGACCAAATTCTAACTAGGAAAATGTGGCTGTTTACCCCTTAGGGGATATAAGCGTAAGCGTTTGTACATTTGTTACATACAGCTTTTTTCATGTTTTTTTTTTTAATTCGACACTTCTCACACACGGCCGTCTGATCCCAGAATAAGCAGAGCTTGTACTATGGTAAACAGACAGCTGATAAACATACTTATATAATCTAATACATACTTAATAATAGATAAATTACACCCAGGCACAGAACAAATGATCATGCTCATCACACAAATATTTGTCCTGGGTGGAAATAAAACCCACGTCCTCTGACTTAGCAGTCAAGGTCAGTAACTACTAAACCAACAGGCCAGTCAAACCTTTCTCGTGTACCGTGTTCTTAAGAAAGTATTTATAAATAAAACTTGGAAATGTATCGTCGTTGACGGTCACGATTTTCCTCTTAGACGCTACAATGTTTATTTTATAAACAACAGAGCCATTACAAAATCACATAATGTGTCATAACCAGTGATCGGAATAGCTAATGTACCTAAAGTTATTTTATTATTTGTTGTTATGCGGCAACAGAAATATGTACAACATCTGTGAAAATTTCAACTGTCTAACTATCACGGTTTATGAGATACAGCCTGGTTATTTTATGATGCATAGCATAATCAACTTACAATAAATTTAATAAAGTGGAATCTATAAGGACTGATCTGCTTGTTTGTGCATAGTTCGTCAACTTATCTTTTATATGTAAAAAAAATATCTGATTCCAGAAATGTACAATGTCAAAGATGCTTGTCTCTAAAAGCACAAATTCTTATAATGACGGATTCTCAGAAGGACGAAATCAATCATAATTGTCACATATTTCACGGTTGTTAGGGTTTCGTACCCAAAGGGTAAACGGGACCCTATTGGTAAGACTCCGCTGTCCGTCTGTCCGCCTGTCACCAGGCTGTATCTAATAAACCGTGATAGTTAGACAGTTGAAATTTTTCACAGATTATTTATTTCTGTTGGCAACAAAAATACAACAGAATAAAATAAATATTTAAAGGGGCTCCCATATAACAAACGTGATTTTTTGCTAGTTTTTGTTCGATATTGATAACGGAAACAGGTAGACGCTTGAAATGTTTACAGCATATTTAGTTATATATTTACTTTATAAATAAATAATTTAATTAAAATAAAATACATATTTAAGGGGGGCTCTCATACAACAGACTAGATTTTCTTACCGTTTTTTATAGATGGATGGTATGGAACCCTTCGTGTTCGAGTCCGACTCGCACTTGGCCGGTTTTTAATAAATACCTACAAACATACATACTCTCACGTCTATTTCCCCTAAGAGGTAGGCAGAGTCGTCTGATAAGCTCACTTTTTCAAATGGTGCTTGCGTTTGCTTGAGCTATTGGTTACTCGTATATATTTCTTCTCCTCCTCTATATAGTTTACCCTCCATTGCCAATCTATACATACAAATAAATAAAATTGGAGTGTCTGTTTGTAATATTAAAATAACCGCTTTTTGCTAAGTGTATACACGATACATATACCCAAACAATTTTTTACAATTTTTGTCTGTCTGTCTGTTTATTCCGGCTAATCTCTGAAATGGCTGGACCTATTTTGGCGGGATTTTCACTGGCAAATAGCTATTGGAACAAGGAGTAACTTAGGATACTTTTATTTAAATAAAATAGGTCCTCGCGAAAATAAAATTAAAATGTTATAATATTCGATTCAAAGAAGAATTTCATTAAAATTAGCATAGGTATTTCTTACGCAAAATACAGAATTGATAAGTTATCGTAAACTCGGCGAACTGAACAATGACGTTTTTCTTAAATACCACGCTTTTTACGCACCTTAAATAACAGCTAGTATACTCTAAATTTTCCCATCTAATTCCCAAAGGTGCTCGGATGATAGTAATAGTATTGGCCTCTATTACGTAAATGGGACTACAGTATAATCAGAAAAATGTGGGCGTTAATTACGTCTCTGCGTACCCCATTCGGGGACACAGGCATGAGTGTATGAATGCCTAAGTATGTATTGTGTACTTATAACTTAAACAAAACCCTTATCGTGCCTGTCTGCCGTTCTGTCTGAACGCGATAAACTCAATAACTAGCGTATAGATTTTCATACAAATGTATTTAATGCACTGGCGGAGTGGTTTATGAGTTAGGCTGAGATTTATAATTAATTTAGGTTTTGTGTAATCCGAATGAATTCTAGAAAATTAAAAAAAAAATCTATATTACGTATTCTCTGATACCTGTGCGACACTGGTTGCTAGTTGGCAATAAAACGCTGGGTAAAAACCGGATATTACACAATATGGCAGCATTCGAGCTTATGAAATATCCTTGTACTGTTAAATAAAGGATAAGTCGCAGTCGTCTGATATTTTCCTTCAACAACACTAATTCATAAAGGTCATTCTACTTGTGAATCCTCTTTTATAATTCTGAGTTAATGTTTGTAAGTATGAACATATGCAACCTCCAAATACTTGAAAGTCAAAATAATGACGTGATTCGTTTTACTTTGAATTCGAGTCAGATGTAAAAACTATAAAAAGTCTATTGTATTTTTAGAAATTAACATTGAATAACGATGGTATTTCTATGACATTACTGATAAAGATAACAGCAAAAATTATTTATATTAGTGTACTCGATTCAGTACGAAATGAGATCATTTCATTATTTATGTTATGTACACTTTCGAAAACTTAAATGTAGATATATTAATTTGAGATATTTACGGAACGAAACCTTCAAAAAAAGAGCGTACTTCCACCTCAATGGCTGTGCGATTGTTGACTTGCAGGTGTCCAAGGACGGCAGTATAGTCACTTACCGTCATTTAACCCGTCTGCTCGTTTGTTCCCTGTATATATTTCTATTTTAAAAAGTCAACTCTGACTCTGATCCCTGTATATCAGGGACTGACAAACATTCAAAGACTAATAACAAAGAACACCCAGACTCAGAACAACAATTTATGAATTACACATAGTCCCGAGTGGGTCGGGGATAGGCCCAAAACACCACAAGACGCTTCAGCGTAGTGGCGAGGTGACTACTAAAACCACCACCACTGCACCAACCGTGCAGTCCAAAATAATAAAATAATGTATGTTTGATATGAATATACAATATTTATCATCTTTGAAGAGTGTTTGAGTCTTAAAGTACGAGATTTGTCATTGACAACCGTTATGGAGAAGAACCAAGTGGTGAAAACTAAAGCTTAAATGATGTTTAATACATCAATATTATCATAATTTCAGGGTTGTCCAGGCCTCTATATAATTACTGTTAATAATACATAATTCTAAAGTGTAGGACCTCGACAAGAAAGATCGTTGGTCAACAGTTGATACTGGCCGGTTCATACCGCTCTTCTTAGAAAGTTAATAAAGGAGGCCTATGACCAGCACTGGACGTCCTATGGCGGCAATCAAGATGATGATGATGAAATCAACGGCACTACTTTCAAAGTCAATAATATGTATAACAGAATGACGTTGGTTTAAAGTGTGTGACGTATTTGTACACTTTCACCTAAACTTAGCACAACAAAGGAACGTATTCGTCATAAAACTACATTCACAGGCTTCTAGGAGCGACCTCGAACCCGCGAATTTTTTTTCCCGTTGTGTGGCCATTTTTTTAGAGGTGTCAATATATATTATTAGTTTGCATAATTTAGACAGAGTAGGTATACCTGTACAGTGCTTGGGCGTTACATACCTATACAAGTAAAACGCTAATTTATAACTACTATCTAAATAATAGCCTCATTGGCAAAATGTGGTTGTTTAATACACTTCTGCCTACCCTTTAGGGGATACAGGCGTAGGCGTATGTATGTATGAAATCAATAAATATACGAATATTTCTAAGACAATGAATTCATTTATATCAGTAGGTATAAAGATTTTATCATAACAACTTTAAATTATTACAGTAGAGAACAGTGATTATATTATTTACTTACCGTTGATAAGAAACTAAGTGGCTAAGTGCGTTCAAAGATCTTCTGTAATGTAATGAACTAAGAGCAATGGAATAATTATTAAAGCTTAAAACTTAAGTTTTGAGTTGAGTTATCATTATCGAATGGTTAAAGCACAGTATCTTTTTTCAAACAGTAAAAAGATGTAAAAAAATTAACAACGTGAAAAATTAACAATTGCAACTTGGAATGGATATTTTCTTCAAATTTAAAATGGTTGGTTTGGGCCTTAAGAACGACTACTATAATCATCATTGGAGACAGACAGACAGACAGAGGACATTGTCCCCTCCCAACGTTTAACACCCGGTCTACCGCCTTTCGCATCGTCGTCAGGTCGTCAGTCAGCCTTTCTGGGGGCGTCGTCCTACCTTTCTTTTACTTATTCTCGGTCTCCTCTATACCGTATGCCGTTAGAGCAGCAGCAACGGGTCCTGCTGCTGCTCTAACGGCATACGGTCCTTCAGGAAATTTGACCAGCCCATTGCCACTTCAGTATTCCTAGCACTCAGTAACTTTAGTTCTTTCTCGGATGATCTCATTCTGAATTTTATCCTTCCAAGAGCTCCTACAGAACGATTTTGAGTTTATGAACTTGCCCCACCGTTAGTGTACACGTCGTAACGCCCCTTGATTTTTAACCATTGCGGCAAGGTTGATGAGGAAATAACGTAATTGGATCCTTCTGGTGACTTCTTCTCTTAGTTATTCTACCGTCTTAAGAACAGTTTTACTCACGTATCGTCTGGTACCGTCGCGGCTCTTACGTCTTACTCCTAAAAAAAAGGTCTCCTGTCGAGACAAACACTTGAATAAAACTGTATATTTAAATAAATATCAATGTAATTCACGTAAGTTTAATGTTTAATTCAATTAAAATACTTTTTTTTATTGATTTGTTTTGATTTTTTTAATAGGTTAGCAAATGCGGTATCATTTGGCCAACTTAAGTCCATTGCTCGACATAGTCCTCTCCCAACGTATAGGTAGATCTGCAGCTGGTATTTATCGGCATTTGATTGTTTATGTTTTAAGACTTTTTTATTAGGAAGTACCTTTACCTCATAACAATATTCAGTAAAATGGAGCCTACATTTTTAGTAAGACCTCTGACTATACATCTGTGAAAACTTATAGATTCCATAGTTTTTGTGTGATACGTGTATAAACATATTTTTTATATATTTTTTTTCTGTCTCCCTGAGTCAGACAGAAAAAAAATCTAAAAACTTTTGCTTTGGCTTCCGTGGCTGTAATAAATACATATATATTAGTTTTTTTTTTCAATATCTATAATGTACAGACACCGCCTTATTACTATTTAATTATGTGTATAAAATCCTACTTGCTTGAAATCACCGTACCTACTTGTTTAACCTCAACGATAAATGTGGAATTTGTCACAACTCTGACCTTACACTACCTAATTTGGCACAATAGGTAATATTTTTTCCTCTAAACTATTGTGTAAACACTATATAATAAATAAAACAGTACAACAGTTGTCATGCGCCAGGGCTACAGGAAAATTATTTCAAATCGTTACATATACTTTTTAAGTTTGGAATACATATACATATGTATATCACTCACTACTGTATTGAAAGGGTAGGCAGAGGTGTAATTAACGCCCTCATTTTGTGGAATAAAATTCAATCCCACTTACTTAATAGATTTGTTAAGCAATGGGTGTTATGTCCCTCCAACCAAGCGGGGCGATCAGACCTGGTGGACGGACTGCGGCCCAGCGGTCATTAACCGATAGTTCTTAAATATATACTCATCGGCGCGAGAACTTTATTATCGTGATTCGGGATCGTACTAAGTCATTCTAGTAGTAGCTACGTAGTTGGGCTTGTCTTCCCTTGATGGTGATGTTGTATGTTTCTGCTGAATGTGGAATTATGGCGATAACTTAATTAATTACAAGCATTATAGTTAGTGTTCAAAATATCATGTAACGCTGTCTATCTATTATACTATTACTAATGTAATAGAGCTGAAGAGTCGTATGTGTTTTTTTAAAGGGCCAGTCCCTGGAACTTACAGTGGGGTTCAATAATTCCTAAAAATTCTCCTTTGGAATTGGAATTTGGAATTCGAATTTGGAATTTGAACGATACGTGGGGTAAATTAAAAGGTTTGATAAGTGCGGATTTCAATATCATATTATCACATCTTATAACACCATATATTGACCTATGACTTGTGTGACTTTATTGTTTGTTTGATACGACTATATTTGCAAATATAGTTAGGTTGTCGATGGGTTCGATTCCCGCCTAGGACAATTATTTGTGTAATGCTTACGCGTATTTGTTCTATGTCCTGGTGTAATTCATCTATGATATCTATGTATTTATAAAAAAATATCATTTGCAGCGGCGCGCAGTCCGCATTATCGACTGTCCTGAGGTCACCCAGTCTCTTGAGCTTCTGCATTTGTGAAGAGATGTCGCCTCTATGGCAGTCCTCTATCGCCTAAATCACGGAGAGTGTTCTGACGAGCTCTTCCAATTGGTCCCACCTTCTTCCTTCCTCTACACAACTAAACGTGCTGGCCTGAGGAGACACCGTTTGAGAACCGAAAATATACTATCACGAACTAAACCGTTTGGCTCTTCTTTCCTGTGCCGATCGGTGAAAGCCTGGAATTCACTACCAGCGCACGTGTTTCCTCCCACTTTGATCCCGGATCTTCTAAGCGGGGCGTGAAAAAGCATCTCACCAGGCCGCCATAGTGTGGGTCACCATACTACATTGACTAGACATGCAATGAGGATGGGGACCACCACTCTTGGACTCCACTTATTGCCTTCCATCAGGCAAAGTGGAGTGACTATTGTAGGCAAATATAAAAAAAAAGTTTGTTATCAGACTGACTGAAGTTATTAAGTCATTACAAAACCATTACTAAACAAAAACGCCGATAAAGCTTTCCATATTACTATTCGGACAATTTAAGACTATTTAAATGACACCTCACATGTGAAAATTCCATTAAGCCGTATAAGCTGATGACCTTCACGTGACACACTATACATAAACGTCTTACGCTAAAAAAACATAACGCTCCTTCTAGCGCAGTCGTGAAAAAGAGAGAAAGATATAATATATATTTACAGAGTGTACAATACTATACATACATACTAGTAGTAGCCAATAGAGGACAAGGTCATAGCGGGCAACCGGGCACTGTAAATATGCTATCTGATAACAAACCCTTACACGGTTTTCGACAACTACAAGACAAGAGATAGGTTGGCTTTACGTATCTTAATAAAATCTGTTTATTGGTTTAGCTTTAGTATAATTTTATATTTATACAATTATAATTATAACCAAAGCAACAAGATGTTTTCAATTGTTACTTGTACAACATTACAATATTTACGCAATATCTTACTAAGTTTTATATCCCGTATGAAACAAGTACTAAAAAACACCTGCACACAACACAAACAAACGCAGGTGTCCTAGACGTATAGTTAGCAGTCACAGAACATTAAAACACAATTGAAGTATCCTTCTGTCATAAATATTTAACAGTCTGCATTATTGTATACACCGAGAATAGGTATTTGTTAGTACTGTTTTGTCCTTGTTTGAGTACAAAATGTAGAAACATGTTTTTTTTATATAATATAGGGACACACACAGACAGACAGGTCTCCTGATGACAAGTGACACCCGCTGTCCGTGGACAGATGATGTGGAGATGAGAAAGAGGAGAGGGGGAATTGAGACTCCGGAAACTCCGGAGAGTACATCAAAACAAAAAAAAAAAAACAAACGAAAAATAAGACGTTTCCCAGTCAGGTTCACCGACGAACTAAAGAAGTTATATATAATAGAATGGTGGCGAAATCCTCAGAATCGGGTGCTCACATTCGGACATTCGGGGTGTAGATGTTCAAAGTGAGCTTAAATAAACTCATTGGTTGGAACAGCATCCATTGTTATGAAAAAATGTGATCATGACGGCCCGAGGGGGTTTCCAAACGACAAAAAAAAGTGGTAGTAACAAATAGTTTTAATTGTATGTTTGTAAAGTTCTCCGCGACAACAGAATCATTGCTGGTGAGGTAGTTTCCTTTTTTAAAACCAGAAACTAAAACGCCGAGTAGACTGAACATAATATTTACCCCAGACGGTGAAAAAATATTGTTGTACGTCTGTGAAATGTGTTCGTTAACAGACTAGAAACAAATGCAGTTATTTAAATAAATATTGAAATAATGCGGTCACTTATCATCATGTGACCTTCTTCGCAATAATAATAAATACTAATAATAACTCTACATTACTCACACACTGCCGTCTCATTCCAAACTAAGCAGATTTTGTACTATGGTAGCCAGACTGCTGATAAAAAGACTTATATATTTCTACATGCATACGTATTATTGATAAATTACAACCAGACACAGAGCAAATGATCACGCTAATCACATAATAATTTGTCCTGGGTGGGAATCAAATACGACATTTGTATTTTTATCACGCTTACAACAAGTAAATAGTAATAAATTTCTGTACCGTTCTGTACTGTACGCAAGTCGAGTTGTGGGTGAAAACTTGTTGAAAATACACAACTTAGGTCATAAGTGTGTGTAGAAAAAACCTTTCAAGTATGTTAAAGATATTAAGTTTTGACCTTTCCACTGTAGGCCGAGTATCAAGTTCATGTTATAGAAGGGAATGTATAATTAAAATCATATTTTTATATCATTAGCACACGGTGGTTTAAAGGCGGTATATGCAATCAGACTTATCTGATCATGTATGACTTGACACGAAGAGAAATTTATGTACGGACAGTAAAAATAGAATTGTGTTGCTGATTAACGTAAACGAGATGTTTTTTGTATTAAAAAAATCTGCTATAATGTATTTTTTGTCGTATAGAGAATTTACTTTTAATATGGATATACAAAACGATTCATCATCATCTTCATCAGCCTATCGCAGTTCACTGCTGGACATAGGCCTCTCCCATTGCACGCCACTTCGATCTATTTTCGGCTTCTCGCATCCAGCTCCTGCCAGCCATCTTGTGCAAATCGTCACTCCACCTGGCCTGTGGGCGTCCTACGCTACGTTTGCCGAGACGCGGTCTCCACTCAAGAACTCGTTTTCCCCAACGGTCGTCGGTTCTGCGGCTAATATGGCCAGCCCATTGCCACTTCAGCCTGCTGATCCGGTGGATCTGATCTCGGTGATCTCGGTGATCTCGGTGGGCTATGTCGATTACTCTGGATTTCTGCCGGATGACCTCATTCCTGATGCGATCCCTTAAAGAAACACCGAGGATAGCCCTTTCCATAGCACGCTGAGCAACTTTAAGCTTGTGGACCAACCTAAAACGATTATATACAGGATATTTTCACGTGTATAGGATACGACTACAGACACGATTTTTAAAATAGGTTTCATTTTTTTTCTTTAGGATGATTTTTTACTAAATTGCGTTCGAATCTGATTCTTAGTGTTCAAGAGATAGGGCCTCAAACCGGTGATAACAGGATTTTACGTAAGGAAACAAAAGAAAAGGAATAGTCCAGACGTTTATAATGATCATAGTAAATGATGACTAAAGTTAGTTAGTTCTAAAACATCCAGGTGATATAAGGTCTGTTCCTTGGGTATACCCAGGTCACTTGCAATAGACCCACTTATCACGGAACACCATGTGGTTTTAGTGTCAGCTCCGGTGAGGTGAAGGCCCATGGGGGTTTGAACACGTAAAATAAAGTTGATATAAGATCTACCTTTATTTGATGTGTTGCCGAAAATTTTGTTCAAGTAAAGTAAAGTATCAAATCAGTTTGCTGTATTTTGCTAACTGTACTCCTCTTTAAATCGTCTTCGGCTCAACAAAAACTCACTACACATTTCCCTGCTTTCGAATCGTTCCAGGCAGTCGTGTCTTTAAATCATATTAATTGGTGTTTGTGAATATATTTGTGTAATATTAAGTTTAGTTGTGAATCTTCAATGTCTTCAGCAGCTAAATTCTAAAGAATATTAAATAATAAACGTCTTTATAAAATATAATTCGGTAACTGTCTATCTAGTTAATATTTTAGACGATATTTATGTAACAATTTATCAGCCAGGATGATAAGAATCGATTTATTGATATCATCAAATCATCCAGGTCACAATCAATAGATTATGTCCTGGACTAGACAAGACTATTGCAGTGCTTCTTTTAGAAGATTTTAGAGCCAGAAAAAACTTATGAAGTTTGCTTTTAAAAAGAAAAATGAATACAGTTTAATCTTACCAGAGCAAGAAAGTAATAATATTTTATGACAATAAAATTAGACATTTACACATTACATTACATACATTAGACAGAAATAGAATAAGAAATTTAATAGAAGCAAACCAAACATAATATCAAAGAATATAAAAGGATAGGTTATATATTCAGGAATATACTGTTTCCCAAATCGCACATTTTGTACTCGAGAAAGTGCATACATACATAAGCTCACGCCTGTAAGTACTAAACACCCATATTCTGCTATCTCATATTTGGTTGCACTAAGGTAATAGGGGCGAGCGTGTTGCCATCAACCGGGCACTATATGACTGTATCCATACTGTCTAATAGAAAACAGTTCGATACCTTGATCGCTTTTTACGACTCCCATCGGAAGACGGGGAGGCTCAATTCTACTCTACCGAGAACCACTCGAGAAAGTGATAACTGTATTAATCAAACAGAAAGTGTTCCAGTTTATTTTGTTTGCACGTGTGATAAATAGATAAAAGCCATAAGGTTGAGAGTATGCTAATACTCGTATGCAGAAATCAGTAATGAACTAAAAACATTATAAAACTCAACTGCCCGGCCGAAACAAGAATTACCTTCTATCGTCATCATCATCATCATCTAAAGCCATAGGATGTCTACTGATTTACATAAGTGTCCCACAATAAAGAACGGCTGGAAGCGGCCCAATATTTTATGAAAAATATTTGAAAACATTACCCTCTTTTTGTGTAACAATTTCAATGTATTGGTCAATTTATAACCCTTGGTTATGATTTGTTTAAAACTATATTTTTAAAAATCATAATATATGCTAATTATAACCTTGTTCCTTTCTGCCATCATCTCTGTACAGAATAAACTCTTTCTTCTAATCTCGAAGATCGATAGTCTGGTATCACCACTTCATCTGCTATACCATGTTTGAACTAACCGAATTAGATGTCATCGCTACTGAATCCTCGTAAGTTTGCAATAAAATTCTATACTAATATGATTAAGCTGAATTTTTGCTGCTATTTTTGGTTATTTGTTTCGGGCTTCTCTTCTAACGTGAGTTTTTAAGTACCGGTGGTAGTGTAATTTCTAAGGTGTCGGACTTGCAATCAAGTGGTTGCAGGTTCGAATGCTACCCAGTGCACTACAGTTATTACCGAATTTAGCTTTAACGGATAACAAGAATACTTAGAATGTGTGTCGCACGTTGCTAGTATTCCAGATAAAAGGAATAAAAGTGAGCAGTTACTAAAACGCGGATGAATCTGCGACGCGGCTAGTAGATATTAGTGTGGGGGTGTATGTACCTACATACATACATATGTATGTCTGAATGCCTGCGTGTGTGTGTTTGCAGAAGTATGATTGTAACATTATTATTATATTTAAGATAACATGTGATGTCATACACATACGTATGTTTAAAATAACATTTTAAAGTGGTATCAAAAAACATTTTATTCACTCTTTACCTTGCATATAGGGATTAACATAGCGTACCTCATAAACTTCAGAGGTAGGAGATTTGAACCGCGGACATAAACTCTCTCAGAAAATAACCATTTAGCCAGTTGGAAACACTAAATTAACTAATTTAGTTTAAAAAAAACCATTATTGAAATATTAAAGGGAATTATAACAGCTATAGTAATGGTGCATCAATTAGTCAAACTCCACTTACTATGTATAGTATGTGTACACGCTGTAGCGTGTCCCATAAAACAAACACTTATTTTAACCACTTAAACTATGAGTCACTTAGTTTTTATGCACTTTCTCAAAAGCGGAATAAATAATTGCAAAACAAAAAAATATTTTACATTTAAAATATATAATAATCTAATACACATTTTACCGCTCTTTTTTTGGGGGGAAACCCCCACGCGTCATCATCACTTCACCGGAGCTGGCTGTGTGTGTAGTATTTCAGACTCGAATCGACTAAAACCTCCGGTATTCGGTCACAAGTGGGTCTATTGCGTGGTACGTCGGTATACATTATGAGGGATGCTTCCAGGAACCTCACAAATTCTACCTGCATTTATGAGAAACGGAGGTGATAATATCTGGAAATTAAAACGGTTATAACTTTTACATGGGTTGTTTCTTTCACATTTTTTTTTCGAATGTATCAAAAAAAGTTTGGAAGTTGGGCCTCCGAAAACCTCACTAATTTCGGAAAATGCATCGTTGCTTGATAACCGGTTTTTTGTGAGGCTGTGGTAACGCACCTGTCGAGCCGGCCCAATCGTGCCTAAGCATGGCTCTACCACGATAAAGTGCCATGCTTAGGCACGAATAAGTCTTCTATTTTCTGGGACACGCTGTATACATTTGACTAAAAAGATTTACTTAATTAAATTACCTTAATTAAGCTTTCGTCTTATGACCGACTTAAACTTACAAACATATGTATGATTTCATGATGATCAGTTGAGTGGTTTAAGCGTGAAGGTCCCAAACAACAAACCCAACTTAAATTCATTCGCACTAGTGAAATTAATATCCCCGATTTTAATAATTTTCATATCAATTATTTGCAAAACGTAACAAGTGGTAACAAATACCATTGACATTATCTTGACAAAACGAATATTGATAATAATATTAATATTTAAGTAGTTATTTACTTGAGTGCAAAAACAACGCTGTACATCTTGAGCAGTTATCTTTGATAAGGATAACGCTGTATTCAATAAATTCACGTAATCATAGATATGATTAGTTTCTTATCATAATGTTTTAGGTATGTTAAAGTGCCAACTATACGCGGGTCGTTTGCGTCGGTTCAGTTCCCGCTTAGTTACAATATTTGTATGAATGAATATGTATGTCCATTTGAATTTTCAATAATCTATACTAATAATCATGATATAGCTGAAGTGTTTCTTTTTGTTTGTTTATTTAAATATCTGAAACGAATATATCTTCATATTATTTTTGTATGCGATGGATTATTAACATTGAAATTGTGTAGGCTATAAAACATCACACTGCGAGCAATAGGAACGGAACAGTGCCCATAAACACAGATGAAAGTTCGAGTAAAGGCTGGTTAAGTAGTAACAAAAAAAAAAGATTTTGTCATAATATCGTGCTAGCAAATATGGTTATTGGTTATTGCTTATGGCCGTCGCATATTCTTCCGTTCCTATTTATCTTATGTAAAAATTTAAAGATATGCTGTAGTGAATATTTCACGGCCGAGATTATACTAAACACTGATAAAATCTAAACAGTGTACCTTGTAAATTAATCATGAAAAAATATTATCAAGGCCAATATTCACTCAGTGCGAAATGTTGCCATGCCTCCGTTTATCGTTAATCTGTCTATTTGATTTTAATGTCAAGTTCCTTCATTTCAAATTAGTTGACAATCATATGAAGCGACAACATAGGATAAGATTATATGTTTGTTTTATTAAGTTCTTCTAAAAGCCTGTTTTCACTTTAATCGCCGCGATTATGTATAAACTTTCTATTGTTATCGCTTCGATTCTAAGGGAATGGGGAACTAGGTAAAGGGAAAAGGAAGTTGGGCCTCCGGTAACTTCACTTACTCAAGCATTTTAACAGCCGTTTTTCTGTGACACCGTTTTAATACAGTACGTAAATATTGGAGTTTATTACATCCCTTTTGCTTTCACATTATTTGTGTAAGTTCGTTTAGCTACAGTACAGCTAGTTTTAGCTAAATTGAGTTTTTTAAGATAATGTAATCCGGATCCTGCCATTACTCGACAAAAAACAGATTCATTCTTGAAATCGTAGCTAATGGCAATTATTTATAAGTCTAAAAAACTCTCTTCGGTATTAATTTCTTTCAACTACTAACGTTGATTAGTTATAAAATCCGTAAATCCGAGATAAGATAATAAAGCTGCCCTGTACCTCTGATAACATAATACTTACCATAAATCAATTAAATATGACGCTGACAAAGGGTATAAATTATAAATTACAAAGCACACATACATAAACCAACGCTTATTCATGCTAGGCGGATACAACAGCCTGCTTCTTGCTTCTATCCTCACACACGTATATATCTCAAGAGCATCCTGCCTGTCAGCTCTGGTTTCGGGTACTTCTGACCTGCCCTTTTTAAAATTAATTCTATGTCTGCATTAAGTAAATTGATAAGCCCTGTAAAAAGTATCTTAAAATTTTATAGTAAATTTAATATATTCATGTTGATAAAAGCACATCATAATCCGATTAAAATATAATTTTATAAAACCAAATAGGTTTAATTCCGGCATTCTGTTTTGTTTCCACAACTTTTCAGACAACCCTAATTTGTCAAAATTTTATATCAGGTATCAATTGAACAAAATTTCGTGTGTATTATGTTAAAAAAAGTGTTTAAATATGTCGAACTTAGTTAAAAAAGTGAAAGCATGGCGTGGTGTGTCTGACAGGCGTGAAGATTTGTCACGGAGCCAGTACTCTTTGGTATCCAGTGGGGATTTGACTGCTGGTGCTCTGCAGCTCTGGCTGGGATTACCTGATGAGGTCAAGTACGACCCAGCGCTAGAACAGTTCAAACAATTTTACGAGAAGGAACACGGTAAGTTTGTATAAATAGTTTTATTATATTATTTTAGTGACCTGACACTTAAACATTGTTTAAACCAAAACAGTGTTTTTTTTACATACCGTATAATATGTCTACACTACCCCAAGGTTGTCTGACAGAGAATGCCTTTGCGCATATCCGCTTTCGTACAAATTGCATCTCAATCCATTAGCTTTAAAATAAATTAATAAATTAATGAAAATGATATAACCGTTTTGGCTTGTTTCTTTTATTGCCGTCCGTGTGTTTGAAGACAACCCCCCTGAGAATGTAATCTCTTTAAAACGTAAACGAATTAGAAAGAACGGGATAGTCAGATTTGTATAATGAGAATAGGTAGGGACAGGCGCATAAGGTAAGGGATACTGCAAGTCTCTGATTTGGAAACGGTACTGAGTCTGCAGTAGCTCGCAGAAACCAAGACGGGCCACTAGCACAAGAACAATGGCTAATTTGGAATCGCCAGTCCTTGAAGGACAATTAATTTACTAAGTTGAAGTTTCGAACTACTGGTTTCTGGTTTTGGTTAGCATTAATTACACTGTTTGTTGGTTTGACAACGGGCTGAGATATAAAATATTTTTAAAAATTAAATTAACAATGGCATAAATAACAATATCTGCATAAACAGCCATTTGTTCGTCATGGAAATTTGTTAAGGTAGTGTAAATAAATGTAAATTTTAACATGTTATTGTTGTTTAACCTGCAAAACCTTTCGTCTTCAGTGTCCATTTGTGCCTTCGTTTTTTACATACATTTTCCAAAAAACGGATATACATTCCATCAAGAAAACAAAAGCACTGTTTTTAACAATAATTAAACTCAACATTTCTACCACGGATGAAATAGGAATTCCCCGAAACAATAAATAAAAAATGTTTTTTTTTAATAAACCAGAGGCATCGTGCGAGTAGTATCTGATACGTGAGTCAGATGCATGAATGTTAGATAATAATATTTAGATAGTAAAAGCCTCGTAAACGTTGTCCTTCCTATGTGTATATAATAGAGATATCCAGAATGTGTATATACATGACTCTCTAACATATACATACGTACATACATATGTCTATGTAAAAGAGTTTCAAGATTTTCTGTCTGAGTCGTACAACAAATTTTACTAAATACACGATGAATATGTATACGTATTTATTTATAATATACGAAACCAACCCTACACACAAGTTATTTCGTCGACTGAATGAATTCTTTCGTAAGTAAGTAACGTAATATATCTTCGCCATTTGTGAATCGATTTAAAAAATATTTTTTGAATTAAAGGAGAGTACTCTAGGTTGGCGACACATTTAAATATAAATAAATGCCTGTTTGATAGATAGTCCCTCTACTCGTGTGTTTTAAAATCATGAATGTATGACTACTTCTATAGATTACAATATTATATAGAATATAGATGGCAGTTCTGCATTTTTATTTACTACACAAAACTCGACCTGGCGGACAGATACGCAAAATTAATATAATATACAT
This sequence comes from Tyria jacobaeae, assembly GCA_947561695.1. Classification (NCBI taxonomy): domain Eukaryota; kingdom Metazoa; phylum Arthropoda; class Insecta; order Lepidoptera; family Erebidae; genus Tyria; species Tyria jacobaeae. The sequence goes on along the minus strand of OX387236.1, from coordinate 5,461,467 downwards.
AGCTATACATATATTATTTTATGCGATAAGGGGGCAAACAAGCAGACGGGTCACCTAATGGTAAGTGACTACCGCCGCCCATGGACACCCGCAACTCAAGAGTCACAAGTGCGTTGCCGGCCTTTTAGGTAGGAGTACGCTCTTTTCTTGAAGGTTTGAAGGTCGTATCGGTTCGGAAATACGGCAGGCTACAATTTGTTCCATAAGCTGGTTCTGGAAACCACCAGCCGGTATAAGTCCGAACAATTCCTCTGAACACTCCCCATGATACAAGCGATAGAGGATGCAGAGTGAAGCTACATCTCTACGCAACGCCAAGGTGTCAAGTCGATCAGAAATATCTTGGCAGTCGATTATGCGAGTCGCTCTCCGTTGAATGCGGTCAAGAGGGAGAAGTTGGTACTGGGGTGCACCTGCATAGAGATGAGAACAGTATTCCATGTGCACCCGAACCTGCGCCTTATAAAGTTGCAGGCGGTGGGCCGGAGTAAAATACTGTCTCGATCTGTTTAGCACACCAAGCTTCTTCGAGGCTAATATGGCCTTACTCTCTAAGTGACCGCGAAACTGGGCTTCGCTTGCTATATCGACGCCAAGGATTCCGATACTGGCTGATGCAGTTAGGAAAGTGCTCTCAAATTGAGGTGATACGATCAATGGCATCTTTTTAGCGGTGAAGGCGCAAACCTGTGTCTTCGTGTGGTTAAACTGGACTAGGTTAAGTCGACCCCAATCTGAAACTTTTGATAAAGAAGTTTCGATTTCAGACACAAGTTTGGATCGGCTTTCGATGACATTTACCCGAGAAATGTTAGCGCGGCCGGTGCAAAGGGCATCACTCGTGCTATCGTCCGCATAGCAATGGATGCTGCTAATCTGCAGCATGTCATTGATATGCAGAAGAAACAGCGTGAGTGATAGCACAGCCTTGTGGGACACCAGAATTAACAGACTGGGAGTCGGAGCATGCACCGTCAACAACGACCTTGATGCTTCTGTCTGTAAGAAAACTGGTGAGCCAATTGCACAGTTTCTCGGGAAGCCCAAAGGAAGGAAGCTTCGCAAGGAGCGCTTTGTGCCAGACCCGATCGAAGGCCTTCGCCACGTCCAAACTAACGGCCAACGCTTCCCCCTTGGTCTCGATTGCCTATGCCCACCGGTGAGTCAAGTAAACAAGAAGATCACCAGCTGAACGACCCCGACGGAAGCCGTATTTTCGATCATTGAGGAGCTGGTGGTCTTCTAAGTACCGTCTAGTCTATAGTCTATGATGAAATGGGACTGTATCATAATAATATTGATTTTATCACACCAGTCTTATTTAGTAGGTAAATACTGGTTTAAAAATAGCTAAGAGCCTAGCTTCTTGGAACGTTGACAAAAACTATTGCCGAGATTGAAGCGATAATTAGATATGTATAGTATTAAAGTAGTAGTGTCAATATTTGTGTTTTTTGGTGATCATTACTAGTACAAAATTCGATTACTTTTAAAATATTTTATCTAATTACACAGGCGTTTAAATCTCTATACAAGTGTAAAATTTTAGTAAGTAATCGTTCACATAAAAACATAAATAATTAATTTTTGAAAAAAATATATAACCAACTTTAATATAATCATGATAAATTGTACTGTATAATAATATAACAAAGGGGTGAAATTTGTTTGTTTGAACGCGCTAATGTCAGAAACTATTCCGATATCCGATTACAAATTGTTTATTGAGGACAGCGACATCATAAGGAGAGATAGACGAACTAAAATCTTGATGATGATTTTGATGAATAAAACTGATTTTTATCTAGATTTGTAAATAAAGGACCTTAAAAAATGCATAATAGACATCATAACCGTTCATTATTCTATACACTATTAAATTGTTCCCAAATCCATTGTAAGTTTATTATAGACACCGTTTTTAATAGATCAGTTTATATTATTAGATTAGAAGTAACCATAATTAGTCAGTTTATACAACATAAAGGCTCCATATTTTATTTAAATGTATGTCGCATTTGCAGTCTATATGTCAAAATATTATACTTTTAGTGCGTAAAACATTTCTCTACTTAAATACAGAAACCGGAGTTTAGTAACAGACGTACATTTTGCAGACAAAATATATACAAAACAATAAACAAAACATACACCGTATTTAAATGAGCATAATATGCTCATTTAAATACGGTGTATGTTTTGTATTGGAATTTTTCTGTTGTTCCTTAATAATACTCTAGTTAGCGGCTAAGAAATAATTATTTATACTTATTTTGATGATTTACTTTATTTTAACTTTTATTTTATGACTTGAGCTGTATTGACTGATATTTTATTAGATTTAGGCGGTGTTGTTTGCGGAAATGTTAGGCAATAATAGATGATTTACAAAGAAAAGTTTTTATTAAGAAATATTTCAAGAATAATTAACAATCGTTATAACATAGATATCTATAACTTAAGTCTTAAGCATCACATTGTTGAGATCAATTGCTTAAAGTTATTTGGTGACACACGAACCTATTGAGCGTAAGTGCAATTATAATTTTTTTATAATTAATATTTTAAACATAGTCTTTATTAAACTCCAAAAATAATACTCGAAATCTCTAGTCTAATAGTTAGTTGCAGTCTTTAGCGATTACTGTGCGGAAGTTCATCATAAAAAGACTGGCAACTAGATGGTAATACACGTTTTAGGTCTTGCAAATCTTCATACTTCCGCTTTGTAATTGGTATTCTACCTGCATACAATTTTGGCAGGTGATTCATTTGTTTAATTCTGTTAATTGGCGTGGGACGATATGGTAACGGCTGAAGCTCGTCATCAAAACCAATTTTATACCAAATTGTGCCATTAGGTCTGTATTCTAGCATCCGTACATCTGTGACGACTGGGTCACCTGTCTTTTTACCAGGCCGTATAGATTTATAAATTAATTCTTTCGAAAAATCGGTAAAAAAGGTATAGTCCATATAACGAGCTTCATAAGGCATAGGATCACTTCTAGCTGTTTTAGTTATAGCCACGTATTGTTGTGGAAGGTAAATTTCTTTACCTTTTAAATTACACTCTATTGCACTGTGTACGGAATCACATTCCATTTGGGTATGACCTTTTTCCAGGTACTTTTGAGTAATCACAATATTTTTTTCAAACGCTAAACGTAATAGAGCATTGCTTAAGGTAACATTGCGATTTTGAGCACAACAGCCATCGGAATATAAAATCACAGACAATAATTTCTGACTCAAAATCTTCTCTAGGTGGTCTACTAAGCATGAAGCAAAAACAGAGGCTTCAAGCGTGCTATTAGACTCATCGAACCTATAACACATTACTTCCTTAGTTGCTAAATTGTATAATGTAACATTATAGACGCATAATTTAGTTTTATAATAAATAGCACTGGCTTGAAGATACGGGGCCAATTTTACCGATTCAACATCCTGTGTGAATACGTGACACAAGCTCCGGACTGTGCAATACCTTTGTCAGTATCTTTCTCTTTCCTGGCTCGATCTTTCTTCAAAACATGATGACCGTATTCTTTATCCGTAATGTTTCCAGTTTTATGACTGCAACAAACGTCACACTGATCTTTCTTTGGGTGGAAGAGGCTCAGATTGAATTTCAAAAATAATTTGTCAAATAATTTACGGCCAAGGCATTCTCTTCCCTCTAACTCACAGTTATCTTTATATGTGCGATAGAGCTGTGTCATGTTCAAGAAAATTGGTTTTAAATATTCTCGTGATGTTTTAGCACGATAGTAATGCGACGGCATCTTTGGAAGACCTGTTAAAAACTTTTCAACATATTTTTGGTCTTCAATTTTCTTTGGATTTCTGCGGTTACTGGTTGAAGTAGGCAAATCGGGAGGCATGGCACAGTCTGTTTTTGTCAGCCAATATCTGACAAACCAATCTTTAATGCCAAGAGTGGCTAAGAACATTTTTTTACAGACTTGGTGACGTACATTATCAATCGTCAATTCGTAGGTTCGACTATTAATTCTTTTGGATGATTCTGGATTTTTGGTAATTTTCTTTGGTACTTTATTAACATGAGAAGTTATAAATGATCTTCGTTGCTCCCAGTTCATGTTCTTCCAGAAATTTTCAAACAAATATTGCCGCTGTTGTTCGTTTATGTTGTCACATGATCTGAGTTTCGATTTCTTGCAAAACGCAGAAGTGCACGGTGGTTCTATGGATCTTGCAGGCTTAAATACGTCTTGTTTCACTTTAAATTTTGCATTAGTCTTTGCTTCTATGTATCTTCTGTATCCTAAATAATTTTCGCCTTTCATCCGTTATTATTTATTGACATTGCGTTTATATTTCTTTGGATCTTTTGTCGCCTTGTTTTGTACTTTTTTATGACTTAACAAATTACCGTGATATAAAACATTCCTGAGTATGACCACTTCTGAAGAACACGATGGAGTAGCAGAAGCACTAGATTGCTGCATAGTGTTCTGGGTTATATTATTTTTACAATTCACATAACAATTTATCACCTGAATTCGGATCACTCCAGGAATTAATTTCTTCTCAATCCATAGTGTATTATTGAGCTTCCTAAACGAAATAAAATACATTTTGAAACACTGCCTAAGTTAAAAAAAAAGTTAGTAAACACCGCTTAAGTAAATGAAGATATTCTATTATCATTTCTTTCAATATTAATACGCGTAAATCAATAAACATTACTTAATTATATAGCTTACCTCTTAATCTTTTATTAAAACTTCTTGCATAGACCTTTCAGCGATAAAACTCACATAAAAATATAATAATCACAGAGCGCGAAATACTTTTACAAGAAACGTATGACAGACTAAAGACTTGTGCGGTGTTGAGAGGCTAACCGACTTGCGCGCTGTCACTACTTTTTGAATTACGGCTTCTCATTGGCTGAAATTTATATAATGTGAACAATGATTAGACGCGTAATGAGCAGCTCTATCTAAAGGCATTCAAATGTGAAAACCGCCAATTTTCGACTTGAGCGGTGTTGTAAGCTAAGGGACGATATATAAACTATACTATAATGTATTAATGATATGAATGTATCTATAGCTATGCGTATTACATATTTTAATTTTGCATATCTGTGAACCAGGTGGAGTTTTGTGTTGTCAATAAAATACAGAACTGCTTGTCTATATCCTATATAATATTGTAGTCTTTAGAAGTAGTCATAAATTCATGATTGATGATTGAATGATGACATTGTGTAGAGGCTACTATATGAAACTTATTACTATATAAAAAAGGTATTAGTAGTATACATTTTCATGCCTTAATGACCACCTTGCAGGCGGCTTATTTTCTACGAATTCCCCAACGTGTGTGTGAATGGCCAACCAGAGTACTCTCTCCTTTCATTAAAAAAAAAAAAATCAAATCGATGCACAAATGGCGAGGATATTGTTGTACACATGTTTTTTTTTTTTTTTTTTTTTTTTTAAAGACAACTCCTGCACTAGGATTAATTCCTGTGTCGCGGGGGACTTTACAAACATTCAAACAACGGACACAAAGAACACCCAGACTCAGAACAACAACATTTATATATAAAATAGTAAAGATTTTAGTATACTTGTATAAAGAAAGCAATGGATTGGAAATTGTAACTCTAGGACGAGCTCACCTGCCTCTAACTAGAACTGATAACCCGGAAGCTTCGAGGCCTCTACCCAAAATGATAATATATAAGATATATAACCCAAAATGATGAACTCAAGATATGTTTCATTTAGAAAGCTTAATGTATGTTGTGTCAAAACATTATTATTATTTTATTATATCCTAAGAATAAGTTAATAGGGAACTGTACTCTATTGAAAAGTATGCTTGTCGACGAAACATTTAACTATTGTCTTCATTCTTCATTACTTTTCAAAAGTTACGACGAGCCTGGTTACAATGTAAGCTAACCTACTCTCGCTTCACGCGATAAAAGAGACGCTTTCACTTTATAATACATGTTTCTACTCTAATAAAACAAGAATGTAAACAAACTAATGGATTTTTGTTTTAAAGGCATCCACGAAAGAACTTCTGTCACAAATCGACATGTTTATGTATGTACGTACATAGAACGCACTTCACACACGTTTAACAAAATAGCTGCTCTCTATCGAATTACTTATATTATTTTATAGTCGTTAGGGTTGTAGATATATACATACATACATACACATTTACACTGATGCCTTTATCCGCCAAGGAGTAGGCAGAGCCGTGTCACTTTTTGGTAACCGTGTTTTTTTATAATATATGGGCTGTATATGCACTGTGTGGCTGTATATGCATATCTATACCCATTGATCCACATTGCTAGTATTATTTAAAAAAAAATACCTTAATCGCTTTTTACGACATCCACAGGACATGGGATGGTCCTGTTCTATTCTAGTGAGGACCACATAGCAAAATAATAAAAAAATGTGAAATTGAAGGATTGTGGTTTGCGATTGATTTACTAGCGGACACGAGTATAACAATTTGTCTTTTTACGTCATGATCAAGCATGCAGCGCAATTTTGTACGTTCCGTACTTGTTACATGCTTAAAGACCTATAAAAGTTGAAGTACGATCTTGCAACTCTGCACGAGTGCATGTAATACTAGCAAACCCGGCAAACTTCGTTCCGCCTTGGAAGCTCACTAAGATAAGTCAAGTTTTGTATGTTGCTTTGTTGTTATGTCGTCAAATATGGCGTTGAAAACCATTTTGTATGAAAAAGGAATTTTCTTCATATTCGGGGACAGAGACAAATCTAACAAAACAAACAATCTGTACCGCCGTTCTTGAATTATAAATAATGTAACTTACACGACGTTTCTATATACGACTACGACTAATACGACTTTGTACATATATGTGTAATTTACAATGCGCTTATCCATAGCACTGTGGAATATTGTTCTACTAAATGGTCACCTTACTACTCAACCTATATAGATAAGGATGAATCTATTCAGACTGCCTTTGTAAGTTACTTATCTATAACAAATGGCATCAGAAAAACTATTCCTGAATATGCTGATAGATTGTCTTACTTAAAATGTTCAACTTAAAAGAAAGACGAGACATGCATGCCTTACTGGTTCTACACAAAATTGCATATGGATCCTGAGATGCTGAACTTATTACTCATTTTAATTTTAAAACGAGCTGTTGTATTGTGAGATATCCCTGGGTAATCCTCAAATAGAGACACCTATAACTACTTTTAATACTACCTTCAATAGTCCTCTTACACGTATGGCAAGATTGTATAAAGAGAGTTCTAACGTATCTGACCATCACCTGGACGATTGGCACTCCAACACTGTGCGCTTCTCCAGAAGCTTTTTGCCTCGCACAACCAGCCTATGGAACAAATTGTCGCCTGCCGTATTTCCGGACCGATACGACCTTCAAACCTTCAAGAAAAGAGCGTACTCCTTGCGGTTGTTGCAGTTGCGGGTGTGCACTTACATCGGGTGACCCGTCTGCTCGTTTGCGTTTGCCCCTATCTCATAAAAAAACAGACCTACTCAGTAAAGCTTTTTAATATTTGTACTATTATTCTAATTATATACAAGAAACATCCAAGAATATAGTTCGACTTTTTGTTGTTTATCTAGTTTCTAGTCTGTTGCTGTCTCTGTTTTTTTCTTAATATTTTCACGAAATCTGACAATGATAAATTAGTAATGTCTCAATCATAAAACATTGTCATTATATAGTTTAATAAATAAATAAATATTTAGCTTACGAGACTGTAATCTGTATATACATATTATCGAATACCAAATAATTTAGAACATATTAAAAACAACAGCTAAAAATTCTTAGTTATTTAAAAAATATATAATATATCTACTATCTCACTTACGAAAGAATACTATAAGACTTGACTAAATGAATGAATCAACTGACCTGATAAACTAGTGGATAGAGATCCTGACTGCTATCCTAGAGTTTGTGGGTTCGATTCCCTCACGGGACTAATTTATGTAATCTACAAATAGTTGTCCTGTGTATGATTCTCAAGTCAGCAGCGACACAGGAGTCATTTCTAATGCAGGAGTTATCGTTTTGAAGTAGAAGAAAAAGAAGATATAAAAATATATACTTACGTTTTAAATGCCGTGTGGTGATCATTCGTGTGTCACAATTGTGTGGAGATGTGCAACATTTACTCTATCGTAAAAAGACTCGTTATATCATTAGACCGTGACGTTGTTTACGGAGGATTTATAATCATCCTCAGTAAATGAGCTATCTTACACAAAGTTAGATTAGTATATTGAAACAAACAAACACTTCGTTTTATTATATTTAGATATTAATTTAAAGTAAACTATTTAACGAATGTAATTAGCACCATGTAAACCTAGACTTAGAATAACTGTAAATGATAAAAACTGTTAGATTTAACATCGTGAACGTAACTAAAGAATAGACGTGCCTGAAATGCGCCTATGACTGTTATCTATCCTGCAGTATAATACGGTTCCAGTCATATAGTCCACGGGTGATGTGAATAGGCTTGTCGCCCCCTATTACGTAAACCGGTTGTGAATCAACACTTGCGTTGCATTTCCCCGATATTAGTGAGGTTTCCGGAGGCCCGACTCTCCCTCTCCTTTTTCCTCTCAACTGACCCCGCACCCCTATTCTCATCTCCTCATCCCCTCTCTTTCCGCTTCCCGCATACCCTCCTAACCCTCAAAGGCGGGCAGCACACTTACGACTCTTGAATTGCAGGTGTCCATGGACGAAAGTTGTCACTTACCATCAGGTGACCTGTCTGTTCTTCATTCCCTCTATATTATAAAAAATAAAAAATTGACATACGCAAAAAGTGGGCGTTTGATACGCCTCTGCCTACCCTTTCGGGGATACAGGCGTGTCTATGTAAATATGTATTAAACAAACGGTATTCGTTGCAGACAATAGTCAGGCGAAAACTTGCATAAGTACCTATCAGGTCGCATGCTGTTTTGTATTACAATAAGTGATTACTGGTCTAATGGAGGAAGTGGGAACTTACACCTTGTTGATTCTTAGCTCTTTAATTGTGCTCTTGTTGATGTTTATTCCATAATAGAATAGAGCCAGCACATCTGTTCCCCTGGTTGTCATTAGGGGTGACTAAAGGATTGGTCTGTTATCTATCAGAGTGTGTACATTCATAGATATATGTATACAGTCATAGAGTTACAGTTCAGTTATTATTTTATTTTGAAATAATATGTTTGAGTTTTAATTAATAAAAGAGTTTGACTCGTACATCCTTTATTGGAAGATCTGAAATAATTGTTGAGAAATTTTATAAAAATATTATATAATTCGTTAACAATTTAAGTTAAAAATATTCGGCTACAGATCAAAATTTATAGAAATTTATTAATATATTTAGTAATAGCATAATTATGTACATAGTATTCTTACAGCAAGCAGCAATAATAATAATAACCTGACATAATAGTGATAGCCCGATTAGAGCGCCGAGTAATTTCACATTTCACAAGGCAACCTATAGTTGCGGTGACGATTGTTATTGTATCGTAATTTTAAATATATTTAAATAAGACTGTTTAAATAATTGTTAAGCAATTTTATGAAATATAGATATTTTATTTGGATTAATTTGAAATTTGACTACAATCTCATAAAGGCTGAAAAAGATAAACAATAAAAATTCTTGGATTTGGCCACGAGGTTGTCGACATGTGAGATGTGGATTTCAGCATTTCATTATACCGATAGTCATATCAGCCAATGGATTGATCGCTAAGAACGTCGACCAAAACCTTCAGAGACTCACGTAGCCTGATGCAAATGGCAGTCCTTCTTGATAAGGCTCGTATTGTGAGGAGGTTTCTGTCTATGGAGCCCTAACCACCGGTAGCCATATCCTTATCACTGTATCCGATGCCGGTGGGACGCTACTTTTATATTTTTAAATAAATTTTGTGTTGTCTTTTATATTTGAAAATTTAATTTGCGTTTGAATTTTTTTAATTGAATAAAGAGAATAATAATAAATACTGAAAATACGAGACTATAATATAATCTATAACTCTAAACTTATAACTGCAGCTACAGTCACGCGTGTCAACTGTAAGGATTGGACTTAGCGGGTCTGAGTTTGAAGGCGCGTAGTGTCCCGCGTGCTTCCCTCAAGAGTGATGGTGGGGGGAGAGGCAACATCCTTACCCCCTTCAAAACGAGACGGGGTCCACTCCGGCGGACGGTCACCTGCTGGTCGCTGCAACATGTCGTGTTCCCGCGGCCCTCGGCAGCAGGTGCGAGAAGGGATAACCGTGGCGGTATAAGCCGGTCAAGTCCGGCACACCCCTCCGCCGGGGTCATGGGCGATAGTCCATGAGGATTTCCCACGTAAAAAAAGGACTTGAAGAGAAGTTCTAGAGACAGAAATTTCTTCCTAAACAAAAGAAGAATAACTTCAGACATCTCACAAATTCCACCAACCAAACTGTTGATAAGACAGACAGATACAGAACAAATGATCATGCTTATCTCATACTTATTGGTCCTGGGTGGGAATCGAACCCTTGACCTGCGGCTTAGCAGTCAAGATCACTAACCTCACGATTGTAGTGGTTACTAGACTATCAGGCCAGTCATTGTCAATTCCAAATGTTTGTAAATAGATGGCATCACAACAAAAGTTAAAAATCACAAATAAATTAGTTGGTGTAAATGTTAGCTGTTCATGTATACTATTTGTTTGTACGTGCTAATCTCAAGAATATCTTAACCGATTGGAAAACATTTTTGCATTAGATAGCCCGTCTATTAAAGAAGAGGCTATATATCATCACGTTACGACCTTAGCAGTGGCTTGCTGTCAGATACTTTTTTAATGCTAATTATTGGTATTAATTTTATCAGTTATTTTGTAACCACTTTAAGAATCAAACAAAATAATGAAGCACAACTCCATAAACTCCTGATTTGTATGTCACCTTAGGTCATTGACTAGAAGTACTAAGCTTCAAACCGGTTCAAATCAGTTTCAACCAGAATGTGCCAACACTACCAACTACTATACAAGTATGTATGTGTGTAGTGTGAATTGTGATACAGGTAGTTTTTTACATTAAATCAAGACTTGCGTGACTGTCCTTGATTTCTATTGGATTTGACTACCTAAAATTTAGATAATTTGTAAGTATTAAGTTTAATGAATAATAAAAACGGCCTGAGTGTGAGTCCAACTCACACACAAAGACCCGTATCATAATAGTACAAGATTTAAAAACACTTACTTTAATAACGCACACATACACAACACAAGAATAATGTTTCATTGTATAGTCAATTAGGTACCTCGTTTTTTATTACTTGTTACGCGACTGCACAAAAAGGATGGTTATATGTTTCGAGTGTATGCGCCTAAAGACGGCTTGAATGTTTATTAATTAAGTCGGGTTTTACATTTGTTTTGTATAATACAGTAGTAGGGTTCCATTGGCACTCTTTGACCGGTGCGATAGCACAGAAAACCAATGTTAAAGCAACGCCTTCCTTGCATTTCCAAGACATCAGTGAGGTGTCCGAAAGCCCGAATCCCGATCTCCTCTTTCTCATCTTCTTATCACCCCACTCTTCGCTCCCAATCCCTCATCCCCCCATCCCTCATCACCCTCAATTGTGGCCCGTCTTTTCATCTGTCCCTATATTATAAAAAAAAACACTTAAAAAAATCATAAAAGTCAATGTGCTTAGGTCATGCCTAGACCGGGCTTTGTTAGTCCCCGTCTAATGTACAGTATAAGGGAGATGGACAAAATGTAAGATTTGTTGAACTGTGTATAGAATCTTTTGGTGGCCCTCTAACATTTACGTCTAATATGAAACTTATGGTTAAAATCAAATCAAATCAATTAGCCTACAGCAGTCCACTGCTGGACATAGACCTCTCCCAAAGTGCGCCATAGCACCTTGTCCTTCGCCTCCCGCATCCGCGCCATCCCAGATAACTTTACGTCGTCGGTACAGTAAACGTATTTTATATGTAAAAAATTCAAACTTGAAAAAATTAAAGTCGTTTATTAATAAACTAATATATTTTATAAATAATAGAGGCTATAAAACATCACACTGCGACGTTCAGGAACGGAACAAGCATAAACGCATTTGCAACTGTAAGGAACGGCAGTAATAGTATAAAACTTACACTTTTCTCATATTTTTAATCGTTATAACTAGTTTTTCCCTGCTGAAACCGGCTACAACAAGCAAATGATCGTCACGAGAACAAAGTCATGTATTCTATAAATGCTATCACGACATTATATGGTTTAGGAATTTTATTATCTGAAGTAATACTCTGACATATTATTTTTAATTGTTGCCGCTGTAAAAATTAAAACCATACAACGACATTATTGTGTGCAATATTTGCATAATACCTACTTATGTAGTTGAATTTTAAGTAACGTCTCAAACTTGAAAATGTTTGTAGGTCTATGTTACACGAATGCCCGGAAAGTAATGTTTTAGGTACGAATCTATGTATATCTGATTTGTGTATGTTCCTATGGATGTATCCGATGTATTTTCTTTATTACATTCTAACTTCTAAATGACTGTACAGATTCAGATGTATAAGGTAATCGTTGTAATTAACATCATACCAAGTGACATTAGCTTTATTTTTTTGAGCCATGGGCCGTCTCACCCGGTGTAATACCACGGCCTTACGAAATGCTGGCTGTGAAGAAATGCTTATGATGTGTTCCTCCGGGTGAGTGTTGGGACAGGAAGATGTGTATTAGGGTCATGACACCCCGTTCCTCTACTGTTTGATCTTCGATGAAATTTTAGAAATAACATATAAGTTGCGTTCTTTGGGTTACTTATTGTTATAATTCTAAAATGTTTAGACATAAACATAATTGCATTCATCCACTATATTCTCAGAAAAGTGTTATTTAATTACCAAACATCAATATCCTTCAAACAAGAATCATTACGAGGCTATTATCCAAATGGACTTTTGAATGATTATATCCTCTTTTTAAGTAACTACGTCAAAATATAAAGTATTTTAAAGTATTACCCAAACATCGTGATGTTTAAAATAATTCTTTACAAAATTGGTCACTTTAGTAATTTTAAAGAACTACTATAATGGGTAGTATTTCCAGTAACAATGTGCATAAGAAACTGTAATGTAGTTATGTTGTTATGTCATAGAGATAAGTAGTTTTCACTCATTTTGAAATAATAATCAGCATTTTAAAATATAGTACTGTATCTCAAGTAAAGAGATAAATATATTAAAAACTAAAATTCTACGCTCCTGCATCCATGCAGGGCACTCCACTAGAGTGTGCAGTGCAGTGTCCTCGCGGCAGCCCCCGCAGTGATGGCACACAGACGTTGGCTCCCGGCCTATTCGACACAGGTACTTCCCGAAGCAGCCATGTCCGGTAAAAAACAAAATATATCCAAGCCCAAACTCGTCGGGGTTATTAGTTATCTTTGAAGAGTGCTGCTACGAATGCCAATCTATCGAGTCATGAAACAATTTAAACATAGAAATTTAAATTCGATACGACAATTAGAAGTACATTAAAAACTTCCAAGATTCTTTACATAGTTAGTCACATGAGTTAATAATTACGCTAAGCTTACTACAAGTTGACTTGAAATGGATTATTTGTAATATTACCAAGAATTAACTCAGATTTACTTGATAAATGCTCGACCATAAACCATTGAATTATCATTCAGTAGTCATTGCATACGATTTGATTTGCTCTCTGCATTTAAATTTTGTTGACCCGTAATCCATGTTGCTAGTATTTTTAATTAAAATAGTAAATAATTAAAATAGTTTAAAATAACCCATTTTTGTATTCAACAGCCATGACGGGTAAAATTGCCAGTAATTATAATAATTGTGTTCATAAATTATCTAAGTACGCATGATGCTGCAACTAGTACAGCGTCTGTGAAGTGACGGTACCATAGAATAATATAAATAAATAAATAACCGTGTGGTTCTCAGTAGGAAAGAATTGGGTGGCCATGTCATCCCGGGGGTCGTCGCGACAGTGGTAGAGCCATGCTTAGGCATGAATGGGCCGGCTCGACCGGTGCCATACCACGGCCTCGCAGAAAACCGGTTGTGAAGAAACACTTGTGTTGTATTTCCCAGAAATCAGTGAGGTTTCCGGAGGCCCAACTGCCCCTCTCCCCTTTCCTCTCCCCCATCCCCCTCTCATCTTTCCTATTTCCTTATTACCCCTCCTTTCTTTCCCCTCCCCTCAAAGGCGGTCAGCGCATTTACGACTCTTGAGTTATAGATGTCCATGGACGGCGGTTGTCACTTACCATCAGGTGACCCGTCTGTTCATCTGTCCCCCTATAGTATTAAAAAAAAACTAGTCGACTAAGAGATCGGACTGTTGTTGTCTATCAGCCAGTATATAAACAGTCGTACAGTGCCCGGATGGCGGCAATAGCCGTAAGTGTTACTACATTTTGGTTTACAAAAAGTGGGCTTTTGGGAGGCTTACATAAAGAAAATTAAAGTTTTATTGTTTGAAAGTCTATAGAAATACCTCTACCAGTGACCACTGTAACAAATTTAGAAAAGAACTTACAGAATTATGTATGTAGTCACACGTCTTTTTGTCTCGTAATATTAATTTATTCACGCTTATAAATTATGTCATTTTCATTAGATTTTTTTCCTTCTTCTGTTTTGCATGCTCTTGTCAGAGCAGTAGACCATTTCAGCAAGATAGGCGCTTCTGTTAAAACTCGTGTTGGTTAGGCTACTTATCTGGTCAGTCCAGCGCATCGGAGCTCTCCATGATTTTTTGTGATTCTGTTTTATTAAGAAGCTTTTACCTTACGAAGGTATGTTAGCTTCAACATCCCTCAAACCACTTAATTAGAAACTAATTGTACTTTTAAAGTTAAAGCGTTCGTTGTAGAATAAGAGACATTAAAACTTTATCAGAAGTAAGCGAAGATAACATTTGTATTGAAGCCCCCCATATATATATTTACTATTTTTTGCAGTGCAGCTCTCTCTCGCTCTCTCTCTCTCTCTCTCTCTCTCTCTTTCTCTTCTCTCTTTTCTCTCTCTGTGTCTGTCCATTTGTTTTTCTTTCTCTTATCAATTTTCTCTTTAAATCTTCTTTTCTTTCAACAGGTGGAGTAGATAGCACACCGCTAAAGACCCGAAGTAACGGGACAGCGTTATCGACCAGACGTCTACCATGTGTAGCCTCAGCACCACATCTCCACAACAATAATTTCCACATACTGAAAGAAGATGTTGTATTTAAAGAGAAGAAGTGTAACGTCAGCGGGGAGAAGGAGAAGACAATGTGAGTAAATATGATATTTATTAGCATATATCTTACATACTTTGAGGGTCAATTCTTAATTCTTAGCCCTTACGAACACGAAACGGAAAACGTTAAACATAATATTGACTTATAAGACAAAGATAGTTTTGAAATCTAAGTAACCTAAAATTGATCAGAGTGTTTATTGTAATAAACGGTGTTACTTACGTGTGTATTTCAGGATGCCCGACTAGTATCGGTCTCGATCAGGGACGTTTATCAAGGAGTCGTCCTGCACGTAAATTTCGTATTCTAAAATAATCTGCAATTTTATAATCACATCACAAATTTTCTCTCTCTTTTTATGGAATAGTAAAAACAAGATATTTCTTATCGGCTTTTTTTTTCGTGTGGAAACCGCACCAGAGCTGAGGAAGGGTTGTATGTCGGACTCGAACCGACTAAAACCACACGGTGTTCCATCCAATTGGGTCTATTGCAGGGAACCCGGATACCCTGCGAAGGAAGCCTTCGGGAAAATCGGCTTGGCACCTTGGCGTTGGGTAGAGATGTAGCTTCACTCTGCATTCTTTATCGCTTGTATCATGGAGAGTGCTCAGAGGATTTGTTCGGACCGTCCTACGCGACAAAATATCCATCCCCATCACCTGAATGGCACTCCACCACTGTGCGCTTCTGCAGAAGCTTTTGCATCCCACAACCAATCTGGGGAACAAATTGTCGCCTGCCGTATTTGCGGACCGATACAATCTTCAAACCTTCATGAAAAGAGTGTACTCCTACTTAAAAGGCCGGCAACGCTTGTTATTCCAGCCATCCATGGACACCCCCATGGACGGCGGTAGTCACTTACCATTAAGTGACCGATCTGCTCGTCTGCCCCCTATATCATAAAAAAAGTAATATAATATATATATCTTGGTTAGAAGGTATGTACTTCTGGGCATCAGCTAGTTCGAGTTACATGTTATGCGATCCTGCCCTGACCTACTTGAACTATTGTTTACAGTCCCGGAGCTGAAGTAGGGCAGGGTCACCGTTTCCCTCGATATACTCCCAATTTTGTCATTTAATTCTCACAGTGCCCAATTAAACGCAATAGGCTTATTCCTTATTGCATAAGTAACTGGGACTAAATTAAAGTAGGCATAATTTAGGCGTTCCATTCCTTTAATGTTTCAGGCGTAGGACACAAAAAATATAACATATAAAAATGTTTATTATATGTGTTATTTAATAGCATACAATTCACTGCAGTACGAGTTAAACAAAGATAGGATACGCACGAGTATATGGCCATATTAGCTAAAGAACTGACGACCGTTGGGGCAAACGAGTTCTTGAGTGGAGACCGCGTCTCGGCAAACGTAGCGTAGGTCACCCACAGGCCAGGTAGAGTGAGGATTTGCGCAAGATGGCTGGCAGGAGCTGGATGCAAGAAGCCGAAAATAGATTGAAGTGGCGTGCAATGGGAGAGGCCAATGTCCCGCAGTGGACTGCGATAGGCTGATGATGATAATGAGTATATAGCCCCTCCTATTAATAAGTTTCACTTTTCTATATATACATACAGACATTCACTAGGGACTACTACTACGAAGGGGTAGCGTAGGCGTTTCAAACGCCCACCTTTTGGCAAATATAATTTAGTTTTTCTTACGTATAGGGCAAGCCTATTACCTTCATCCGGGCACTGTATGACTGTATATATACTGTCTGATAGATAACAGTCCGACTTACTTGTCTATTCAACTAATATTCCTCTTATAATTATTGCAGTCTACATACAAGATAATTTATATGTATTTTTTTGTTGCAGACTTGAAGATGAAACAAAACCCAAAGGAAAGACAAAGGTAAGCTATTAAAATGATTTTGTTAACGTCTTTATGTAACACATGTTTAGTCTACTTTATTAATATGAGTAAATATACCGTTAATAACAATAATAAATAGGTACACAAGTACAGTAAATAAGGTACAAACCCTTATTTCTCGTATTTGGGATCCTAAATCTCTTAAATTTCCCATTTTCCTCCATCAGATATCACAAGTTAGTCACCTGATCAAGCTGATATTACTGGTTGGAGTCTGGCTCTTCTTCACTGTTGTGTTCCTCATGTACAATGAGAAGGAGGAAATCACTAGGTACTCCTCAGTGGCACCTGGAGAGGTTAAAAGTAAGTACATCACCAAAGGTATTCTGTTTATTCTCTTATTAAAGTTTGCATATACATACATAGATAACAGCCAACAGGTGTCTGGCTTGTTGAAGCCGCTTCTACGAAATGAATAAATGTGTTATGCAGATTGTTCTTCTGCTTTTAGCCTCCATATATAAGCATTAAGTTCTCCGGTTTTATATTTCAACGTCAACAAAATTTCCTAAAAATTTGAGTTTTACGTGACCATGGGCGGGGTTGTCACTTACCATTAGATGACCCGTCGGTTCATCTGTACCCCTATATCATAAAGAAATATCTAAGAAAGTGCTATACATATATGACTGACTGGCCTGTTGGTCTAGCGGTTAATGACTCCGACTGCTGAGCCGGAGGTCGTGGGTTTGATTCCCGCACAGGAAAAAAATTAGTGTGATCAACAAATAGTTGTCCCGAGTCAGGGTGTTATTTGTGTCTGTTGTATGAATGTTTTTAAAGTACCCGTGACAGGAGTTAATTCTTTTTTTTAAAGAGAATATTTTTTTAAACATTCAGCCTCTTTCATTGTCCATTAATCATCCATTCATGAAATGTCTATAGGTTTTTTTTTATATATAATATAGGGGGGACACGAACAGACGTTGAGGGTGATGAGGGATGAGAGTATGCGGGGAGGCGAAAGAGCCCCTCTCTTTCCCCTCCCCGCATAGGAGATATGAACAGCGGTAGGGAGTCAGGGGAGAGGGGAGTTGGGGCTCTCGAAACCTCACTCATTTCGAGGAAATGCAAAGCAAGCATTCCTTCACAACCGGTTTTCTGTGAGGCCGGCACATTCGTGCCTAAGCATGGCTCTACCACGTGCAACATTATGTCATGTCCATCCATGTATTTCATTGCTTTACTTTCACCCGTTTTAGGTTATGTTCTCCAGACAAACAAAGAAATGAAATCTCTCCTAGTGACGCTACGAGGACCGTTCTTATCAGAGCAGAACGAGAAGAAGTTGAATGACAGCGACAAGTTGAATAAGACTGCGATGAGTGTCTGGATTGAGAAGTGGCTGGTAAATAAAGTAACTGAGGATGTTAGACCGGACAATGTAAATAATATTCAGGTGAGTAAATCAAAATACAGGGAAGTAATTAAAAACATTTGTTAGAGGACTTGAACCTACCGTACAACCAGTTCGAGTTATAGGTAATTGACCCTGACGTGCTATAACAGTTGCTTATTCCTAAATCCATCCGAATAATTAATAATTTTCCCATCTTAAATTCCCAAGTGTCCGGTTGATGGCATTAGATTTGCAGGAGGCAAGCGCTATACGTTTGGTCTCACCAAATTATAATGTTCTAATGTGGGTTTTTCAATACGCCTCTGCTTATTCTTCTGTTTATATTTAGTTTAACGTGTAAATATATTATAAGTGTCCTAACACTGAAAGTTTGTTTAGTTCTATTAGCGTCTCCGTGTAATATGTTCAGAAATATTATAAACTAACATAATGGCTGGCGTTGTGGTTCACAGTGGAGTACAATTTTGCCACCCTATCTCATAGGCGACTAAGGGATCAGACTGTTATCTATTAGATGGTATGTAGGGTTCCTTCTTAGGGTATTTCCAGGTCCCTTGCAAAAGACCCATTTGTGACGGAACACCGAGTGGTTTTAGTCGGTTCGATTCCGACATACCACCGTTAGCTCCAGTGAGGTCATGAGTCAAACAGAGCCCGGTTGAAGGCCTTAAGGCTTGCTCCCTATTTAGTTAGTGGGACCAATTTTAGATTGGCAACATGTGGGTATTTAATACACATCTGCCTTAGGTCATACAGGTGTAAGTGTTTGTATGTATGTATGGAAACTGGTAAAAGTTATTTCCTATATCTCTCGGGAACAGCATCCTTTGTTCTTTATTTTTAATGATCGGTTTCTTTTTTTTCTTTTTTTTATGCGATACAAACGAGCAGACGGGTCACCTGATGGTAAGTGACTACCGCCGCCCATGGACACCCGCAACTCAAGAGTCACAAGTGCGTTGCCGGCCTTTTAGGTAGAGGTACGCTCTCTTCTTGAAGGTTTGAAGGTCATATCGGTTCGGAAATACGGCAGGCGACAATTTGTTCCATAAGCTGGTTGTGCGAGGCAAAAAGCTTCTGGAGAAGCGCACAGTGGTGGAGTGCCAATCGTCCAGGTGATGGGGATGGATATTTTGTCGCGTAGGACGATGGCGGAAACCAGCAGCCGGTATAAGTCCGAACAATTCCTCTGAACACTCCCCATGATACAAGCGATAGAGGATGCAGAGTGAAGCTACATCTCTACGCAACGCCAAGGTGTCAAGTCGATCAGAAATATCTTGGCAGTCAATGATGCGAGTCGCTCTCCGTTGAATGCGGTCAAGAGGGAGAAGTTGGTACTGGGGTGCACCTGCATAGAGATGAGAACAGTATTCCATATGCGGCCGAACCTGCGCCTTATAAAGTTGCAGGCGGTGGGCCGGAGTAAAATACTGTCTCGATCTGTTTAGCACACCAAGCTTCTTCGAGGCTAATATGGCCTTACTCTCTAAGTGACCGCGAAACTGGACTTCGCTTGATATATCGACGCCAAGTATTCCGATACTGGCTGATGCAGTTAGGGAAGTGCTCTCAAATTGAGGTGATACGACCAATGGCATCTTTTTAGCGGTGAACGCGCAAACCTGTGTCTTCGTGGGGTTAAATTGGACTAGGTTAAGTCGACCCCAATCTGAAACTTTTGATAAAGAAGTTTCGATTTCAGACACAAGTTTGGATCGGCTTTCGATGACGTTTACCCGAGAAATGTTAGCGCGGCCGGTGTAAAGGGCATCACTCGTGCTATCGTCTGCATAGCAATGGATGCTGCTAATCTGCAGCATGTCGTTGATATGCAGAAGAAACAGCGTGGGTGATAGCACACAGCCTTGTGGGACACCAGAATTAACAGACTTCGAGTCGGAGCATGCACCGTCAACAACGACCTTGATGCTTCTGTCTGTAAGAAAACTGGTAAGCCAATTGCACAGTTTCTCGGGAAGCCCATAGGAAGGAAGCTTCGCAAGGAGCGCTTTTTGCCAGACCCGATCGAAGGCCTTCGCCACGTCCAAACTAACGGCCAACGCTTCCCCCTTGGTCTCGATCGCCTGTGCCCACCGGTGAGCCAAGTATACGAGAAGATCACCAGCTGAACGACCCTGACGGAAGCCGTATTGTCGATCATTGAGGAGCTGGTGGTCTTCTAAGTACCGGAGGAGCTGGCAGTTAACAATGGATTCCATTATCTTGGAGAACAAGGAGGTGATGGCTATGGGTCTATAGTTGGACGGATCCGAGCGATCTCCTTTTTTAGGGATTGGGTGCACTAGAGCTGTCTTCCATGAGTTCGGGACTACGCCAAGAGAGTAGGAAAGCCGATAAAGGCACGTTAAAACCGGTGCTAACTCTGGAGCACACGTCTTCAGCACGATAGGAGAGATTCTATCGGGCCCACTCGACTTATGAACGTCGAGGGAAAGAAGCGCTTTACGCACTGCCCTTTGTGTAAACCGGACTTCCGGCATGCGGGTCTCGCACTGCGGTATGGTCGGCGGTGCGTTTCCCCCGTCGTCCAGGGTCGAGTTGGACGCAAAGAGTTTGCCCAGAAGATCGGCTTTTTCTTTAGCGTCGTGGGCCAACGAATTATCTCCTATGCGCAGAGGTGGAAGGGATGGCTTACAAAAGTTCCCCTGGACAGCTTTGGCAAGAGACCAGAATGCACGAGTTCCGGAGGGGAGACTAACTAGTCTCTCGCCAATTCTGCCGATGTGAGCCGACTTCGCCCCAGCAATTACTCTTTTGAGGGACCTGGAGGCAAAGTTAAATTGCTTCTTTAATGTGCTGGTTTTTACATCCCGTGCTGTCGCTGCATTAGCCCATGCTTGGTAACATTCCTGCTTTCGGCGGGACGCCGCTTTGCAGGTTCGACCAAACCAAGGCTGGGACTTGCCACCTGTGGGAATCAGGGAGAATGGAATGAAAAGTTCCATACCCTGAAGCACAACATCCGCGACAGAGTCAGCAACGACATTGGGATCATCCGGCGAGAAGCAAACCTGCCTCCATGGGTAGGATGCAAAGAATGTTCTCATTCCATCCCAGTCTGCTGACCTATAGTGCCATACGCGGCGACTGCCTGTAACTCGCGGCCGCAGCGAGTGAACGAGTGGCACCATACTCCTAATCAGGCAATGGTCCGAAGAGCCAAGAGGGGCCTCAACGGATACTTTGTAGCCGTCAGGATGTGAGATCAGCAGAAGATCCAACAGTGAAGGCAAGTGGCTTTCTGCATCTGGGATTCGCGTAGGCGTTGCTACCAGCTGCGTCAAGCCATATGCCAAGGCGAAATCGTGAACAAATCTTCCCGCATGATCGGTTTTGCAAAACCATTCGGCGTGATGGGCGTTAAAGTCGCCAAGAATCACGATCTCTGCGGATGGGACCTGCTGGAGCACTGAGTCTGTAGCCATTTGGACGTGGTCGATGAGTCGGTCCGTTTCGGCATCACCGGTATGGGACCTGTAGAGGCATAGGTAGATGCGGGGATGGTCGTCGCAGTCTACACGTAGCCATAAGATGGAGAGGTCCCTACCTTCAAGATTGCCGAGGCGGCGAGAAGTGATATCATCTCTAACGTACACGCATACACCAGCCTTAGGAACAAAGGAGTGTTCCAGTCCGTACCCAGGGTAGCAGAGGTAGGATGTGTCCGCTGGAGATGATATCTGCGTCTCGGTTAAAAAGAGCAAGGCCGGCTTTGCTGTCTCAAGGTGGTGGTGGACAGTGTCGAGGTTCGAATGTAAGCCCCTGATGTTACAAAAATCCACGGTAAACGTAACAGGGGGTGCCATGGTATGCCTTCTCTTGCCCCGAGCAGGTTTTGAGAGCGCAGTTGAGCCCCCCCCAGAGTACGAGGGGCAGCCTGGGCGTCCACGCTCAGGCATAATCCGTACTGAGGGTGGACGTCCAGGGGGGGATTCTCCAACGCTAGCGCTGGTACCCCCCTGGGGTATCCTTTTCGTTAACAGCGCTATCATTAGGGGGTGGGGGATTTTGGGCCTCCGGAGACCTCACTCATTTCGGGGAAATGCAACGCAAGCGTTACTTCACAACCGGTTTTCTGTGAGGCCGTGGTATCGCACCGGTCGAGCCGGCCCATTCGTGCTTAAGCAAGCATGGCTCTACCACTACAAGTTTCGCAGTTAAAACACTGTTACTCTAAAGCTTTATATTTATTTTTATACAAATGGGTAAGGATTTTGTGATACTATGATATATACATACTTTAATGATTAAGTTTGTTAAAATAACTTGTCCTGGTCTAGTAATCTGAATCGTTTAGGGAGGTATGTTAGGTTATGCCTCTGTCTTATGAAGATTAATCCAGAAGTGGTGATTATATGAATGACGGAAAATGTTAAAATAACTTCTCTTCAACAGAAATCCCATCCATGGACATTAGTCCTCGACCCTGAAGACAAAATCGACTTCACTCAAGGAGAATCCCGAACTTCAACACTTTGGTGGGGACCTGAGCAAGTAGCCGAGAACACTCTCAACACGTCATCAAACT
Organism: Tyria jacobaeae; assembly: GCA_947561695.1. Lineage (NCBI taxonomy): Eukaryota > Metazoa > Arthropoda > Insecta > Lepidoptera > Erebidae > Tyria > Tyria jacobaeae. The sequence goes on along the minus strand of OX387236.1, from coordinate 5,438,312 downwards.
ACAGCGTCTTTGCCATCAGAATGAGTAGTTCTTCAAACGTCACTACGCCGATTACCTTGGTCTACACCATTGACCCCCTGGACATGTCTACGGGGGTGATACACTCATGTATATTGCTGTGTGCATTATATGTGATCATTATTTTTGAGGTGAGTTTTAATTATTTTAAATAGTAGCCTTTTATACACCTTCCTACCTTTCTATCCATCCGTGAATCCAGTCATCCATACCTGCTGCATGACGAATTGAAGACGATTGAATCTCCACACTAAGTAGGGCAGTTCTCTTCTTGTAGTCAAATTTGTCAATTGTCCTTTTAGAGTACATATGTAGATGTTAATGAATCCATTTTGATGAAAACATTGCTACGACAAAATGTTTCATGAGCAGATAAAGTACTACTCTCCATAGACACAGTATTGCTCGCAAATTACCAATCCTATTTATGGTCAAGTTGAAATTTGTTTTTTTTTTATGTAAGCGCTATTTCTAAAAGTACCCGTCAATTTAAAAATAAATTAAACAATGAATGAAAAATCAATGAATGAGGATAGGTTCAACTATTTTCATAGCAGTAGTTGGAGCTGTAACTATAAACGTGTCCTATAGACAAAGAACAATTTACTACACTACAATATTTAATTGCTTGACAAGGTCAAATGTATATTATACAATAATTTTATCAAATAAATGATGAATAAAACATTTAAAAAAAAATAACTTACATAATCGTCGTAAGAAAATAATTAATTTAAATTTCATTTTTATATATTTTTTTATTTGAACAGATTCACACTGCGCCTCGTGTATCTCTATATTATGAGGTCGTTAACGTCTCTTTCTCCAATAGTCAGCCACATCTGAGTCTTCCTATTTAAATTAATATACATGTGTAATGAGTCATACACAAAACAAGTTTTCAGCTTGTTATTATATGAATGTTGAATAGATGATGAAACCAATCGCCCCTTGGATTTCATCCCTTTCAACAAAATTTCTCCTTTTAACTACAGCCTTGGTTAGCTAGCTACGAGATATTAGAATTTTATTATTTGATTTATTAACTTTTCTGTATACATAAATTCGCCCCGTGCTGCCATTAATTTAAACATTTTTTTTTTCCTTCTGATTATAATTTATAAACTTCAGGGGGCGAGTGGGTACACTTTACCAATTTATGGGGGGTTATTTATACTCTGATTGGTACACACTCCGTTAAACTATATACATACATACAACTATGACAAGCTGGTGTTCAAATACATAAACCTCATAGAAACCTATATTACAAACTATTTATTGACGATTAATTATTTTCATATTCACCGCCACTCATAACTTATATGCATATTTTGTTTCTACAGAAAATATATTTGTTATATGCAATATGTTTTTTGTTAGATAATTTTATAAATCTTTATTAAATTCGTACCTGCTTACCTGAGATGTGGCATAAAAACATTATGATCTATCAAGAAATTATTTCCAAAAAGCACTTTTCTGCTACTATAACTTTAGAATTACCAGATACTATAAATAGAGAAACTACTAATGTACAGTATGGTGTTTAACCTGCTGTAAATTTTATATATTGTGTTTTATATTCTCACAGAACATACAGATTAATAGTGAAATCCTTCAAATATAGGTTGTCCTACATTGCATGTATGCGATAATGTTTATTTTTTCTACGTAGTTAATTTGCGTATGAATTTGGTCACCATTCTGTTCGTACATTATAGACTAACATTTTTATACTCAGATGTTGCGAAACTGTATCTTCTAGAAAGGAAAAATAAACATTTACAAGTTTCTAATATAGTTTTATTGTAGTCTTGTTTATATTGATGACAGCTTGAGTGTTATATTATTTCACCCCTTCACCACAGAGTAAATTTTGGTTTATAAATTTTGAATAAGTGCAATACGTCAGTACAGGTTCAATTGCTGATAGAGTTCCCAATAATTTGCCAGAACAAGTGCTCAAAAAGCGTTACAAAGTATGTATTAAAATTAAATTGCAAAAAGCAAAGCATAGCAGACCTTAGCACTAAAAGTTTGCCGGTATTGGAAAATACCTACCTCACATTTGCTGTTTGTTTCTAATGAATCAAGTCAATAGGGTCCTGTAAGTAAGCCGGCTAAATTAAATAATATAGAATTCATAACGCAGATGTTGTAATAACATCTTACTAGATATATTATGAATATTAATATGCGCCTGTTTATTTACCAGCTTAATTATTATATTAAAAAGGTTATATTAAATTTGGTCTGTTTTGGATAGAATAGAAAGTCTATTCAAATAGTCCGTGTAGTTTTCGGTAGAGTAAAGAAGGGGCCAACTTAAAGCCACTAAGGTATTGGACTAATCTCAATCTCATCTCTCGCATCAGATAATGGTAAACACAATCTGCCATTCCCTTTTATGTCAATCCAAATTCATAGAGATCCCAGGAACTCAATTTGGGTATTCATTCTCATTTTATTCAATTCTTACTTGTATTTATAATAGCCGTCACCGACTAACTTTCCAAAAGCCACATTTTCCTATATTTTTTCTGCCAACTATTGTTAAATTCAGCCAGCCAGTAGACTTCATATGTACTATATACGAGTATACATAGATTATATCATATAACTGAAATATTATGAACATGTTATACGTGGCCTTGAACTCTATTCAATCTAGCGTTATCTACGACCTATAGAAACCTGGTCAGTTTGTAGGGGTCAAATTTTGCTTCCTAACTGAGCTGGTTTTGGTTGACAAAAGTCAAAAGAAAACTACCGGCACTAGTCTATTAAATAACACAACCTAAGGGTGTTGTGTGCTCGTTGTTTTGTTTAAAATACTAATTCATCCTGGACATACATAGGATAGAAGCCATAGGTAGTATTTTAATTTTATATACTGTAGGGGACAATCGAACAGACGGGTCACCTGATGGTAAGTGATTTCCACCGCCCATGAACACTTCAACTCGTGAGTCACAAGAGTGCTGATGGGAAAAAGGTTACGGGCAAATGGGGATGAAAGGGGAGTTGGGCCACCTGCAACCTCACTCACTCACCAGTAACCTCATATGCAAGCATTGTTTTACAGCAGGTTGCAGGGCTCTCCCAGGTAAAACTATAGAACCAGAGTCTAATAATTCGAACAAAGGATTCCTAAATAGAAGTCATTTTCGCATCCTTTCTATTACGCTGATACCTCTTATCTTCTGAATCCATCATCATGAAATTTTAACTCAAAGATTCCTTTAATCCTTTCTTGAAGAATATAAATAGTATCCTAAAAAAACTTTACTTGAGCCAACGTCGCTAAGAATGGATTTGGAGTCCTATTACACACATACACAAAACTCACACCCTTCATACACACGAAGAGAAAAGGGTATGCCTTCAGGATGTGCAAAGGTCCGCCGACCGTCTAATGTCTATTTCTTTCATAAATGCCCACCGGTTACGGGTACCTTTTTCCTGCCCTTTTTTTTTCTATTGGTAACGCGTTTTTTAATGAAAAATAGTTTTTCTATCGTTTCTTGTTCTTCTCGATACAATTATTAGAATAGGCAACTAACTACTAACTAGTTATCTTTATGACTGACTTAGTCTGACTGACTTCTTCTCCTGACAATTACGAAATGTTTGTAAATGGGTTAATTGAGATAAATATTTTTGTAAGGATTTCTTTTGATAGGTAATTCTTTTGTCAACAGCTGATTAACCGGACCATGGCAGCAATTATTGTATCCACCGCGTCGTTGGCAGTATTAGCTTTAGCTGGTGAACGGCCGTCTCTAGAAGAACTGGTCTCTTGGCTTGACGTGGAGACACTCCTGTTGCTGTTCAGTATGATGCTGTTAGTCGCTATCATGGCAGAGACTGGACTGTTTGATTTCTTAGCTGTTTTCACTTTTGAAGTAAGTCAATAGGACAATTATTGTTGTTTATAGAATTCGGTTAATTAGTACAAGAGATGTAGCGATAGAGAAAGATAATATACTGTAAGTCTAAAATGAGAAGATTGTAGCTACCTCTCCAATTTCACTTAGGACATAGGGAAAAAGTAATGCAAGTGGCAATAAAAATATAATCTATTTCACATCCACTTTGTCACACACACTTTATCACACATTATTGTGTAATATGTTAAAATATAAGTTACTTCTAATTTAATAGAACAGAAAGAAAAGAAAATAAATTATTACAAAAGATCCAACCGATAAACTTAATACTTAAAGGCTTTATCGCTAAAAGCGATTTCATACAGGCAACCGTTGGATTAAGGGTAGTTTTGGTGTCATGAGTATATAAGATGGGATATATTTTGATTATGTTATCACAATTACACACTTCTAAAGCATACTGCATCTGCAATAAAGAGAATCCTAAGAAATAGTAGCAAAAATAGGGAATTGTAACAAAATATTTGTTTCTCATAATCATTTCAAACGATACTGTATGCAGACTACAGTTTTGTATCGTCTTATGTAATACATCTTCTATTGGTACACCCAATTTCACGTAAGTTTCAAGTAAAATATTGCTTATATTGCAGGTGACAAAAGGCAAAATTTGGCCCCTCATTACGCTGCTAAGCGCCATCACTGCCATCTTGTCTACCTTCTTGGATAATGTAACAACAGTATTGTTGATGACACCAGTCACTATAAGGTAGGATACTAATACTGATACTATTCAGAAAAGAAAATTAATACTTCCTCGAAAGTTTTTTTTTTAAATAGGGGTATAGACGAACAGACGGGTCACTTGATGATAAGTGACAACCATCATTGGACTCCTGCAACTCAAAGATCGTAAGTGCATTACCCGCCGTGAGGGTCATGAGGGATGGGGCATGCGGGAATGGGAAAGAAGAGAGGGGGTATGAGGAGAGGGGGAGTTGAGTCTGCGGAAAACTCACTAATTTCGGAGAAATGCAACGCAAGCATTACTACACAACCGGTTTACTGTGCGGCCGTGGTATCGCATGTCAAGCCGGCCCATTCGTGCCCACATGGCTCTCCCACTGTTAAAGTTGGAGGAAGCAGAAAAATATGAATTTAAGGAATCAATATCAACATCTCTTAAGCAGAATTAGAACGTTGTTTACCGACACCTAGTGACTAAAGAAACTTCAAGCCTTAACTGCATCACCAGTCTCAACAGATCAGCGTGGAGCAATTCTATCTTATTGCAATGATTTCTAATAAGCACATGTTTTGCCCAATTTGACGTAGTAGGTTGACTCTTGTATTTTGAGGGTGTCTTCGCTTTCTTTCTTTTCATCTTCTTTATGTCTTCTGTAAGCCTAGGCGCAGGCAGATATTTTACCTTGATGAGACTAGCATGCTTGTCGTACAAGTATTATAATAATAAATTTTTAATAATATAAAATAGCGGTTGACAAACAATGGCGGAAAAGTTACGGAACAGTTTTTTATTTACCAATTTATAAATATAGAATACGTAATTACATTGCCTACTAAAAAAAATCCACTTATCAGTCCATCATAAGTATGACTTTTAAGAGGTTTATACAGAATCTTAATATAGTTAAGATAATTAATTTAACATCCTTTTTAAGTAGTACTCATTATAATTTGATAACAATCGGTCCGATAACGATAAAACCGGAGTGAGGCGGCTAACATTTTTGTATAAGATTTATGTATATTTGTATAAGTACCCCAAATTGCTTTTGATGTCATACTCGTGTAGGCTGATAATGCCCTTATCCATCAGACGAGTTCTATCTCTGGCAACATTAAAAACAATGTTCAAAGATTTTTACATCGCTTCCCTTTGAAAACTCCCCGTTTCTTTCTTTAGTTTAAATTATTATATTACATACATACATAATTTAGTCCCACGAACGGCACTGTATGATTTTATATGTACCGTCTGATAGATAGAGCATTCCGATCGCTAAGTCGCCTTGTACGACACCCACGGGACCCTATTGTACACTACTGAGAATTTTATGAATGGTTTATTATTTTATTAAATTGTTTTATGTTTATAGTTATGTATGATGTACCTAGTTGAAGTTCTACATATTGATTACCCTTAACTGAAAAGCTATATCCTTTTAATATTTGCAATCATGCTTACTTGTTTTTTTTTCTCATTGTCGCCTACTGGTAGCGTTCCCAGGAGGCTGGCAGCATTACCACATTATTATTCTATGATATTATTATTATTCTATCCTGTTTTAATCATTAAATTTTAACACAAAAAGGTTCTATCTTTAATAACCATGTATTAATTAACGACACAGAGGTTTTATAATAGGTTTTCTAGGTTCTCCTAACTTTTTATATAATGTGGTAATCTTTTACAGCCTGAGTTTAATTACGGCTGTAATAGTACTTCAACTTCAAACGTTTTTATTTGTTTAATGAAAAGCTATTACAATATTATGTGAATCTCCAAAATTATCATTTAAGAAACTGTCTATATGTGTAGTGTAGTAACTTTTAACAATGAGCATTTTTCTTCCTGTATGTGGTCGGGTATTTTATTATATATTTTTGGTGCCATACAAAATATGCTTGTATGCTTTAAAGTTGTTTTTGATTCCCTCACGCTACATTATGTCTTTGTTTATAAATTCGCCTTAGAGGTCTCGCCCGTCTGTCTTTATGACTGTAAAATACCTCTTGTATTTTTTCGTTATTAAACTCTATGCTACTTTTCATAGTTGTGGATAAGCGAAAAAACAATTGCTATTCTGTGGTAAGTCATTTATGTATATTAGGAAAAGTATAGGCCATAAAACACTTCCCTGCAGAAGAGCGTACAGTGACATATGGGGTACCCCATATGTCACTGTACGCTCTTCTGATGTATGTTTTAATTCTCTTTTAGTTGCAATTCTACGTACTGTTTTCTATTACTAAGATATGATTTTATTGAAGCAAGTACGTTGCCCCGAATTCCATAAGCATCAAGTTTTAATACTAATATTTTATGGTCTACTAAATTGAAATCCTTCATCATATCATAGAAAATAGTACAGGTAAAAATCCTTTTGTCAATCTTTGTCGTTATTCTGTTTAAAAATGAGTAAGTTGCCATGTTGATGGTTCTGCTCTTCCTAAAAATCTTTTCTGTGCATTTATCATAATATTATATTACTCCAGGTACGAATATATAGTTTAATAGATTACCTTCTCAAAAAATTGAGAGAAAACTGGAAAGAGGGCAAATGGTCTGTAGTTTTTCATATCCTTTTTATTTTATTCGCTAAGTTTCATTTTTATGTAAACACCAGAACTGATGATATATGTAATTGGAATCGATATAATATCAGACACTTGTATAACGGCTTCGTTGAAATACTATAATAGCCAGTTCTATTTCTGTTTTTCAGATTATTAATTATTGTCCGTATTTGATCAGGTGACGTTGTTGGCCAAATCACAGTACCTCGACTGCACGGATGGCGTAGCGGTTTAAGTGGTCACCTCACCACTACGCTGCCGCGCCGAGTGTTGTGGGTTCGATCCCCGCACGGGACAACACTTTGTGTAATCTTCAAATTGTTGTTCTGAGTCTGGGTGTTCTTTGTGTCCGTTGTTTGAATGTTTGTAAAGTCCCCCGCGACACAGGAATTAAACCTAGTGCGGGAGTTGTCTTTTTTTAAAACTAAAAACTAAAACTAAACAGTCTGAGATTATTTACATATAGTATCAGATCAGTATCTAAAATTTTGATCAGACAGTTTTTTTAATTATCTTCTTGGCCAGATATAGAAGATAATCAAAACGCATTAGGATTGACTGTTTTGGTATTATTATTGTTTATCTCTGAAATATAGCCCCCATGTAGCTTTACACTTGTTTTTATATGACTCTATTTACTACCACTGCTTCTAATTTTTTTACTTCAAATACTCCAAACTTTGTTTTATCCAGGCTATGCGAAGTAATGGATTTGGATCCCATCCCGGTGCTGATGTCGATGGTGCTGTACAGCAATATAGGAGGCACAGCTACTCCTGTAGGGGATCCTCCTAATGTTATCATAGCTTCAAACAAGGCTGTTATTCAAGCTGTAAGTATTTTGCTTTTATGGCAATGACAAACTTTTCTTTTTATAATATCTTAGAAAATAACTTATATGTAGGTCAATCAACTTAACTAGTGTTTAGTTAAGTTGATTGATTTGATTGATTCAGTGACCCTATTTTAGATACAGCTTTCTCTACTCTAGCATATCTATACTTGCATGGTAAACCGCCTTTTTACCCAGAAACGTGACTGAGAAAGGTACCGTCTTATCTCAGAAACATCGTCAGAAACGTTTCAGTTTGCATAGGTACATTTTTTGTATTTTTCTCCTTCACCAGGGTATTAATTTCTCAAATTTCACCATGCACATGACTCTCGGCATCCTTCTAGTGTGCGTCCAGACATACTTTCAATTCCGATACATCTACAGGGACGTAAATAAACTGCGGACGAATGAGCCAAGAGAAATACAAGGTAGGTGTTATTTATTACACTTTCAGAAGTAAGATACATTTAAAGAAGAGTTGATTACAATGGGATACTCAATCCCTCGACTTAGAGACTTAGAGGCTTATTGAAAGTAGTTTGATCTTTATCCTAAATAACATATTTATTTATTACAATTATTTGCAAATATGGGTTTACATTACCAGTTCTTATAAGCTGTTCAATACTCTGTTCTACCATATTCCACCGTCAGGCATGCAAAGAAAGATCAAAGTAGTTAATTAAAACTTACTTATAGTCACAAAAGTGTTAATAGCTTAGGCAAACAATAATAAGTAATTGAACATGTCAAAATGTCTTAAAAACACTAAAATATATGTACATATTATGTACGTAAATGATGTCCGTCATATTATAAAAACCTTCAACATATTCATACTTAATCATTATATTTTCAGCTGTAATACTGGTTATAATTTGTAGGATTTATTTTTAAGGGTTATCTACTAGTTACACCCCGGCTGCTCTAGGCAAGTAGTACGAACCCTTCTAGAGTAGAATCATTTCATATTATGATTCCATGTTTCAAGATCTTGAAGAGTCAAACTGTAATATGACACCTAATAATATAAAATTGTGGATTTTATAGTATAGTATTTATGTGTGTGTTGTTTGTGAGTGTGTATATCACAGAAAGTATCCCAGCGTTTGATACCATTAGGCTCATTATATTTATAGAACTTAGAATATCAGTTTGGATATTTCATAGTGTTATACTGTGTATTTATTTTGCTTGTACTTATAGAAAACAGGTTCGGGCACGGAAACTTTAAATACTGCTTCTCAAACTGACGATGTGATGACCACTTGTTATACTGCAGTATGTAAATATATAAATGTCTCCAGACAAAATCAATATTTCGGCAGACTCACTGCTGCACCTTTGCATGCCTCTCTACATAACACTTCACATATATCCTGGCTCAAGTCTATTTGACTAGATCTCCGGCACCAGATCTCGATCTGGCGTCGCGCGGTAGACTTGCCGCCGCACCTGTACATGCATCTATACATAACACTTCACTCATGTCCTGACTCAAATCTATATGACTAGATCTCCGGCACCAGATCTCCATCTGGCGTCGCGCGGCAGACTCGCTGCCGCACCTGTCCCGCGATGAGCTGGTGGTGCGCGAGCGGCTGGAGCGCAAGGTGCGCAAGCTATCCGCGCGACTGGACGCGCTCGTGCTGGAGGCGCGCAGCAGGGCCTGCCCCAAGGACTGCTTCGAGACTATGCTTGCCGATATGAAGAGCAAAGTAAAGTTAAACTCTCTCTTCTGAAAGTTTTGATTTTTAGTTTCCAATTTATAATTTTGTAATTTAAGGAAAGCCTCTGCCAAAATCATGATGATACAGAAGGATTTATCTTTTTTAGGATTTTTTTCTACATATTTTTTTTCGTGATTAATTTTATAAACTTACTTGACATTACTTATTCTTCGTCGGTCGTTTCGGTCAGTCATTACTTTTCCACATGTGTATATAGACATTGTGTCACAAAACACAAATAGTCTATCTACTGCCACAATTATATGTTAATTGAATTATCTACAGCTATAGACCCTGTAGCTATAGTATTCTCTATTTCCAGTACATGATAAGAGACAAGGTGCTTTTAGCGAAGGCGTCTGTGGCTACAGTGTTCGTCGTTCTTGTATTCTTCTTGCACTCTATACCTGCATTTAGTAAGTATCTGGAGTCATTTTATAACATTTATGGGTTACATGACCACTAGTTTTTCTATTACTGACTTGATTGACCTTACTGGGCCAGCTTAGTTCACCGCTGCATATTGGCTTCTAATAAAGTGTGTTAAAGAACTTGGTCGATGTCGCCTTATTTATTCAAACTATCCCTCCTGCTTTCTCAAAGTCCAATACTTTTCTCATGTGAACTTAGTGGCATTAAAACAAAAGGTTTGATTATTTTTAGATCGCGTGTCCCTGGGCTGGACTGCTCTACTGGGAGCGCTGCTGCTACTGACGCTGGCGGACCGCGAGGACCTGGAGCCAGTGCTACACAGGATCGAGTGGTCCACTCTACTCTTCTTTGCTGCACTCTTCGTGCTCATGGAAGTAAGTAACAAAGGTTTGTCTATGTCCAGACTGCGTGTTAATGGGCTGGAGAGTGCTGCTGCTGACACTGGAGGACCGCTAGAGCTTAAAGTCAGTCAGTTTACTTTTCGTGTTTCTTGTCTGATCTATGTTGGATCATCATGCCTGGTGAGCCTTGACACCCACGATGTTGGAAAATTGCATTCAAGACCTATATACGAATCACTTTCGCTGTGCAATTCAGAATAAATATTTGATCAATTATTTTTAGTTAAACGAGGACTTACTTTACAGGCTCTGTCAAAATTAGGACTGATCGAATTCATTGGAGGGCTTACTGAGCGTGTGATATTTCAAGTGGATGAAAGTGGCAGACTGGCTGTTGCTATCACACTGATGCTGTGGGTATGTATCATCATCATTCATATGTTTGAGAGCTAGACAGATCAATATTAAATTAAATACAGTGGTAGAGCCATGCTTATTCGAAAGTGAGGTTGCCGGAGGTCCCCCTCTCCTCTTTCCCTTCCCCGCAGCCCCCATCCCTCATTGTAGGTGTCCATTGACGGCGGTTGTCTCACCTTCAGATGACTCGTCTATTCGTCTGTCCCCCTATAATATATAGAAATTACACTTCAATTTCAAGTTTATACTGAATATAAAATTGAATAAATAAAAGCTACCTTTTTTAGATAATTTCTCATCAAACAGATAAATAAAAGAGTTTAACAGAATATCCACATGTAATGTATTCCAGCTTTTAAGTAACGTAAAAATATATAAAGTCTAACTAAATAATCAAACTCCCTCTCTATTTTTGTATATACTCTATCTCCCTCCGACTATACAGACGATTCAAATAATACCTCTGTAGCGAACATAATGTAGTGTTGTAAAGCAACACCCCAATCTTATCATCCTGTTGTCACTTGACCTAGGTTCGGCTTACAAGAGGATGATAAGATTGGGGTGTTGCTTTACAACACTACATTATGTTCGCTACACCTCCCATCGAAATCCATCAAGCTGTCAAGACTCTCGGGCGTGACAAAGAAATACTCGAAAAACATATACCTCCTTCTTACACAGTTGGCTTATGAATAACTTTCTTACTTTCTCAAAAAGGACCACTTATTAACTAAATATAAAAATACAACTAATCTCTCCTTTGCAGGTCTCTGGAATCACATCAGCATTCGTGGATAACATCCCTCTGACCACGATGATGGTGAGGGTAGTCACATCGTTGGGGAACAATCCTACTCTGAACCTGCCAATGATGCCGCTGATATGGGCGCTGTCATTTGGAGCTTGTTTAGGAGGTAAGATATACTTGATCTGTACAGAATGTGCTCTGGTCTTGAGTAAATCAAAGAAGAACATATGCTACATACGGTATCAGTGGAATGACTTGGCTTCATTCCACTGATACCGTCTACTGATATATGTCTCTTCCCGTGGGTGTTGTTAGCCGTGTGTTTCTCGGTGGGGTGGACTAGGACCACCCCATCTCTCCTTGTGGGTGTCTTTAAGGCGAATATGTGATCAGACTGTGATATATCAGACAGCAAATACCCAGAGGTACTGGGATGGGTGTTTTTGTGTCAGTTGTTTAAAAGTTTGTAAAGTCTCTCGTGACACAGGAATTAATCCTAGTGCAGGAGTTATCATTAAAAAAAAGTTACGCTTGGCAAAAAATGTTCTATAGAGACGCCTCTGCCTATCCCTTCGGGGATGGATGTATGAAACACATATGTTTGTCGAAGTATAGTGAGTTACTGAGTCAGTGAAGTTTTAATATGCATGTGTGGTATGGTATTGGTAATTTACTGCCTCTGCCTACTCTAGGAGCATAGAGGCGTTAGTATAAGTATATACAATTCCAGATCGATCTCAAATATTAAATATATTCCAGGTAACGGCACTTTAATAGGAGCAAGCGCTAACGTGGTGTGCGCAGGAGTGGCAGAACAGCACGGCTACCGGTTCACGTTCTTGCAATTCTTTAAAATCGGCTTCCCCGTCATGTTAGGACATCTCGTAGTCGCCAATGTCTACCTACTTATTTGTCATTGTGTATTTCAATGGCATTAGAATAAGCCTTCATAAGACTTTGTCTTTGTAAGATTCAGGTAGTTCTAAATGTTGTAATATATCAAAATTTTGTTGTTTACTGGCGTGTGACGTCATTATACGCTAAGTAAGTTTTAATCATGACAACTCTGGAATGTGAGAGCCAGTATAAATGCTTTATACTTATTAGACGTAATCTTGAATAGTTTTTTCGTGCGCATTTGAAAACTTATATTGTGACATAGCGGACGGACAGATTAAGCCATATCTCGTCTTATATTTTTTTTTTTTTAATTCTGGCACTTTGTACTTACTTGTGTGCAAACAACATGACTTATCCGTCCAGAAATGTGTCGTCTATAGCACTTCAATGTTGCACTGCTTGTAAACTTTTTTTTAGTTTATTTTTTATTGTGACATTTCTGACGTTAGTTTTTTTCCCGGTATTTCAATGATGGCTATGCTTATGAGGTAATAAGGTAATATTTGTATTAGTTAGTTTTATTAATACAATTAAATAGTAAAAGTAGCGACTTAAGTATTGCTTAGAATTACAAAAGTAAAACAGACTTTATCTTTTTTAGAACACATACCTTCATCAGTAGATTAGTTTCTTGTATTAATTACAGACACACAGACAGAAACAGAAGAATATATATCGACGTATGACGACATAATTTGTTATTTCTGAAAAGTTATTTTGAAATATATATAGATATGTATATACAGTCGTGGTCAACTAATTAAGGACATTCAAGATAGTGGACAGCAATAACCGGCTATGTACATATAAATATAAAACCCTGTTGATTTCTCAGTAACTATTATTTGCATAATTTGATCCGATTATTATACTATAAATGGCTGTAAATAAAAGATTAAATAAATATAAAAAAGTGTTTAATATCAAAGGTTAACCATGTATTCAATTTAAGGTACAATTCTGTAGCTGGACATTTAATTAAGAACAGTAAAGTAAAATGAAAAATAGAGTTAAACAGAACTAATAATCTGCAGTATTTTAATTTCTTTAACAACTTCATTTTATTACGGGTAAAATCAGTACCCAGTAGCAAAACCTTTGTTAGTAATTACCGCTTGACACCGATGTGGCATAGACATTATCAGTTTCTGACATATTTCAACAGGAATGTTTGCCCATGCCTCACAAAAAGCTTCATTAAGTTCATCTAAAGTTGTGGTACGATAAATGGCAACTTTTTTCTTAATTTCGTGCCAAAGGTGCTCGATTGGGTTGAGGTCGGGGCTATTTGCTGGCCAATCTAGCACTGATACCGACTGTCGGTTAAGAAACGACTTGACTGAACGGGCTGTATGTTTTGGGTCGTTATCATGCTGAAAAGTCCATATAATAGGAAGATGTTCCTCAGCATAGGGAAGCATAGTTTCTTCTAATATTGCCTTGTATTGATGTTGGTCTAAGTTACCCTGAACTTTCCTCACAGGTCCCACTCCACGTCCAGAAAATGATCCCCACATTTTAATGTTTCCTCCGCCATGTTTCACCTGCTTTTTTGTGAATCTTGGATTCATTTCCGCTTTTACAGGACGCCGTACGTATTGCCTTCCATCTGAAGAAATCAAATTAACCTTGGTCTCGTCAGAGAATAATACATGTTGCCATTGGTCGTAGGTCCAATGTCCATATTTACGTGCAAACGCCAAACGTGCATTTCTATGCTCTTTCTTTAACAACGGTACTTTGCGAGCCACTCTTCCGAACAACCCTGCTTCTACCAGACGTCGTCGAACTGTCCTCGCTGATACACTGACTCTTTCGTCTGCCCCAAACACTTCATGTTTAATTAAAATAGAGCCTAGAAACGGATCTTTCTTAGCTAACCTGGTTATCATTCTATCTTCTTGCGGAGTTGTTTTTCTCGATCTTTTTTTCTGGGCACATTTAAAGTTGTGTTATTGCGCCTGAAATGTTGCACTGCATTGCATACCATAGTTTTTGAACAATTTAAATATCCTGCTATCCTTCGGTATGACCAACCACGCTCGACAAACTTCATGATAATTTTTCGTAGTGTTGCATCGCAACTTTTATTTTTGCCCATTGTTCTTCAAAATAACTCTCAAAACTTGAAATTACAAATCTAGATTGCCGCCAAAACTACCACAAAGAATAGGAGAAGAAAGAAAATAATAATTGAGATTCAGATTTTGAAACTAGAACGCAATATCTCAGTGTCCCTAATTAAATGGCCAGCCAGCATTCTTTGAACAAATAGCACTGTGATCATCTATCAGCTATACTGTAAAGAGGTTTAATGTTTAAGAAGTTGTTATTGTTTGTATAATTAGGCACATAAATGACTAATTATACTTACATGTAAAAGATGTGGAATATTGTTTAGACTCGTTGGAAAATAAAAAATAAATTCAGAATTTGGATTAACTAGAGAGTGTCCCTAATTAGTTGACCACGACTGTATATGTAATACAAATAGATCTATTTTTACGATAGATCTATGTAATGCACGTTCGAATGCTGGGGTGACCAGCAATAAATACAGTATTGTTTTAGAACAAATTGACATTATTACAGTATTGATTAAAATTGCCGTGAATCACATTTTCTATAAAAGTTTTTTTTTTTTTTTTTTCAATTGATTTTATTGTAAAAACTTGTTAACTAGGTATTTTGCTGCTAAACATTTTTTAACAACTTGAGAATTATTTCATTATAATTTATTATTCACCGACTTTAAGAAAGAGAAGGTTGACATTTATTTTGTTCTTACCGCTTTTTAAAGAATAATTATCTTCTATTAGGAAAGTTTGATTTTTCAATTCAAGTTTCATACATCAATATGTTAAAGTATGCTATTGTTATTTTATGTTCAATATAAACGAAATTATAGACTAACCATGTAAATAAATGTACTTAAACAAATTGTGATTTCTAGCATTAGAATAAAAACTTTCGTGTATTATTGATATGTTTTAAGGAACATACAGTTTTGCTTAGGTGTGTATTTCGGGGTTGTCCGACTAGATACCGGCCCGACGGGGGCCCTTTATCAGAGACGGAAGCGACGGTGTCGCGCTGACTGTGACACCTGAAACATATGTGAGTAAAGTGACAATTCTCCTATTACGTTTTATAGTTTTTTATTAATTTTACGTTATTCATAATAGATTTAGGTGTACTCATCGAGATTGTGTAATTTATTTATAATTTAAAAAAAATTGTTTCAGTGTAATAGTAACATTTTTGACACTGAATAAAGTAAAATATGAAAGCTATGTACTTAAAAACACGTGTAGAAATATCACATTCACATCACAGTCTTATATTTGAAGTAAGATAACTAATTCAGTTTTAATGCACCACTGAGTATTCACAAATCTTACATCGTATATAACTTATAATATAGTCTTTGTTTACAGTAATTAAAGGACAGTACATTTATAATGTACCTACAGTAATTAATGAAATGTGTGTGTGTTATGTAATATAAGTGTAGACTTTATATAATTACCTATATTATTATTATCTTTTTAGTTATTTATACTGTTAATAAAAAAGACATTTTGTGCGTGACTTGAAAGCATGTCTAGTTTACCAATTAAGTTATATATTAGAACACCTATTACCTAGTATACCTACATACTATATACCTACTTGGTATGCGACCCTGACCTGCTTCAGCCTCCCAATCCATCCGCATAAACAATAACCCTTCCTTTCATCCTCCAATAAACTTCCAAGTTTCCCATTTAATTCCCAAAGTGCCCTGTTGACGCCAAAAGATATTCCTCCGTATTACGTATGTGGAGCTAAACTAGGCGGCAAAACGTGGCCGCTTAATACGCCTGCCTACCCCTTTCGGTGATACAGGCGCGTGTTTATACGTATAGGTTTCATCTATAGGTTTTATAATGATTTAAATATGTTTATGCTATATGACTTATATAGCATCTTATGTAAGTCGTTTCGTATTGTTTTTTTATAAATTTACGATATTGTGATAGTTTAGTTATAGTTCTTAATATTATATTTAAATTCATCGGTGATCGAGATATTAAGAAAAATAAAAAGTCAACAAAATGTATGTTAAGAGGCATGTACACACATATCATTACAATTTTAAAAAATAAAGTGTTTTCTTTTTTTATAACCTCCTTTCTCCCTATGAAGCACACAATGAAAGTGTGGTATCACGCAGTCATAGTTTGGTATAACCTGTTTCTATTCCAAAAGTTACTAGAAGTGATCAACACTCGCCTTTAAGAAATATATAGTCTTACTTCAATGCCGATAAGTGCTTCTGATAAGAAAACCAAAATTGAGTTTTTAATTTATGGTATTCATTTTGCTATTGAATTCTCATATAGAAGCTTCGATATTTCCATCTAAAGATGTGACTATTTATTACTTTATTTTATAACAAAATGGCCTTTCTAATTATGTTCAATTTTAATGAAGACTAGTAAAACAACATTTTGTTGAGGATAGTATTATTGTATGATAGAATTTAACAGAGGCTTCCATTATAGGGTACCCCACGCACTAGATACAATTTTGGTTGAACACTATGTGGTTTTAGTCAGTAACAGGTGGTCTGGAGACTGGAGTGGTCAGATGAGCTGACAGAGTTGAGAATTCTACCGGATTCGTTGTCACATGTGCAGTGTTCAGAAAACTGTCTACAGAAAGATATTCGAAAATCTCACCATATACAGTCGTGGTCAACTAATTAAGGACATTCAAGATAGTGGACAGCAATAACCGGCTATGTACATATAAATATAAAACCCTGTTGATTTCTCAGTAACTATTATTTGCATAATTTGATCCGATTATTATACTATAAATAGCTGTAAATAAAAGATTAAATAAATATAAAAAAGTGTTTAATATCAAAGGTTAACCATGTATTCAATTTAAGGTACAATTCTGTAGCTGGACATTTAATTAAGAACAGTAAAGTAAAATGAAAAATAGAGTTAAACAGAACTAATAATCTGCAGTATTTTAATTTCTTTAACAACTTCATTTTATTACGGGTAAAATCAGTACCCAGTAGCAAAACCTTTGTTAGTAATTACCGCTTGACACCGATGTGGCATAGACATTATCAGTTTCTGATATATTTCAACAGGAATGTTTACCCATGCCTCACAAAAAGCTTCATTAAGTTCATCTAAAGTTGTGGTACGATAAATGGCAACTTTTTTCTTAATTTCGTGCCAAAGGTGCTCGATTGGGTTGAGGTCGGGGCTATTTGCTGGCCAATCTAGCACTGATACCGACTGTCTGTTAAGAAACGACTTGACTGAACGGGCTGTATGTTTTGGGTCGTTATCATGCTGAAAAGTCCATATAATAGGAAGATGTTCCTCAGCATAGGGAAGCATAGTTTCTTCTAATATTGCCTTGTATTGATGTTGGTCTAAGTTACCCTGAACTTTCCTCACAGGTCCCACTCCACGTCCAGAAAATGATCCCCACATTTTAATGTTTCCTCCGCCATGTTTCACCTGCTTTTTTGTGAATCTTGGATTCATTTCCGCTTTTACAGGACGCCGTACGTATTGCCTTCCATCTGAAGAAATCAAATTAACCTTGGTCTCGTCAGAGAATAATACATGGTGCCATTGGTCGTAGGTCCAATGTCCATATTTACGTGCAAACGCCAAACGTGCATTTCTATGCTCTTTCTTTAACAACGGTACTTTGCGAGCCACTCTTCCGAACAACCCTGCTTCTACCAGACGTCGTCGAACTGTCCTCTCTGATACACTGACTCTTTCGTCTGCCCCAAACACTTCATGTTTAATTAAAATAGAGCCTAGAAACGGATCTTTCTTAGCTAACCTGGTTATCATTCTATCTTCTTGCGGAGTTGTTTTTCTCGATCTTTTTTTTCTGGGCACATTTAAAGTTGTGTTATTGCGCCTGAAATGTTGCACTGCATTGCATACCATAGTTTTTGAACAATTTAAATATCCTGCTATCCTTCGGTATGACCAACCACGCTCGACAAACTTCATGATAATTTTTCGTAGTGTTGCATCGCAACTTTTATTTTTGCCCATTGTTCTTCAAAATAACTCTCAAAACTTGAAATTACAAATCTAGATTGCCGCCAAAACTACCACAAAGAATAGGAGAAGAAAGAAAATAATAATTGAGATTCAGATTTTGAAACTAGAACGCAATATCTCAGTGTCCCTAATTAAATGGCCAGCCAGCATTCTTTGAACAAATAGCACTGTGATCATCTATCAGCTATACTGTAAAGAGGTTTAATGTTTAAGAAGTTGTTATTGTTTGTATAATTAGGCACATAAATGACTAATTATACTTACATGTAAAAGATGTGGAATATTGTTTAGACTCGTTGGAAAATAAAAAATAAATTCACAATTTGGATTAACTAGAGAGTGTCCCTAATTAGTTGACCACGACTGTACATGCGTACATTATTCACTAATTACCACCAGTTAATTTATTGGTGCTAAAAATGCTCTGTCACATGACCCTTCCTTGTTTCTCATATTGATATTTAGAGAAGTATATACATTGATTTTTAGATCTTTGGTGCTATGAGCAATATAATAATAATAATAACCATTTATTGCGATTACATTGCTGTACTATGAACACTGCTGTTACATAATGTTTAGGTCTTGTATATTCAGCCATTCGGCATGCAACGTTTTTACAATTCTCCTATTTATAATTTTTATTGACCTTTTTAAGTATATCTTAATGTCGAGTGCGTAATATACGCATCTGAGAAATGTCAAGTAATTATTATTTGCTATTTAAAATGAATTGTTGAGATTGACAAAATTTATAAAATCTGTATTCATACCGGATGCTGCCGCAGATCATATTTTGTCATTAAGATATTCAGTCACATTATAATACGCTTTCCTTTTAAAAAAAAATTGAGTTACAATTTAAGTTTGTTTATATTATATCAATTTAATATGTCTTTAGTTAGATGATTTTAAATGCGATTAGCCATCCATAAAACACTTACTGGACTGTGCAATTCTGTTCGCAGGAATTTTTTTTTTTTTTGCGCTCACTCCTAGCTGATTTAAACAAAGACTTTACAGCAATTACAGAAGTCATGATTCAAAATAATCATACCGTCACTATTTGCAATCATATGATTAAAAAAGTAGCTGCATATTGCTCTGATTGTTTCAGACAAATTCTTTTTACGTGCGCCTATAATGCGAATGTTATTAAAAAATGCGTTTATTTCAACTGCTGTTGTGACCCTACTTATCACTAGTCTAAAAGTATCACCATCAATGGCTAAAAGTACCATCATCACTCCCGTTTGCTCCTAACCTTGTTTGCTCTTAATAACTTTCATGGCCCGATCGAGTGCTTTCATTGCTCTTTCATATGTGGGACCTTGTACTCGTAACATTACACACATTTATTTGCTCATGATCAATGGTAGTTTAAGGACTGAGCGTGTCGTTCGAGCAGCCACCACTTAGGGGCGTAGCAACTACTGCAGAGGAGGCTACAGCTGTAGCAACTCCTTTTTCTTTGAATATTTTTTCCAAAAGTAAATTCAAAAGATATGCAATTAACATAAACCACCTTCGCCATTTTCAATTTTTACATACCATTATTAAAAACGAATGCCTGTACTGTATTGACTGTCATACTATTTCAATGACTACTGAATTAATTCCGAAAAAAAACAGACAAGTCCGAATCTGTTTTGTGCACCAAGAGTTCCGTAAGCAAGCGAACGTCTATATATCTAATAAGAAGTATATTTGCCTTAAAAAAATATATAAATAATCGACTTGACCTCACTTACCATGATAAATTGTAATTATCTGTATTTTCACATCTTATTTTTACACTTCGAAGTGGAGTGTTTCCCTCTTATTTAAACAGGACCAATCTACAGCACAACCATTTTTTTTGAATTCAAAAAAATTGAAATCGAACTGCAAAACAAAGAACAGAACAACGAACGTAACATGTATTACGTAATTTATATATATAACGTATAAGTTTTATAATAAATTTGAATGCAAAAGCATTCTTCATAATTTCGTTTTAATCTATCTGAAAACGTTCTGCGGTTTTTACCGGCTCAAACTCCCCACAAACGTAACAAAATAGATCAGGACTCTTATTGCATAGATGGGCATTGCTTCTTGTAATATTATACTCTCCAGTAGCCAAGTTTCCCACAACTGAAGAGCTGCAATCGCTGGATGACGACGCCTGCGGGCCTGCTTTCTCACCCTGACCAGACGCCGATACTGGGTTTCCGAATTCCTGCATCGTAAAGTACTCATCACTTGTACCTGCCATGACGGCACACACGCCGTTAACACACTGACTCTGCCAGATGGTTCTGTTGCCCACCGTCACCCCGAGGAGATGCTATGGTTGCAAGTACAAGCGATCAGGCAATGAAAGGAAGTCTGCACATCGAAGAAGTTGAAATCCCAACACGATGGAATTTTTTTACTAAATAAAGGAAAAGGGGAAGAAGAGGTATCCATGTCGTAGATCATTTGAGAATGAAACAGTACAATACCCTCGAAAACCGTTAAAAATCCATTTTGTGTACAGTATTGAATCTTAATCTTGTATTTTAGAAATAAAATATACAAGAAATTTATATAATTGTGTTTAAAAGATTTTTTTTTTTTTTTTTCATTTTTTCAGCAGCAATTTTCTGCTATTTTATCGTTTTTATTTGCAGTTTTATGAATGTTTGAGGGGACTATGGGCCAAATTTATTGCAGAATCAGATCAAGCAGATTAAATTACATGAAAATCTTCGTCAATCCAGGTCCACAAAATTTTTTGTACCAAGATAATCCCAATTTTTCACGATTTTTGCAATTTTTAAGGATATTTTTCATTTTTTTAGAATTAAAAAAGTTTATGATTAAAGTACTATCGAAATTAGTATTTAACAAATCAAAATACATGTTTTTCTTGGCAAAACATCGAACTTTCGCTATTTCCTGGGGTTTTTTCCAATTTACTCGAAATTGAAGGCTGGACGGCCTAAACTGACTTGAAATTCGTATTCAGCGGGTCGAAAAACATGCCCGTGGGTAGGTGGCGCCCGGAGTACAGACTTATTTTTTCTTTTGTGTGCCGGTGTTATAAACAAGCTAGAAGCTCTCTGCTTACTACCCCATTTTCAAACCCGTATTCGTTGGAACTACCAGGAGAACATGACATACGAATGATTTTAACTTATTTATTTATGACGAATATAGTGGTAAAACTATACTAACATCTTCGTTGATGTATCAGGACGTGATGAACATTTTTGCACTTATTATGAATTATTATTATAGTTGAAACTATACTTACTGACATCTTCGTTAGATGTACCAGGAGTACATGATAAATGAAGAGATTTTTGAGCCTCCAATAAAAACTAACATGTTATGATATCTGTTTCTTTCCTTCTGCCGCATCGTACGAGTCGTCTTTATTTAAACTAAAAGGAGAATATAACAACTAAAGAGGTCGTTTGTATTTATTACAAAAGTATGTGGCCGACAAACACTTTGGGCAACTGTGTAACTAACCACTACTCTGGTTGATAGTGACCTTGACTGACACAAATCGTTGACCTGAGTCTGAGTGTTCTTGGTGTTCGTTGAATGAACGTTTGTAAAGCCATTCATTCAATGAACACAACACAGGAATTATTCCTAGGGAGTAGTCTATTCAGAACAAAAAATGAAACTTAAAATGGTTATCTAAAAATTTATTTATTTTTGTAAATGTATGTTTTTTGATACTTATTTAAAAACAATGTTATATACCAGGGGTGCTCAAACGGTCGATCGCGATCGACCAGTCGATCGCGAGTGCTTTTTGAGATCTTGAGAAAAAAAAAATTTTTAATAAGTAGGTAACTAAACTACAAAAATTTATTACGTAATAACACTGCTTGCGGCAAAAGGCGGCTTTATCAAAGGAACGCGCGGTACTTGTCAAAGAAAAGCCGCGTTGTTTCTAGACTAGACTGTACTAGACCATTTCGGGCGGCGCGTTTGACGGGAACATTCGAGACTTTCGTTCACGCCGATATAAATGTTGCGCCTGCAGGAATTGGAGTCATTCTGAATTGTAACTTGAAGGCGATACTACGTCGATACAAAGTTTATTATTAAATAGTGCGAAATGAGTGCAGTGAAGAAATCTAAAACGTATTATTTAAATAACGATTGGGAGGAAGAATTTTTCTTTTGTATGGTGAAGGATAAGTGCATTTGTGTTATTTGTCGTGCGTCAGTTGCAATACCTAAGCGTGGTAACTTAGAGAGGCATCATAAAACGGTTCATAAAAACTATGAAAAGGATTTTCCGCCACAGAGTGAATTAAGAAAACGAAAAGTAAGTAATTTGATATCTTGTTTAAAAAAAGAACAAACCATGTTCACAAGACCAGCCAAACAATCAAAAGCTGCTACGATCGCGTCATTTAAAATATCTCATATATTGGCGAAACACAAGAAACCATTCGAAGATGGATCGGTTGTGAAGGAAGCATTTATTGAAGCGGGTGAGACTTTATTTGGAGATTTTAAAAATAAAACAGAAATCATGTCTGCTATTAGAGAACTTCAGTTATCTCGTCCGACTGTCACAAGGCGTATTGAAGTCATGAGTCAGGACATCGCAGATAAACTAAAACATGATATCATGGAATGTACATACTTTTCTTTACAGTTCGACGAATCCACCGATATGACAGACACTGCCCAGCTGTGTATTTTTATTCGGATGGTATTCAATGACATGTTGGCTAAGGAAGAATTTTTGACAATCATTCCTCTGAAGCTGAAGACCCGTGGCGAAGATATATATGACGTTTTCATCAATTTTGTAAAAAACTACAAGCTACCAACATATAAATTAGTGTGCATTACAACCGATGGAGCACTAGCAATGACTGGAAACTAGAACGGTTTTGTGACATTGTGTCGAGCTAATGAAGAATTCCCTTCATTTTTTTCATTCCATTGCATTATACATCAACAAGTTTTGTGTTCAAAAGTTTTAAACACGGAGAAAATTATGGGCATTGCAACAAAAATTGTGAATTCCATCCGTGCACGTAGCTTGCAACGGCGGCTCTTTAAGTTGCAGTTGGAAGATAGGGAGTCAGCTGAACACACTGATTTAGTTCTTCACACGGACGCCAGGTGGTTGAGTCGCGGAAAATTCCTAGAAAGGTTTCAAGAATTATTGCCCGAAATAACAGCTTTTCTAGACGAAAGAGGTGATGACACTGAGATGTTGAAAAACGAAAAATGGCTGACTGATTTGGCATTTTTGACTGACATCACAATGCACTTAAACACCATTAACTTGGAGCTTCAAGGTAAAGGAAAAACTATTATTGAGATGATTAGCGCAGTAAACGCATTCAAAAGTAAATTGCAACTTATGATAGATCAACTGAAAAGAAAGGATCTGAAACATTTTCAGTCTTTGAAAGCAAGGATTCCTCAGTTGAATTATGATACGTATGAGGCTGAATTATCAAATATTTTGGGACAATTCGAAATGCGTTTTTATGATTGCAGTAAATTGGCAAATATAGCATCATTTATGAGTTATCCTTTTTCATGTAAAAACATTGAGGAATTAACCACTGAAGTAGCAAGTCAGTTTAATATGAACTCATGTTCTGTTGAAAATGAGTTGGTGCAGATTATATCAGATATACATCTCAAAGCTACAGCATCTGATACAAATTTCTGGTGTTTTATATCTGAAGATAAATATCCGAATCTAAGGCAAATCGCCCTTCAACTGACGGCAATGTTTGGGTCAACTTACTTGTGCGAGTCTGCATTTTCTGAAATGAAGATAATTAAGTCAAAATATCGCAATCGACTAACTGACGATCATATGTCATCATGCTTGCGATTGGCACTCAGTGGTTACGCACCATCTTATGAAAAGTATGCTGAGGACATGCAGTGCCACGCTTCAAGATCCAAAGTCACTCCTTAGTTGAGTTTAACACCATATGTAACTCTTTTGTTTTGTAACAACGAATAAACTCGCAATTTTGAATAACTAGGAGTTTTTTCATTGATATTGTAGAGAAGAACTTAAGTAAACCTAACCCAAACCTTGACTAAGATAATGTAAATTGTGCGGAAAGCTAATATCTATATATGCTATGGTACACCCTACCTAGGTAGGTAGGGTGTATCGTGTATGTACGGCAACCCTGCATCACACATACTTGCAGCCTCTCAAGTCGATCGTAAGTAGTCTAAAAATATTGAGGTAGATCGCCAGCAGTTCAAGTTTGAGCACCCCTGTTATATACAATAAAGTGCTTATTTACTATGCGTTTCAAATAAAAAGATAACTACCTGACCGCCGTATTTCTTAGCAACTTTACTTCGAAACATTCGAAAACAGAGTATATTTTTTGATATTGATATATCCGGTTAAAATTAATTTATACTAATATTAAAAAGAAGCAGTCTGTTTGTTTGACCACAGTCAGACTCACTCAGGAGACAGCGAAAAATTCTGCGGCCCGATTGACAGATGACTAAAAAAATGTGGCTGGCAGCGGATGGATGGACTGCACAAAACCAGGATAGTTGGCTCTCTTTGGAGTAGGCCTGATGACGTTGTTAGGCTATATCATCATGCTACTAGCCAAAGGAGCGTAAATGAAATACCACCACCGTCATATGTATAATAAAGTACCATAAATGTTTTCACTAATTTTAAACATAAAACATTTTTTCTGAGATACGTTTAAGATTTCTTGTTTATATTTATAAGGTTTTGCAATTGGTACGTTTTTCAATAGGTAAATCTAAAATGAATTTGTCGATTTTTCTTTCATTTGAAATGCAAAGTATAAAATTACTATTAAAAACTAATAAACACATGTTATTCAGTACATTAAAATAGTCTTTATATTTATTTATAAACTAAATATTTGTAAAATAATGGAGAATGTGAATATTTTTGTTGTATCTTTTGAAACTCCGTAACCGTGTTGTCTAATTTTCTAGAAATATATTTGTTTTATTCGAATCGAGCAAGTAGTTTGAATAATATGATAATCTCAATTTTCACTTTTTAAATCTATGTGTGACGTCACTGTACAACACTAGCCGCTCTCACTGCAATGTTTCACTCATTCATTGTTAACGAATATTTACTATGTTTAATCAAACTATCGTCACCAGTTTGTGACATCAATATTTTAACCCATTTTTTAACAAAAGTTGGTACACGCTCTTAGAGACCGTTGGAGTGACGTCACGGCAGCGTGCATCGTACGTACTAAAAATAGAATATCTCCGAATATATTACGTATTAAAAATAGTTTTACACAATGAGTTTGCTTTTAATAGAGTGTCCTTTCAGGCAAAACATTAACTTGGTAATATTTATTAATTTTAAAAGAAAAAACTAAACATTATAGGTACATTATTTTAACTTAAAACATCTACATTATTAGATTGAAATACCAAGTGATAAAAATATCGCATAATACTTAATATCGAATAGTACCATTATCTGTAAAAACGGTAAAAAAACATGTCTGTGTTATAGGAGCCCCCCTTAAATATTAATATTATTTTAATTTAATTATTTATTTTAAAAGTGAAAATAACTAAATATTGTGTGACTATTTCATTCGTCCGCCCGTTGCCGTTATCAATATCGAGCAAAAATAAGCAAAACAAAATCACGTTTATTGTATTGTAATATTTATTTTATTCTGTGTTTTAGTATTTCTTGTTATAGCGGCAACAGAAATACATCATCGGTGATAATTTCAACTGTCATCTATCACGGTTCATGAGATAGAGCCTGCTCACAGACGGACAGACAGACAGACGGACAGCGTAGTCTTTGTAGTAGGGTCCCGTTTTACCCTTTGACCCATAATGTTGCCACTTTGAAATTAGGTATAATTAAATACCTAATTTTATAGTGGCAACATTTAATACACTTTAGTTCATTATATTTACGTTATATTGTATATATAATATAAATTGTGCCAAAACAAATTAGACCAAATTATAGTTATGCTTTATGATAAAGTATTATTATGTTAATAAAAAATATACGAAAACGTTATGTCAATAATATTATGCCTTAAAATTTTATACCAAGAGAAATTATATTTAAAGGTGTTGTAGATCATAAATAAATATCTATATTTAGAACACGCGATACTCTGTACTTCGTTCGATATTTAGGTCTTTCAATGTCACTTTTTTATTAAAGTTTAGATATATTGGACGCGGGTTATTTATTCAACCACTTGGCAATATAAACTTACCTTCTTTTAATTTTCGATTTCATGGTAGAAGTTTCCAATATTTTGAACAATGACATTTTAAGCGTAAGTATTTTAATTTTCGACGTTCAAATATGAACCCTTTAAAATTATATTAGAAAAATTGTACTTAGTATATATAACCTATAAGCCAATTAGGTTTAGACACAACCAAGACCCTTTATCATATAACGAAGCGACCTGTCGTGTCAGTAATCGTGTCGTATCGGGACCGATATGAGCAGGCAATAGAAATGTATTTAAAAATATCTTTTACCATATTACTTCGCAACTAGCATGCAACTTGCATGCAATGTCTAGTTATGGGTAATGTGTCTTACATATAACATGTATGTATTTAGAAATATATAAGTATGTATATCATCAGTCTAGTTATAATACAAGCTCTGCTTTGGTTAGGATAGACGGCCGTATGTAAAGATATTATTATTATTATAGAGTTATATTAAAAAAATGAAACAGTTCTGGCGATAAACCGATAAAAAAGTATTATGTAGATAGTCGGTTCAATCATTCTTGTTTATGTTTGAAAAATGTTCAAAATTATATGTGTATGTTTACATAATATAGACTAAGTTTAAAATATAACGTTCGTTCAAGGTTAATTCTAAATTAACCACGAGCAACATCAAAAACCCATTTTGACGTTTCTCGTCGTCGTTGTTGTCGACATCTACGAGATAGCGGGTTATCAACGTTCACTGTTCAAAATCAACCAAAAATGCAAAATAAAACAAGTAACAATTTCAACTACATAATAACACAAATAACAATTTCTTTAAAGCTTAATAAATAAATATTCAAACAGCATAAGGAAAGTAATCCTGTTTATAAAAAAAAATTGATATCTCTGTCGGCGATATCATAAACAAGTAAAAGCTTCAAATACAAAATATCACAAATTAACCAAAATTCTTCAAAGCAAATTAAATAATATAGTAAAAAGTATTAGGTCGATAGCCCAGTCTTAAAAAAATATTTATTTTGTGTCGGCGAGATCGAAGGACCCATTTATACTTCGGCGGACGTTCGTTGTTCGTCTTTGATCCCGCCGACATTATTCACGACCACGACATGCATGATCCAGAGGTGAATAAGAGTAATAGATATGTAAAATGGGGTTGCAATTCCTTTGTTTTTTTATTGTATTTATTTTGTTCTAATAATGCATTTTTAAATACTGAATATATTTCGTTCACATTTTGCATATTGTCTATGACTGGGTCTAAAAAAACTGCAATATTTACTTATTATTTTGATTACTCACAGAAAACCCGTAGACAAACAATGGCTGCATTATGTTGACGAATGAGTGAGAATGCTTGTGGCCAAACTATCCCTACCATAATACCCCCTCTCCGCTTTCCTATCCCTCAGCTCCTCTTCCCACTCCCTTCATCCCCTACCCCTATCACCCTCAAACCCGGCCACATTTACGACTCTTGAGTTTCAGGTGTCCATGAGCGGCGGTCACCTACCATCAGGTGACCGCCGTCTGCGTTCGTCTGCTCACCTAAATCATTTTGTATTTCTAATGCCATTGAAATACACAATGACAAATAAGTAGGTAGACATTGGCGACTACGAGATGTCCTAACATGACGGGGAAGCCGATTTTAAAGAATTGCATGAACGTGAACCGGTAGCCGTGCTGTTCTGCCACTCCTGCACATACGACGTTTGAGCTGGCTCCTATTAAAGTGCCGTTACCTGGAATATATATAAATTATTTGATTTCAGATGAAACTATATTACAAGAATGGGGTTTTCGATAATACAAATTAATTTGTAACCTTCTGAGCAAGCTTTTTTTTTACGTGTGGAAACGCTCTCGGACCCTCATTCCACTGGGGTTTTCGGTAGAACGGTGTGTCGGAATCGAAACCACACGGAGTGCCATGCTGCGCTTAAAATATGAGGAATTCGGGAACAGCTTTATTAAGACATCCGGGACCTTGTGCACAAGCCAGAATGTAAACGGCTTTATAGATTTCCACATGTTAGGTATTATTTGAATTGTCTTAGTACTATAAGTTCCATACGATATAATATTTCAAGATGTCATAAAAATAGGGAATTAATAAGTGGTAGAGCTATGCTAAGGCACGAATGGGCCGGCTCGACCGGCGCGATACCACGGCCTCACAGAAAACCGGTTGTGAAATAAACACTTACGTGGCATTTCCCCGAAATGAGTGAGATTTCCGGATTCCCAACTCCCCCTATACCCTTTCCTTTCTCCTCATACCCCCTCTCTTCTTTCCCCTCTCAGCGTCCCCCATTCCTCATCACCCTCAAAGGCAGGCAGCGCACTACGACTCTTGATTTGCAGGTGTCCATGGACGGTGGTTGTCACTTACCATCAGGTGACCCATCTGTTCGTCTGTCCCCCTATAGAATAAAAAAAAAAGTGAACTATAAAGAATGCAATGCATTAGTCGTGTGGTTCCCTGTTGAGTGGAAGAGGGCCCATCTCTTCCCGTGGGTGTCGTAAAAGGCGATTAAGGACCTTTATCTATCAGATAGTTTATATAAACTTCTACAGTAGCCGGATGAACGCCTCTGCTTACCCTTTCGGGAATATAGGAGTGAATGTATGTTTGATATTTTTTTTTAAAGACAAGTCCCGGGGACTTGAAACAACGGACACAAAGAACACCCAGACTCAGAACAACAATTTGAGGATTACACAAAGTGTTTTCCCGTGCGGGGATCGAACCCACAACAATCGGCACTACAGTGTATTGGCGTGGTGACCCCTTAAACCGCTACGCCGTTAGCGCAGTCGAGTACTTATTCAGTTCAAATTAATCCTTTACAATGCAAACTTACCTCCTAAACAGACACCGAACGACAGCGCCCAAATGAGTGGCGTCATGGGTAAGTTGAGTGTGGGGTTTGTGCCCAGAGAAGTCACCACCCTGATCATCATGGTGGTCAATGGTACGTTGTCGACGAACGCCGATGTGATGCCAGATACCTGTATATAGAGGATATTTCATTAATTGCTTCATTAATATCGTCGTAGTGGTGAGTATAGTCATATCGTCGTAGTCGTAAGTATAGTTATATCGTCGTAGTCATGAGTATGTCATATCGTCGTAGTCGTAAGTATAGTTATATCGTCGTAGTCGTAAGTACAGTTATATCGTCGTAGTCGTAAGTATAGTCATATCGTCGTAGTCGCAAGTATAGTTATATCGTCGTAGTCGTGAGTATAGACATATCGTCGTAGTCGTAAGCGTAGTTATATCGTCGTAGTCGTAAGTATAGTTATATCATCGTATTCGTGAATATAGTTATATCGTCGTAGTCGTGAGTATAGTTATATCGCCGTAGTCGTAAGTGTAGTTATATCGTCGTAGTCGCAAGTGTAGTTATATCGTCGTAGTAAGTCTAAAACAATAAGGAATGCTAACTATTGTACTATAATATGGTTTCAGGTTGCTAAATGTATTCCTGACACAATACAAATGTGCGATTTCTCCTGGACGGGATTCCGGTAGTTGTTTTTCACATTTTCTAAAGTATTCATCAACAAATAATCAACTTATAACCATCAAATGAATAATTCATGTGCTTTATCAGCCTGGACATTGGTTAATGTTTGATCGAAGGTATGTATTTGATTCCCCTTTTTTTTATTTCACTACACTTGTTATCTGCTATAAAGGGAAATACATAAAAGACACCTCTTTATTATTTTAGTAATAATTATTGAAAACTAGTTATTTTTAAGTTATTCAATTAAAAACATACTGTGTTGATTCCTTTAGTATTTGCGCCAGTGCAATCAATGTTTTCTATAACTACCTCGCAAGATTTCCCATCCTCTGACCTATTTTTGTGTTAATGTGCACTTATGTTGTAAAAATATGATACTTAATATCATCTCATACTAAGCTATTCAAACATGTGGAATCTGAGAAAATGATGTGTAGAGGGAAGTAATTATAAGATTTTAATTTTACTTATATATACTTAGTATGTTTTCTTGGGATCTAAAAATGCCCCCTAAACACACCAGGCAAGAGAGACTCGAGAAAAAACGACTCTGAGCATCGTAGATTAGAAGAAAGGAAAAGATTGATCCTGAACTTCATTGCGAACTAAAGGAAAAAGAAAGGCAAAAATATTTGAAGAAAAAGAGAGAATTTAAGATTGTATCAATAAGTGAAATGAGTCAAAGGCAACGGAAAATTATGAGAAAGATAGCAGAAAAAGTTCATATCGTAACAATAACAAAAGTTTTAAATTTTTTTTATAGTATAATTAGTTCTCAGTCATGAATAAAAATACCAATGTTTTTGATCAAAAGACTGATTAAATTTATTTATTTATATAAATATCATATAAGACTATTAAGCCAATTTCTGAATATTAACTAAAAATATTTTCAACCTACAATATTATTATTTTATTATTTTATTTTCGACTTATAGCACATTTTGTACAAATGCGGATTTAATGCCTCAGGCATTCTCTCCCAGTCAACCTTGGGGTGTGGCAAAAATAAATGGTAGTAGGTGCAAATAGGTGAGAGAGGTACCAGTTTAATTATTATAAAATATGATCTAATTATATACATATATTACTTTCATACATCATATACTAATATATACCTATATACATATATATATAAATAAATACAAACTTATATACATATATAGGTATATATATATTATAAGTTTGTATTTATTTACATATATGTATGTATATAGGTATATATTCATACAACGCATATAATAAACACTATAAAAGTCTGGTAAATATGTACTAACGGTGTGAAATTTCTGCCATCTGATTATACAGGAGGTCACGTACCCTCCTCTTAAAAGTGAAGCGGTTAGTGGACATCCTGATTTCGAGTGGTAGTGCATTCCAGAGTAGGACTGATTGGACATAGAAGGAAGAGACATTAACAAAGTCAGAGTTATGAGCGGGACATAAGAGAAGATTGTTGTGAGTGGAACGAAAATTTCTGTCGTGATTTCACGATAGAAACCGAATGTAGGGAGCCAAATAATGTGGTGGAGACGGAGAGTTAAGAAAAGAGAAGAGGGAAGTTAATGCACGTAGATTTCGGCGTTGGCGAATAGGGAGCCATTTTAACTCGGAGCGTAAAGCAGACATGTGGTCATACTTGCGAAGATTGAAAATAAATCGAATGCAGTTATTAAGAAGACGGTCTAGTTTGTTGAGAAGGTCTGCATTCAGGTCGAAATAGCACACATCACCATAGTCGATTATAGGAATAATAAGGGATTGCACTAGGATAGTTTTGGTCTTAGTGGGAAGGAAATTTTTGAGACGGTATAAATTTCGGAGACTTCTATGTTCGTTGTGATTCCCTTGCCACCGCATTTTGATTCCCCGGCCCAAAAAAATTTGTGCTGATACATCTTTTGTGTTTATAATGAGGTTAAAACTTATATTATATAATTATTTGAAGAAATCCAACAACAAAAAATTGCCAGGGGAATCAACTGAATACGAGAAATTTCAAGATTCACCATTTTACACTTGTATGACAAAACGACGTGTGTCATCATAAATTGCTGAAGTCAAATCCATTTTTTTTTTAATATACGGGGACAGACGGGTCCACCTGGCGGTAAATGACACCGCCGTCCATGGACAACTGCAACTCAAGAGCGCTGGTGCGCTACCCTTCTTTGAATGTGATGAGTGGGAGAGGGAAGCAAGGAGGGGAAGAGGAAAGAGGGGATGAGGAGATGGGAAAGAGGGGAGGGGGTTTGAGATAGGAAAGAGGAGAGTAGGGATGAGGGGAGGAGAAAGAAGATAGGAGAGGGGAAAAAGGTGACAAGGAGTTGGTTGCACTTGCACAATTGTTTGTCTACTGGTTTTCTGTGAGACGGTGGTATTACTCCGATCGAACAGGCCCATTAGATCTCTTGTTACGTTCATAGGACCAAATTCTAATTAGCAAAATGTCTCATAGACCCTTAAGGGACACCGGCGTGAGGGTAAGCAGCTAAATTTAAAAAAAAAGATATTCTCAGAAAGTAAGTTACTTACCCACACCATTAGGACTAAAGCAACTGCCAGACGGTCACTCTCATCAACTCTCAAGATGAGAGCCTCCGTCATACCTCCTATGTAGTCTATCAGACCCAGCTTGGATAGAGCCTGTAATGATTGATATTTGTTTAAATAATATTAACTTTTGACGGTTACTGTGCTTAAAGAAATGTACATTTTGTTAATTTATTCAATTATCTTTACAAAGGTTGTCTGGAAGATATTTATTTTTATGCTTATTAATGATATTTTATGGTATAGATGGGCAAACGAGCAGTCCAGTCACCTGGTGCTAAGTGATACCGCCCTTAGACACTTGCAACTCAAGAGTCGCATGAGCACCGCCCGACGTTTTCCGTGAGGAGGGGAAAAAGGCTGTAGCCTTGGGTAACCTAACGCACTCGGTGAAATACAACGCAAGCATTTCAAAGTTTCACTTTATTGATAATTGTTGAAAGTGGGAACCTCCATGAGCACGAAGAGTGCAGCAAAGAAGAGTAGAGTGGACCACTCAATCCTGTGCAGCACTGGCTCCAGGTCCTCGCAGTCCGCCAGCGTCAGCAGCAGCAGCGCGCCCAGCAGAGCTGTCCAGCCCAGGGACACGCGATCTAGAAACAGAAATAATGTTAAACAGCTATTTAACAACGCAGTAAAAATTTATCAGTAGACAATCGCAGTTGACCTTACCTATAACATATGTAAATAGTTATTTGTTTGATTTGTAGTGTCAACCTTATTTAACTTTGTATTTATTACAATTATTATTTAACTTGCATTTGTAGATAACACCTACAGCCACCACCTACATATTAACATTAATAAGGAGTCTCTAATATGTTATTATTGTATAGTGTATTTATATAGTGTTACTAAAGTAATTTAGGTATTGCTATGAATTGTAACCATGTTATTCAACATTATTGTCACACACAACCATATACTTCTAACGAAATATAAATACATAGATCTATCTAGTACAAACAATATGTAAGTACGCCTTATTTTATGTGCGGCGAACCGATCGCTCGGGAGCTCTCGGGGCTGTTCGGTTTGGTTCGCCGACGGATGATTTACTTTTTGCTTTTGGAAAGGCTGTAGAATCGAAAAGACTGTAACAGTACATTTTACGTTTTTGCTGTTGTTTGTAAAGAATTGTTGTAATTCCAAAATTGTTTATACAATACACCTTCGTGTAACAAGTGCGTTGTATTATTGTTTACAAAAATAGTGCGAACAAAACCAAGCACTATAGATGAAAGTCTTTAATCTTGAGAAATTTATATTCAATTTTTTTTAATTTGGAAAGTATACTATTTTCCTGTACTTTTATGGTGTACAATAAAGATATATAAATTAAGAAATATATAATAGTACCAGTACAGAAGAATCACTAGCAAATTCATTTAAATAACTACCTACCGTTAAAATTACGCCCACGCAAACAGCGTACGCGCACAAGCAACATGAATCAAAATTAGGTTTTTTGACGTTTTTCATTTATTATTTGTTTGTATCTTTAACTAGCTGTTACCCGCGACTTCGTCCGCGTGGTATTTAACAAAAAAGTCATTGTTCAGTTTGCAGAGTTTACTATAACTTATTAATTCTGTATTTAAGAAATACCTATACTAATTTTAATGAAATTCTTTTAATCGAATATTATAAAATTTTAATTGGTTTTACTTTTTTTACGTGAGGTCCTATTTTTTTTTCTAAATTAAAAGTAGCCTAAGTTACTCCTTGTTAGATCAGCTATCTGCCAGTGAAAGTCCCGCCAAAATCGGTCAAGTCATTTCAGAGATTAGCCGGAACAAACAGACAGACAGACAGACAGACAAAAATTTAAAAAAATGTTGTTTTGGTATATGTATCGTGTATACATCCACATGCAATTAGTAAAAAACGGTTATTTTAATACTATAAACAGACACTCCAATTGTATTTATTTGTATAGATAATGACTTACTTTAACATGAAGACACTGTCTCCTGCTAGACAATTTTAACTCGCAGGAGTGTAAGATTCCTTATTATTATTATTAAAGTTCAAATCGAGAGGAACAGCTTTAATCATTTATATGTATTCGCCTAGCAGATGCCTCCTCTATCTATGGCATAATATTTTATGTTGCAAAGATGTACATACATATAATAATCTGAGCACAAACTTCCGTTGCGGTATACAGAATCAGTAGCTAGCTAGTACTTCGGTTTGTTTTTGCTAGATGGCTCTGAAATATGTTTTGCTTTGTATGTCTGTATTTTTTTTTTGTTTGTATGTATGTATGTATTAATATGTAAGACTTACTGAATGTTGGTATGGCGTGTAGAAAGAACGTAAGCACGACGAATGCAAGGGTCACGGCACATTTCACCAGAAGTAGTTTGTTTCTTATTTTGTACTGTTGGGACAAAGTCAAATTTTATATAAGGATGTTTCATGCGTCATATTTTTGGTGACACATCATATGTATTATTAGTATACTTCTATGTGGTCATTTGATTTGTAACGTTCACACATACCACAAAACATAAGCTGACTCTTTGCTTCTACCCTTAAATACATGACGAGCTTCCTCTACAGTCAACAAACCTTTCATACCATACAACAACTGGCATTGGGTACTCCTCACCTGCCCTTTCTTTAAAACATAACATATTTGCTCTGTAAATGTTCTGCGTGGACGTCCCATACCGGCATTTCCATTCACGTTCGCTTTATTTATCATTTGTTCCACACTCATTCTCCCTACGTGTCCAAACTAGGTTAAGCCCTTAGTTAGCTAGTTAGCTTAGCACTACCAAGCTTTTGGACCTTTTTTTGAAACTTTTGGAAAACCTGACCATGTTATTCTTACCTTGCTCTTCATATCAGCCAGCATAGTCTCGAAGCAGTCCTTGGGGCAGGCCCTGCTGCGCGCCTCCAGCACGAGCGCGTCCAGTCGCGCAGACAGCTTGCGCACCTTGCGCTCCAGCCGCTCGCGCACCACCATCTCGTCGCGGGACAGGTGCGGCAGCGAATCTGCCGCGCGACGCCAGATCGAGATTTGGTGCCGGAGATCTAGTCAAATAGACTTGAATCAGGACATGTGTCAAGTGTTATGTATAGAGGCATGTACAGGTGCGGCGGTGAATCTGCTGCGCGATAGATCGAGTTATGGTGCCGGAGATCATGGGACCAGGCTTACATAAGATAATTATGGTATTTTGCTTGTTCTATTTCAGAATCGAGACAAAGTTGTCACCATCATCATCATCATCATCATCATCATCATTTAGCCCTTCGC
The DNA here is from genome assembly GCA_947561695.1 of Tyria jacobaeae. NCBI lineage: Eukaryota > Metazoa > Arthropoda > Insecta > Lepidoptera > Erebidae > Tyria > Tyria jacobaeae. The sequence continues at coordinate 5,401,972 of OX387236.1, read as the reverse complement.
AAGCTACCATGTCTTTGTAATAAAACACGGACAAAGTCATTGAGCCACCTATCAAGCAAAAAAAACATTCAATATCTTTACCTCAGAAACTTGTACAACCATCAAAACATACCGTAACAATAGCTTAGCACAGAAGCGAAATCACAGTCGGTTCAGAAGTCATGACGCAACAGACAAACACCCAACATATTTCCAAAGATAAACAGAAACAGAACTTTGGACCATTAACATTTAACACGACACAACATTTTATGTCATGGATAATCATATACACCCATATAACAAGATGGAAAGAGATAGAGAATAATGCAACTTACCTAGGACTTCTCTGGACTCCGTCAATTTTAACTTTGTAGTGTCTCTATATATAAATCTGATGTGTATGTATGTCTGTACACACACTAAGAGGATCCCCACAGTCATATGTAAGGAGAAATTGGTAAAGTTCGCCCTATAAAAGATTTGTTCATTAGGAAGCTTTAACTATCGGTTGCCTTTAAAAGCTGTGGATACTTGTTAGTAAAGGCAGACCGATTTTAGTCCACGAATAATGTTGATGACTGTGACAATGATGATACTAATTGTAGATGGTGCCATTACAGTGGTGGGATTAGTGTTAATGCGCCGTAATACCTTACAATACGGTTTATTATCGTTATCGATTAAGACAATCGTTCTAGTGGTAACAATTGTTCACCATGTTGGCACCTCACCTATATACCTATTCCTACCCTACAGATATTCTTTCCAAAACCCCGCCCTTTCGCCAAAACCCACAAAAGAAAAATATTCGAGGATTCGATATCAAGAATCAAAGAACCGGAATGTTCCACGCGTGTCGACTTTATGTCAACAGTATGTGTCAGTCACTCCACCGCGAAACGCTCTAACGAACAGAACTCTTAACAACCCACTCGCTGTGTCGCATATTCGCTATCAAAAATTAAATCCGGTATACTCCCTAATCGCAACGCTAATTCGCTGAAGACTTCAATATTGGCATATTCGAACAAACAGCGCTTCCGACAGGTATGTGGGTTTTCCTTTGATTCTTTACCCTGTTGTGCCAATTTAGGGAAACCGCAAATACAGTCCACTAAAAATTAAACATACCCTAGCTAACCGCGCCACCAGTGGCAGTGAAGATATTGATCATAATAGTGATGATGATAATACTGTAAGTACACATCAAAATCTAATAAAAATATTTATGAAGTTGATTTCGTAAATACTATTTAATAAAAAGAGGAGTTGTTTTGACTGGCCTGCTGGCCTAGTTGTTAATGATCCTAACTGCTGCTGCTGGGATCGATTCAAATCTAAGACAAATAATTGAGTAATGAGCATGATTATTTGTGATGAGTCATGGTGAATTTATCTGTAATATGCATGTATTTAGAAATATATAAGTATGTTTATCAGCAGTTTGGTTGCCACAGTACAAGCTCTGCTCAGTTGGGGATCAGACGGCCGTACGGTAGTCATGCTTAGGCTCCAACTCAACCGGTGCAACACCCGTGTGAAGTATCTTACAGAAAACCGGTTGTTCACCGAAATTAGTGAGGTTTCCGGAGGCTTAAATCCCCCTCTCCTCTTTCCTCTGCCATCTCTTCATCGCACCTCTTCTTTCGCTTCCCCCCCCTACCCCTGACCACCCTCAAAGGTAGACAGCGCACTTACGACCTTTGAGTTGCAGTGCCCATCGACGGCGGTTGTCACTAACCATCAGGTTTCTCGTGATGGTTAGTGACAACTCGTGTCTGTTCGTCTATCCCCCTATATTATAAAAAAGAAATATTTAACAATTTAAGTGTACATATTACGTTATACTTACAGATTGAACAACAACTTTGTTGGTTGCTATGATAACATTCGGCGGGTCACCTACAGGAGTCGCTGTACCTCCCAAGTTACAGAAGAGTACCATGGTCATCAGCACAGGAATGGGGTCTAAGTCCATTACTTCACAAAGCCTGATCAAAAATTTATGGAAAAAACCGTAAAACCTGAGTACACAGCATGTGTCAGAGCAAAAACAATGTTTCACCCATTGATATAAAGCACATAATAAAATAATTCAACAGTGTAGCACGTGTAGGCCGGCTCGACCGGGTAATATTACGGCCGTAATGAAAACTGGTTGTAAAACAATGTATTCGTTGTGTTTTACCGAGGAGTGATGTTACTGGAGGCCCAAGCCCCAGCTCACTCTCATAAAAGCGGGCGGCGCACTTTCGACTCTTGTGTCACTTACCGACCCGGCGAATATTATATTTGACAGACATTACTTTATTTCAAACATAACTACATACGGCTATTTTCTAGTCCACATGTTATGTTTGTATTAAATTTGAAGTTCATGTCGTCATATGCGTTCAAAATTAGATTGCTGATATAATTTGCTTTCTACAATTTTAAAACAAATTAACACACGCATACAATACACTCACACTTACATTTCCGAAGGCTCAGACAGAGGCGTCTTATACAAGGCCCACTTTTTGCCATTCATAATTTAGTCTCACTTAGGGGTACTCCCAATAGGGGGTAACCTATTGCCTTCATATATACTTTTATTAGACAGTATATTTAACAGTCCGAAACCGTAGTCCTAAGAGTCCTTCTAAGAGCTTACCATAATCACTCCACTTTGCCTGATGGACAGCAACGAGCGGAGTCTAAGAGTGGTAGTCACATTCCTCATTGCAAGTGTAGACAATGCAGCATGGTGACTCACACTATGGCGGCCTGGTGAGAAGCATTTACACGCCCCGCTTAAAAGACCCGAGATCAAATTGGGAGGGAACCACATGCGCTGGTAGTGAATTTCATATTTTATCGGCACAGAAAGGAAGATCCGGCCGTTCGTCGAACCGAGCCGAGTCCGTTATGTATTCCCGAGTGATGTTTAATCCAGTAACCTATTGGTAAAAGGCAAGTTAGGGATGGAGTTTTATCCGATAGCATATATGCAGCTTATACAGAGCTCGGTTGACGGCCATGGGGCAAGCTAATTACGTAAGTGGGACAAAATTATTAGCAAAATGTGGGACTTGATGAGTCTCTGCGTGCCGCTTCGAGGATATATTGAGTTAGTGTGAGTGTACCTATGTATGTTGATTAGACACAGATTACACCAATGATGCTCACCGTATGGTAACAGGAGTCATGAAGAGCACGGTAGTGACGTTGTCAAGTAGCAAAGATACCACGGAAGTGATGACACATAGTGATGTAATAAGTGGCCATATCCTATCTCTTGCGTACTGAAATGATAAAATAATACTGCAGTAAGCACTTTAGACAGCAGGGTATGTAATTTACTTTAGCGTCATCTAGCGAAAACAAGTCGCACTACGTGGTAAGTACTAATTCTGCATCACACAATAAAAGTTTTCGAATTTATTATAATACAATCTACCGTATATTTTTAAAGCATGAAAAGTAGCCTTTGCCAGAATTATCTACCTATTTATATCTTATCTATCTGTGTGTCCAAATTTCATTCAGATCCGTTAAGGAGTTCTGGAGTGATTGAGTAATAAAAGTCTATTCAAACAGTTACATTAACAATAATAGTACGATAAGATTAGGTGATTTTGAGTGACAACTTATAAAAAAAGGTACTTTTATATAGAAAATTGTTTTAGGCGTTAAGCGATATAAGTTACTGTATGTGTGTTTTTTAAGCGTCCGTGTAAGACTGTGTGTGAGATTGTGTGTATGTTTGTATGTATATATTATGTTTCTTTGTCAGGCCTTAGAGCCTCAATTTCTTGATGGATGGATTGATTTCAATCGTCTTAATAGTGTGAGTGATACATGGTACATATTACATTTTAAGAATTCGTCAGCAAAGAAATAATAACTTTATAATGCAGTGAAATAATTTTATAAAATAATTTAATTTTGTCTGACTTCGTACTCGTGGAATTTGGAATCAATTATTTATTAAATATATAACCTATATTATAAGTTAGACCACCAGCAGTTTATCTGTGGAGAGTGAACTGCACGCATGAGTTTTTGCGTGATGCGTGTACAAACATACACACAAAATCAACTAAAAAACTGTTTTTTTGGCTTCTCTATGCTCTAATAAAGACCCCTAATATTCAATTTTCTTTAATATCTATAATGTACTACTATTAAACCACCTTTCATAGAGAAATGTGAAGGAACTTTACCCTAAAGGTTAGCACAGCAATATAATCAAACACTCCGGTCTCAGTCATGATGGCGACTATCAGCATCATGCTGAACAGCAACAGGAGAGTCTCCACGTCCACCCACGTCATTAGCTCTGTCAACCTTGGTCTCTCACCAGCCATAGACAGGACAGCTAGAGATGCAGTAGACAATAAGAGAGCTGCCATAGTTCTGTTAATAATCTGAAATAAGGACAAATGAATAGAGTTTATATCTATATATACGAGATGTATTTATATATAAATAAAAAGAATCATCGAAAATCATATTTGTATGTCCTTACTGTAAGAGAGCGATGCTTAGACACGAATGGGACGCCTCGGTAGGAGTGATATCACGTTCTCACCAAAAACCGGTAGATAAACAATGATTGCATTGTATTGCCGAGTGCGGAAACCCAACTCCCTCCCCCCTAAATTACTGCACCTCCCCTCCTCATCACCCTCAAATAGGCCTTAACATCAGGTGACCCGTCTGTACCACTGTCCACCTATATTTTAAAATAAAAAAGTGTCTTCGCATAACTACCGAACGGCTGCACGAAATCGGATAAAACCTACTGTTTGTTGTGTAGGTCATTGTCAGGTCAAGGTTTGTATAGAAGAAAATTAAATAAATCTCTTTTTAGGGTCAGAAGACAGATGGGGAGAACATCAAAAGTTCGAAAAAACATTTACAGGTTTAGGTACATCAGCCGTGCCAATCAATGTTTAATGGTACATATGGGGGGGGGGGGGGCACCATATACCATTTCAAAATATATGGATTGATCGTCAAGTAAAAGCAACTGCTGAAGAATCGCATTACCTATTACTGGTTAAGCGGCGTTTAACAAAGCCACTAAGGAATGCAAGAGGGCTTACAACAGAGCTGATGCCCAGCGCATTACACGGTTTGGTCAAGAACTCATCGCATACCCTACGGGTAGCCATAAGTTTTGGCGATTGGCCAAAGCCGTGCAGTCCGTCATTGCATCTTGCGACTCCGCAATGCGAGATATTCGCATCCGGCAGAGGGATGTCCGTGCGGAGCTTCGGTCACTCGATGTTCGGAAAGCCAGTGGACCCGACGGTATTCCGGCGGTGGTTCTTAAAAACTGTGCACCAGAGTTGTCTCCTGTACTGACGCGCCTGTATCACCTGTCCTATTCCACGGGAATTGTTCCGGAGGCCTGGAGAGAGGCGAACGTCCAACCCATTCCCAAAAAAGGCGACCGCTCCGATCCAGCTAATTACCGTCCTATAGCCGTCACCTCCATACTCTGTAAGGTGCTCGAGCGGATAATCAACACCCAATTAATCCGCCACCTAGAGGATCACTCCTTGTTAAATGATCGGCAATATGGTTTTAGGCCGAACCGATCCACGGGTGATCTTCTAGCGTACGTCACACACCTTTGGGGTGAGGCTATGGATAGGCATGGGGAGTCCTTGGCCATCAGCCTCGACATTACCAAGGCCTTCGATAGGGTCTGGCATCGCTCGCTTCTCTCCAAACTTCCTGCATTTGGTCTGCCATCTCAGCTATGCAACTGGGTTGCTGCCTTCCTCCACAAGCGCCACATTAGGGTTCTCTGTGACGGCGCGGCCTCTGACTTCCAGGAGGTTAGCGCTGGTGTACCTCAGGGCTCCGTCCTATCGCCCACGCTGTTCCTTCTGCATATCAATGATATGTTGGCTCTTGGCAACATACATTGTTATGCAGATGACAGCACAGTACACGGGCGATACTTTGGACATCCTGCTGCCAAGCTAGCAGACGTTGAGGGAAAACGACAGGAGCTTGTTGCTGAGCTCGACCGGGTCCTGAGCCGCGTCTCTCAATGGGGTTGTGAGAATCTGGTCGAGTTCAGCGCCAAGAAAACACAGGCGTGCGCGTTTTCAAACAAAAAGTCTCCATTCCTTCCCCTTCCTACTCTTCAGAACACTCAACTGCCACTACAGGATAGGCTTAGTATACTGGGTATGGACATCTGTCGGGATCTCAATCCGCGTGATTACATCGAGAGCGTCACTAAGGCGGCCTCGCGGAAGCTCGGTGTATTGAACAAGGTGAGACGGTTCTTCTCGCCCGAGCATCTGTGTCTTTTATATAAGACCCAGGTTCGCTCCTGCGTGGAGTACTGCTCTCATCTTTGGGATAGCTATGCGCAGTATCTGCTTGACGCTCTCGATCGGTTGCAGCGACGCGCAGTCCGTATTATAGACTGTCCTGAGGTCACCCAGTCTCTTGAGCCCCTGCAGTTGCGAAGAGATGTCGCCTCTATGGCAGTTCTCTATCGCCTACATCACGGGGAGTGTTCTGACGAGCTCTTCCAATTGGTCCCACCTTCTCCCTTCCTCTACAGGACTACACGTGCTGGCCTGAGGAGTCACCGTTTGCGAGTCGAAGATATGCGATCCCGAACGAAACGGTTTGGCTCTTCTTTCCTGTGCCGATCAGTGAATAAAGCCTGGAATTCCCTACCAGCGCACGTGTTTCCTTCCCAATTTGATCCCGGGTCTTTTAAGCGGGGCGTGAAAAAGCATCTCACCAGGCCGCCATAGTGTGGGTCACCATGCTGCATTGACTAGACATGCAATGAGGATGGTGACCACCACTCTTGGACTCCATTTATTGCTTACCATCAGGCAAAGTGGAGTCATTATGGTAGGCTTACGAAGAAAAAAAAAATAAAAAAAAAATACTGGTAATAAGCTCACCTCAAATACAATAAGAATGTACAAAGCACATAGCAGCATCAACGCGTATATGACCCCAGCGGTAGGGTCGAGAGGGTCCACCGTATAGCTCAGGGTGAAGGGCACCGTCACATTGGAGTTTGAGCTCATTCTCACCGCGTACATACTCCTGTTGGTCTGTGTGGTGTCTAATTGTAAGACCGCGGAACGAGACTGGCTTTCTTGAAAGTCTATTTCATTTTCATTTTCAAGGATTATTGTCCATGGAGAAGATGCCTGAAGAAATTAAATAGTTTTGTTATACATGTTTTTAAACATTGTAAAGGAATAAACAATCCCCAAAGAGGAAGGCGAAGGTTTCTCATAAGGGCCAAGCGTAATTCAGTCCCACTTATTCTCTGCTATATAAACATCTACTAAGAACTTCCGCATTGGGAATGATTCCTGTGTTACGGGGACTCGCTAAACGTATAAAAAACGTTTTTGGGTCGTGTGGGAATCGAACCCACAACCTCTGGCTCAGCAGCCAGGACCACTAACCACTAGACCAAGAGGCCAGTCATGTCGCATGAGACTTCGATCTGTTCGCTACTTAGTGTTCATTACTGCCCATTTATTTTAAACTAACCATTACATTGCCAATATCATCTACACTGTTATATTCCTTTCTAGTTTTCTTCAGATGCCACTTCTCAAGCCAGACTCGCATCGCAGTCATATTCGACTTGACACTGTCATTCAGTGTCTTCTCGTACTGTTCTGATACAAAGGGGCCTGTCAGCTTAAGGAATATTGAAAACTTTGCCCGGTCTGTGTTGAGGATATAGTCTGGGGAAGAAACAAATCAGTAAATGCTTAGGAAACTATTCATTAATTATGTAATTACGAAATCGCCATTTTGGCAATGTTTGTCCCTTGCAAACCTCACATAATATTTAACACGGAAATAATAATAACATCTGAAACAGTTCTTGTGCTATGGTACCTAGACTGCTGATAAACATATTTATATATTTCTAAATATATACCTATTAAAGATAAAATATATATAAATGTGCAAGTAGCTAAGTTTCAACGCAATAAATATCCCTTTTATTCCTTCCATACTTTGGCATGAATGGGCCGAACTCTCCATCTCTTCTTTCCCCTCTCCTCTTTCCCCTCGTCACCCTCAAAGGCGGGCAGTGCACTTACGACTCTTGAGTTGCAGATGTCCATGGACGGAGGTCGTCACTTACCATCAGGTGACCCGTCTGTTCGTCTGTCAACCTATAGTAAAAAAGTGAGTTCGTGAGTTTTATAATTTGTCTGTTTGTTTAAAATTCTTACCCTTAATTTGTCCCGGAGCTACTGAGGAGTGCCTGGTGATTTCCGATTTCTCGTTGTGCATTAGAAACACAACAGTGAAAAACATCCAAACTCCTACAAGTAGTGTTAATTTAACAGTGTGCCCTGCTTGAGCAATCTGTTGAGAAAAATAGTAAAACTTCAAATCAACACAAATGGTACCTGTCATGCAAATCTGTTTAAACATATAGAATTATGTGCAAGAGACTCATTCGGTACATTCTTATTTATGGGCTTCTATTTACATATTTCCTTTCAATATATTCTTTTTATTTTTTTTTGTGAAAAATGTATTGGAAGTGTAACGTAAAAGAGCCATGCTTCGGCACTTATGGGCCGGCTCAACCGGAATATTACCACGGCCTTAAAGAAAACCGCTTATACTCTTAAAATATCTATAAACCAGTTTTTTTAGGAATTTGTTTGATTAAACGCCCCTTTCTCTGGAACACGGATTTGATTGATTCATTCTGATTTGATAAACTGTTTATTAAGGAATAATAACTCTAAAAAGCACGACGATGTAACCCTTAGGAGCTAAGCAGTGAGCTGCTGAAGTTTTACCTGCTGTTTAAGCAGGTAAAACTTCGGGTAACGGTTAGTAAGTTATAAACCTATTCTTGAATTTATTTCCCAGCTTTGCTAACATCTCTTATATAGAAAGAATACTAGCAGCGTGGGTCATACATTACTAGTATTCTTATTATCCTGTTGCTTCTGTTAGGAGTGGATTCACGACGGTAGTGCACTTTTACTACAAATAAAGACTGCGTACCTTAGTTTTCTTTTTAGTTGACTGGCCTTCATTTTCAAGACTGCAAGCAAAACAATTTATGAATATTCAAAGAGTGAAATATAAAAAAAAAACACAAATAGGATCAACTCCGAACGTCTCCAAGTCTTGTTATAAATTTGTTTCGAAACTATTAGATAATCTTACCTAAACATATATTTGAAGGTCTGTTAACTGTTATACAGGTCTTTTAGTACAGAAATCAGTCTGTCACATAGACTTATTACAGCACATTTTAAACCTATATTTTTATTATAAGAATAAAAATATAGAAATATTATTTTTATTAATAAAAGCACCAAAATTTGTATATAACTTTTGGACGGTTTAACGTGAAGATTTTTTCTCCTATTTCAACCTACGTTTGATCCTGTTCTTTCTCTTTTGCTTCTGGCTTAAAGCTGTTGAGGATCGGCATTTCTTCTTTCGGCGGATTCGACACATTTTCATTTAGGTGAGGGGCAGAATGGACTGAAGGTAGCCTCTTCTTTGGGCTACTTATTGACTTCAGTGGAGTTTGATCTGTAGTGCCTGTGAAGATAATTTAGAGACGTAAGAATTTCAAACATTAAAAGTGACCATAATCATTAAGAAATATCTTTTACTTTTTACTGCCCTCTAATTTTCCCGCCTTTCATTCTTAAAGTGCCTGGTTGATGGCAAAAGGCTGGACCCCTGTTCATTCTAATTTAAGAATAAAACCTTTCGTGAGTTACATTTACTCGTATATACATATATATATGTATATATATAAATAATTTGTAAAATGTGTGTAATACACCTCTGACTACCCCTTCAGGGATACAAGCGTGAACGTGCAAGTTACATCTTATAAAAGATTGGGTATTTAAAGGCCAGCTTTAAATCTTTATAACGTAGGTACAAATTAGCTTTCCCTGTGAGTCAGCTTGTTAAGAATAATGAACTCAACTTAACTATATTTATTCTTTAGTCAAAAATTTCTGAGAGTAGAGAGTTTTTAGACTGAAAAGTATAAAAAGGGTGTACAATCCGTATGTATATCGCACTTTTTTAATAAAGTTATCACGAAATGTACATTTACATATATGAATAAATATACAGGATATGCCATATCATAAATATTTGTATAATATACGATATGTCTCTGGGAGTTTTAAGACGATTCATATAAAGTCATCTATGTTCTAGGTGCATATGTACATAAACACATAAAATACCGGAGAAAAACCTCGAAGAATATTTCCTCCTACTGATATCGGGTTAAAAAATATATATGGTGTAACTTTTAATAACGTATGCCTAACATTCAAGCAGTAAGTTACCCTAATCTTTGAATAAGAGCCTTACCTACAGTCTAAATGTACAAAGTGACCGGGCTTACTATTAAAACATACCTACACACATAAACTTAGAGCCATGCTTAGGCACGAATGGGCCGGCTCGACCGGTGCGATAACGCCGGTTGTGAAGCATTGGATTTCCCCAAAATTTGTGAAGTTTCCGTAGGACCAACTTCCCCTCTACTCTCTCCTCTTCCCTCATCATCCGCCTCTCTTCTTTCCCATTCCCGCATTTCCCCATCAATCATAACACTCAAGGCGGGCAGCGCACTTACCACTCTTGAGTTGCAGATGGACCATGGACGGCGGTTGTCACTAACCATCAGGTGACCCATCTGCTCGTCTCTCCCCCTATAGTATAAAAAAACCTTTCTCTCATCGGTAGGCATAGGTAGAGACAACAGCCTTACATACCTCACGAGCTTGCTTCCTCTACTCATCAAACCTCATGTACAAGCCCGTTAGTGTCGTTTTGGTTTTAATATTTACTTACGTAGACACGTATATATGTACATATGTATTCATGATCATTCTGACTAAAGCGATTTTATAACAATTGAATAAATTCCTTGTGTCATTTAATCGTCCTTGAAGCCTGCTGAAGGTTTTTCTCAACACAATGTTAACAGTCAAAGTCAATAATTTACCTACAAAGAACTAATTTTACATACTTCACACAATAACACAACTCATTTCGTCTATATAATGGCGACTAATATGACTCTATTTGGTATAATTAACTCATTTATCAGATTGCCGCTAATGTTTTTTTCTAACTAAAATAAAATATGGACATAATTCTAATTATGATATTTCCTCAATCTATTTACTTGTCGTCGAGGTAACCTGTTTGCTACAGTGTATATAATAGCAGTAGCTCTATTGTTTGTTTTTGTTTTTTTGTCAATCTGCTCTACTGATCTATAAGAAAAAAAATCCAACACAACAAGTACAGAATTATTTGTCAAAATCGTTTTTCAAAGAGAAGTCTGAGAGCCTCCTTACCTATTATAATAGGTAGCGGTTAATCGACAATAATTAATAATATTTATTTGACAATCCATACAGTTAACATATCCAGTACAGTTGACGTGTTATTTAATAGTTTCTGCACTATGGCAGGTCAAGTTATATTAAAATAATATAATGTATTCTTACATAAGGTGGCCCCAGCGTTAAGGGTCTGGTACAGAAGGCAGTCTTTTTAATACGAGCCGTATTAAAAAGACTGCCATCTGGTTCTACCGGTAGCAATGTCTATGATATATTTTATTTTTATTTTTAAATATACTTTGCTTTTTAATTACGTAATTTAATACGCTCAAGCTTATTCCTTGAAAAGGTAGGCAGAAGTGTATGAAGCACCCATGTTTAGCCAAATTATAATTCGATGTCGTTAATGTAATAGGGGCAGGATCGTCCCCACTACCCTTAACTGGGCACTTTAGGAACTAACGATGGAAAAATAAGGAGTATTTAGGAAGAAAACAGTAAGAACAAGGCAAAGCAATGAAAGAAAAAGAAATAAGGAAGGCTTATAAGGATAGAGTTGGGAAGTATGTACATAGCTCACACATATTAAAACGTACCATGTTGATTTTCATAATGCTGTTTGAACTGGTCTAATGCAGGATCATACTTGATTTCGTCTGGCAGCCCCAACCAAAGCTGTAAGGCACCGGCAGTCAGGTCCCCATCGGAAACCAGAGAATACTGACTCCGCGATAAATCCTCAACTCCATTTGGTCCACCTCTCCATGATTTCACTTTGTTTAGAAGCTTCTCCATTGTATTTTTACAGATTCATTGTATACCGTATTGTTTTTTTTTTATATGGACAATGCTGGGATTGCACTGGCTTCGTTCAGATTCTGTTGAAGAGGGAATATTATATTACGCTACTTGAATTTTTCTCGTAGTTTTTATTTACATGCGCTACTTTCTGCTGGTTTGAGTGTATTTATGTAAGTTTCAATGTAAGTATAATGTTAATTTCTCACGCCGCAGAGCTCGCCCCGTGTGATTGCAAAATAATTGTGAGATTATAGTTACAAGGACCTTTAAGCTTTAATTTAATATGATATTGCGCCGGCTCGACCGGTACGATACCACGACCTCACAGAAAACCGATTTTGAAGTGAACGCTGCCGTTTCATTTCCCCGAAATTACTGAGGCTTCCGGAGACCCTAATCCCACTATCTTCTCATCCCCATTGTCTTGTTTCCCGCCCCTGCATCCCTCATCAACCTCCAAGGCGAGCAGCGCACTTACGACTCTTCAGTTAAAGGTGGGAATGGACAATAATAATAGACAATAATCTTGTCTTAAATAATGATAATAATAAAATAATGTATTGATACAGAAAGGGGTACAGTGCTTACATACATACATATTATCACAATTCAATTATTTTATTAGAAACTAAAGCAATCGGGCTCTGGTACCCATAAGATTTAACTTGAGTCACGGGTACAATTTAAATTGAAATTGTAATAAAAAAGTTATGTTCAATGAAAATGCGGGGGAACGGCCAGTACGAAATGAATGTCATAAAATGTTCTTTTGACAAATTTCCTTTAGAATACACAAATAACACTTGTATCATTAATGGCATTAATCTACAAGGGTAAGAATGGCTGACCTCGCAGCATCCGTTTGATAAAGCACTAAACATATAATATCTAAAGGATTATGTAGTACATCTTCATAATCAACGAGTTATGTAATAATTATATTTAAAATAACCGATTCCAATTCGCTAATCATAATATCTCTTAACTAATTCAATAAAAAAATATATCGAAATCAGTGTCACATATCGCTGACAGTATCGAGGCGACTTTAAATATTTGTGTATAATCTATAATCTCACGGAGTAAGGTGTTGGCATCGCGTCCTTGAGCTATCCACGCATCATACTCACGTGTCGCTCACAACATGGCTAACGAGCGCACCGCATGGCGCGCTCCCTGCTTTTATGTCGTGATGCGTCAAATGATTAGTTTTTTACGATAATGTCTGATCGCAAAGTAGAAGAATGCTATTCAAAAAGCAATACAGGCGACTGTAACTCAGAAGAAGTCATCATGATAACAGAGGCAGCACAATCTTACAACACACAAGAACAAAACGCGAGTGAAGTACAATTCAACGATGTAAAAGTTTTGATACCTATTAAACGAGGGCGAGAAGAGGAGGACATGGAATGGACTGTAGTTAGTCGAAGCGGAAAACAGATTAAATTAGTAAGTATTAGTAGTAGTAGTAGTTCCCTAAAACGTCTAAACCGATGTAATGAAAATGGAACATGATGGATTCCATGTGAGATTGTGCGATTATGTTTCAATGGTCACTTTTTGCCAGCACACGTTTATGTGGGCAAACTAAAATAAATATTAATAAATATGTATTCCCAGTGACACAGTGTTCGCGCAGGTTGCAACCTGGAAAAGATGTGTAGCAAAGTAGTTTGTCCAAAATGTAGTAGATATTCGTCCCGACGATCTTCCTTCCATGAATTTGCTCGACAATGAATGTCCAGACCACTGCTTCAGAATTGTGGCGTAAATAACGATGGATAAAGGAATATGTTTCAACTAGGACTTTCATCAACAAAACTTATAATGAGAATGTTCTCATTCACATCTTTGACCTAAGATTTTGTCGGTTCAAGTGATTCTATAAAAAATATAAACATTTGCTTGACTGTTCTGCTAGTTTTGTTCAACAAATGCTTCATGCACAGGTAATTAATGGCGACAAATTAACATCGTACCCATTCTAAACACAGCCAAAATACCGCAGAACTCACGAAACTTCGACCTATTTCTATGATTCCTTGTATGTATGTAAGACATTCCATTATATGATTCTGAACAGAATCGAATGGTATTTACAACATAATAAAATATTTTCTGACTATACAGTGGTATAAAACGCCGTTTTAGTTTTTAGTCTATCTAATTAGTTTGTAGAATACAGACAGGGTTTTCAGAGGGACACCATACTACAGGTTGCTTGATTGACATTGAAAATTCTTATAATAAAATTGAAATTATTCCGTTACCCCAGTATATGAGTGTTAAATTACATATTGGATCCAAATTATGCTGATATTTATAGAACTTTCTCCAAGATAGGCAATTGAGTATTCGTGTAATAGACCATAAATTAATTTTCAATTAGCAGAAACACAGGACGCGGGCTGGTTCAACGTGATCCCCTCTCACCTATATTGTTTAACGTTGCTACTGTCTCTATTTGTAAAACTATAATTGGTTTTCATGTAGCTCATTATGATGATGATTTTGTTTTATATAATATATGCCAAAACTGCAACTTAAGCTCCTTAAAGTTACAGATGGCTCTGGATAAATTTATTACTATCATTGCAGGTTTAAGCTTAGACATATCCCCGTCGAAAAGTAAGGTGTGTGTGTTTAAAAGACAATACAAAAGAGTAAATATAAAATGTTACGGTAATGGTTCGCCATTAGAAGTAGTTGATAATATTTGGGACTACGGCTTGTTTGTAGATCAATTTCGAGGAAGCATGTCAAAAATTTAAGAGAAACTCCTTAAGTTGGTAAATATTTTTGAAATGCTAGCTGGTTCTGGATGGGGAGTACACCCTTCAGCCACAGTAAGAAGCCGAATAGACTATGGGAGTGTTCTTTACGGCAATGCCAGTTGTACACACTTGTTAAAACTAGACAGAATACAAAATATATATTTTCGTAAATAAGTGGTTTCATAAGGAGTACGCCCATACGTATTATCGAAAACGAATTGTGCATCACGCCCCCATATCCGTCGGCAATATCGGGGTTATAAGTTTTGGTTTAAATGCAAGTCTGTTAAAAATAATGTCACCGTTGATGTTCTCGAACGTCTGTCATCGCTAGTTTGCTCGGAGGAGTAAACAAAAATATATTTTATCACGATTCAGGACTCGCTTAAACACGAACTTAGAAATATTTAGTTTACCCACTTTAGTCAGTAACGTGGATCTAGACAGCAATATAATTTCAACAATTGATAAAACTGACCAAGCCAAGAAAGATTACAAAAGTTTACAATTTAAAGTTCTGTGTGTACAATTTATACTGATGCGTGCATGGTTTATAATGAAAAAGGCATTTTGGAGGCTTTGTCTTATATTGAAGCCAATTGAATGTACTGAGTTTTTCTTTGTTAGTGATTGTCGTAATGCGTAACAGCTATTAAATCTTTCTTTGAATTAAGACACGGTTGTTACGACAGGTGGCAAGAATATTTTAATTAAAAGAGCTGTAGTAAAGGTATATGGTATGCCATTATACAGCTGAACGTTTTTTAATATTTATGGTTTGACAGTTTTGATATGGGAATACAAACGATCATAACAGCCCTTCCTAGCTAGACCCTAACGGCTTCGCTCCGGACACATACCCTTAAACAAATTCGCGTT
Organism: Tyria jacobaeae; assembly: GCA_947561695.1. NCBI lineage: Eukaryota > Metazoa > Arthropoda > Insecta > Lepidoptera > Erebidae > Tyria > Tyria jacobaeae. Next base: position 5,386,170 of record OX387236.1, on the reverse strand, counting down.
TTTGATTGGTAAAGTTGATTCACCAAACTGTGTAGAAAGCAACTCTATAGAGGATGTATACCATATCATGATGGAATGTATTCGGAACGACCCAGAGAGACGAAATGTGCTGTAGTTATTTAATAATACTTACGAGACTGGGGGATGTAACATCGTTTTTGCTGCTCCGACTTCTTAAGCAGCCAGGAAGATGTACAGACTCGTTATTGTAGTGGTTAAGAGCAGGAGTAATTTAAGTTCGTAATAAGTCTTTTCTTTTGATGTTATGTTAAGCGTGAAAATTCAGATTAAACCCTGTTTAAGATTAATAAATATATATATATCGCTTAACATGTACCTATTTCGCGTCACTTAATTTTTCTCCAAATTGAATATTTAGCAAGCAGAAAGTTGAGAAAACCAAAAAAATGTTGCCATATAAACTCAAAAGTAGTTAAGAGTAGGTAAGTTAAGGTAGGTAAGTTAAGTGTAGTAGTAGTAGGTAGTTTAAAATTTAATCTGTTTTAGTTGCTTTTTTATTTGTTGTTAACTTTGTTTATTATGTCCTTAGATTCTTTTTATTTTTATTATATTGTACACATTTTTATAGCGCCCTTGTGCACCGAAGATGTCTGCTTTTAGTGTACACTTTGTTAGTTTTAAGATTGCTTTCCTGTACGCCACTCTGCTCACGGAATAAATAATTTTGTTTTATGTATTTTTTGTATAAAACCGCATTGAGAACCTGTTAAGATATTATGTCATTTATGGTTCATTTACATTTGTCTATCGCTACAACTCTTTGTAATGCAAATATTTCCTTTTCTGCGTACATGGTGTACAATGTGTAATATAGCATTGTGAATTTAAATCTGTAGTGGTTATTATAACTCAAATTAGGAAATAAAATATTTTACTAAATATATAATACGTGGTAGACCCACGCTTAGGCACAAATGGGCCGGCTCGAGCATTGCGATACCACGGCCTCACAGAAAACAGGTTGTGAAGCAACACTTGCGTTGCATTTCCCCGAAATTAGTGAAGTTTCTCTCCTTTTTCCTTTCCCCTGATCCCCAACCCTTTTCCCATCACCTCATCTCCCTCTCTTTCCCCTCCCCATACCCTCATCCTTCATCACCCTCAAAGGCGGGCTACCCGCTTACGACTCTTGAGTTGCAGGTGTCCATGGACGGCGGTTGTCACCATCAGGTGACCCGTCTGTTCGTCTGTCCCGCTATAATATAAAAACTGTTTACATTGATTTTTACAGAATTTATAGAACATCCTCCTTTTTTGATGTCCTTTAAAAACTAAGTAAATATCTGATGTTTGTGTTAAAAACATAGTAAATGTATGTGTTTGTGTGTGAATGTCTGACTCAATGATTATATTCTGTGTAATAATAATAATAAATAATGGTATATAAATAATTAATGAATAATGGTATATCTATAATACAGTTCAGTCTTGGAGCCAACACATAAATGAGTATTGTATACATTTATTTATATGTATGTAGATATACCAAAATATCATGTATGTGTATGTAGAGTATGTGTATATGTATGTAGATTTACTAAAATACAAGCCTGAATACAAAACTATTATCTTAAGTATTAAACTTACTTTGGGCTCTCAGTGGAGTAGAATGGGGCCACCCCATCTCTTCTCGGTGGGGTCGTAAAAGGCGACTATAGGATCGGACTGTTATCTATCAGACAGTATGTATGCAGGTATACAGTGCCCGATTGACGGCAAAAGGCTTGCCCCTATTACGTTGCTGGGAACAAATTCTAATTGTCAGTGGTGTTTAATGCACCTCTGCCTACCCCCTTAGGGGAAACAGGCGTGAGAATATGTATGTGTATGTATTAAACTTGCACTGTAGGCACTGTATGACTGTATATATACTGTTTGATACATAAAAGTCCAATCTTTTAGTCACCTTTTACAACACTTACAGCACGAGACATGGTCTACTATTCCACTCCACCGATAACCACACAACATGCTCTATAAACCACTCTTTGAAAACACATGTGTACATAAATAAAAGTCACAAGGTGCCAGGTTGGGACTGTTAAGAGGATGACTCAATAACTCTGCACCTTCCATAGACAAATATTAGACAGGAGGAGGATTCTGCTTCTAGGTATTTGCTATATATATAGAGAGATATATACTTTATTATTTTTTAAATTCAGTGTTTTAATGGAAATAAATGATGAAAAAAAGTCAAGAAACATATAAAATTCTTTTTCAAATATTTTATACCAATTATGCTTGTTACATAGTTTATAAGCGAAATTCAAATGTGAGGACAATGTAATAAGTTACTCTGTATTTTTTTTTAATTACTATCATATAACATATTATGAAAGGGAGCCGAACGACCCGACACATACGCAACCATTAGCCAATCCTTGAGCGAGCATGACATACTTAGAACTGCCAGGCGAGACAAAGAACTTTGTTGTAGCAGGTACCTAGGTACCTAAAAGTATTTGTATTCATTTGTCTATAGGCAGAAGTCTTAGCACATCACTACCTTAAAATTAAAAAAAAATGAATCATTGGCTACTACACTAATTCCTAAGTATTTATAAATAGAGTGACCTTGAGCACATACGCATTAATGGTACGAGATTACCTACAGCGGTTTGATAAATAAACTGAATAAACAGACATAACGTATTATTGTACTTTTTAATATAAAATCAAATATGACGGTAAAAATAAAAAATGGCAGTAAAAATATATTTTCGTAGGTAAGTCATAAATGTGTAAGTTGAAACAACTAAACGTTATATTATAATCCGCTACTTCAATATGGCCATTACTGAAGATAATAAAATAAGTAATGTACCTATATATATTTTTGATTACATAAATAAATTATCCTGAATCATAGTTATATTTAGTTAAACATATAAATTATAGCTAGCAAACGCCGTTTCTGAGTCCATACGGAATATAGAATAAGAAGATATACACACATACATCGCTATTTCGAATCGAAATGGTTATAAAAGTCGCGCGGGCCGTCTTGCGTTTTCAGTTATCTCAAGTAATCTTTATTATTGCGCTTAAATTAAATGCAGTAAATGACTTATTGTATGGTCATAAAATTTCCGTGGTAATGAAACTCTTTATTTTATACGACTGCATATAATATATGTTATAAATTCACCAAAACCTTTCTTTAGAATTTAATTTTTGTAACCAAAAATCCATTATTCTGTGTTAAATATAAGAGTTAGATATATGGTGTAGCGGAGTTTATTGTAAATCTACTAAAGACTATTCTAATTATATATCTATATTTTTCCCGTAGATTTTATTCCTTTATTTAAAACCGTTTGCCCAGCGCACGCGGATAAAGTGTATAACTGATTATTTTTTTTCGAATCGGTTCACAAATACTGAAATTTTACACTGAAAAAAGGTATATATCATAAGAAAATATAGCATATGTCACCCATAAAGTGTCTAGCTTTCTTTTTCTTTTCTTTCCTTCTATCAGTGAAAGAATTTTTAGTATCGGATCTGTGGATCCAGAGATTACCCCCTACAAACAATTAATTTACTATTTATAATATTAGTGTAGATAGCAAGTCTTTAAATAAATATACGAAAAGATAGACTCACAAAATTATAGGTTAAAGCATGTCTTTAAATAAATATCTATATATTCAGTATAGCAAACGAGTATACTCGTAGAACCTAATAAAACTTAACATAAACACAGAATGTAACACAATTTAACAAAAACAAAACACCTTTATTACAGTGTGACAGTTCACAAACAATAATACCGCGAATTTATAATGACAATTTAACTCGTTTTTTATCGAGACGCAACGAACACATTCACATTCGTTCGCGCAACGCGATATACTGAATGTCTAGTGATTAGAATAGTTTGCAACGCATATATGTTACTGACGCTTTATAACGATACGCTACTGATAAATCACTTAATATTTTTTACGTTATAATATACTCAATATTTATTTATTTCGATTGCATTGCTGGTATTCTTGAAAAAAAAAAAAAAAACTTTATCGTACACCATAAAAGTACTCAAAAATACAGACATGACTGTGTGATTTTTTACAGACAACCCAGTATTAGTATGACGTCATAATAATATATCATTTAATTTCATAGAACGACACGTTTTGATTGTTGTCACAAGTAGTGGCGCAATGTCGAACCGTATCACGTCCAGAAGGGTCCTACAACAGTTGTGTAAATAAAAGTGGACTGTATAAAGTAAGAAACGTAAATTGTACTTATTAAAAATGATTAGAGCAAGTATCGTTACGTTTTATATTTCATTTCGTATGTTGCGCGGAGCGGTTTTTTTGGCCTGTTCGACCACCACGGAAAAATAATTCGATTTCGTTCACGTTAAAGTTTTATTTACTTTAAATATGATTATTACAGTCATTATCTCACCTAATCCTATATATTACAATAAACTAACCTAACCAACTAATTTTGTATATCTAATACAACAACTAACACCGAGTATTAACTTTGAAATAAATCAATGGAAATCTAAAGAAATTCACTTAAAATATCATAATTCGTCACACGATATACAGCTTGTTATTCGCACTGTTCTCAATAATCAAACAATAAATTTAATTTCACATTTATGTCAATATAATTCTTATGCAGTCATCCTAAAGCATAGTTTAAAATTAGGATAAATATATTAAACCAAAAAGCTAAGGTCACTCCGGTTCGTAGTGTGCAGGTGTAGGCTCTGGAGACTGTGACAGTTCAGACTGAAGATCATATGATACCAATGGTATGTATGTATTTATGTAATGACAGTAATAGCACAGTTTTACTAAGGCTGACCTGCTTTAAAAAATAATAGATGATATGATTTTTAACGAATATTAGGTTATTTTATCAGTTATCCAATATAACACTCATTACTGACGGACTAAAGGTTGACTACACGACCGAGCATTGTGGAATTTTGCATAGATAGGTGCAGGTATTTCCGGACCGATACGACCTTCAAACCTACAAGAAAAAAGCGTACTCCTACCTAAAAGGCCGGCAAAGCACTTATGAAAAATACTTCCAACATCAATAAAATTTGCTATCCAACATAGAACATTCTTAGTTAGAAGTGAAGATGAAAAATTCTGTTAAAGAGGCTACCTCTACTAGAAATATGTATATTATGACACTGCAAGATAGTGTTAAACTCCTCATATCCTATTTTCTATCACATGTACATTCTATTGCTGTCATTTTTTTTGTAGGCGTTGCTCTTATACTTCTTCTACTTTTTTTTTTTTGTTAAATTAAAAACTATGTAAGTACTTCAAATAAACTTTTTTTTTATAGGGGGACAGACTAACAGACGGGTCACCTGATGGTAAGTGACAACCGCCGTTCATGAACACTTGCAAGTCAAGAGTCGTATGTGCGCTGCCCGCCTTTGAGGGTAATGAGGGAGGGGGGATGCGGGGAGGAGGAAGAGGAAATAGGAGAGGGGAGCTGGGCTTCCGGAAACCTCACTCATTTCGGGGGAATGCAACGCAAGCATTGCTTCACAACCGGTTTTCTGTAAGGCCGTGGTATCTCACCGGTAGGGTTGGCCCATTCGTGCCTAAGCATGGCTCTACCACTGTTACTTTACAGTTATTTTCAAAATAGATTAGGATTAAATCAGTCGTGAAGCTAGTTGCTTCAATATACCTACCTATGTATTCCTTTATTCTTTGGAGAATAACAACCAAGAAACTCACTACTCAAACACGAAAAAAAAAAGTTTCTTTTACAAATACAGTACTCCCCTGGACTTACGCGTTAGGTGGGACCAAAGATAGTCGAATTCGCGTAACTCGGGGTTCAACTTTGCATATAAGTACGTATAAAGTTTGTGTAATCGAGACCAAAGTCTAAAGAAAACAATAATTTAGAAGAAACATATTTAATAAAATGTTAGATAGTGTGGGAAACTTAAAATCACTCACTTTTTTAAATGATTTATATTATTATAAGAACTTTATACGCTATTATCTAGAATACAATATTCACTAGTTAAGTCTTTATAATGCACACATACAACATTTAATATCTCCGTCCTAATAGGTGCGAAAGTAATCGGTCAAAAGCGATTCGTTTTCGTTCTAAAATCCGATAAGACAAATTGATAGATGACTCCGCAACAATAGTAATTTACATTAATATAAATGAAACAACGTTAACCAAAGTTATTTTGATTTCGAAGGCTTCATATAATCTAACTACGTCGCCTGAAGAGTTAAGTTTCTTCTCACGTAAAATATCCTCGTAACTTTTTTATTTTCCGGTTTGTAGCAGAAACGCGCTCTTTATTGAAATCTTTTTTTCTAAAGTTTGTAACTTACATATTATTTTATTTTATTCTATGTGCACTTCGGAACTGAAAATTATATAATAATAATAAGCTTATTGGCAAGCTTATCTGTTTCAGATCGGGTAATACACGCCCGAGAGTAACGCGTTTTGTGATTCGGGGTTTTTCAGGAACTGATATCAGTTCCTGTGATTATGCAGCACGTGTCACAGAGCGCATTGACTTTCTGAAGCAGAAAGTTTATGCATGGGCAAACCGCATACGTAGATTTAAAATTCGAGTAGACCGATATACTCAGAATCGTACTTTTCAAAAGGATGAGAGGTGGGCTTATAGAAGATGGGAGCAACCTGACTTACTGAGCGACATACATCCCCCGGATGTTGAACTAACTAACACATTTTGGCGTAACATCTGATCGATGCCTGTGGCTCATACTGAGGGTGAATGGATGCGAGATTTATTTATTTATTTATTTGGGAAAATAAACAGTCACACAGAATATTACAATAAAACATTAAAATAAAGAAATACCTTTGTGAGACTAACAACATTTTCCACCTAATATTTTAACATTTTTCTGCAAGTATCATGAGACGATATCACGATATCAGACGATATCAGACGAATTGAAAAAAAATCAAAACAAACCTACTAACTAATTAAAAAAATCTAAACATTCAAATAATTTAATCTTTGTGTCACAAGCTTTTTAAATGTTCCCGAAGATATTGCAAACATGTCTATATCGTGAAAGTACAGGTTATAATTATTAGTAATTCTACGTAGAGGCGCTCGCAGACCAGCATTAGTACGAGAAGTCGAAACAGCAAATGTAGTTTGCGCTCGTGCCTGTCGTCGTGCTGATGTTCTAGGTACTATGTAACATAATTTATTTCGAATACCAATACAGTCGTATACATTGCTACACAAATCAAAAAGAAACACTGTCTCCAATAAAGTTCGCCTACTTTTAAGGCTGTGCAAATTATACATTTTATATAACAAATCAGAAGTTGTAAATCTGCGGAAACAACGGTAATGCATGGCTCTTAAATATTTACTTTGAACTTTCTCAATGTGTTCTATATATCTGTTATAGAAGGGATTCCACACCGGAACTGCATATTCCAATTGAGATCTAATTAAACATTTAAATAAGTAGAAGGACGCATAAATTCTCTAGCTGTTCTCATTACAAAACCATACATCCGATAGGCGTTGTTTACGATGTTATCAATGTGTTGATCAAAATGGAGTTTATCATCCAGAAGAACACCCAGATCACGAACTAGTGATAGTCTGGTCAGGTTCGTGTCATTCAATGAATATGAATGTTTTATAACATTTTTATTTTTTGTAAAGCTAACATAACAAAATTTAGATATACTAAGCTGCAGTTTATTAGATTGGCAGTAATTATTGAAGCGATCCAAATCTGCTTGAAGCAACATACAATCAAGCACACTCTTTATTGGTCTAAAAATTTTGAGGTCATCCGCATAGAGCAGTAATTTAGCATTATGAAAACATGTATTAATGTCATTTATAAATAAAATGAACAAAAGAGGGCCCAGGATTGACCCCTGGGGCACACCAGAGGTTAAACAAACCGCAGAAGACTGGAATCCATTGATAACTAAACAATGTTTTTTTATATAATTTTAAAGGGTTCATATTTGAACGTCGAAAATTAAAATACTTACGCTTAAAATGTCAATGTTCAAAATAACCCGCGTCCAATATTATTTAAATAAATAAATGATATTGGACGCGGGTTATTTATTCAACCACTCGGCAATATAAACTTACCTTCTTTTAATTTTCGATTTCATGGTAGAAATTTTAATAAATAAATAAATAAATAAATAAATAAATAAATAAATAAATAAATAAATAAATAAATAAATAAATAAATAAATAAATAAATAAATAAATAAATAAATAAATAAATAAATAAATAAATAAATAAATAAATAAATAAATAAATAAATGAATGAGTGAATGAATGAATGAATGAATGAATGAATGAATGAATGAATGAATGAATGAATGAATGAATGAATGAATGAATGAATGAATGAATGAATAAATAAATAAATAAATAAATAAATAAATAAATAAATAAATACTCGCTGCGTTCTGTTGGAAACATATGAAGAAAACCACCGCAGCAGATCGCCACGTATGCCATTGTAGGTAATTTTATTCAATAATAACTGGTGGTCTACCTTGTCGAATGCTTTTCGGAAATCTGTGTATACAGCATCTACTTGTACGCGAGAATCCATATTGTTAAATAAATAATCCACGAAGGACACCAAATTTGTGGTAGTTGATCTTCTCTTCACAAATCCATGCTGTTGTGGAATTATAATATTATGAAGCACGGGATATACTTTATTATGGAATAGTCTTTCAAAAAGTTTCGACAAAACAGACAATATTGATATAGGGCGATAGTTCTCAACGTTTTGCTTCGGACCCGATTTGTAGACAGGTGTTATATTAGCGCTCTTCCATTCTTCGGGAAAAACCCCTTGAATTAAAGATTGATTGAACAGTATTCGTATAGGAACACAAAGGTATTCGGCCGTTTTTTTAAAGAATATTACCGGAAGACTGTCTGGTCCTGGCCCTTTGGTAGGATCTAACAATTTAAGTGCCCGTAATACATCACTATCACTAAATTGAATTTTGCTAAGTATTGAACAACCTTCAGAACAACTTTTACTCAAAATTGTATCGGAGGTAATAGTCGAGGGCTCATAGACCGATTTAAAAGATCCGAAAAATAGTTGCAAATCTCAGTAGGATCATTGGTATATAGGTCAGTATATTTCATGTCGGATGGGATACCTCCGGAAGACCATCGTTTCGATACGTACGACCAGAAATATTTAACATTGTTATGTATACCCTCCTCAACTGAGTTTATATATTTACTATAACAATTTTTACATTCGGCTCGAAATCTGTTTAACAGTGGTAGAGCCATGCTTAGGCACGAATGGGCCGGCTCGACCGGTGCGATACCACGGCCTCACAGAAAAACGGTTGTGAAGTAACGCTTGCGTTGCATTTCCCCGAATTGAGTGGGGTTTCCGGAGGCCCCATTCCCCCTCCTCCCTTTTCTCTCCCCTCTTCTCCTTTCTCCTTTTTACCATCTCCTCATCCCTCCTCTCTTCTTTCCACTCCCTGCATTCCCCATCCCTCATCACCCTCAAAGGCGGGCAGCGCACTTGAGTTGCAAGTGTCCATGGACGGCGGTGTCACTTACCATCAGGTGACCCGTCTGTTCGTATCATAACTATTAGACAGAATATTCATATATAGTATATGCAGTTTGGTGCGGATCCCCCTACAATTTTGATAATATACAACTAAATTACTAGACATTATATCTTATTACAATAAAATAATAAAACATTATGCCAGCACTATCCATTATAATTATTTTGTATAACTCTAGTAGACAGTATCTGTGTTCAACACACCACAACTCAATGGCACCGCGAGATAATAAGTTGACAAATATCCATAGAAACAGGGTTATATTAAAAATCCAAATAAAGTTAACCATAAGTATGTAAGTGATACATACAGTCGTGGTCAACTAATTAAGGACATTCAAGATAGTGGACAGCAATAACCGGCTATGTACATATAAATATAAAACCCTGTTGATTTCTCAGTAACTATTATTTGCATAATTTGATCCGATTATTATACTATAAATGGCTGTAAATAAAAGATTAAATAAATATAAAAAAGTGTTTAATATCAAAGGTTAACCATGTATTCAATTTAAGGTACAATTCTGTAGCTGGACATTTAATTAAGAACAGTAAAGTAAAATGAAAAATAGAGTTAAACAGAACTAATAATCTGCAGTATTTTAATTTCTTTAACAACTTCATTTTATTACGGGTAAAATCAGTACCCAGTAGCAAAACCTTTGTTAGTAATTACCGCTTGACACCGATGTGGCATAGACATTATCAGTTTCTGACATATTTCAACAGGAATGTTTGCCCATGCCTCACAAAAAGCTTCATTAAGTTCATCTAAAGTTGTGGTACGATAAATGGCAACTTTTTTCTTAATTTCGTGCCAAAGGTGCTCGATTGGGTTGAGTTCGGGGCTATTTGCTGGCCAATCTAGCACTGATACCGACTGTCTGTTAAGAAACGACTTGACTGAACGGGCTGTATGTTTTGGGTCGTTATCATGCTGAAAAGTCCATATAATAGGAAGATGTTCCTCAGCATAGGGAAGCATAGTTTCTTCTAATATTGCCTTGTATTGATGTTGGTCTAAGTTACCCTGAACTTTCCTTACAGGTCCCACTCCACGTCCAGAAAATGATCCCCACATTTTAATGTTTCCTCCGCCATGTTTCACCTGCTTTTTTGTGAATCTTGGATTCATTTCCGCTTTTACAGGACGCCGTACGTATTGCCTTCCATCTGAAGAAATCAAATTAACCTTGGTCTCGTCAGAGAATAATACATGTTGCCATTGGTCGTAGGTCCAATGTCCATATTTACGTGCAAACGCCAAACGTGCATTTCTATGCTCTTTCTTTAACAACGGTACTTTGCGAGCCACTCTTCCGAACAACCCTGCTTCTACCAGACGTCGTCGAACTGTCCTCGCTGATACACTGACTCTTTCGTCTGCCCCAAACACTTCATGTTTAATTAAAATAGAGCCTAGAAACGGATCTTTCTTAGCTAACCTGGTTATCATTCTATCTTCTTGCGGAGTTGTTTTTCTCGATCTTTTTTTTCTGGGCACATTTAAAGTTGTGTTATTGCGCCTGAAATGTTGCACTGCATTGCATACCATAGTTTTTGAACAATTTAAATATCCTGCTATCCTTCGGTATGACCAACCACGCTCGACAAACTTCATGATAATTTTTCGTAGTGTTGCATCGCAACTTTTATTTTTGCCCATTGTTCTTCAAAATAACTCTCAAAACTTGAAATTACAAATCTAGATTGCCGCCAAAACTACCACAAAGAATAGGAGAAGAAAGAAAATAATAATTGAGATTCAGATTTTGAAACTAGAACGCAATATCTCAGTGTCCCTAATTAAATGGCCAGCCAGCATTCTTTGAACAAATAGCACTGTGATCATCTATCAGCTATACTGTAAAGAGATTTAATGTTTAAGAAGTTATTATTGTTTGTATAATTAGGCACATAAATGACTAATTATACTTACATGTAAAAGATGTGGAATATTGTTTAGACTCGTTGGAAAATAAAAAATAAATTCACAATTTGGATTAACTAGAGAGTGTCCCTAATTAGTTGACCACGACTGTATATGTAGACAAAATAAAATCATTGAGGTGCTTTGTTTTACACGTACAATGTCCGAGTTCATTATTATCATGATTTTAGAAGTGTTCTTCTTTTGTCATTTGTGTGATCAAAGCAGTAAAATATCAAAACGTAATATTTTGACAACAGCGAATAAATGTGCTTATATGTACGTGGTCTACGTGTTTGAACATTAAATAAAAATAAACTTAAGGTATAGCGGTCCAACATGTAAACATAACAAAGCCTCGATAATATACATATAAATAACGGAAACTGTAGAAATAAAAGAGTATACAATAACAAACAGCTTTTAAAGTATTTACGTAGCTTAGACATTTGGAAATTAAAAAAGCATACGTTTATGGTGTATCTAGTAGACATGCAGAAAATACACAAATTCAGGATTACATAAAATAGCAAACCTAACGTTATTCGACTATAATTTATGGTATTTACTTTAACAGAGATACTAAGAACTTTAAGTCTGTTACATTTGAAACTAATTATTCGATCCCAATTGAGGTTTAATTTTAGCGACATCTTGCTGACATCTAATAGCGAAAGACTTACTTCCCTCCTTTTCCCAAACAAGAATTGTTCCATGCTTAACCCATGAAAATTTGAAACTGTTCTTCCTCGCTGCGTGACGGCACTCTCGAAATAATTGCTTGTTCTTAATAGTGAGATGCTCATGCATGAAAACAGGCAGGGGTGTACCGGTCATACCCAGTTGTTCAGTAGTGAGACCCTTATTTAAGCGATAGGTGCTCAAAATATTGTCCCGTAATATACGCGATGTTAGTTTGATGATGATGTTCTTCGGCTTATCGCTCTCTCGATGCGCATGTGGGACTCGATGAATCGATATTATATCACTTCTCTTTACACTGCACTTTATCCTAGTACCAATACTCTCTATAATTGATAATAGGTTTGCGTTTCGCCGTTCCGAGACATTACATAACTCAATGTTACAGCTTCGTGCACTCTGCTCCAGGTAGTCTATCTTAGCTACGAGTTCTGGTATGGCGTGGTTCGTGTGAACAGTCTCTCTAATCTGCTTGGATAAATTTCCAACGGTTTTTGCGAGTTCAGACTGCTCATTAGAAGTAAATCGAATAGATGCCTTAAGGCTATCAATTTCTTGCGTAATATCAACATACTTTGCATCCAAATCACACACTTGTTGTTTTATGAAACTTTGCTCAGAACGAATAGACTGTATATCCTGTCTAATTTCTGAGGTGGTCTGAGTGAGCATGGATAGGTTTTTTTTTTGTTGTAGTGACATTATCAGTTATTTTAGATAAACTTATCTCTAAATCACGCCGCTATTCATTTAGAGTACTTTTAAACTCATTCGATAACATAACAATCGCTTGCGACCATTCCGGCTCAGGTTGTTTACGCTTATTACGAACTGCAACATTTTTTTCTGTTTTGGTCAGCGAACATAAACTTAGATTTGTGTCAGAATTAGATTTGTTATCGGCTGAGGAGAACATTATATTCTTCGTGTCACACTTCGTAACAAATCGAATAACAAAGAAACTGTAAATAGAAAAAATTCTTGGTTGGGTCAAGTGAGGCTTGAACCCGCGGCACTCGGTGCGGCTTAGAAGACAAAAAGCACACAGGTAGTACACTCGGTTATATCCTGTTATGTCCACGATCCGAAAATGTTGACTAGTATCGGTAGTTGCTTCAAATGAAAATCAAAGTTACTATTATTACAAAACTGGTTCCTATGACGCTCCCCTATTATCTGTCACAAATTGAATTTTATTTACCCACTTTTAACTTTTAACACTTTTCTGAAGTTATAGATAGATTTGAACTGATTTTATGTAAATAATCGTGTTAAATAGTCCCAGATTTGTTACACTTTGCACAAAAACTTGTAGAATTAAAGTTTGTTTATGCTGTATTAGAGAAATATAATTAACTTTTAAATGTTTTAGCACTGTTATTAAATATTTTAGTAGGACTGACTTATACACACTACGCATAGAACGAACGATGACGAGATGTTGAACGTTCATGTGAGTCAATTAATATTATGGAGCCAGTATCAATATCAAGTTAAGATGTAGCTTGTGTGGTCCGTTCATAGCCAAATTGGAAATCAGCCGGACCGGACGGACTGCATAACTTTTGGTTTTGGATAGAAGAGTCCGTACTGCTAACTGCGTACCGAATGCACCATCCGCGTTCATCAGTAATGAGATTGTATATCCCGCGGAAATGTGGGGGTCGTGGTTTCTTAAATGCCAGAACCCTTCATAATCGCGAAGTATGCAATCGTAGAGATTACTTTCTCTCTGTCAACGTGGAGGTACACCGGGATGTAGTGGCAGTTGATAACGGACTTACTCCGCTTGGTCTAGGGAAAGAGAACTGGCGCAAACCTGCAGTACTTAATGTTACAGACTGTCGGGAGATATGGAAGAGCAAAGCGCTGCATGGACGTTTTTATCGGGCCTTAAACGGGCCCGATGTAGATCTATTATCATCTGCGTCTTGACTGCGTTTCAGTGATCTCTTCGGAGAAACTGAAGGTTTTCTCTGTGCAACTACAGATGAGGTTGTAATGAAGAATAATTATCAGAGACATATCCTGAAGGATGGCACAATTGACATTTGTCGGGCATGTCATCGCCCCGGTGAAACCCTCAGGCATATAATTTCCGATTGCTCTCGTCTTGCAAATGGTGAGTACTTGCACAGACATAACCAAGTGGCCAGAATAGTCCATCAGCAACTTGCTCTTAGATGTAACCTTGTGGATGTCGAGTTACCGTATTATAGGTATGTGCCCGACCCAGTTCTTGAAAATAGTCGTGCAACATTATATTGGGATCGATCTTTCATCACTGACAGGACTATTGTTGCCAATAAACCTGATATAGTGGTGATAGACCGACTAGAGCGCCGAGCAATGATTGTAGACATTTCCATTCCACATGACGACAATCTCATAAAGGCTGAGAAAGATAAACAAATTAAATATTTGGATCTGGCCCATGAGGTGGTCGACATTTGGGATGTTAGTTCTGCAATCATTGTGCCGATAGTCATATCAGCTCATGGGTTGATTGTCAAGGTCCTCGACCAACATCTGCAGAGGCTCATGTTACACAGCTGGGTTAAGGGCCTAATGCAGAAGGCAGTCCTTCTTGATACGGCACGTATTGTGAGGTTCCTGTCTCTGGAGCCCTTACCACCGGTAACTTGGTCCCTGTACCCGATACCGGTGGGACACTATTTTTTATATTTTTACATATATTTTGTTTTTATTTTATATTTAAAAATGTAATGTGTATGTTTATTAATATAATTAAAGAGAATAATAATAATAATAATGAATCATTTACTGCCTGAAAAACGGTTTTTACAAAGATGTTATTGACATAAAATAATGGTCAACTAGTTTCGCAGATTCTCTGCATGCAACATTTGTTGATAACAAAATCTAGGGTTTATTACAAAACAAACAATGTAAATACTTAAAATTGTCCTTGTAGTTTATCGCTTGTTCTTCTCCATAGGATTTACGTATTGGAACTGGCAACTAGCTTCACGACTGACTTAATCTGAATGACTTCCTCTCTTGACAATTCAATAATACTTATACTTGGTTAAATTTAAATAAACGATTTTGATTTTGATCCAATTAAAAACATAACTCAAAAGAAATTAACATTTTTCTATGAAATCATGCAAATTCGATTTGAATTTACAGAATAGAAGATTCAGGGCATGTTTTAATTGGTTACATATACTAATTAAGTCTTCAAATAACAACCACGAACCGCAAATAACAATGGAAAGGCAATAAACAACATAGGTGAATGCCGGCCGCTTCCAACCTTGACTGCTTCAGGGCTTCTTGGCAGTGGCAGTTATAGCTGCAATTATCATGGTGAGGATGATCAATGAAAAGCAGCTCATACTTTCTATATTTATTACATTTAAACTCATTACTGTTTGCTAGCTGTTGCTTCAAATTTTGCACGGCATACTTCGGGAAAAAATTCTACGTGCTACTCCAGATTAGAATGTATCTCTGTGCCAAACTATCTATATCCAGACTCGTAAAGCAGTTCTGGCGTATTTGAGTAACAGACATCCGACTGAAAGTACCTATTCAAGGTTATTTAAGTTCAATTAATTTTCACAATTATAAAGATAAAATAAATATTCAATCTAAATAAATATTCTTAATAAGCTGAGTGGTGTGATGACTGGTACCTAGGACCCAACGAATCATTTTTAAGCTTTTAGTGCATTGTCTACATCATTTTATTCTTTATTTTCAATAAAACCGTTTAGCTTAAAAAATAATTTAATTGATAGTTTTTAGTTTTAAATTTTGTTCATTTAAAGTATTGACTGTCTCTAAACTCTGCGATCTACTATGCAGCTTTTGACTTGCCCTTTCATTTGATGTCCTTCTCCCACATTGAAACAAATATGAAATCTAGCATTTCCGGATTCGATTTTCAAAGCATATTACAATATTCTATTACTCAAGCCCTTTCATTCGAAACTCATAGGCCTAGTGAAAAAAAAAACTCACGTGCCATTTTGTTGATGGCCATTCTCTCTTTAGAGAACTCTATTCTGCTAAACGAGCCTTTCATTTGATACCCATATTGAGAAAGTAGTCAAAAATATGTAAACCTTGGATTAACAATGACGACGAATGTATTAAATTATATTGTCATCAGAACTAAAGGTGCGTACCAAATTTCAGATTAATCCGTCATTAGGAAGGTGTTCAAATTTCAATTACTAGATTTGACCCAAATAAATAAACAAACAGGGCAAGCTAGATAAAACCGTTTAAAAATGACTCTCGGCGATATGATGACTAAAAGTCCCTGATTTGATTTCTCACTTATCTAACACATTCGTGAACCGCCGCCATTTTGCAAAGTCAGCACCATCAGTTATTGATATGCCCAATAAAATACATTGTGTTCTGTTCATTGCTGTTAATGTTTGGTTCATTCGGTTGAACATCTGTGTAATCAGTCGATGTATATGCTTAGTCATAATTATGCTGCGGTTGTCTCGGCACTACAGGTAATGGACGCAATTGGTGTTAGTTTGTTGGAGGATCGTGTCGTATGTTTCAATAAGATATACTATGTATGTACAACATAGTTCCCACCAAAAGAAATTTAGACCTTTTTAACTGACTACGTTTAAAAGAGAGAGTTAGGAACAGTTTCATTTTTAACGAATACACGTGGGTAAAGTAGAAGTTTGGGGACAGTCCCATAAACATTTATAATGCGTACACCTTCTTTTTTTTCGTTTGGACGGGTCATCGCCCCCAGGAGCCGACTCAACCGACTTAAACCAGACTGTGTTCCGACTCAAGTGGGTCTACTGCAGGTGCCGTGGGTACATCCTGGGAGGGATGATTTCAGGAACCCCTGAAGACCTTGGCCGCCTCTTCTGCAAAAGGCCGTCACACCATGCGTGAGCCTTCCTGCCCAAGCAGCCTGAACGTGCGACTTGCTCCTGCCCAAGCAGCACCCGGCTCCGGTCAGCTCCCTCAGGCCAGCGCTCATGCGATTACTTGTCTTCTCACGTGAGTTTATAGTTTATAAAAAAAAATAGAGAAACGTCTTCAATGCATACATTTCCAATTCATTTGCGAAATACGTTAAATCATAAAGCGGTGCAAAGTACTTTATCGTTATTTGCCTGGTACACATGATCAAAACTTGAATTAATTACAATGGCGACACCGCAAATAAACTAAAATTTACAGTAGGGCTTCAGTATTTTATGCTGTTGTAGTTCCAATAATGTCACATCTAAGATATTCCAGAGCATGTTTGTCGCGTCCAAAGTTAGTGTTTTTTTCCACGAAACATTTTCTTCTTCTGAAAAATATACAAAACTATAATGTAACAAAACAAACCAAATGAACCCAAACTCAAAGAGTTTTGAAGTATCTTAAGGCTTCATCATCACACCATCACTACCAAGCCCAATCTGGTGGAAAAAGTTAAAACAAATCATGTGAACATATACTCGAGGTTTCTTTCTTATTTCGTATTTAGAAGACCACTCCTCGGAATTATACAAACATTTAAATGACGGACACAAACAACACACAGACTCTGAACACCAATTTGAGGATTACACAGAAGAATTGTTACGCTCTATTTATGAATATGTTATGTGAATAAACGTTTGATTGTTCAATTCAAATAATTTCAGAAAAAGATAATTCACCATGACTTCACTTGCGATAATAAAGCTAGAAAAAGGTTTTATGATAAAAAGCATGGCAGTATGGGCTTAGGCACGAATAGGCCGGCTCGACCGGATTAATAATGCCACGGCCTCACCAAAAACCATTAATCAAACAAGGCTTACGTTGTATTTACCGAGTGAGTTAGAAAACACTCAAACCCCATCTCCTCCTCCTTCCCCTCACCTCATCCCATAAACGCCCTCTCTCATCACCCTGCAAGGTGGGCAACGCACTTATAACTCTTGCCTTGGAGATTTCCTTAGACAGCAGTTACCCCTTACATCAGGTGACCCTTCTGCTCGTTTATGCACCTATCATTAAAAAAAAACAGATAAAGAAGAAATTTTGAGAGGGCATGATAAACCAAACTATACCTTAGTTCATCGAGTCTTCCATTATCATACCTTCGTGGATCCTAAATTCCAATGCTCATTATTATCTATGCCGAACTGTAGGTATCCAGAAAGATCTTTATTTTTTTCACACCCTTAGCATTTGATTTCCAAAGAACTTATATAGCTAATCTTCCTTGTCACCGTGTATGTTGCTTATTATAATGCTGTATGTTCCTTGAAGAACTGCAAAGATGGTCGGTAGGTTGGTAGGCGGGGTTCGAAGTCAAAAGCTTTGCATGCTTAGTCATTACACATCTCTATACTATTATTATAACTTAGTACGTATGTTTCTAAGAATTCCAGAATGCGTTACTTACTGCATCTAAAGAACCGACTACTCCTACTGTATGTGGAGTTTCAGAGTAAAAATATTCATTATAATCTATTTACAAAGATTTATGAAATTATTACATGTTATTATAAATTTATTTTTTTTATAAATTTTAGAATATGGATGTTTGTATATGATTCTATATGACTTTGTAGATCAATTGAGAAGAATATCAATATAGATAAAACTATTTTAAACCTTACCACTCTGATCATAATACACAAAATAAAGGAATCCGACATTAAGCTGATGGCAGACCAAATCATTGGTCTCGCCATCTTCGTACCAGTAATATGCAATGTTGTCATATTCTAGCTCTGAAGAGTCCGACATTTTTCAATTCTTATTCACCGATTGTCACTTTTATTTTCGCTGGAATACATAAAAGCCTACATATTTTATACTGAAATAAATATTACAGGGGTTTGAATAAGGAGCATTAGTTTGTAAAGATTTTTAGAATGTAGGTAATAAGCCAATTACATTTAATTCTCAATCCAAAAATAAAAAATGTTTCTTGCAATACAATAATGATTTAAGTATACATTTTATTTGTAAAACAATCTTGTTTAAATATACAAGTGTTTTAAGTATTTTGGCAAAAATTATAAGTATTGTAACGTGGTAGTCCGACCGCCTTGTTCTGGAAACGTGGTCGAACGGGAAAACTAATTATCCGAGATAAATTACAGACACTAGGTGAAAAAAGTTCACAGTTTTTATAAAAGGATAAAACAGATTATAGTCTGTTTGATTACAATCTATTACAAATCATTCATCTCATCATTCAATCATTAAATAGAAGCGAGAGTTAGACTAAGGGTAGGGTAGGCATCGAAAGGCTTTAAGTGACAAAAACCCAAGCAACTTTACACGAACTTTCAAGTTGATAATTTGATCATGCAAATGTTTTCTTTCAACACTTCACGCCCATTCTGTACTCATACCTCCTTTTATCTAGGAAACTACAAAAAACTATAGATGATATAGTAATATATATATATATATCAAGTAGAAAAGAGCAAAACGAAAGTGTTTGTGGAGCGATTTTTATAATAATAGCGAAAACTAGTGACAAAATGGAACATTTATGCGCAAATAGTGTCTTTTTCCTCTGGACGATCGGTACTTTTAATAAATGCATGACATTCATAACATTACATGACATGTTTAAAACCTTGAAAAGCAAAAGTCATACACCAGATCAAATTGGTATTGTTTTAAAATAATAGACCTCAGTATTTTTTTTTTACATTTTGATAAACAACTCCCGCTTTAGGACTGAATGCTGTGTCACCGTTTTTGTGTCCACCTCTCCGTTATTTCTGTTTTTGTAAAGTGGAGTTTATAGCCAAAATGACGCTCAGACCCGGACAACTATTTGTGGATCACACATATGTTAGTCCCGTGTGGGAATCGAACTCAAGACTCTAGTCAAGTCTAGATAAAAGCCAGGACACTAACCACGAGATCAACAGGCCAGTCAAAAACGACCTACTTACTTCAGGTAAAAAGAAAAAAATAATACACAAAATAATATAATAATAGTCACCAATGCAAGTCATTGCAGTTTATCATTTTTATTTAACTAAAATAAGTAGACCCGTTTTCTTAAATTCTCCTCCTCTGTTTTGTAGTTTTAATTTTTAGATCTTGTGAATGACTGTGGAAGACACATGCTTAGACACGAATGGGCCGGCTTGACATGAGTAATACCAAGGCTCCACAGAAAACCGGTTGTTGCTAGTGTTGTATTTAACGAGTGAATAGGACACCAGAGTAGTAGAAACTCAGCTGTTGGTTTGCTATAAAAAAATATCTAAGTAGTTCCATTTACCGTAAACCTGGATCCCTTCAATACAAGTTGTCAAAAAATATAAATAAGTCTTGCTACGGCAACTAAAAAAAAGATGAGATTCCTTTAGGATCTATAACTTTAGTGATTTTTTTTTCTTCCCTTTTAGGCCAATTTGTGTCATAGGACTGCGAACAATACACGCGGTCATAGAACAGTGTACAAAACACCGAATCATTAGTTTTTAATTTTTGGATTTATGACCGCGGAAGCAGTGAGAAAATAATCTTACTATAACATTGATAATAATAAAATTTATTGGCCATAAAACATGATATATTATAAAAAGTCTTACAGTGAAAACAAATTTTATGACCACCCAATTTTTTTGTTTTGATTGAATAGTGAAACCAATTTGTGCTTTTGTAAGCACAAATCGTCGTGCAGATCACATATTTGCTATGTAGTATGTACGCGAAACCTTTCTTTTTCCGATTGGAAACTACACCGGAGCTGATGG
Source organism: Tyria jacobaeae (assembly GCA_947561695.1). NCBI lineage: Eukaryota > Metazoa > Arthropoda > Insecta > Lepidoptera > Erebidae > Tyria > Tyria jacobaeae. Next base: position 5,365,161 of record OX387236.1, on the reverse strand, counting down.
TGAGGTGGTATGTTGGACTCGAACCGACTATAACCACACGGTGATCCGTCACAAGAGCGTCTATTGCTAGGGATCCGGACTACCCTCAGAAGAATGCTTCCGGGAACCCCAGCAGACCTTGGCCACCTGACTTTGGAGTATGGGGACGCCTCCTAAATCAGATATGCGCGCGTGGAACACGTACGTTTCGCCACCGTCTCAGGCCTGCTTCTGCAAGGGTATCGGTCAACCCGGCTCGTTCTCCATGTAAACGAAACCTAAGTAGAGAGTCTGGTTTCTATAATGTGTTCTGGGTGATGACTAAGATATACAATTGAACAGTTATAATAACGTCGTATGTATATTATGACTAAAGCACAAAACTTAACAATAATGAAAACCATACCACAAGACCTTAAAAACTTTAGGTTTGTGAAGTTTTTAATTTATGCGGGAGCAACAGACAGGTTGTATCAGGTTAATGTATAAAATTTCCTACATGGCGACTGCACTATACAAGAACATACTGGAATATGTGGGTGTGATTAGAAATTCAGGCTCTATTCACGCCAGCTTATGTAACGCGAAGGCGTTTAATAAAACGTTAAGACATACAATTTGTTCACAAGTCGCACGTCGCGTGGCGGCCTATAGTGACACTACAGGCTCAACGCCAAATGACGGCAAAAATTGTGTGGCGTATGCGTCGTATTACTGCAGGGAAATGCGATGCACTCTATTTACGTAGGTATTAACGTAAATAAAGGCATCAAATTGAAAAATCCTTCCATTTATCAAATCGGTTGAAAATGGTTAACAGCAACGTGTCAAAATCTTTCTGGAAAATAATCAGCAGATAAATAATCTACTAAAGTAATATTGAATGGCTTATCAGGTAACACAACAAATGTATGATTTGTTTCAAAATTTCCTCCATAACGTGCTATAGGTATGTTTATTCAGATATTATAATTTACGTTTCTGTTACTACTGGTAGATAGTAGACTTGGCACAATTTCTTTTTTTGTCCGGTCTTAGAATCTGTAACTGACTGATGCGACGCAATCTCTGCAAAGTATGCAGTAACATATGGTATGTTACTGCATTTTTGCAAAGAAAGAGGAGGTTTTCAATTCAATTGCCTTTTTTTTTAGTTCTTTACCTGCCTACTAATTCCGTCATTTATGAACCAAGAAAATAAAAATATTTTTTATGTGAAAGGATTTACTTTTCGATTGGTCCCATAGAAGAGAACTCATAAAATTTAATCAAAATCGGTTCAGTTGTTTGATTTCTATATGAAAATAACTGAAAAAATTATGTTATCCAAGTTAACGAAATTGAGTATTTTGCTTTCCTGTAATTTTCTAGTGTTGTTTATGAATAAACAAAAATGATAAAAAGAAAAATTATTATAAAACTTATTTAACCAACTATACAATATATATATATACTATATATATATTGTATAGTTGGTATATATACACTATATAGTATATATACTATGTTCTCAGTTCGTTTGTATTTGTTATGATAGATGCATTGAATGCATTTATCTCCTTTAAAACCCAATTATTTATGCACTCGTCGGTCTATGGCTGACAACTCTTGTTTATTTTTTTAGATTTTGATTAGATTGTGATGGTGGCACACGTATCTAGTTGTTTGATTGTTTGTTCAGAATGAAGCAGTAAAACACAAATAAAAATCAATAATAAAATAATTAGTTTCATATCTTTTGTTCATACATATATTAGAAATTTTATAACATCGACGATTTCTACATTGCATTGTCGAAATGCACGATTACTATATTTTAATGTACCTACCTACCTATAGTAATATCTAATTCTTATATACAGAAGTTTATGATAATCAGAGTTTGTTTTTCATTTTTCATGTTTCTCCATAATGCACGAATAACGTCACAAAACACTACAGCGAGTGGCATTTGTCTTTATTACAATTATTATTTAACTTGCATCTGTAGATAGCGCCTACCAAAGCAGGTATGGCAACATTATATAAACTTACATATTAACTTTAATTAAGAACTTACTTTTTGAAAGATATCGATAGAGAATCGAAAAGAGCTGTAACAGTGCATTTTACGTTTTTTCTGTTGTTGTGTGTTTTTTTCACTTGTGTGTTATTTCACTTGTGTGTTTTTTCTGTTTCTTAAGAATTGTTTTAATTCCTAACTTTTTTATACAATATACCTTCGTTTAATAAGTGCATTGTATTATTGATTACAAAAATTAGTGCGAACAGAATTAAGCACTAAAAGCACACCCATACATATAAAAATATATTTTCCTATAAATGAAGGAGTTATGCAATAGATAAACATATTTTTTTACTTTGTTATCCACCTTTGTATCCACCACCACTCACGTCTCTGTATCACCCAAAGGTTTACTAGTAGAAAATGTCTACGGCAATTATAGGACCGCCTCACCTCATGCTATATATCTGTAGCAAGTGTTAAATGAATATATTATGGATGTCGGAAAAGGTGACTAAGCGATTGAACTGTTATCTATCAGACAGTATGCATACAGTCATACAGTTAGTGGGACGTAATTCTAATTGGCAAAATGGGGGTTTTAATACACTTCTGCCTACCCTTTAGGGCATTTAGGCGTGAGAGTATGTATATATGTACATTTGCATTAAAAATAAAACCGAATTGAGAACGTCCTTTTCAGAAGTCGTTTAAAAAGCCAAAACTAAAGAGCAACAAAAAATTTACTTACCAGGCTGTACAAGTTGAATAACGTTTACAATAATAAATATGAAAGCACGTTACATCTTTTTTTTTTTTTTTTTTTTTTTTTATGCGATAGGGGGCAAACGAGCAGACGGGTCACCTGATGGTAAATGACTACCGCCGCCCATGGACACCCGCAACTCAAGGGTCACAAGTGCGTTGCCGGCCTTTTAGGTAGGAGTACGCTCTTTTCTTGAAGGTTTGAAGGTCGTATCGGTTCGGAAATACGGCAGGCGACAATTTGTTCCATAAGCTGGTTGTGCGAGGCAAAAAGCTTCTGGAGAAGCGCACAGTGGTGGAGTGCCAATCGTCCAGGTGATGGGGATGGATATTTTGTCGCGTAGAACGATGGCGGAAACCAGCAGCCGGTATAAGTCCGAACAATTCCTCTGAACACTCCCCATGATACAAGCGATAGAGGATGCAGAGTGAAGCTACATCTCTACGCAACGCCAAGGTGTCAAGTCGATCGGAGATATCTTGGCAGTCGATGATGCGAGTCGCTCTCCGTTGAATGCGGTCAAGAGGGAGAAGTTGGTACTGGGGTGCACCTGCATAGAGATGAGAACAGTATTCCATGTGCGGCCGAACCTGCGCCTTATAAAGTTGCAGGCGGTGGGCCGGAGTAAAATACTGTCTCGATCTGTTTAGCACACCAAGCTTCTTCGAGGCTAATATAGCCTTACTCTCTAAGTGACCGCGAAACTGGACTTCGCTTGATATATCGACGCCAAGGATTCCGATACTGGCTGATGCAGTTAGGGAAGTGCTCTCAAATTGAGGTGATACGACCAATGGCATCTTTTTAGCGGTGAACGCGCAAACCTGTGTCTTCGTGGGGTTAAATTGGACTAGGTTAAGTCGACCCCAATCTGAAATTTTTGATAAAGAAGTTTCGATTTCAGACACAAGTTTGGATCGGCTTTCGATGACGTTTACCCGAGAAACGTTAGCGCGGCCGGTGTAAAGGGCATCACTCGTGCTATCGTCTGCATAGCAATGGATGCTGCTAATCTGCAGCATGTCGTTGATATGCAGAAGAAACAGCGTGGGTGATAGCACACAGCCTTGTGGGACACCAGAATTAACATACTTCGAGTCGGAGCATGCACCGTCAACAACGACCTTGATGCTTCTGTCTGTAAGAAAACTGGTGAGCCAATTGCACAGTTTCTCGGGAAGCCCATAGGAAGGAAGCTTCGCAAGGAGCGCTTTGTGCCAGACCCGATCGAAGGCCTTCGCCACGTCCAAACTAACGGCCAACGCTTCCCCCTTGGTCTCGATCGCCTGTGCCCACCGGTGAGTCAAGTATACGAGAAGATCACCAGCTGAACGACCCTGACGGAAGCCGTATTGTCGATCATTGAGGATCTGGTGGTCTTCTAAGTACCGGAGGAGCTGGCAGTTAACAATGGATTCCATTATCTTGGAGAACAAGGAGGTGATGGCTATGGGTCTGTAGTTGGACGGATCCGAGCGATCTCCTTTTTTAGGGATTGGGTGCACTAGAGCTGTCTTCCATGAGTTCGGGACTACGCCAAGAGAGTAAGAAAGCCGATAAAGGCGCGTTAAAACCGGTGCCAACTCTGGAGCACACGTCTTCAGCACGATAGGAGAGATTCTATCGGGCCCACTCGACTTATGAACGTCGAGGGAAAGAAGCGCTTTACGCACTGCCCTTTGTGTAAACCGGACTTCCGGCATGCGGGTCTCGCACTGCGGTATGGTCGGCGGTGCGTTTCCCCCGTCGTCCAGGGTCGAGTTGGACGCAAAGAGTTTGCCCAGAAGATCGGCTTTTTCTTTAGCGTCGTGGGCCAACGAATTATCTCCTATGCGCAGAGGTGGAAGGGATGGCTTACAAAAGTTCCCCTGGACAGCTTTGGCAAGAGACCAGAATGCACGAGTTCCGGAGGGGAGACTAACTAGTCTCTCGCCAATTCTGCCGATGTGAGCCGACTTCGCCCCAGCAATTACTCTTTTGAGGGACCTGGAGGCAAAGTTAAATTGCTTCTTTAATGTGCTGGTCTTTACATCCCGTGCTGTCGCTGCATTAGCCCATGCTTGGTAACATTCCTGCTTTCGGTGGGACGCCGCTTTGCAGGTTCGACCAAACCAAGGCTGGGACTTGCCACCTGTGGGAATCAGGGAGAATGGAATGAAAAGTTCCATACCCTGAAGCACAACATCCGCGACAGAGTCAGCAACGACATTGGGATCATCCGGCGAGAAGCAAACCTGCCTCCATGGGTAGGATGCAAAGAATGTTCTCATTCCATCCCAGTCTGCTGACCTATAGTGCCATACGCGGCGACTGCCTGTAACACGCGGCCGCAGCGAGTGAACGAGTGGCACCATACTCCTAATCAGGCAATGGTCCGAAGAGCCAAGAGGGGCCTCAACGGATACTTTGTAGCCGTCAGGATGTGAGGTCAGCAGAAGATCCAACAGTGAAGGCACGTGGCTTTCTGCATCTGGGATTCGCGTAGGCGTTGCTACCAGCTGCGTCAAACCATATGCCAAGGCGAAATCGTGAACAGATCTTCCCGCATGATCGGTTTTGCGCGAACCAAGCCATTCGGCGTGATGGGCGTTAAAGTCGCCAAGAATCACGATCTCTGCGGATGGGACCTGCTGGAGCACTGAGTCTGTAGCCATTTGGACGTGGTCGATGAGTCGGTCCGTTTCGGCATCACCGCTATGGGACCTGTAGAGGCATAGGTAGATGCGGGGATGGTCGTCGCAGTCTACACGTAGCCATAAGATGGAGAGGTCCCTACCTTCAAGATTGCCGAGGCGGCGAGAAGTGATATCATCTCTAACGTACACGCATACACCAGCCTTAGGAACAAAGGAGTGTTCCAGTCCGTACCCAGGGTAGCAGAGGTAGGATGTGTCCGCTGGAGATGATATCTGCGTCTCGGTTAAAAAGAGCAAGGCCGGCTTTGCTGTCTCAAGGTGGTGGTGGACAGTGTCGAGGTTCGAATGTAAGCCCCTAATGTTGCAAAAATCCACTGTAAACGTGACAGGGGGTGCCATGGTATGCCTTCTCTTGCCCCGAGCAGATTTTGAGAGCGCAGTTGAGCCCCCCCCAGAGTACGAGGGGCAGCCTGGGCGTCCACGCTCAGACATAATCCGTACTGAGGGTGGACGTCCAGGGGGGGATTCTCCAACGCTAGCGCTGGTACCCCCCTGGGGTATCCTTTTCGTTAACAGCGCTATCATTAGGGGGGTGGGGGATCTTGCAAATGGGAAATATATTAAAGATTTAAGTCCATACAAATACATGTTATAAATATAATATTTTATAGTCAAGCTAAGGCTAGTCGAAGTTATTAAGCTAAGTCTCCGAATAGTCTTATGACCGTTAAAAACAACCGTTCGTTATATTGACTTATTTATCGTTGTCGTTAACTAAAATTGTAACAAAACCACGGTTTTGCCTGTTTGTGTTTGTTTTTAAATGTTATCGACTTGAAAATATATGAGGAAAAATATTTAGCCAATTAGAGCCTGTATGATTAAATTCTTTTAATGTAACATACATGATCATTAAACTACATTTATATCTCTGGAGGAAACAGAAATAAAATACTTTTTTTTAAACTTTTGCTCTTTTGTGTGCTTACTTTGCTCTGAGGAGTCAAAAATAATTTATAAAATTGCTATTATATTCTTTATTTTATTTCTATTCTTTCATAACATTTGACTTTTGTGATCAGCTTTTGCGGTAGCTGACCCGATAAGTTGTTGAGTACATTCCCAACGTCTGTGCCAGCTGTATAAGCCGTCGAACCGTAGCTAAGCAGATAATACTAGGAGCAGGGAAAGGTGCCTATGTTGGCCGGCCAGACTGGTTAGTCCTTGAACCGTAACTATTGAAGTGAAACCAGAGAATTGATGGAGTCGACTTGTAATTAAAGTATGCCAGTTATATGTACACTTTTGACCATTAAGTAGCGTTATCAGTTCACCGCACAATATATGGATTAAGCAATAAGATTTCTAATGCTATATTTACGTGATATTTCTAATGTTATATGTGTAGGCAACCCATCAAGTTACGTTGCTGTTTTCGTTGTTTGTGTGCGAGCGTATAAATTATGCCACGTATAAAAACGCGGTGTCGGGTGAATCGCGTTCATTCGACGCGTCGTATGCAGTGCGAGCAGATGAGTACTCCGTTAATGCATGGTTAGGGCTCGCAGGACGTGGCATGTGTACGCCAGATTAGAACCAGCCAGGAGTCGAGTTACAGGTTATGAGACCACGACATTTTTTTTTTAAGATATAGGGGGCAAGACAAGACTCCACAATTATTATTATTATTAGACTTCTCAATCTATTCTGATAAGCAATATGCCTTTTCTTTTATGACGTTTTCCTTTCCTTTTCAATATACTATCAATTTCCCGTTCATAAAGCCTAATTTTCAAGTTGCCGAGGTTTGGAATGAGCTGGCTGCTGGTATTTTTGCTTTGCACTATCTTCGTCTTCATTGTCACTTAATATCAGGTCAGTTGGAAGACATACGCCTATTCTAATAAACAATAAAATGGGACCGCTTCAGGGCAATAGGCTTACTCCCTATTATGTTAGTGGGACCGCGTTATGTTTTATACACCTCTGCCTATCTCTTCAGGGATACAGGCGTGAGGGTATGTCATACGTTTTTTTTTTTTTTTTGAGGAAACCCCCACGGGTCATCACCTTATCGGGGCTAATGGGTAAGGTGGTATGTCGGACTCGAACCGTCTAAAACCGCACAGTGTTCCGTAAACAGGTCTTATGGCCAGGGCCTCAGGTGTACCCCGGCAGACCTGGTGTGTGGGTCCCACTCCCCTCATATTAGACAGGCACGCGCGAAACACGTCGTGCCGCCGTCGTGGGCCTGCTTCTGCTAGGGCGATAGATAGCCCAGTCCGTCGCCCTCAGGCCAGCGCTCATGGAGGCCTGAGGTCATTTTGCACTCTCCGGCGCCTTGTGCGTCTTCTGCGGGACAGAAGAGTACTCTCTCCCGTTCCCTTTCCGCCGCTTCTTTTGTAAGCACCACTGCCTCGCAGTACGAAGCGGCGGAATCCCATGCACTCTCGGCACGCTGCTGCACCACGCATGGCACTCCACTAACGTATGAAGTGCAGTACCCTCGCTACAGCTCCCGGCCTATGCGATAGAGGTACTTACCGAAACATCCGTGTCCGGTGATTACCTGCACTAGCCGGTAGGAGAGAGAACCAAAGATCTTTTTGTAAAATTAATTCATTTACGATAGGTAGTCGCAGTGGCAATCGCAATACAGTGTGCCCATGTTCAGCAAGTATTTTGTCCACGGAAAACTCTCTATACCTCTCCTTATGCCGACATATAAAACTGTAAATCTGGGGTATTGTCAATTTTGGGTTTACTGGAATGTCATGCCTGTTTAACCAGTTGATCATTTCCTGTTTAACGGTGTTTGAATTGGAGGGTCTTTCAGCATATTTATTGTGATAGGATGCGTTGTCGATAACTAGAAAATAATCACTGGGTATGTTTGGGATTAATTTAACCAGCCATTTCTCGTAGTTATTCATTTCATTGTAATTATCATCTATAGTGTCAGTGGATTTATACATTAAAAAGGCTCCAGGAACAAAGCCTTTTTCATTTCCCACATGAACTATTATCGAAAGTTGACCTTTTGAAATTGACTTTTTTACACCTTCTTTCTTATCATCACTCCAAGATTTTCTTTTAGTGTGTGATGTATGTATGTAAGACTTATCCATGTAGATTATATTATTTCCTGCGTATTTTATCAAGGTATTCCATTCGTTTGAGACTTACATTGTGCTTTTCCATTAGAACTTTTCTATTATCTTCCATTTTAGTGAACCGAAATCCCATCTCATGAAGTATTTTTGTCAACGTCTTTTCAGATCCATTGTAATTAACAGCCTTCGATAGTTTTAACTTTTAATGATTACCCCGTAGGCACTTCATTAAATTGTAAGTGAAAATCATACACCATTCTTCGCATAACATCATAATCAAAATCGTCCATAACTAAATGAAATTGCTTTTTTGGTCTACCTTTTTTCGGGGTACTGAACTTAATTGCAGTAGAATCTGTTTCAGTACTGACTTCCTTTAGTATATTGTTCAAAGTTCTTTTTGAAATTCCTCTGGGATATTGCAACTCGCTTTGTACCTTGTTAAAATAGTTACATATGTCTTCATCTTCATGATTTTTAAATTTGTCGGCTTTAGTTAAAAAATATTTATACACTATGTAGACAATTCGCGCGACTGACCATGTAAAGGCTCCCCTCTTTTTCCTAAAGATGCCATAGTACAATTCTAAATCATTTAAATTTGGGGATGTTAACAACTCTCTATATATATTCTGAACTGGACAAAACGTTACACATGTAGTGTGCGAAAGGGACAATGTCTAGAAAGCTGAAATTACCCAAATGTCTCTTTCAAGAGGTCGATGTGCATTACTTCTTACCCAGTACTGTATAATATTTTTAAATTTTAAACTAGGAATCTATCTAACATAATCATTGGTATAAATTGAAACTATAAGATATTGTAATTCTTTATGTATAGATCCTTATTTATTTTTTATCTACTTTTTACATCAAATAGGAGTTATATGTTATGTTATCGTTTTATCGTTTAATCGAATACTACTACGTCATCCAGTGAAGATTTGCCGAGGTACTTGATAAACAATAACTATTGAAAAGATATCAAGTACCAACACTCCACTAGAAGAATGCGTTGAGAAGTGTTAGGCCAAAAAAAGGTGAAAATTTTTAAGCATACATTTTTTGTATTTTAATCTTATATAGTATTTTGATTGCTGTATTTATTAAACTTAAAGACGTTTATCCATGTCAGTAAATATTTTGAAAAAAAGAATCTGTCGTGTTGTCAAAAGTGTAATACCAGAAATCGAATGTCGAAATAGTATTTTAGTGAAATTATCAGTATACTAAGATATTAATCAACCGAAACATGTACATTAAACAAGTGATAGTGAAATAGTTCAACCATTCAATCGTCTTTCATTGTTAATTATACTTTACACGGTTAATAGCGTTTGAAAAATTGGCGAGTATGGATGGAACTTGGGTTCTTATTTTACTCGCTCTGGTGATGCTGGTGGGGTCCTACATAGCTGGAAGCATACCTTTAAATGTTTCCATGTCTGAGGTAAGACAATTTCTTAGTAAAGGAACGAATCATTAAGAAAAAAATAGATTAAAACCATTTGTAAACTTTCAACCATATCGCACCACCTTCGCATCGGTTTTGAAATATTTACGCAAATATTACAAAAGCTGTAGATCCGTTTGTACTTGTTACACTAATATTTAATCTGGTTTCAGTAATTGACTTATTTAGGTACATAGAACTCTAAATGCCAGCTCATTTTATTTTACAAAATGAAGATTAATCAGCTTACGCACGTAAAGTCATACGTGTTATATATAAATACTTTTAAATTACTACTGTCTTGTCTTAGTTATCTGTGCATTCATTAAAAACATGCCTAACTCAGGTAGTCGAAGCATACTTACTACATATAGTACATTGATAAATAAAATAATATGTAAAGCCTGTGTTCAGCTTTGAATTTTCATAAGTTAAGTACTGCTTTAAAGTGTATTTGAAGTTGTTGGGTAATAACGAAAAAATAAAAACCTTAAAAATACCCTTAGGACCTTAAGACTATTTTACACCTTAGTATTAGGTGTAAAATAGTCTTAAACTGAGTAGGGTCATTACATTTTGCAAGTATGCAAATTAAAAAATAATAGCAATCAGACTGACTTTATTTAAGACTTGTCAATTATGTAATGTTAGCAACAAAAATATAATAAAAAAATGGTATGGAGGTATGGCCTTTATTAGAGTAACGGTAGCCAAAGCAACAGCAGAATTAGTTTTTCAGTCTGTGTGTTTATACAGCCATCACTCAACTACTGTTCTGCATTTAAATGCATTGAATTGAATGCAGTTTTCACCGATTTATTACTAGAGGTCTGATATAAAATATAGACTTCTTAGTTCAGCATCTAAGCTTTAATAAAAATTAAGATACTGGATTCTAAATTGGTTCTTAATGCCTTTTTACTATCATGGTGACTGTTTTTAAGGGGCCTGTTGGTCTAGTGTTATATAGTTGTCCTGAGTGTGTCCCTTGATTAAATGTTTGCAAAGTTCATAATTGAAAAAAATGAGCTCTGTTATCTAGTATAAAATGAGCTCTGTTATCTAGTATAAAATGAGCTCTGTTAGAAACCACCCTAGAATGGCTCTTTTGTAATTTGCATGATAGAAATTTAATGAAAATATCATTGATAACCATAGATCACAAACCTTTACAGTTTATTCTTCTTATTATTATTGTAGACCTGTATATTGCACTTGCAACTACTTATGTATTTATTTTTTGTAATTTTTTAATGTATGTATGTTAAGTGATTTCTCCACCATTCATTCATTCATTTACTTTCAAAATTATTTGTTTATTTCAAAGTATATTCTGTAGTAGTATACTGCTGCACTAGTCCCAAGGAAATTACAAATAAGTTTTTAACTTGCACATTTTATTATTAAATACATTGTTCAAAGGAATGGCAAAGATGAAGAGGATATTTTTTTAAGTAAATTATGTTATGATATTTGATTATAGTTCATGTTAAAAATATGTTAATAAATAAAATTTAATTTAATTTTAAATAATATTTGCTATAGGCATTTACAATTTACAATTTTAATTTTTTTGTTTAATAACTAAATGTATATGTATGTAATAAAATATATAATATTGAAAAAGTAACTTTACTATAATTATGTTATGGTTCTTTTATATGCCATTTAGTAAAGTAATGTGGTGCAGCTATGCTACTATAGATGCTGTAATGTGTACATTCTCATAACATAGTTTTAGCCCTTGCCTGAAAATCAATACTTTTGCAATATCTAAATAATAGTATTGTAGAAGCATTATGCTGAGGTGGGGGCATTGTCTGTCTTGGCACAGTACATATTTATATTTTTCTTATTAGGTTATTGTGTGATGTTTTTTGTTTTTAATTTCAAGGTTTGTATACCTATCATTTTTCGTGTATTGTATTATGTAAAAAAAAACATTTTGTCTTTCAGTCTTTCTTTCTATATTTTGATGAGATAATTGTCCTACCAAATATATGTTAATTTGTACCTGATGGAAATTAAAAAATGATATTACAACTTTTTTAGGACAAGCTGCAAAAAGTAACAGTATTCGGTGCGGGACTCTTGGTTGGTACAGCTTTGGCAGTGATAATTCCTGAAGGAGTTCGGTCACTGTTCAGTGAACGATCACATCCAACTGTCATAACTAAAGACTTTACTGCAGAACCGCCAGACCACCATGATGACTTGCATTCAGTTATTGGTATATCGCTTGTATTAGGTAAGATTCTATTTCAAATTCAATTTCTTAATTTCATAAAAATGTTTTGAAATCCTCCAGTTTAAAGAAATATTTAAATTTATAGTTCCATACACACACCTACCTGTGTTGATCTATAGCCGCCTGTTTCTAACTGGTTGATTCTTATAAGAAGAAATCAGACAAACAAAATATAACTAACTTCTTGGACAGAAGAATCTCTGATCACTCTTGCATGGTTTCGCATTCGCTTTTGATAACACTATACGAGAATCGTTACTTATTTTGACTTTTTGACTCGGATTGCCAGGCCTGTTAGTGACCCTGCGCTAGAGGTCGTGGGCTTCGATTCCCGCACGGGACAATATTTTGTGTGATCGTCAAGCTGCTCATAAACATACTTACATTTGTCTATATACATACATATTATATTTATAACATGTAAATTACACCAATTTACAGAATAATTGATCATGCTCATCACACAATCATTATTCCTGGGCAGGTTCGAACCCACGACTTCTGGCTTAGCTGGGTCACCAATCACTAGACCAACAGCAACTTGTTTATGTTTAATAATTTCCATATGAATAGTTAATGTAGGTTAACTGTTAAATAACGTTGGACGACTCTAAGATTATATAACTAAGTGGTAGAGCCATGCTTAGGCACGAATGGGCCGGCTCGACCGGTGCGATACCACGGCCTCACAGAAAACCGGTTGTAAAGTAACGCTTGCGTTGCATTTCCCCGAATTGAATAAGGTTTCCGGAGGCCCAATTCCCCCGCCCCTCTTTTCTCTCCCCCTCATCTCCTTTCTCCTTTTTTCCATCTCCTCATCCCTCCTCTCTTCTTTCCGCTCCCTGCATCCCCTATCCCTCATCACCCTCAAAGGCAGGCAGCGCACTTGCGACTCTTGAGTTGCAAGTGTCCATGGACGGCGGTGTCACTTACCATCAGGTGACTCGTCTGTTCGTCTGTCCCCCTATGTTATAAAAAAAAGGAAAAAACTAAACAGCGTGGAAGCAACACCGTATCGAAAAGCAGGAGAAAGAACGTGGTTATATATTTATTTAGTACTATATTATTATGAATTTGTCGCCGTTTTATGTTGTTTTCTATTATATTTTTAATTTTAAATTTATTTTTTGTATAACGTCACTTCCGAAACAAATACTTTTATTTCTGTTCTAAATATGTTTAGACATTTTCTATTTAGTTAACTTCTTGAGGCTGTTGCGTGAGCTCGGGGCTGGGGAATTTGCAGGTGTCCAACGGCTTTAATAATAACTTACCATTACATAAAAAAGAAAAAAATATTGTCATTCATGCTTTCTCTTCAATATATTCCTAATGGTTGTTCTGAAGGTTCTTACATCTTCATTACTATAAACATATTCAATTGGATCAGAAATGTTCTTAAAACGTAGGTATAATATACGTATATTTCCGTGTGGTTCTCGTAGAGTTGAGTAGAGCCACCTTGTCTTCCTCTTGGTTTTGTAAAACGTGACTAAGGGATCAGACTGTTATCTTTCGAACAGTATTTGTTCATACGTACATATACATGTTTTTATTTTTTTTGTATGTTCTTAGAGGTATGGTCCTCTGTTGATTTTTAACGGACGATTATTCCTCATATTCTCGACCGATTTATATTACGTTGCTTAACAGAGCCATGCTTAGACACGAATGAGCCTGCTGGACTGGTGCGATACCACGGCCTCAAAGATAACCGGTTTTAAGCAACGCTTGCTTTGCATTTCCCCGAAATTAGTGAGGTTTCCGGAGGCCCAACTCCCCCTCTCCTTTTTCCTCACCATTGTACCCATTTTCCCATCTCCTCATCCCCCTCCCCTTAGCCCTCATCGGCTTCAAAGGCGGGCAGCGCACTTACAACTCTCGAGTTGCAGGTGTCCATGGACGGTTATCTCTTACCATCAGATGACCCGTCTGTCCCCCTTTAATAAAAAAAAATACGATTATATATTTGTAATCTTTCTCTTTAAAAAACTCCCGCCCGAAATAGGATTCGTGTATCGCAGGGGACTATAAGCACAACGAAAACCCAGACTTGGGATAACTATTTGTGGATCACACACAACAGTCAGAGTCATTAACTAGCCACTCGACCAACAAGCCAGTCTTGAAATTGCAGGTGTTATGTTTCACTATGATATGCATTGAATGCGGTTAAGTAACCGCCTAAAACAACCTACTTCTTTTAATTGTCAATTATAGAAACTTACCTTGGGCAGTCATTTACGATAGTTTGAATGGCCGTTTTGAAATCGAATGTACATGAGCGCATTTGACGCGCACATGTACAGCTTCATATGGAATCTCAGAACGATCATAATCCGGCCGACTAAAAGATTACAATGGTGGATTTGAAATAACTAATAGGGTAATTGTGAATGTGATTTTATTAGTTTATTATGCATTTTTTTTTGCCTTTTCAATTCAGCACTGGTAGTCACTTCCCCAGAGCTGAGGGTGAAATGGTATATCGAACTCGGACTGACAAAAAACACGGTGTTCGTCACAAGTGAATCTATTGCAGGGACCCGGGATACCCTTATACGAAACCCTGGCTGATCCCTTCAGACATTGGCCACCTGTTTAGCAGGCTTTCAGTGCTTATACACCTCAATCAATCAGTATAAATTGGTCCACAACACAAATTACCGTATTGTTATAAGGGCATGTTGTGTATAAGGACATAAGCCTCTCCTAACTTGCGCCAGAGCGGTCCACCGTCTTTCGCATCCAGTCTATCCCAGCTATATTCCTCAGGTCGTCAGTCCATCGGGCTGGGAGGCGTCCTTCCTTCCTTTTCCCATTTGCTCCAACACCCTAATAAATAAAAATGAAAATGTGCGTGTTATACATATATATTTCGTTCTAGTCCTGATGTACTTTGTGCTCCGCGACACAGGAATCACTAATATGATTAATAATAATGCAGGAGTTGTCCATATTTTATTACATTTTTAGGTATTAATATTATTTACTTTTTTTTAGGTTTCGTTTTTATGCTGCTGGTGGACCAAATGTCAGCTCGGTTCAACGACCAAAGTAACCCCGTTGAGAAAAATGTGACAGCCACTGTTGGGCTGGTCGTTCATGCTGCTGGTAAGTATTTTTACAATATTGTACCATGTTCTTAAGGGTGGTTTTAAAAGGATTTTATTAGCTTCACCTATAAATAACATACATATATTTTTTTCATTATACTTGCCGTATAAACAACAGCTCAGGTAAGTCAGGGTCGCATACCTATAACTCTAGCTGGCACGGCGGCGGCCCAAGGTTTCACTTACCATCAGATGAGCCGTCTGTCCGTTTGCCCCCTATACCTACCAAAACAAAAAAGAACAAGTTGAAGGAAAGGATGGGGGAGATCAAATCTCGAGTTAGGGCTCAGGTTCCCATCACGCACTCGGCATTGTGTTGCAAGCATTGTTTGTCTACCAGTAGTCTGTGAGGCCGTGGTCTCCGGTCAGGCCGGCCCATTCTTGCCTAAGCATGGCTATCCCACGGTCAAACGGCCTTGTGTACCACTGCACTGTAGGGTGAAGTGGTTTTATTGGTGAAGTATATTTACTAATTATCTCAAGTGCACATCGGTTGTGTGTAAATCGAGTATTTCCAATTACATCACATGTTATCGTTAGATAAAACTAAACGTGACCATGTTTTAGCTTTCACGGTGATAACAGTAATTTCTAACAAAACACGTAAGTATTATTACTAGAAATAATCTTGCAACACCGACCTCCTGAAACTGTCGGTGTTGCCATATGGAATAAAATTAAGGTTAATATGATATTTTTTTTTCGATATAAATGTGCTATTCAAGACTGTTATGTATGTGCCATATATTAACCATATTAGGCGTACAAACAACCTTTAAATAATTTCGCATTTACAATAAAAGTAAGAAGTAAGATTGATGAGTGACTTATTGGGTAATTAATTGTTTTAATTTCATAATTTTTGTACTTTTAGACGACTGCTTAACAATGCTTGCACTGTATAACCGAGTAAGTGAGGGTACCGGAGGCCCAACTTCCCCTCCTATTTCCCCTCCTCAGCACCTTCAAAGGCGGGACGCGCACTTACGACTCATGAGTTACCACTGGTGTCCATGGGTGGCGGTTGTGGCTTACCACCAGGTGACTCGTCTGTTTGTCTGTTTCTTTATTCCACCATAGCTACCTAATGCATGAACAGATTCGGATGTATCGATGGAATCCTGACCTGATGATACTGGCAATCATATTTTCTAAAAGAACCATATAGCGGCTGCAAAAACAGTTGAGTTTTTTAATAAGTATTTTTAAGTACATACATATACTACTTTGGTATATGTATGTACTTAAAACTGTGTTGTCCTTGGTGGTGTACAATAGTGTCACCCCATTTCTTCCCGTGGGTGTCGTAAACCTCGTCTAAGGAATCGGACTGTTATTTATCAGACAGTATGTATACAGTCAAACAGTGCCCGATTGACGGCAATAGGCTTGCCTCCTATTACGTTAGCTGGACCAAATTCTTATTGCAACATGTGGGTTTTTATACCCCCCCCCCCCAAAGAGAAATAACATGTGGGTTATTTCCTCTTGGGGGGGGGGGGGAGGATAGAGGTGAAAGCGTTTGTATGTACTATAACTCCTATATTCAATGGAAGGCAGAGGCGTGTCTAAGGCCACCTTTTTTTTATGCGATAGGGTGCAACCGAGCAGACGGGTCACCTGATGGTAAGTGACTACCGCCGCCCATGAACAACCACAACTCAAGAGTCACAAGTGTGTTGCCGCTCTTTTAGGTAGGGGAATGCTCTTTTCTTGAAGGTTTGAAGGTCGTATCGGTCCGGAAATACGGCAGGCGACAATTTGTTTCACAGGCTTGAGTGCCAATTATCCAGGTGATAGGGATGGATGCTTTATCATAACCTCAATTTAGTCTTACTGACGGTACATAGGGCAAGCTTATTACCGTTAACCAAGCACTGTATATATACTGTGTGATAGATAACAGCCCAATCCTGACAGGAACAGATGAAGTCGCCTTATTGTACTCTACCTACAATCAGGGTATACTCGTCTACTCGTTAGAGGGCTTAGAGTTCCCCGGCACCGGCCAGGTCGATATGTAGGTAGGTATGCGACCGTGACTGGTTTGAGCTATTAGAGCTTATACTCTTGAGCAATATCCCGTCAATTCCTTTTCTACCCTCCCTTTCCTGTAAAGACCAAATTATTAAATCTCACCATCCCAAAGGTGCCTGAATGACGGCAATACGGCGGCTCCGTATTACGAGAATGGACTAAATTGTGATCCACAAAATGTGGGCGTACATTTTATGGACACCTCACGCACTAAGAATAATTCCTGTATCGCTGGGTACTTCACAAACATTCAAATAATATACACAAAGTTTGTTTAGACTCAGAAAAAGAATTTAAGGTTTACATAAAGTTCTGTCCCGTGTGGGGACTAACCCACAACACTCGGCATGATGCTATGGCCCTTTGGAGTGGGGCAGTAACTCCTTATTAACAATTTAATTTTTTATTCACAGCTGACGGTATCGCATTAGGTGCAGCGGCCACCACATCCCATGCTGATGTAGAATTGATTGTGTTTCTAGCAATAATGTTGCATAAAGCGCCGGCCGCTTTCGGACTTGTCACTTTCCTGTTGCATGCTGGACTTGAGAGGTAAACAGGAGATATTTGTCTATGAGTTTTAGTTACGAAATAGTGTCTCTGTAAACTAGAGATATTTGTCTACGAGCTTTAAGTTACAAAATAGGGTCTCTAACTCTAAAATTACTTTTTAATGTTAAGAATAATAATAATCACTAACTACCATACATTTATTTTCATTTCGAAAAGAGATATATCGATAGACATAGTGAAAAATATTTTAGTCACGACTAATTATTTAAACTGCTGATTGCATGCATACATGTGGGTTACATTCAAGTATGTATTCAAATGATTTCCAATATATGTATTAAAATGTATTTTTTTGTTTTTGTTTGGAAACCCCCACGGGTCATCATACCCTTGTTTTGAAAACTTGATTAATGAACTTTCTATTTTATATATGCAACCGACACATATAACACCCAGACTAAGACGCAATTCTTTGTAGACCACGAATAGACCAAAACTCCAGTCAACACAGCCAGACAGTTTATTAACACATATAATACGAGAGGCAAATTGATTTCGACCAATTCTTGGGTAACACCGTCACCTTACAACTAATATTGCCTCCCAGCAAAGTCCACCACGCCACGCTCGTTTCCATTGCTAGACTGGTCTATTGGTGTAGTATTTAGTGACCCTGACTGCTAAACCAGAGGTCGTAGGTTTAAGCTCTATGCCTGGTTGTAATAAATTTATATAAATTTATATTAATGTACTAACATCATCCCATCCATAAAAGTATATAAATTTATATTAATGTAATAACATCATCCCAAACTAAGCAGAGCTTGTACTTAGGTAACCAGACTGCTGATTAAAATACTTATATATTTCTATATACATATTATGAATAAGTATCTATGTCTTAGCAGTCAGGATCAGTAACCACTAGACTAACAGGCCAGTCCAGTAATATTTCTGGGCAGCTTTCCTTCAAGTAGATAAAATAATCTCTCACAAATTTGTTACAGAAATAGGATAAGGAAACATCTCCTAGTGTTCTCCTGCTCCGCTCCTCTGCTCGCCTTGCTCACTTACTTCGGTATTGGTAACGAGAGCAAACAGACTCTCAGCGACGTTAATGCCACGGGTGAGATTTTATTTAATTACTAGTTTTAGCTACTTTGTATGTGTGGAATTTTGAATCAATCCTGCTGTAAAATGCAGCCTATATTTTAAGTTAGATCTATAGCAATACACGTGTAGAAATTGCATTCAATTTCATGTTGTAGTTTTTGCGTGATGCGTGTACAAAAATTAAGACTTACAAAAACGGATGTTCTGCTTCTGTTGTTCTAATAAAGACCTCCCATATGAGTTTTCCTTCAATATCTATTATATATAGAAATTGGCCGGTGACGTTTATTATATGTATACATTAATTATTTGTTTGTACACTTCATTGCTTTATTAGATAATTCACTGTTATGTCGTATTACTTTGTTAAACGGTCAATGTTTTACGGTATAGAAACAATGTGAAATATAGGTTTATGACGTCATAAACTGCTTTCACAAATCATTTAGTTAGAGAGCCAATTGAAGGCAGATAGTACATAATATATATTAGACGTGGAATAAGTTCGGTCGTGGTAGGTTAAGCTGTACTCTGGAGTCACAGAGACTGTTTCACCTGCTTACATGTTACCACCAAAGATAAGGTTATTACTTTATCGCATGAATAAAATACAGTCCACGTGCTTCTGTAGACAATATAACTGAGTATATTTTTAAAATAAATAGTGACCTCGAGACTGTTTCTCGCTGGTCTGACAGGTTCGGCTTGACAGTAAAGTCATCCAAATGTCAAGCTATTATTGTAGGCAGCCCACGACTGATGATTAGGCTTGATCTAAACAGTTTGCCATCAGTGACGTTTAACGGATCAGTTATACCATTTAGTCCTTCTGTAAATGATCTAGGTCTTATAATTGACACCAACCTTAACTGGCAAATCCAAGTTACTAGTGTCAGCCAAAGAGTCACAGGAACTCTACGAGCGTTATACCGTCTGAAGAACTTTCTCCCATCTAAATCCAAACCTATGTTAGTTCAGACTTTAATCATCCCCATTATCGATTATGGTGATGTATGCTACTACGACCTGAATGCAGATCTCCTCAACAAATACGATCGTCTTCTGAATAACTGCATTCGATTCAATTTTAATCTTCGGAAGTTTGATCACGTTTCCTCATTTCGCTCTGAATTGAAATGGCTTCCTATTCGTCAGCATCGTCATCTACGCGCCCTCTCCACTCTGTATTCCATACTCAACTCACCATCTTCTCTTTCGTATCTTACATACAAGTAGTGGTAGAGCCATGCTTAGGCACGAATGGGCCAGCTCGACCGGTGCAATACCACGGCCTCAGAGAAAACCGGTTGTGAAGTAACGCTTGTGTTGCATTTCCCCGAATTGAGTGAGGTTTCCGGAGGCCCACTTACCCCTCCCCCTTTTCACTCCCCTCGTCTCCTTTTTCCTCTTTCCCATCTCCTCATCCCTCCTCTCTTCTTTCCGCTCCCTGCATCCCCCATCCCTCATCACCCTCAAAGGCGGGCAGCGCACTTGCGACTCTCGAGTTGCAAGTGTCCATGGACGGCGGTGTCACTTACCATCAGGTGACCCGTCCGTTCGTCTGTCCCCTTATAGTATAAAAAAAAAAAAACATCTCTCTTCCAGTTTCTTTGTTCTAACCACAACAGAAATCTTGGATATTCAAACAACCTATAACTATTATGCCCAAATCATTCTTCCGCCTGTGTCAACTCTTCTTTCGTTATTCAGTCTGTCCTCCTCTGGAACTCCCTACCGGAGATAATCAGGATGGCACCTAGTCGCCTGTCGTTTAAGACTAAGGTTCGAGCTCTTCTCTTCCATAAACTGACAGATACATCTCATCGATAGACTATATATATATATATAAAGTGTATGTATGTAAAGCACATGTATGTGTATGATAATGTATATTATATTTCTGTAGATATATTTAACATATTTATGGTTTTTGTTTATTTCTGATATGATAATTATATACGTATCCTACTCCTTTATTTTCTATAATTTATTTGCAGTTTATATTACTGTTTAATGCACCGACTTCCGTCATTTCTACATCACCCTAAAGTAGACTGGCAGAGAATGCCTTTGGCATTAAGTCCGCCTGTGTGCATTTTGTGCATGAAGTTTTAAATAAATAAATAAAAAAATAAAATATTTTCCTTTTTAATAAAGAATACCTACCGGCGCTTCTTCCCGCGGGTATTTTAAAACTAACTAATTGGACCGTTATCTGCCAGTCCCAAGTCCGACGCCTTAGCCATTAAAACTGCCGCTGCTTTAAATATATATTTTTTTTCTTTACGTTTTATATAACACGTTTGAAATTTGAAAAGTAATGAAATTTCAAAAGTTTTTGCCATGACTTTACAACCGCCGCAAACATCTGCCATTGTTATTTTCTCAATAGCAGTACTTACTATATCTTAAATTATTCAAATAAAAATCTTTGGAAAATACTATGCACGAAGTTGATCTGCTTTTTATACCTGTCACACCTGAGACCACTGACAAAAGAAAATCTAATTTTGAAAATATATTTTAAAAATGTTGCATTGTCAGTATATATTATTTTATTTATTAAGTTTTACTAACTGGTCTTCTTGGAATGTATTGAGGGAGGCCTACCATCTGTGGACATACCATACATACCAGCTGTGGACGTCCTATGGCGGAAATGATGATGCTGATTTAAATTTTTTACGTATTTTGTTTTGTATCGTTTTGACTTTCAATAAAAGGATTGCAATAAATGAATTGAACTGTCAGTCAAATTATTCAAGTTCCTTTATCTACGTCAAATATTATTTCATATTCTTATATAATTCTGTTTTTACAGGAATAGCAATGCTGTTCTCAGCCGGCACATTTCTCTACGTAGCAACAGTCCACGTGCTACCAGAATTGACCCATCCCCAATCTCACACACACACATTACTGCCCATGCAAGATGGTGCAACACCAAAAAAAGGCTTTGGAGGTCTATTATTATCAGAAATGTTAATTTTGACCATAGGAGCCCTTCTTCCTCTATTGCTAACGATGGGGCATAAGCATTGATCTTCAATATTGCCAATGATCTCTTTGTATAAAAGCAGCTAAGAACAATTTTGGCACCAAAAATGTACGGCTTAATAATCACGTCAATAAGACATTTTGATGTGACTTAATTCCTTGTACTTGACTATAAACCACGCAGAATAATACTGTAAGGTCTCGCTTAGGACAAATTGTCAATGCGCTTACGTTTGATAGCCATTGCGCTTACTTTTGAAAGTCGTTCCGCTTAAAAGCGATAAATTTGTAAAATAGTCAAGCGCGTTCAACTTCAGTAGCTTAACTGAAGGTGAACCAGAAGTGAATTGAGGGTGAGTTATGTAGCGTTTTGTTAATACTAGGAGACGGTTTGTAAGCGCTTTGTAAATGAGTCCTAAGCGATTTGACGGTGAACTGTAAGAGCGATGGCAATTATTAAGACAAACAAAAAGTTCGTTAGGAGCTGTATTTAATTATTATTGACTTAGAACTTAATTACTCAAGCAATAAAGAACAATTTTGTCCACTGGCGGTTTCGATTCAAGGCGCAAGATTAGTATAACGTGATATTGATACTGGGATTACTTTCTGATTTATTTTATATTACTAAATATATAAAAAAATAAAATAGGTAATAATTTTATATAAATAAAAATGAGTTTTTATTATTTATTTTCATATTCTGCATAAAAACGGGCCTCTTAATATATTAATTGATCAGATAATGAAATGGGCTGTCTCGACCGGTGCGATACCAGAGAAAACCGGTTGTGAAGCAACACTTTCGTAGCATTTCCCCGAAATTAGTGAGATTCCGGAGACCCAACTCCCCTCCCCTTACTCCACTTCCCTGACCTCCCTCCCCTTTTCCCATCTCCTCATCCCCGTCTCTTTCCCCTCCCCGCATTCCCTCATCCCTCTTCCCCCTCAGGTGGGCAGTGCACTTACGACTCTCCAGTTGCAGGTGTCCATGGATGCTGTTGTCACTTACATTCAGGTGACCCGTCTGTTCGCCTGCCAACCTATAATATAAAAAAGAAGATTTTTGCAAAATTTATTTGGGTAGTTCATTGTCTGTTATTTTATTAAATCTCTTAATCTGCTTCAATAGTAGATAATAGTATTATATAAAATTAAATTGTACATAGGTACATTTAATTCATATAGAAGAACCCTTGAATAGCGCTTTATGAATAGTATTTTGTGTAAAATACTTAGTATGTATAAAGATCGCGAAAATTTTAAAATATTTCACACAAAATACTATTCTTGTAAATAGGTAGTTAATCGCGATAATATTAAACAGGTACTTTCTAACTAATATCGGTTTGCATGGGCCGAGGTGACGAGTATACTTTCGAATTTTGCAAAATTATTATAAATCCCTACTTTTTATTACGCTCCTATAATTTCCTCCTTTTTTAACTGTATATGTTTGAAACATATACTTAGATAAGGCCTAATAACATTTATAATATACAATTGAGGTGTGTCAAGCAATATATGTGTAAATATTGTTATTTGTATTTCGTGACATGAATAGTAATAACGTAGTGGAATTTTGTAGAATAGTTGACTATTACACGAACTTAATTGACTTATTTTATGAACATAACATGTTTTAAATAAATAGACAATTTGGAAGCATCTGGAACAAAAGTAGCGTGAATAAAAGGAGTGTTATATTTTAGTGTTCATGTACATTATATGCCTCAACTGATTTGGATGTAGTATCATTAGAAGTCTTACGTCAAACTGAAGGTTATTGGCTATAATTTTTTTTTTTTTGACTTTTTTTTATTATTATTAGGCTGTACATACGTTCACTCACGCCTGTATCCCAGTAGGGGTGGGCAGAGAAGTTACTATCGCTTAAATTTGGCCGATTATAATTTAGACCCATTTTACGCGGTAATTACTTTTTCAGGGTACTATGTGGTTTTTCAAATCAGTTTTGTGTATAAATATTTTAAAGACAACAGATTTATCTTTTACATTTTTATGTATTTAGTTGAATTGGTGTTGTGGAAAAATGTTTTATAGTTTAAATATAAGCGGTGAGTAGAAATTTAATTATGTTAACTATTTTACTGAAATCTGGATAAATTTATAGATTGACAATTTTACCTAATTTATCTAAATATATTATTATAATAAAAAAATCTTTAGTAGAAAATTTAATGTAATTTTTAATCACATGCGAAGTTGAAAATTGTTCATGATATTTATTGATTTATTGATAATAATAATTAATTTTGTCGAATATTTTGGAGACTAGACTTTGTTGACAAAAGACAATTTGGAATGAAGATATTTGATCGAATATAATTTTATTAACTGTATGAAAGTATTATGTATATATTGCGAGTTAATTTAAAATATGTATAAAACATATTCTTAATATGTTAATGTTATGGTTAAAAAAATTGTGGTCTAAATTTCCAGAGAAAGATATCGGGCCTAAGTAAAAATAAAAAAAAAATACTTTACTGCATTATATTCAATGGCCCTTGTATTATGTTTGCGAACGCGACAAAACAATACGTGTCCATACTTTCTGTATCGTTAAAGCGCAGTTTAGTAGTACAGGGGAGTAAGTGTAAGGACTTGAAGAGAATGTAAACTTGTAATAAGAACTATTTACTCCTTATTACTCTTTTTATTATTCTTTATATTACTCTCTCATAAAGGTCATTGTACGTTATTCCGACTGTATTAGAAATTATCTATGTATAATATAAAATATACCGTTATATTTATATGGTATGATACTTTTTCCTTTAGACATAGATTTGATTGAATCGCACTAATCGTGGACACAGTTCACTTTCATGGCATGCATACCTCTTCCATGCCTTAGAATTAAATCTGTCGTGTGTTCGTCATATTTATGAAGAAACTTACGGTTTTACTCAATGTGTATTTCGGAGTTTGCTACCATTCGGACTTGATTGATGTCGCGACAGGACTCTTCCCTCCATTGATAAAGGTCCCCCGTCGGGTCCGAAACTAGTCGGACATCCACGTGAGTAAAACCGTATTGTCTTTAATAATTCAGTTGGAATATGACTGCGATTTATTCTAAATTTACAAACTAAATATGCATGTAAAACACGAAAATTTATAATTTTATATTAAGTAATTACAGAAAAAACTAATTTGTCTCTAAAATTTCTGTTCTACAGACGACATTTTTAATATTACAGCACAGCTTATCTTTAAGAAAACTCATTTCATATAATATAAAACTAGATTGTTATTATAAGACTGTGTGACATGTGTTAGATTTCTTGTATATTTAGAACAAACTGTTAAGTGCGGTCCTTAGAAAAAAGGTGACACTGAATGAAAAGAGGTTTAATCAATTTCAACTTTCTTTTATTTATTATTATGAATAGTTGGTATTAAACAATCATTTCACTTAAACATATCCTTGTGTGAAATCACTTTTAAGATAGATTTTCCCCTTTGGTATTGACCATACAAAATAGAACTCTATCGTAAAGTGTTAAGTCCTAAATTCGCTTAAGGGAAAAGTATATAAAATGTTATTACTAAAATAAATGTCCAAATTCAGCAGTAAGTAGTTATCATCATATTTGAAAATTAATCAAACAAATAATGTTAGTAAAGTGTAACTTATATTTTATTTTCTAAAATAATATTTCGTAGTACAGTTATTTCCAAGTCTTTAAAAGTCTGTAAAAAGCGTAATTTTTATGTGTATTTTAATACGGATTAATTCCAACGCTGAATTAGTAAAGGTCAACACCATCCTGGACCGGGCTTGATACATAAAATTTGACCCACTTTATGTATCAGTCTGGGTCCAGGATGGTGTGTCATAGCTCGATCCATATTTGTAACGTCCCTATACGTATGGACAGTATCTTCTTTACTATATAGGCACGCGGTGCACATGCCCTGGGACCTGAACTCAGGGTCCACGAGTGTGCCAAAAAATTATAACTAAATTCTTCTCACGCAGATATAGTGGGACGTTTTGGGGTTTTAAATGAAATATTTCAATTGAAACTAAGTTCGATCAACATAAATTTTTAGCTAAAAAAAGTATCTAAATGCTGATGCTAACCGACTTCAATTAAGGAGGATATGACTATTACCTTGTTCCTTTTATAAGTTGTCTAAAAATATATTTTTCTTCGTCATTTACTTGTTTTTTGCTATTCAATGACTTCCCAACTCAAGTTCTTATGAACCAAAGTTCCCAGGATCACCTAAAGACGCCCTTGCATATGGATCAAGCTTGAGGATTCTCTATCATAGTTTGAGCGGTGTAATTAATATCACAATTATGATCCACAATCCCTTAGTGATTTTGTATGGGTTTTGTGGATGTGTTTCTCTCTGTCTCTGAAAGTTCGCCACTAAAATATTCTTTCGGCATAAAGTAGCGTGTGATTTAGAAAATTGTAAGTGCCAATACGGCTTTTTATATGTGAAGATATATGTATAATTATATATAAAATTTAATGTACGATTGTATTGTTGTCTGTAAATACATTTTTGTATATCAAGGTGATTGTTTATTATGTACATAAAATAAAAGGCTTGTATTATAGTGATTTTGTTATTGTACCTTTAAATGATTCTTCTTTTCTTTCTTTTGCTTTGCGAGATATAAGACAAATTATAAGTATTAGTAGTTTCATATTACGATCAAGATCTTACTACTTAGTAAAATTGCCTACGTCGTATTTCTGCTGTATGTAAAAACTCCCAGTGTTATATTAATTATTGATCACAACTGGTACTGTATTCCATAAAGGCTAACTTAACCTAAGTAAATGTTAGTCATAGAAATTGATAGAATGCGGTGTCATTTTCAGTCAGTCTTTCTGATGAGCGTACCCGGCTCAGTAGAAAATTAACAATTTACCTTTTATTTTTACTTATTGTTCGTCCAGCAGTGCAGCATACCGTAAATATCTGATGAGGATGATGATACTGAGGCACCAAATAGTACGATTTTCTTTTAAACTTTATTTACAGCAAAATTTGAGCAATAATCCCAGATTCATACTTATCAAAACATAATCACATTTAAAAAATAGTGCTAAATATGACAGTTAGTATTATCATTGGACGGATACAGAAGACTATTAGATATAATAAAAAAACTTATTTTCTATAAATGTAATCTCTACAAATTATTTGACTTCTTTCATTTTGAACGGCAATAGTCAATGATATCTAAACAAAATGTCACGTTATAAATTGACTTATCATACGAGTTTTACTTGTTACTTATAATAAAATTAGATCATTTCAAGAAAGGATTTACATCTTAAAGACGGGCTTATATTATGGGCTTAAAAATATGTCTTTTTCTTATAGATATCTTATATTTTTAGATATATTATAGTCTACATAGAGATGTAGAGTTACATTATTCGAGTGTATATATGTATATACATATATATATCCCTTTCTTTCACATTCTATCCTGCCTTTCCTGTCAAAAGCTTTTCCCTTCTAATTCCCAAAAGTGCCAAGATGATGCAATAAGCTTGCCCCTATTACGTTAAAGGGAAATTCTACATTCAACTGCATTATTTTATTATACTATAGGGGGACAGACACACAGACGGGTCACCTGTTGGTAAGTGACAACCTACAACTCGAGAGTTGTAAATGTGCTGCCAGCATTTGAGGATGTTGAGGAGATGGGAATGAGTAGAGTTGGGGGAGGGGGAGTTGGGCCCATTTAGGTACCCTCAGTTACTAAGCACTCCCTTGTGTATAACTAAGTATCTTATCCTATATTAACAAGGAAGGGTCCTTATTAATTTGTTTTTTGAAAAATATATTCCGGGACTCCTTAGTCGTTGAAATGTGAAATTAAGGAATGAATACATCTTATTATAATTTATATTTAGGTTGCACTGAAGTTGGTGGTACTTTTCTAAGTTTAATACTTATTAGAGTTTTATAATTGACTTTTAAAAATGTTGATTAGCACCTTCAATGCTCCTTTACAATTTTTTGCTGCAATACTTTCAATCATGATAACGTGCAATTTAAAAAGTTATTCGTAATTTTCCTGGTATCTTATGATGAGGCCCTGATTTGGTCACAATGTTACATCGTAGAAGTACACTCTCCCGAATAAAACAAAAAAAAATCGGGATGGCAATTAGCAGAGAAATCGCTAAAGATACAACTACTCAACTGTGTGTATATTTTTTTTAAATACACACATTTGAACATAGAACCTCTTCCTTTCCTTTGAGTTAATTGCTCTCATATATATAACTTATACCCATAGGTATACCACATTCATATATATCAAGACTGGTGAGTAATACATTTAGCAATGATCTTATTATATAACCTAAACGACATAAATCCACTCAAAAAGTTTTCTTAAACTCAAAGCTTCTTTACCCTATATTCTCTCTTCTCGTATCCTACTTACTACACTATCTCTCAAATCTCCTCTTATTCGGATGTTCCATAAAAGGAAAAGAAAAGAAACTAGCTAATTGATATTATGTAATATCAATGACTTATTATAAGTGAAATTAAAGGTTTTAATATATGGTAAGCAAGGGAGAAAACTAACATAAGAACAATGGCTTTTAGCGTTTGGTGTAAGTAGAAGAGTCTGAAACAAAAGAAAAAATATTAAAAGTATTAATTTTATTTTATTTATGCCGTAAAAGTTATTTTTAATTTTTGTAGGAAATAGTAATTTTTTTTGTTTGGAAAGTACCTGTTTTAAGGGTGGACATTCCCAGTGGATATCACCCGACCGGGTCTAACGTAACCACAAAGTGTTCCGTCACCGGGTCTAATAACTTAGACTTGACCACCTATTGAGCAATGTGAACCAATTATGGTAAAGTATACTCTTCTGTACGCCTGAATAACGTGTATACAATATTATTGGTTCACAAACAAACTTAGTTCTTATTTATTACAACTTAAGTTTATAAATATGAGTTTATAGTCTGCCTATTTGTAGTAGTACTGTTTATTAAAATACACACAACACATTAGAATCGTAAAAACATAAATATAAAATACAATGATTTGGAACTCTATCGTAACGTAAACAGTATGTGTACAGTTGAAAATCAATGAAAATTAATATTTTAAACATTGAACCAGGCTTAAAATGAGGCTGAAAATTAGATAACCAAGATTCAGACGTCCACCTTAAGTAAATACATGTATAGCATCTAAACCAGCACCTTCAATAGAAAGATGTCTTTAATAATACTAATGAGTCTAGTAAAGTTGTGATAACAAACGAGAATTAAATTATAAAATACACAATGATAACAGCACTTACTTGTTCCACTTTTTTCTTGCTTCAGGCAACGTTGACAGGTCATCTTTGATCAGGTACACTCGAAGCCCTGGTACAATAAAAAAATATTATGGATATCGGTGCATTAATACCAAGATTATTAAACAAGGCACTTGTAATTATATTAACAAGAAAATAAACAAAAAAGCTGACTTCGTTTAAAATGAATAACTACTAAACATATATAAATCGGTCGGTAACATAGGAACGGACACACACAGGAGTACATACAGCTGCAACAATATATTTCATTACATAATACACACAATAAAACAGTAAAAGTCATTATTTATAGTCATTTCAAATGTTAATTACATATTCTGCTTCTATTTCAATGCATGTCTCTTTGCATGAATTTAATATGTCTTCTAATTTGTACGCCATAGAGACTCTTTAACTAAAAATGTAACACCTTTTGTAACTTGTGTTTACAAGTAAATAAATTGAATTGAAACAATTTGGTACACAATATACATATATGTATATAAAATTAAACACATTATAATTATCATGTTTTATTACGTTTGAATACACTAATAAATATTGAACTTTTTAAAAATAGGTACTATTTACCAACAAGAATCTTTCCTCAACTTCATCGCCTACTAGTACCGTTCCTAGAAGGCTGACAGCATTACCACCTTGAAAGTCGATACTTATTCTGTGTGCAAGAAGAAAGCCAGCCTTCTAGTCACAAGAAGTGTCAATCAGAAATCGAACACTAGCGTTGAAAGCCCAAATCACATTATACTTAAACAAAACTATATAAAAAACAGGATTGGAAAATAATGTCTATATAAATCTGAAATTAACTCACCTACTAAGAATGTTTCACACATATACTCCCATGAGAATTCACCCATGCTGAAGGGGAACACCACTCGATCGTCCTCAGATAAAGAATTCCACATATTTCTGACATTCATGTCGGAGAACCGCCAGTCTTGAGTAGAGAAGTAGAATAGAATATTTGCCAGTTTCATCACTTTGCTGTACAGTTGAAGCATTCTGGAAAGAAATTAATTCTCGTCAATATAGTCACTTTCTTAAGACTTAAGAGTGGTGCAGTTGGTGTGTGGTAGATTCGCTTTCAATTGATTTGTCGATTATCTACTGTTTTAAATGAATATTAAAACAGAAAATAATCGACTTCAATGCGCCTTTTATGACAAAAGATGATGTAAAGAGCTTAAGTCAAGATCCTTTAATGTTTCCAGATTTTAATTGGCCCAAACTAAATAATAAGTGTTTGATTTAAAAAAAATATTATTAAAATCGGCTTACATATTACGAAGATATCGCTTAACATGTATTCTTTATCATTAATTTGACTCCTAAGAGGTGGAAATGTTTCTTCAAATTTAAATTGTTCCAAAGTACTCATCGAATCAAAAAGAAGCCGAAAGGAGAAGCTCCTCCTTTTTTAAAGTCAGTTTGAAATTCAAACTATCCCATAGAGCGGAAAATTCATGATTTTTGAATTTGACCTACGGGTCTTAGTTACCAGGTCATTAAATTAAAAAAAAATTGAACGAAACATAAATCCTTCTTAAAAAGAAAGAAAAAACAATTCAAATATAAGTTTATGAAGAATTTTGCAATTAAGAAATAAAATACCTTAGGTTCACTAATAGATAAAGTTGGACCACGTTGGCCCCAAAACTTGAATTTGGGCCTCCCCGAAATACACACGTTCGTAGAACTATACATTTTCAATATACACAATAAACTACTCACGTAAGGTCTTACCGCCATTTTTTACCAACCACCAGAGGAAGTATATAAAGCGCACTTACGCTCTTCTCTTTCCAGTGAGGGCGCAGTAGGAGTCGATCAATAAAGCAGGCAGGTAGTGGAGGAAGAAGTTGTAGAATAAAAACATGTAGTAATTATTCGTTGGGTTTAAACCATAGTACCTGCAGAATAATACAAAATTGTTTTGCTGTCTTTCTCTCATTATCGCGATGAATTCTCAAACTTAACTAAAACGCGTAAAAATAGACTTATTACATGTAAATAATATAATTTACTTACCATACGGCTTTAGTTGTAGGCTTGTTAATACCATATTTCCTATTCCTTTCGATAAAGTCTCCCCAAGTCAGTGGGTTTTGGGCACCAGATACAAAGTTGTAGATAGGGATGTGTGACGTTTGGCTGTAATAAATGCTGATCTATATAGCTTAGCTTAGTTGGATTAACAAAAATACTAGCAATGCGTGATGTTGATTGCATTGCAATAATAGGAGATTTTGCTCGTCACATTTAGGTAAGAAAGTGAGGTTTGACGTAATTCATGAGTAATGTTCCTGCTCTTGATGATCTCTAGTAACAGATTCACTCAGCACACACACAATGACACAAAACATACACAACTTCTACAAATGTATCTCTGTATATTAGTTATACATATATACGTTTATAGTCTGTGTCTATTGCAGGACAGTCATTGAACTTCATATAACTAGATAACTTGTTTTTAAGTCAAGTTTGTTTTCACTATATGACCACAGGCTTACACCCTGTACTAATAACGCGTTTTTACGAATTAGCGATACAGAATGTATGGACATATATCCTTTTCTCTCGTCGCCGTCATGAACATAATACAATGGATCATTAAACGTTTTGCCAGTAATAGAGACAGACTAAAATACATGTCTTTGTTAACAGTTCATTTTGTTGCCAAATTCAAAAACAATGTTAGATATTTATGTCTGGTTTATAATTTTTTATAGATGTCCGTCTGATCCCAAACTAAGTATAGCTTATACTATGGTAACCAGACAACTGATAAACAGACTTACATAATTATATGTTCATATATTTCTAAATACATACCTACATATTATAGATAAATTACACCCAGACACAGAACAAATATTTGTGTTTTGTAACTATATTAAATTGGTAGCATATTTTTTAGTTTTTATTTCTTTATGGTCTTAGGTGACCATATTGTGATCAAAAATTTATGGACTTAGTTTAAAACATAACTGTTATATATTTTAACCCTAATGTCCTACGTTCGGCTTCGTATACCTAAAAAATAACCGTACCTAGAAAACAAAAAAAAAAACCGTAATTTACTTACTTCTCTTTATAGTTCTTAGCTGTGAACCAAGCTGATGCCAGGATAGCGTTGACGCAGAGGTCTACCGGCACCATATCAGCCACCTTCTCTTCGTCCATGTACATAGTACGAAGTACCTGGAAAGTTAAATAGTTTAAAATGTGTATACGTTATACGTAACTAAACAAGATGAGATTAAACTGAGCAAATTATAAACTATACATTTTAGAAACTCTTTCAATAAAATCGGACGAGCTAAAGAAGATAGCTGAGATAGACTGGATGCAAAAGGTGGACCGAGTGCTAATGCGCACGTTGCAAGAAGCCTGTGTCCAGCAGTGGACTGCGATAGGCTGAATAATGATGATGAGGAAATAAAATCATTTTATTTGCTAGAATGATGATTCAGATACGATGGGACAAAAGTATTGATTCTTACAAGCGACCGTGACTGATGAACTAGAGGTCATACGTTCGATTCCTATACAAAACAAAACATTGTGTGATCTTCAAATAGTTGTCTTGTATCTGAATGTTCGTTCTGACTGTATTTTTAATGTTTGGAAAGGCCCACGCGACACAGGGATAATTTTTAATGCGGGAGTTGTTCAAAAATAATCGCACAGTTTAGCATGCAAAAACAAATTGTAGTTTACAAATCTAGAATGATATTATTTATGCAAATTTAAATTATACTTTTAACAAATCATCGCTTTATTCAAATTTATACTAAAGTAAGCCATAACTTTAACAGGTAGTAGAGCCACGCTGATTTATTCAGCAGGAATGGGCCGGCTCGACCGGGGCAGTACTACCCGCTCACAGAAAACCAGCCTAAAGCGACATCATTCGTGCTGTCGTCTTTCGCTGGTGAGTGAGTGCGCCGGAGGCCCAATGATGCAGGGGTGACAGTTATCGTGGTATGTGTGTGAGCAGTGGAGTGCTTGTTGAATCATTGTGAGGTTGGCGTGGATCGAACCGTCGGCCAGGGAGACCCGTAGAAACGGTGGTGCCGCTGGCCGCCCGCGGCATAGAGAGGGGCCCAACCACGGCTAACCACCCTGGGAGGCTGCCCCGTCAGGTCGCGCATAATCCACGGAGTGGCTCGTCGTGCCGGTTGGTGACCGGACGGTGGGACCCGGCGTCCATTTCCGGGAGGGTACGGGGGCCCTTCCGTCCGGCGGTTCGGTCTCCGCCATGCCTCACCGTTACATGATGACACAGTATTTTCAGTCTCAGTTTACATTGCCACGATGACTGTCATGCCTTTTACGCCCCCTTCCTCTTCTATCATGGCAGCACAAAAAAAGAAAAGTGGTCCTACAGCGGCATCCTCCTCTCCCACCAACCCGCTTTTTGAGGTGGAGTTCACTAACATACGTGGACTCCATGCAAACCTCAGCGCCGTACACCAACACCTCGAGACGGCTCGGCCGGCCATGCTCTTTCTTACGGAGACACAAATACGCCGCCCTGCCGACACGGCATATCTCCACTATCCCGGCTACGTGCTCGAGGAGTGCTTCCTCGCAAGGGCTGGAGTGTGCCTTTTCATCAGGGCGGATGTTTGTTGTCGCCGTCTGCACTGCCTAGAAGACACATCCTTCTCCATCCTTTGGCTCCACGTGGATTTTGGCTCTACGAGCCGGATTTACGTGTGCCTCTATCGCTCCCATTCCGGAGACTCCGAGACAACTCGACTCTTTGACCACCTGAGTCAAGCAGCGGATAAAGCGCAGGAGCAGTTTCCGACCGCCGAACTGGTGTTTTATGGAGATTTTAACGCCCACCATGAGTCCTGGCTGGGATCTTCCAAAACTGACCACGCTGGTCGAACTGCCCACGCATTTGCTCTCACGCATGACCTTACCCAACTGGTACTCCAGCCCACCAGGATACCAGACATAACGGGTCAAGCGCCCTCTTTGCTGGACCTACTGCTGACGAATCACCCAGCGCAGTACAGCGTATCGGTTCTCGCCCCTCTGGGATCCTCCGACCACTGCCTGGTGTCGACCTCAGTGCCTCTAGTTACGCCTCCACGACCTGTGGTAACAAGGCGGCGGTTATGGCACTACTCGTCAGCAGACTGGGATGGAATGCGGGAATATTTTGCATCCATCCCGTGGGCTCAACGCTGCTTTAAAGATAGGGATCTGTCGCAAAGTGTGTCTGCCGTGACTGATGAAATCACTGTCGGTATGGAGTATTATATCCCCTACAGTGAAGTCGCCAGCACGAAGACCCGTCCCTGGTTCAATCGCGAGTGCATCCGGGCCGTTGCTCAAAAGCAGTCGGCCTACCGCGCATGGATCAGGGCCCGCGCACATTGATCGCCTAAAAGCAGCACTAAACAGAGCCACTAGGGAATGCAAGAGGGCTTACATCAGAGCAGATGCCCAGCGCATTGCACGGTTTGGTCAAGAACTCGTCGCGTACCCTACGGGTAGCCGTAAGTTTTGGCGATTGGCCAAAGCCGTGCAGTCCAACTATTGCCAACCATCGCTGCCGCCGTTGAACTACCCTGACGGATCACTGGCCCACGAGCCGCAAGAGAAAGCGAATCTACTAGCTGACCTCTTTGCGGCTAACTCCCGAATCGATGACCGTTGCGCGCACACGCCCACCATTGCGTCCTGCGACTCCGCAATGCGGGATATTCGCATCCGGCAGAGGGATGTCCGTGCGGAGCTTCGGTCACTCGATGTCCGGAAAGCCAGTGGACCCGATAGTATTCCGGCGGTGGTTCTTAAGAACTGTGCACCTGAGTTGTCTCCCGTACTAACGCGCTTGTATCGCCTGTCCTATTCCTCAGGAATTGTTCCGGAGGCCTGGAGAGAAGCGAATGTTCAACCCATTCCCAAAAAAGGCGACCGCTCCGATCCAGCCAATTACCGACCTATAGCAGTCACTTCCATACTCTGTAAGGTGTTCGAGCGGATCATCAACACCCAACTAATCCGCCACCTAGAGGATCACTCCTTGTTAAATGATCGGCAATATGGTTTTCGGCCGAACCGATCCACGGGTGATCTTCTAGCGTACGTCACACACCTTTGGGGTGAGGCTATGGATAGGCATGGGGAGTCCTTGGCCATCAGGCTCGACATTGCCAAGGCCTTCGATAGGGTGTGGCACCGCTCGCTTCTCTCTAAACTTCCTGCATTTGGTCTGCCACCTAAACTCTGCAACTGGGTTGCTGCCTTCCTCGAAAAGCGCCGCATTAGGGTTCTCTGCGACGGCGCGGCCTCAGACTTCCACGAGGTAAGCGCTGGTGTACCTCAGGGCTCCGTCCTATCGCCTACGCTGTTTCTTCTGCATATCAATGACATGTTGGCCCTTGGCAATATACATTGTTATGCAGACGACAGTACAGTGCACGGGCGATATTTCGGGCATCCTACTGCCAAGCTGGCAGACGTTGAGGAAAAACGACAGGAGCTTGTCGCTGAGCTCGACCGGGTCTTGAGCCGCATTTCCCAATGGGGCTGTGAGAATCTAAACACAAGCGTGTGTGTTCTCTAACAAAAAGTCTCCATTCCTTCCCCTTCCTACTCTTCAGAGCACTCAACTGCCACTGCAGGATAGGCTTAGTATTCTGGGTATGGATATTTGCCGGGATCTCAATCCGCGCGATTACATCGAGAGTGTCACTAAGGCGGCCTCGCGTAAGCTCGGCGTTTTGAACAAGGTGAGACGGTTCTTCTCGCCCGAGCAACTGTGTCTTTTGTACAAGACCCAGGTTCGCTCCTGCGTGGAGTACTGCTCTCATCTCTGGGACGGCTATGCGCAGTATTTGCTTGACGCTCTCGATCGGTTGCAGCGGCGCGCAGTCCGCATTATCGACTGTCCTGAGATCACCCAGTCTCTTGAGCCCCTGCAGTTGCGAAGAGATGTCGCCTCTATGGCAGTCCTCTATCGCCTACATCACGGGGAGTGTTCTGATGAGCTCTTCCAATTGGTCCCACCTTCTCCCTTCCTCTACAGGACTACACGTGCTGGCCTGAGGAGTCACCGTTTGTGCGTCGAAAATATACGTACCCGAACTAAACGGTTTGGCTCTTCTTTCTTGTGCCGATCGGTAAAAGCCTGGAATTCTCTACCAGCGCACGTGTTTCCTTCCCACTATGATCCCGGGTCTTTTAGGCGGGGCGTGAAAAAGCATCTCACCAGGCCGCCATAGTGTGGGTCACCATGCTGCATTGACTAGACATGCAATGAGGATGGTGACCACCACTCTTTGACTCCGCCTATTGCTTTCCATCAGGCAAAGTGGAGTCACTATGGTAGGCTAATATAAAAAAAAAAAAAAAAAAAAAAAAAACTACAGGTATTATTATAACAAGAAAAATTAAGTCTCAAAAAACAGTGTCACTGTGCAGAAAACGTGTTGTATTAACCCGGTTTTTAATTTCTTCTTAATTGGGTGATGTTAGCTAGCGATTACGGATTATTTAATACATAGCATGTATTAAATAAAGCAAGTATTTCAAAGTTTCATAAAGTTAAGTGTTAAGATCTTACTTATGTAAGATCTTAGAAAATACACATAATGTTTATTATGAAATCATAAATTGGTATTTGTAAAGTTATTTCCTTAACTAGTTTCTTTTATGTCAAGGCGTCATAAAATAAACTAGTTAAGGAAATAACTTAAGTCTCTTTTTTCGTGTGGAAACCACTACGGGTCATCACCTCGCCGGAGCTAACAGTAAGGCTTTCGCTAGCGTCTTGCATGCATGATGACTAGAGGCTAATTTGTTTGTGTATAAATATATATATTTGTATATAATTGTATATAGTTATGTACATTCCCATGGATAAAACTTAAGAGATATAAAATTGCCTTACCCCCGTACCGATCCCCACAACAAGGCCGGTGGGACCATAAACACTATCGGTCCAGCCCCGAACCGGTTCCTCGTATGTAGACACAACTGAAATAAACAAAAAAGTATTTAACTTAAATTTAATTATATTGTTTTTCTTTATTAAGCTTTTGCTACATTTCTTTTACTTGAAACTTACCTATACACATAATTAAAATATTTTTCCCTTTACAGTAAGCACTAACAAGTATTTTATCGCCCCACTCGCTCCACAAAATTATAAAGACTGAAGACCGAAACTAGTCGGGCATCCCCGAAATAAACCCATATATTAAATAAAAAGTAATATTACTATTATTTTTATTTTACTTTACATAATAGTGCGCCACCGGTATCGGATACAGGACCAAGCTACCGGTGGTTAGGGCTCCGGAGAGAGAAACCTCCTCACAATGCGTGCCGTATCAAGAAGGACTGCCTTGTGCATCGGGACCTTAAACCAACTGTGTAACGTGAAAGTGTTGGTCGAGGCTCTTGGCAGTCAACCCCTGAGCTGATATGACTATCGGCACAATGATTGCAGAATTCACATCCCACATATCGACCACCTCATGGGTCAATCCAAATATTTCATTTGTTTATCTTTTTCAGACTATAAGATTGTCGTCATGGGGAATGGTAATGTCAACAACCATTACTCGGCGCTCTAATCGATCTATCACCACTATATCAGGTTTATTGACAACAATAACCCTGTAAGTGATGTTAGATCGATCCCAATATAATGTTACACGACCATTTTCAAGAACTGGATCGGGCACATACCTGCAGTATGGTAACTAAACAGCCACAAGGTTATATGTATTATAAGAGCAATTTGCTGATGGACTATCATGGCCACTAAGTTATGTTATGTTATATATTATTGTTACTGTATATTTTATTGCATAAGTACTCTCTCAAATAATCATATGAATCCGAATGATAATTCCAGAGATTTTGGCGTTGAACCATCAAACAAAAAAAATATGGGCAGTCTGTGGGGACTATCGATAGAAGTGAAAACTAAGTAACTTGTGAATTGTATCGTCGAGCTATTAGATTATACAAGAAAGGAGGTGTGAACTAGATTCTAAACGAGACTAATTGAAAACACGACCACCTTCAAATATTGCGTTTAATTATGTCAATGGTCTTTTACGTGTCCTCAGTGTTCACGTGTATTTATCGCAAAAAGTAAGTAGCCTTTGAAGAGCAATGGACCTAGTCCCGTAGACGAAATCGGCTAGGAAAAAAAATATTATTATAGCTCAAGGGAAGCGTGTGATTTCACCCAAAAGGTACACATATACACACAATATACATATAGCTCATGGAAAGCGTTCGGTGACGATGACGCGAGTTCCATAATTTTTGCTTACCCAAAAAGTGCACAACGCGCCTATAGAAGTTTTCACTTCAAAAACAATCAGATTTATTAACATAGATATTGCCAACGTAACTTACCTATGGAAGGTCTGACGATACATATGGGTAGACCTTCACCGTATTTCCTGACTGCCTCTTCGGCTATTGCTTTCGTGAAGCAGTATGTATTGGGACGCTTTCCGAGAAGGCTAAAAAAGTAATTGCATGAAATTAAATTCATATCATTGTTAATCTTTCAAGGTTGCTAAATGAAAGAAAATATATATAGTAGAGCATTACAAATATTTTCTTATTTCTTTCTTCTCTTCATTTGACTTGGCCGAAACCATAGCCTGCTTGAACTGGCAACACTTCATAAAATACTTACGTAGGCAATATACTTTCGATTAATTTGTCATCAATTTCTGATACCGCTTCCAGTGCTTCTACTGACATCGGAGGCTCATAGAACCTGAGGATTAAATAAATATAGTCATAATTAAAGTTTTTATCACGCATACAAATACAGATGCCTTATTCCAGGGTAACCAGAGACGGTAGAACGCTTTTTGACGCGATCCTGACATTACGACTCCAGCCGAATCTCACGTACACTACTTTTCCTCAGTTGCTAGCAGTTACCACGCTCAAACCAACACCATTTTCTCACTCAAACCACATCATTCCTCACTCTGTCTATAATATAATGTAACTAGTCTAGAGTTCATTGCAAGCAACATGTTAAACCTCGTTGAGACTTAAATTATATTTATTATTAAGACGATTCATATGAGACCCGCCAAATTCTATTAAGGTGTGTA
Organism: Tyria jacobaeae; assembly: GCA_947561695.1. Taxonomy (NCBI): domain Eukaryota; kingdom Metazoa; phylum Arthropoda; class Insecta; order Lepidoptera; family Erebidae; genus Tyria; species Tyria jacobaeae. The sequence goes on along the minus strand of OX387236.1, from coordinate 5,325,698 downwards.
GGCTTTAGGGTCCAGGTCCAGGTCAGGGTACAAATGTACAACATACATACACGCATTCGAAAAACATAACCGTTCTTCTTGCAAGGTCAAAACTATTGAATCTCTTATCACAAAATAAGACTAATAATCTTTCATAAATATTTTTTTTTTGTTTAATTAAAGATAAAACTTACTTTTCTTCGATATATCTAACTTGTGTGTTAGAAAAGGCAGTTGAGACATGTGTAATAGCTTTTAAATTCATGCACTCTTTAGCAAGTTTCAGCACTTCTTTTGTGCCCTTTACATTTATAGCAGTGGAGACGGAGAGTTTTTCATCAAATTTCACTGTAGCCGCCGCGTTGATAATAATAGTTGTCTGTAACGACATAGTGAGGAGCTGAACCTTTGACTAGTAATTTGTAAATACATTTTTTTTGTGGTTACTGACACAAATTTACTATATTGTAATTAAGGTTGGAAATAAAAATAGTTTCTTTGACTTTGATGTAATTAAATTTATACTTTAAAAAATACTGTTTAGTCCTAAGAAGATATTCGAGTAAATAATACTAGAACTAACTTATAATTTGTTATGTTTTTTTTTATTTTATTTACTAATTAATAGATTGCTTAGTTAATTTAATATAATAATTTAAATTGTGTCCATGAACTGCAATTAATTGGAAATATTACAAATAAAAGAAGATAATTGTTATTCTTACCTACAAATAGCTTTTTTGAAGAAACGTTTAAACTTTTTCTAACGAGAAATAAGTCTTAAGTGCAATAGATTAATCTTTTATTATTTTTTTATCACATCACCAAAATAATTGTTAAATGACAATAAAAAGTAATAGAAATGTGTTATTCTTTACTTTTTCTATAAGAATGTTTTGAGTACATATATACATTATGGTTATGTTTAATAAAATAATTGCCTTATTCTAGACAGTATTATGGTAATGATTGTATTTAAATAGTAAATTATACTGCTTTACTCACACAGTTAAAAGTAAATACAGAAGAGGTAGTGAAAAGAGTATATTCATACACAATTACCTACAATCATTTTTATTTTGCAAAACTATAATATTAAGTAAACATAGTACACCTATCTATTTGATAGATGGCACTACTATCTCAATAGTGTTAAAAACCATAAAAACATTGGTATGGACAATATTTGTTGTGTTTTGAGCATCTACTAATCTTACCTTGCTAGCCACCAACTTTCTGTCCTCATCATTCATGCCTAAACCTGGCAATGCCATGTCTCCAATAATTGGCACTACTTTGTGGACGCCCTTTGGATTTTCTTCGTGAGCTCTGTGAAACAGCTAAAAAAAAAGTAAGTGAAACAGATAATGAAGGCAGTAAAAAATATTTATAGTCTGTGGTAATGATATATTGGCGAGTAATGACTCTGAGCGATGTTATAGTAGGATAAATGAATTTGTTTATTTATTTTTAACTTTAAGTACATTTGGTACACTGGCATACTTATTGCAAAATTCTCTTTTTTCCAAGTCAACCTTTGGTTGATGCAGAGAAAGGAGAAGTGAAGCAGTAAATAAATATATATATTACTATATATTGTAAGATAAATGTACTACAGACAAAAAAAATACTGTAAACTTATCTTTTTACGTATGTACATATTTATATGCATAACTTTTTAATTTATATTTATACGGAGCCGGACCCGACAGACGTTGTCCTGAAGTTGCAGTATTGATAAATAACCTAGATACCGACTGTGGCGCCATCTGCCGAGCTGATTTTGAATCTAAATCATCCAGGGTGCCACCCAAACGCATACAAAAACAATCATTAAATCAGTCCAGTTCTTTAGGAGCAATTCAGCGACCTACACACGTACAGTAGAATTATATATATAAAGAAGAGGAAGATATTTATATACATAAACATATGGACTATAAACAAGATTTTCTGAAGAATTTATATAATCCGTAAATATACTTACGAAATCATCTAACAACTCATGTATACGAGTCCTGGCGTCCTTACCCTTCTTGCTTCGTATTAACACATAAATTGTATCTATATCTCCGCAAGTGCGTAACAGCTTTTCAATGAGAACTGCAAGATAAAATAGTATTTTTCATAGTCAAACTATTTCTCAACCATTTCAATAGTTCTACTTTTCAACCATATCAAAGGTAACGATATAGTTAATTCATAAGTATTGTTAGTGGCTATACTAACAGTAAGCCATGGAAAAAAAAATCAGGCACAAATTATTTTAATTTTAATAAAAAAAAACGTGTGGCACTCGGGGACTGCCGCGGTAAAGCTATTGCATAGCATTTTTAATCAACTTATGCAATTATAATTATTCTGCTTACGTATTCGTCCGATTTCGGAGCAGCTCGTCTCGATCCGTGCGAGCTCCGTACAGTCGTACTATATACATACATGTTAAGCGAACGCTTGGCCGTGTACTCCATGTATTCCGGTTCCGGTCCGGTGTTATTTTCGTTACGGAATTTCTTGATTCGGTCGCAGCGCTCAAAGCCCGCAATAAAAGCTATGCAATAGCTTAAAAAATCGTAAAGGGAGTTTTCTTATTGACTTTGGAATGGTATTATATATCTTTTTGATATTAAACAACTGTTTTCGTTACGACAAGTGATTTTAGAGATAATTTCGTGGGGTCTATTTTCATACATTTACAATTTTCAATTACTTTGTAAAACAACTTATTTCTATCTTTTCTATCAAAAGTAGCAATCTCAATATATCTCTACCCCACAAAGAGTACAGTCCTTTTATACGATCCAAAGAACGTACATATATACAAATATACACTTATATCTCCGAAGGGATAAGCAGAGGCGTTTTAAACGTCCCGTTTTTGCTAACTATAATCTAGTCCCAGCCAAACCAATAATAGGCAGATAACGATCATAAAACGCGCTTAACTGCCGCTGCGTGTGACCTGTCTCTCATTGTTTCCTATTCATCCCGTCTACAGACCTGTCACCCGCGCATGTGTGTCCCCCTAGGCCCCAGGTAGCCGCCGGTGGACGGCAATGGGCTGGCTAATTAGACTAAATTATGATTATGAAAAATAATAATATGTCCATTTATATATCATTATGTTTTTAGATCGAGATTAGAGATTTTTATTGTGTTTTAATGAGGATTCGTTTATTGAGAGCAAGCGTTTTGTGAGGTCACAATACGAAATAAAAGGGTACTTCTACACAGTACATATGGCTATTTACCTATTCTGATTATGATTTGAAGTATTTATAAAACATTCACGCCTATATAATATACAAACTAAAACACCCATTTTTTGTTTAAAAGTAATTTAGTCCCACCAGGTAATGAGGAAAAAATCATATAGCCTTAGATAGCCCGTTCACTAGAAAAGGCTGTAGGCTATATATCATCATGCTAGTTCCCGAGGGAGTTAAGCAGTAATTATAAATGTCAACCAATCAAGCAGACTCACATACATACATAATAGTAAAACTAGAGAGTAGGTAAATGAAAAATTTATATATATATATATTATCAAATTAAATACTGTACAGCTGATCTCTCTTTACGGTACAGCTAATTTAAACATAATTTAATAGTGAAATATAAAAGGTGTGCTCGAGAATAACATAATTAGTTAGGCTGAATATAAACTAAGATCATAATATCATATTCTGCAACGACAGGTGGCGTTGTTCATTTCAAGCTGAATCGCAGTATAGTTTGATTATCGATCTTACACAAAAATATATCTCCACCAATATCGCGGTAGACTTTCAAAGTATAGAGACAACGGCCACAAAAAAGACAGACTCAAAACAACCATTTGCGGATCAGACCAATTTTTACCTACTTTTTTTTTACTGTGGGAGAGCCATGCTTAGGCACAAATAGGCCGGCTCGACCGAAGAATATCACGGCCATACAGAAAACTGGTAGACAAACAATGCATGCATTGTATTGCTGAGAGAGTGAGGGTACCACAGGCCCAACGTCTCTTCATCCCCGCTCTCCTCTTTCCCCTGCCTCCTGCGTCTGTCCACCTATATCATAAAAAAACTCGCACTCTCTAGCCACGTAGTCAGGGTCACTCCTACTACACCAACAGGCCTATTGGTAATTTAAAGTGGCACTTCATAAATTAAACAATTGCTTCATTATCTCATAAAAATATTACACAAAATAATTTTTGAATGAATTAATTGAATTTTATGAAACGCGTATGAAACGTATTATAGGCGTTAAGAAAATATGTCGTTTGGCCTTGCAACACAACACACCCAAAAAGGAACTATGCGGAAATATGCTAACTGGCAATAGTTTCAAATCAAAATTAAATTATAAGAACTAAAAGAATATGATTCCGGCCAGGATCGAACTGGCGGCCTTCTGCGTGTAAAGCAGATGTGATAACCACTACACCACGGAACCAGATACTTGCAATTACGAAATTATTATTCTAGCTATTTATTATTTTACATTTCTTTATACTATTGTTTTATTTATAATCAAGAGGAGTTCCAATACTTTATCTTACTAAAAATCAATAATGGTGTGCCCGATTTAATTAATTCTTTTTTTGTCATATCCGCTTTAATACAGTGGTACATTTACGCAAGCTGAGCTGAAGGCAAAAGCTAATATAACTTTAAAAATTTTGTACATTATGATTTTGTTAATAAATATAAAATAATTTACAATACATACATATGTACACTCTCGCCAATATCCCCTAGGTTCTCAATTCGACTGTTTTTTTTTTTACCTTAGAACTTTCGACTGGGTGAACCGATTTAGACTCGAAAGCTGGTGCTTCCCGCGTGGTCCCATATCAATTTGGTCCTGTTCTGACAGTAGCATCCATGAGAAAACCATATAAGTCTTAAATATGCATTAAGTTGGTGCGCGACAAGTGGACGAATAACTCAATAACACGCCAACGAATTTCGATTATTCTTTTTTTATTGGAAAGAAAAAGGGTAGTAAGATGAGAGTTTGGTTAGGTTTTGACAATGGCATCCACGAGAAAACCATGTAAGTCTTAAGTTTTATGATAGACGCATTTAAATCGGTTGTCTACTTTTTTAACCCAAGTGTCAATTACAGATCTCGTGAAGTTAATGTAGGTATTTAACTTCATTATGACACTGTTCAAGTGTATTGATAAATATTACGTGGGTAGTGTGACTTTTTTTTAAAAAAGTGTCAGTTGAAGTTATATCACCGAAACACTGTGGAGGTAAGTGAACGATTTCAGATTTAATAATAATAATTACTGGTCATAAGTTTTTCATTTCATTAATATAAAATACATGTTAGAGTAAGTAATGAAGAACAATATAAGTAGTTATTTATAACTCAAATAAAGATAGGGCCACATAAATTTTACCGTACTCCGTTGAGTACAGTGACAACATACGTTAAGAAACAGCATTTTAGAGCTTAAAATAGCTACGAAGGGCTTGAAGAAGCTATTGAAGCCATTTTACAGGATAGCGATGATGATGAATGTGACTTGGCTATCATACCACCTGATCCAAGTACGTTGACTGATGAAGAGGAAGGTGCCGATGAGGATATAAGTTAATTTTTCTTACCGCAAGACATACCTGGTACTATTGAGGTATTTATGAACCGAGAAGATAGTGATAGTGAAGACAGTTCGTACGACAATAGTGATGATGAACCGCTGGCGTCAAGGAAAAGACCTCAAAACTCTATCCACTTCAAATCTAAACCCAACCTGGCGGAAATGTCCTCCTTCATACTCTTCAATTGCTACCTATACATATACATACATTATAGAAATATTTGAAAAATTGCTAGATATTGATATTATTGATATGATTATATCCAATAGTAAATTAAACACTAATCAAAATAATAGACATGAGTTTTAACTGGTATCCTCTGATTTTAAAAAGTTTTAGGGGTTTTAATATTATCTGGGTACCTTAAGCTACCTCGAGAACCAATGTACTGGTCACTAGATGAAGATATAGGTGTAGAATTGGTCAGCAACGCCATGTCGAGACATAGGTTTCGGGATATATTCAAAATAAGACCTTTAGCAGACAAAGTTATGCAGAAGTTTTTACAGATGGGAGTTTTTCATGATAGTATCTCTGTTGATGAAATACTATGGGCACCATCCCGCCTCACAATTCATTCGACGGAAACCAGTCCGTTTTGTATATAAGAATTCAGTAGCGGCCAGTTCAATAGGATACTGTTACTCATTCGATTTTGACAGTGGAAAATCGCAAACAACGACTTCTTATCCCTTGGGTACCCACGTAGTCAGAAATTTATTCGTCGTCATATTGCACGCCACTATTATTTATTACTATTTATTTACTATACTATTATTTACGCCAAGGTGAACAAAGAAAATCGCACCAGGCTGTATCAGTAGTTGATGGCCTTCCTCTAGATGGAGTTGGTCATTATCCCATAAAAATTGAAAAACAGCTGCGGTGTGTTCTTTGTCATTCAATCAAACTTTCTATCAAATATCAAATCAACACTTTCTATCGAAAAGGCTTGTTCTAAAAGTTTACATAATCAGGAGGTCATTGTACTCAATTGAGTACACCCCTGTAATTTCATGAAAACAACTATTTTTGATTTTTTTCTTGTTATTGTTTTTGTGTTTTTATTTCAATAAGAAAATAAAGATAATTTAAAAAACATGTTTTATTTGACCTCTAATGGGTTAAAGTGAATTATCTGTGATGCAGGCGTGACTATTTATACATTTGTATGTATGTGCCTAAATGACTTTCTGTATATGTTATTCCTTCGCCGCTGTTTTGTTAGAGTGCCGCTAAGGATTTACAGATATAGACCAAAAACATTATGGAGTAGGGTCTTTCTTTTAAACTAGTCCTTGATATCTTTTAATTATTACATCTTTAAAGAAAAATGCAATGTAATTTTTATTTCTTTTCATTTGTATTAAGTAAAATATGTTTATGCAAAATTGCATTTCGGTAACTCTAATTTATTATATCTATTATTTATATCTCATCAAGCGAAGAGGCAAAAAGGGAAATAATTGAAATCCGAGACTGTAAAGTCTAGACACAGGACAAAAAAACAAAAATTCTCGAATATTCTGAAATTCCAATTAGTAAAATATGGGTGTTTGATATTACTCTGCCTACCTATTAGGGAATATAGGCGTCATGTATGTATGTATGTAAATCCCCGGGAAAGTTTGTGGCTCCAAAACTTAAATACTCGAAGAAACTCATACCACAGAATAATGAAAAAATAAGTTACCAATTCCACATATGAACTTATACATACATACTAGCGGACCCGACAGACGTTGTCCTGCATGATATTTCAAGCGTTTAGGATCAATATAGATAAATAACCGAGATACCGACTGCAGCGCCATCTGCCGGGCTGATTTGTGAATCTAAACCATTCCCAGATCCCCTTGAACACACACAAAAAATTTCATCAAAATCCGTCCAGTTGTTTGAGAGTAGTTCAGTGACACACACTCACAGAAGAATTATATATATAAAGATAATATCTATACGGCTAAATAAAATATGAATTATTAACTTTTATACATTACGTTTAAAATACAATCAGAATTTTTTGATGCCATTGATTCGATGCCCACATGTGAAAAAAAAAATGTAATCCACATAATATAGTTCGAGTCTATCAGTTTTTTTTTGTGTTCTTTATTTAAATTTATATCGTGTCTACCATGACACAGAAATCATTATTTCTACTGCGGGAGTTACCTATGTGTAATTTTTCTATAATATGTATGTACTTAGAAATATATAAGTAAGTTTATGAGCTGTCATGACATTGACTGCACGGATCGCCATTCAATTATTTAGCGGTTTAATTGGTCACCACCACGCTTCTGAACCTAGTGTTGTGGGTCCGATCCCCGCACGGGACAACACTTTGTGTACACAAATTGTTGTGTTGAGTCTGAGTCTGTCTCTTTAAAAACAGAAACAGAAGACAGAATCATAGGTTTTTTAAATTGTCTAGAGAAGTTTTAAATTGTCAAACTAAGTGTGAAGCTAGTTGCCTGTTCCACTAAATATTTTACAACGTTTTCTTTTACATAACTTATGAATAAGTGTGAGGACAATGTAATATATTATTAAGAAATATACAAATACGCGAGAATTACTATTATATGTAGGTATGCATATTGGGTAGGTAGTGTATTATAGTATGAATAAAATATACTACACACACATCACACCCACACACCACAGGCACTTGCATACACACACATTCACGATAGCTCACATTTCTGCTGTAACAGGATCTGAACTTTCTTATAATAATATCAAAATTGTATGTATGTGGTTAATTTTAATTGGTTTCTACTTACTTGTAGACATTTAATTTGCAATATTAATACTTAAGGACTTTTCTTATTCCTAACAAATAAAATAAAATTAATAACTGTCCGGGGATGACTAGCCCAGAAGAATGGTGCTCGTTCACGAGCTCGTCCTATATGCAGTATATTAAAAGTCAACAAAATAAAAAAAAATATCAGTATTTCATCTATTTTAATTACATTGCAAACACCAATCAATACAATATAAGTATGATTTTAAATAAATTATAACAATTAAAATAAATTAAATGACAATCAAAGTAACATTTTTTCTACAACACGACTCGCCTTCAAGCTTATCCTGCCATCTGTAACACAAAAAAATATGTTTCATCATTTCTATACCTTCGTCCAAAACCAAATTAATCAATGTATAACTATTTTCTGCTGATTTCATAATATTTTCAAAGTAATAGAACAATAATGCAATAATATTAAAAAAATATATTTCATTAAATTGTCACTACCATTGTCATCACTATCATGACTATCACCGTCCTCACTATTATGACTATCACTACGAAAAGAAAAAAAGGGCTATGATTCAAAGTCGGCCATCTCTAATGAAAAATTATATGAAACTCTTTTCTTCTGTAGTAAACACTTTGATTTTTTTTTTTAATATTTAGAAGTAGATAGTGTCACTCGAAATAATCCCACGCACTATCCGAAGACTTTGAATGGCCGAGAATGTCATAGGCGTTAAGTCCGCCTCTGTGCAATTAGTGGATAAAGTTTAAATAAACAAGCAAATAAAAATAATATAAGTATTCTTCATACATTAAAATCTGCTGAGTCATATAGAAGTTGAAAATTAAAAAGTCTATTAAAAGTTTAGGCATTCGTATAAAACAAAAAAAAAGTACTCATAGAACTATCACAATACTAATAAAATACATTAGTCCTTTAGCAAATTATTATAAAACCTTTACGTCGTCGTGAAGATTGAGTTTAGTTATTATAGACTATTAATAAATTGAGCTTACCTCTTCGTTGATTCTCCAGTCTGAACAGCTTGCTAGTAGCAGTAAAAATAAACACTCACAAACGGAAAACACAAAAGCTAAAACCCACAGGAAATATTATTGCTTCACTCTTTAGAAAAAAAAAAAACATGCAAACTTTCAATATGGCGCATTGTTTATGACACTTTTTCATGCATTTGAAAATTATATATGTAGGTTTTAACTAAACTTTAACCACACTCAAGGCATGAAACTTGTTGCACTTAAGAAAAACGAAAGCATTCAATAAAATAGGTACAGTAGACCAACGGTAATCCGGCACCTTGCTAATTCGACACCCCTTGTAATCCGACATACTTATGAAACAGTCAAATCTACGTCAAGGCATTTTAAATACGACATAATGTGTTTGAGTGCTAAAATCCTAGATATGCACTTCTTTGTACGCTCTTATTAATAACAATATTTTCAAGGTAAAAAAGTATATTGTGATAATTCCTAACTTATATTTCGTTCATATTAAAAATCAATTTCATTGTTTTGCCTTCATACTTTTATAGAATATGGTAATGCGCTCATTATATCATCTCTTCTAATGTTTTTGACTACACACTTATTATACTCATATTTTACTTTTATTAAAAGAAGAAGAATGTATTATATTTATATTTTATACCAGCTTTTGACCCCCGACGTTATACGCGTGGCATTTAGAATAAAGCATCTATCCTATATTTTAGGTGAGACGTCTAACACTACATCTGTCAAAACTGCATTCAATTTTATTATCTAAAAAAAAATGCAAAAAATGCTTGATGCATGTACAACCATACATACAGATAGACAGGCAAAAATTATAAAAACTATTGTTTTGGGTTCTGTCTATTTGTTTTTTTTACAATATCTATAATGTACAAACATCGGCCTGTTACATTTTGCTATATGTATAGAACACAACTCTGTACTGTACTGTACTGTATAGAACAACATTTATACATTCCCATGTTTGTAAACTTATCACTAGGCTAGTGATGAGTTTACAAACATGGGAATGTATACATTTTATGTCGGGATAGGATAAGGGAAACGAGAAAGAGACTGAAGTAGCTCCTGTCCTCCTGTCCTGTACATGGAGGTTTCATGATTTTAATAACAAATGCTCTGATACACTGGATGCGAGACGCGATGCATTGACAGCGATCGCTGCGCTCAATACCGGCCTGAATGCGAACACACACCACTTCAAGCAAATATGTGTCCTATCGCCAATTAATCCTTCTTCCGATAATCGCTTAGCAATGCTACACATGTAGATACATACATACGTAGACACTCGCTTTAACATTTAGATAAGTATAGACACTATATTGGTTTAAATGTAATAACTAAACAAATATTCTACACAAATAAGTAATTCATTTGAGAGTTCATTTATTAACAAAACTCCGCCTATAATATTTTAAAGATTTATATTGGTAGAGGTCTCAGACCTATAAAGTCCGAATTGCAGGTTTGGGGCCCCAACGCCATCTACCTATTGCTGATACTTCTCAATCCTACAGTACCAGCAAATTGTGTTTAAGTACTTTTTTCCTTTAACTTTCAATATACTCAGTGTCCGGCTGATGGAAATAGGCGTTAGTATGATAGTAGGAAATAATATTCTAATTTGCAAAATGAGGATGCTTCACTTCGAATCTGCCTACACCTTCAAGGATGCAGCCATATACGTTATGTGCTATTTAAAAATTTACAGTCTACTAATAAATAAAAATTCACTCACTGTATATATTACCCCAAAAAATCTAGGCCTATTAATCAACATAAAAAAAAAACTATATTTTAAAATAAAACACATTGAAGCCCTTTTCCAAACGCATAAACACATCACACTTATCTACACAAGTCAATCTTGGCAAGCTTAAACATTATACAGGCTCAAAACTTACAGAAACAGTTAACAATTACCAATTTTATTTTGATCTACAAAAAGACAGTTTCATCATAAAATCAGCCCGAGAACTTTCATATTGCGACATGGATTTTATTAGGTAGTTAAGGTAGTTGCTACGTAGTTCAATACGTCTTTGCTAGATGGTGTTGATTTATTAACAAATTATTGTATTAAATTATTGTATGTATGAAGACGATATTTGTAATGATCAATGGTGTTTTTCTTATTAAAAAGCTGTTGGTTTTTGTCATATTTTTCAAGAACTGTACCGTAATTATCATACTCTCAACTCAAGTAAAACTGTAGTTCTGCAGAATTGTGTTTCTTTAGAACGAATGGGAATGAAAGTTTTGAACCTGCAATAAGCGAAAAATCATGCAACTTACCCTTCCCAAGAAACCCTGAACCTCCAGTCAAAAACACACACTGATCCTTATAAAACCTCTGTATTTCAGTCTTTGGTCCTTTACCCTTTGTTAGTTGCTGCTTCTCTTCTTCTTTAGCGTCTACTTTGTCTTCTCCAACGTAGTATGAATTATTCTGACTGTCGGGTTTGAATTCGTGGTCTTCTGAGTAATCTAAGATGGGGGCTGTAGGGGTCATTGCTTGGTTTTCAACTTCATCTATGCGTACGTAGTTCTCCAACTCCTAGAAAGATTAAATGGAAAATGGAAAAAAAATGGAAGGCATTGTTTTAAAATAACCAAAAAATCTATTTAGTTAAATCTTAGCAGCATTAATATTCAGTTTGAGAAATATATATAAATGTATATCATGAAAACGCCTTTTGTAGATCACATGTTGGTGAAGAGTCACAAGAGTGCTGTCCGCCTTTTAGGATAGGGGAAAGCGGGCACGGTAAAAAAGGAGGGGAAAGAGGGTAAGGGAAACGGGGTTGGGGATCCGGTAACCTCACTCACTTGGTCACACAATGCTAGCATTGTTTAACAGCCAGTTCTCTATGAGGCCGTGGTAATACTCCGGTCCAGCCGGCCCAAACATGCTAAAGAATGCCTCTCCCACGTTACTTTTCCCCTTTTTAAAATGACTACATTCTCAAGGAGGGCGTGAGGCAGGTTGCTGGTTATAAAAATAATTCCTGCTGTGGTCCTAACATATACACCCTAAAAAAGTTGGGGACAAGTATAGGATGATGAATCTATTAAAGGTTGTTGCTTAATGTTTTCTTATGACAGAGACGCAATGCTCAAGGTACTTCAATGTTAATTCAAGCAAAATCCATCTTACATGTAAATTATCCTGCAACTCTTTACTTAAGTTTCTGACGTTCTCTAACTCCTTCAGCTGCTGTTCTGTTGGCTTCCCATAGACGTCAATGTCTATCTTCTCCCCGCGTACTTGAGCTTCTACCCACCTGGTCATCTTCTCTCCTGTCAAGGTGGTTTGCGTAAGAGGAGATTCTTGTAGCGTGTGATTCATCCTGTTAAAAAAATACGGTTAGAGTCAATGCTTTAATGTTTTCTGTCGAGAAACGCTCTCCAAGCATTTGATGATTATTTGTGGAATAACTTCTCTGCAAAAACTTGTTCTAAAGATTAGAGAATATAAAACAATTATAGGGTTTATTGGTTGATTGATTGACTCTTAACTGTACAGTCAGATACAAATTTTCTTTTTCTTTAATATATGAAAGACAACACTCCACTAGGATTAACTCCTGAGTTGCGGGACTTTACAAACATTCAAACAACGGGCACAAAGAACACCTAGACACAGACAATACAACAATTTGAAGATTACTCTTTCCCATTTCCTTATGCCCCTTGCCAACATCGTCTCATCACCTTCAAAGCGTAATTACGATTCTTAAGTTGCAGGTCTCCATGGACGGAGATTGTCACTTACCATCAGGTGACTCGTCTGTTCATCTGTCCTCCTATATTATGAAGTAAATGTACCTATCTCTGTTTTTTTATGAAGCATTGGCCTGTTAGTAACGAGTAGGTAGATCCATTAACTTTGCAACGTGTTAATCTCATAAACTCTCCTAAATCTCCCAGCCATTAATTCAAATCATTTACAACAACTTAAAGATATATATGTGAATATTGTTTAGACATATGCTAGTAAACTACTTCAAAACAAAACCTAAGAAATCGATCAAAACTGGCTCCAAAGACAGTTTACAAATAGAGGTTAGTCATATTAAGGAACCTAACTCGCTAATTTGGACCAGTAATTGTGTAATAATTACTGTGTCGCGGGGTTCTTTACAAACATTTATTATGTTATGTATTATACATTACATTTATTATGGTATATGTTTTGTAATGTGTACTCACACATTTATATCTTATGTTATGTATCGGGCTAATCTCATGAAGTGAAAGTCAGATCCGAAAAAATATGTTTATGTTAAATAGAGTATTTATTGTTGAATAATATAGGGCCATAAAACATCGCGCCAAGACCCCCAGGAATGGAGCAGTGACTATAAACGTAGTAAACAGCAAGAAAAGTCAAGTTTCAAATAGAATATTAATAGCTCGTCCTCGGAAATATAAATTAAGGAAGTACATTACCACGGGAACCGGTCTAGTAACTTCGTACTCAACGAGTAACATGGAAATGTCAAGTCATTTTAATATTTCATTTACGTGAAATGATAGAGATCAAACTACACTTAGTTGTGCGAGTTTAGATAGAGATCTATATGATATTAATTTGTCATGTTGCATTGCAATCTGAAGCATGTACGAGCATGCTTTATGTGCGTCATATATTTAATAATTTTGTTGTTTAAACCTGTACTTTAATTTATTTATTTGAGAGATAGTCTATTAGATTAATCATGTGGTCAAATTTTAGGGTCGTATGACCATCGTGAATGGCGTAAAGCGCTAACAGTTTTATTAAAATTTGTGATTTTTAAGAATGCAAATAAATTATAAATTAATAGAATCCGTTTGCGTCTTGTCGTAAGGCGTGAATGGCGTTAAGCGCTAATAATTTTATAAAAAAATGTTATTTTATACCATTCCCCAGTGTTCGATGTATCCCATTTACAAAATAAAATAAAAATCTATTCAGCTGTATAACCGTGGAAAGCGAACAGATCTAAAAATAGACACAATTACTGTTGTATATGGTTCTAAGTTAGTGTATCAAGGTTGCATCTATCCTTCCCCAAGGCTCGAAGTATCAACATACCAAATTTCATAAAAATTGGTTCAGCCGTCTAGTAATGAAAAGCAAACAAACAGACAAGCAAAATAACGCATTTTGCTGTTTTATAGAATTAGTTAGTAGGTAAATTACTGTAGCAGCTGTTTCCTTATATCACAATACTTGTGTATGTCAAAATGACATATTTACATACAAACACATCGGCACAACATAAGCAAACGTATTGCTCCTAGTGCGGAAATTGACTTTTTTATTTACTGGGCAAGATGAACGGTTATGTTTTTCGAGTGTATTCTGTCTTTACTTCTGTACTGTCTCTACTATTTTCGAGTATATTGTATTCAGAACGACAATTCTCAAGTACTTTCAGCAATTTTATTTCCCAAATTAGAGATATTTTAATTTAAGCACAATAATCCACCCAATTTAATGTTTTGGATGCACAATACGCGATATCTTCGCCATTTTGTTTCCTTTTTATTTTTAGCACTTTAATATTTTATACAACCTATATACGATGTCAGCATCTGGCGTAGCGGTTCTAAACGCTAACGCATGTCCACGCTGTAAATATCATCTACCTGTATGAAAGCCCCATCATAAAATAACTACATAACAAACAAAGATACAAAAATAATACTTATCTGACTTAAACTATCTACCTGTATCATAGTCTAACTGCTTCAGAGTCTGGACAGGCCGAACTGGTTTTGAAACATTCCTACTAAACTTGACCGTTTACCGGGACCTCTTTAGCGTTTATAGTTGAACAGTTCCTTTTTCTTTATTAAAAAGGTATTTAAGTTTGGTCCACTTTAAGTTTGAATAAAATATTTAATTAAAATTAGATTTTTTATTAGATTAATTAGAGATTAAAAATGCAACATATAATTAAAAAATTTACAAATAAAAAACAAGTTTGCATCTGAAAAAAAATTGAAAACGAATCAATTAGGGAAGCAAAGACAATAAAACCCCTCAACTTTAAAACTAAACATCTTCTTTATTTAAATTACACTTGTCTTTTCGTTTCCGGGATTGTTAATTTTGCACTATTTGTCAAAATACTTGACATTCGTTGACGTACTAGACCTTACGACTTTGCGACAAACGATGATGAATAATGAAGTCGGTAAACATTTATTAAATAAATCCGTGTAAGTCATTTTGGTAGCGATGACAGCAGATTTTTTGACTCTTGTGACATGATTTCATGTTTTTTCATACTTCAATATCTAATTCTGGGGAAGGAAAGCTTACTATATTTATTGTTAATAAATAGTCTAACGAACTCTTCAAAATCAAAATCAATATAATTTATTTCAACTGAACCAATCGTGGGTATTTCTGAATCTATCGAGGTCATTCGTTCACGAACATGGCACACGCGCCAGCCATCATTCATCTCAACCATATCGAAGGGAGCCGAACGACCCGACACATACGCCACCATTGGCAGGACTTTTAGGAGAGCATGACATACTCAGAACTGCACGGAGACACAAAACATAAACCTAAATGAACCTTCAACTTGAGATTCCAATTCCGACAGGCTTGTTATTTTTTGCTGCGTCCAATTATTGAAATATGAATATATATATTTACAAGAAATGTGTTTATATATTATATTAAGTAGATAGTAGATTATATTATATAAGAGATATATAAGCATTTCGACGATACCCTATTATCATACATTTAAACCTGATGAGTCATTAATAGTTGTAGTAGAATAAATAAACTCAGTATTTTACAGACATACATATTTTTCAGTGGCAGAGCCATGCTAAGGCACGAATTGGCGGGCTCGACCGGTGCTATACCACGGCCTCACAGAAAACTAGTTGTGAAGTAACGCTTGCGTTGTATTTCCCCGAATTAAGTGAGGTATCCGGAGGCCCAATTCCCCCAACCCCCTTTTCTCTCCCCTCATCTCCTTTCTCCTCTTTCCCATCTCCTCATCCCTCCTCTCTTCTTTCCGCTCCCTGCATCCCCCATCCCTCATCACCCTCAAAGGCGGGCAGCGCACTTGCGACTCTTGAGTTACAAGTGTCCATGGACGGAGGTGTCACTTACCATCAGGTGACCAGTCTGTTCGTCTGTCCCTCTATAGTATAAAAAAAAATACACAATCAAAACATATATAACAATGGCCACCCATGAACACAATGATAGAATTAAAATATTGTAGTTAATATAAAACGAGTTAAAATTATTTAATTATTGGTATTATTTCTACGTATACATTCTCCAAATCGATATTCAGTAACTATTTAGACGTAAATTATAATATCAATAAAATCGATTATGGTAATTTTAAATTACAACCTAATACGAATTCACTGTGCTTGTTAGTGTAATTTTAAACACAACATTTATTTATTTCTCGCTTACATAAGTGTTATTTAAACCTATGTAATTATTGCTGAGCGGACTAAAGTAGGTACACATAATAAATACTAACGTAGGTCTTTTATATAAAACTCAAAGATTATTTACAAAATGAATAAACCAAAAAAACAGGTTTTCAATAATGATGACTATCTAATCAATCCAATTAGATCCCGTAATTAGTAAATGACGGACTCACTGAGCCGGAGATCTACATATAGCTGTCTAGATTCTGGGTGTTCCTTATGTCTGTAAAACCTCCCTCGACAAATGAATAATTCCTAATGCCTTTCTAATTGTCTTTTTTTAAGAAAAAAACAAAACTTTATATATATGTGGGAACGGAACGTAAGAGTGAGTGGGATAGTAGATGGATGAGAGAGAGATATAGTACAATGTATAGTAGTCTGTGGGATGAACGAAGGAAGATGGTGGGAAGTAGATAAAGTCGTGTACGACGGCGCAGGCTAACAATAAAAGAAATAAAGGGGAATTATTTATTTTGTTGTTAGCCTTCTTTTATTAACGCATTTAACTTGGAGCCTGAATCCCACATATATAAATATACTTAAATGACAACCCTCATTGTATACAGCCCTATACGTACCTACATATTCATTATATCGAATTTACCACACAAAATTCTTGAACTGAATTGAATGCCATAGACACTTTTTTATTTTTCATTTTGTCAAACTTACTTTAGATTCGATTACACGGCACGTGAGCATGGTGGTTACACGGTAGGCGAAGAACAATGTTATGTTAAGTTTCTCTATCTATATTAATGTGCAAAATGTGTGTTATTAGTACATGTGCTTTCATCCAAGAGAAAAAAAAAATGTTAGTTCGTTATTTTTTTTTTTTTTTCGCCTGCAATATTAAAAATTGTTAAAAATAAAATCAATTGTTACCAATTTATAGAGTCAACTGTTGGTTAGTATAGATACATGCATACAAAAATTCCCAATAGTTATACAGTCATGGGGGTATCTGTGTATATAACGTGTCACGGTTGGTGAATATCCCTTGAATTCTTCTTAAAAATAACATTAAAGTAACGTGTACAAATGAAAAACAATAACATTAAATTATAAAATAACTTCCTTGAATAGCACCGTAGTTACGTGACAATTCAAATCAATTTTGCCTCGTAATTGTAATAAATTGTTGATTTTGTACTAATTATTGCTTTGTGTCTTTGTCTTTGTTTTAAAGTACTTATAAAGAAATATCTCATACTATACGACATGCTATTTAATAAATGTTACCTACTACGATCTAGAAGATTGTCATAATCAGAAATATTTTAATAGTTATTTGTGTAATACAATGCAGTACGTGTACTCAATAATAATGTTTAAGTTTCTTTTTACTTTAATTGGAATTATAATGTTGTTTTATTTTATTTTTTTTATTTTTAACATGCATACGTTACCTTTCCTTAACTTTCTGTCTACCCCTTCAAGAATACAGACGTGAGTGTATACGTCTGTATTCTTGAAGGGGTAGACAGAAAGGTAACTGAAATCAAAATTTTGTCGATTATAATTTAGTGTCATTTACGTAATAGGGGGCAAGCATATCGGCATTAGCCGGGTTCTTTTGGGAATTAGTTGTTAAACCTTATCAGTCGAATATGTCTTTTACATCAAATTAAATTGACAAAGAACACCTGCCACATAAGCCTAAAAATTAATGGCTTACACAGACAAATTGGTTGACCCCATAACGACCGTCCCTTAACGAAGATAAAAAAAAAACTATTAAAAATAACCGCATATTTACAGGACAAAAATAAATAACCTATAATAGTTAAGAAAGCCTTTCTATATCAAAGTATTGTTTTTAATAATAACTTTAAGTTGAAATGTGACAACTCAATTCGGTACATGTGTCTATACACACATCCTACTAACAGGCTTCTTAAATGCTCACATTTTCTGAGACTATAATTAGTCCATCTTACGTAATAGGGTGCGAACCTATAGCCATCATCTTGAGAAAAAAGGGAGTTTATTGCAAAGGTAATGGAGGACTGAAAGGATAGGGGTGCTGCTTTTACGGATGGATTTGTTATTGAAAGCAATTGTTCAAGCAGGTTATGCTCACATACCATGTAACTCGAACAGGCGGATGCCGGAAAGTCAGACCTCTAACCGAAACTGAAGTATGTTTGACAAAGTAAAAAAAAAGTGTCTATGTCAACCAGTAATCTTGTGACTATTGACTTTAATTTTATGTGCCAACTCAAGCACTTCAGTTTTTATCAGCCTAGACGTACAAAAAGCAATTTAGGGATCATAAATCATAAATTCATAACTCCAGCGGTATATTATTACCATAACCTGTATATTGATTAAAAACAAACGATTTGTGCAGTCTAGGAGTGTCCGGATCTCGCATTCCTATGTTTCAATATAAACGTAACTCAAAACTTGATTCTATCGTACATTTTATAATATAAGCAGTCAACCATCGCAGCGTTATTTTGTTTAGCGTTTAGTTTTTTGTACAAAAATATAATTACAAATAAAAAAAAAAAAAAACAACTGACACATCCCCAGCAGGTAGGCAGCAAGGGTAGGCAGCTCACATTTTGCAGACAATAATATATTCTCATTAACGTAATAGTGGGCATATGGGAAAATAAATGATGAAATGTTGAGTACATTGACATGAAAGGTACGAAAGAATGAGAAGTAAAGGGATATTGCTTATAGAGATTGATTGAGGAGTACAATAACTCAAGCGAGTCAGGAACCCATATTTATAACTCTAACTGGCTGGTGCCGGGAAGTACGAGCCCTCTAAGTAAATGGTAATATAGGTTATATATCAATCTGTATAAGCAATATCCCATTCCTCTCCTTTCGATACTCGCTTTCCTGTCATAAAAAAAAATATTTCCCATTTCCCATCTTATTCCCAAAAGTTCACTGATAACTGTAACTAATGGGACTAAACTAATATCGGCATAATGTGGGCTAATTACGCCTGTACCTACCGCTTTGCGGATAGCTCTTTTTTCAACTCCCCGCAACCCCCATCCCTCATCACCTTCAAAGGCGGGCAGTGCACTGTCGACCTTGAGTTGCAGGTGTCCATGGACGGCGGTTGTCACTTACCGTCTGTTCGTCTGTCCCCCAATAGTATAAGAAAAATGGTTGGCAATAACAAAACTGGTCAATACCTTTTTGCGAGTTTTTATTAAACTTGTGCATTGTGTCCTTAATTTGAGCCACTCCGCAGTGTCCAATTAAGCGTACTCCTGCAGTGCCGCAGACAATTGAGACTTCTCCAAAATTCTCTTAGGTTAAGAATGAGAATAGATATTCTATTTTGTTGTTACATCCAACTTTATTAAGTTGAGTAACTTAACTAGTTTTAGTTATGACTATAACTAAAATAAAGTACTGCCAACTGAACGTCTAGTCGGTCTAGTTTAGTGAGTTTTGTAACAACAGAATTGTTACCAATGCATCTTTACGATAAACATGACCTACCTCTAATTCTAAAGGGTTGTTTTTTTTTGTTGTTGTTTAAATAAATATTTTTAAATTAATTTATTCCTCTTTTCGTCAACGGATTTTCTGTTCCTTTTATTATGCGTTGTATTTAACGTTATTGATATGGAATAATAATTATTTGACCTCAGGGCGACCACGGTTGTGTGTAAATAAATTATCGATTGGC
The DNA here is from genome assembly GCA_947561695.1 of Tyria jacobaeae. NCBI lineage: Eukaryota > Metazoa > Arthropoda > Insecta > Lepidoptera > Erebidae > Tyria > Tyria jacobaeae. The sequence continues at coordinate 5,305,162 of OX387236.1, read as the reverse complement.
CACCTCGAAACTTTTGTTTTTATTGATAAATAATGCGGGGTTATATGCCCTTGTGATGCCCCCGTGATACAGAAATCATTCCTAATGGAAGAGTTGTTTAAAAAATATGGCCTACGGAGGCTTTATGGATACGGAGTATATTGACTGTAACGATAACGTTCATTCGAACATACGGAACCCCAGAGTAGATCAAAAGTGATTAAAGCGTTTTAGGTTTTGAATTTTATCTATGGGCATAGTATATGTCATAGTCGAGGAACTGAGGATTGACCATAAAACTGTTTGGACCCATTTAAAAAAGCGCGATCTCTAGCGAGAAAATGTTTGAGTTCGCTGAAAGAAATCTACTAACCGTGTACTCATTTGCATTTATCTATTGAAACGCAATGGAACCGAACCATTATTAAAAATATTGATCACTTTTGATGAAAAGTAGATGACCTTTGACAAGGAATTGCAAAAAAAAAAAAACATGGTCAAACAGGAAACCTGGATTAACATACCCGGATTAATACGGTGATACTGTGTATATGTGGGAATTGAAGGACATAGTTCATTGAGGTTTTTCACCATTCCAACCACATCTTTGGACACTTAGTGGAGTTTGGTTGGGAAGTGGTATTGCATCCACCAAACAGTGCATCCTCAGATTTTTACACGTTTCGGTATCTTAAGAATTCTACTGAGAGCCGTGACCGAACAGGTAGTGAGCTGTGGCGGCGTGCAGTTGGAGGTGTCTTTGGACATTGCCAACGCTTTTAATAGTCTGCCATTCAGCTGCATCAGGGAAGCGCTCCGCTATCACGGGGTGCCACAGTACCTGAGGTGGCTGATGGCAGACTATTTGGAGGCGCGTACCGTCGTGTACGAGGATCGAGAGGGAAATGTGAGTCGTCGGCCCATGTCGTGTGGTTCTGCAGGGGTCTGTCCTTGGACCACTCCTGTGGAACATTGTGTACGACTGGGCCCTTTGAGGTGACTTCCCCCCTGGGCTGGGCGTAATTTGTTACGCTGATGACACACTGGTCACTGGTCGGGAGCATCGAAGCTCTAGGATTGCGGGTGGCCTTAGGTAAGAAGGAGGCCCTTTTATTCCATGGGCCCCATCGAGGTCCGCCGCCTGGCGCCTCCATAATGGTCAACTCGATCCTCGTACCGGTTCAGGCCCACATACGATATCTGGGCCTGATCCTCGACGGAAGATGGCGATTCGACGAGCACTTCCTGCAGCTGGCTCCAAGGTGGTCGGCGCTGCGTCCTTTTGCCCAACTAGGGTGGACCCAGCGTTGCTACAAGACGACTGTACACGGGGACTGTCCGGTCAATTACCAGTGTGGGCGGAGGCTCTGACGGCCCAGAATAGGTCACGCCTCTGGCGCCCTCACAGGGTCATCGCACCGTATCGACGGACGGAACTCCGCCGTGGGACTTGGAGGCGGAAGTGCTCGCCGAAGTATTTCGGCGAACGACTGTTTTCAGGGCGAGTAGCGGCAATCATCCCCCGCCCGAAGAGGTACGCGAGTGGCGTGAGGCCGCTCGCCGAGCCACTATGGCTCTTTGGTTGTCCCGGTTGGAGGCTCCACGTGCTGCCTTAGCCACCGTGGAGGCGCTCCAGCCGGTCATCATTGTGTGCGCAGGGCGGCAACACGGAACCCTTTCCTTTCGACTGACGCAGGTTCTTTCCGGGCACGGCTGCTTCGGAAAGTACCTGCATTCAGTCGCTAGGAGGGAATTGTGTCCCGTCTGCCACCACTGCGACTGCAGTGAGGACTCGGCCCAACATACGCTTGCGGATTGCCCGGCTTGGGCGGCGCAGCTTCGGGTCCTCACTGCAGTCATCGGAGAGGATCTCTCTCGCTACCGGCCGTCATACGCTCCATGGCCGGTAGTGACAGGAATTTTACTGCGGTCGCAACCTTCTGCGAGGCGGTGGAACGGGCCCGGGAGGACAATCTCCACTCGGACCTAATTCGCCGTCGGCGAACCGGGCAGCGGAGGCGCGCTTGCTTGCGCCTCATGCCGCCCTGAGTGTGGCTGTGGGTGGTCGGGACGGGTTTTCCCCTCCACCCGCTATAAAGGCCAGCCGCGAGGAGGCGACGTCCTGGTGTGCCTGGACGTTGCCTAATTGAGAGTTACCAGAAGGTGGTGCCCGCGCTTTTGCGGGCAAAAGAATTCTAAGAGGACTGTCAATATTACTTGTCGCGTTTCTTGGTCAAAAATCCAAAGACTTCTACAGCGACAAGATTATATCACTACCTACAAGATAGCAACAAATTTATCAATCAAAATGGCTTTTTGGCTCAAAAGCTTTAAAAAAAAATGTATTAAGTTTGTACATAAAATACGAAGAAACTATTTCCTCGACCTTGTATGTATGTATCGTTTTAAATAAACTAAGTTTACGTTAATCAAATAGGGCAATGACATTGACGTCAAAAGCAGTCATAATGGAAAATTCTGCAAATTACAAAGATATTGACCTACTTCTGAATATGAAGAGTCATAATTAAATATATTAGAACGTACATATTCTCACGCCTATATCCCCGAAGGGATAAGCAGAACTTAGTCCAACTTACGTTATAGGGAAAGCCTATTACCATCAACAGTGCACTGTATGACTATATATGTATGCCAAGGCCAGATCAGAGAATTTAAGAGCGAAACGTTGATCATAAACGCAGTCTCAAACGAAACATGGCGTGTTACTACTGTGGGTTATAGAACTTATACATATTTAAATATAACATGTTTTGAGAAGTAAATAAAACTCTCAGAGCATTGCAAATGATAAATATGCGTACTACGAACATTTTCAATCAATGAATTTTGATACGATTCAATCGATCGCAACGAGACTTAAACCTATGTACGTGACATCAGGTTTGTAAAGTACCCCGCGCCACACGAATTTATTTTATTTAATTATTCCCAGTGCGTAAGTTGTATTTCAAAAAATAATAATTCACTTAAAAAAGCAGATAACCATCAATCAATCAATGAATGTATCATAAACATCCTATTCAATAAAAAAACAATCTTCAAAATCGGTTGGGTTATTGACTTATTCGTCCATTTGTCGTGCACCAACTTAATGCATACTTAAGACTCATATGATTTTCTCATGGATGCCATTATCAGAACTGGACCAAATTGAAATGGGACCACACGGGAAGCACATCCAGCATCAAATGAATAAACATCAAAATTGGTTAACCCAGTCGAAAGTTCTCAGGTTACAAACATAAAAAAAAAGAAAATACAGTCGAATTGAGAACCTCCTCCTTTTTTGAAATCGGTTGAAAATAAACATATTTGACAGTTATCTGACAAATATCAATACTTATTAATACTTTGTTTTTGTTTTTTAATCAGTGTAATCTATTTAAAGATACACTTATGAATTGTAAATCAAGACCTTGGGTCTTTGAACCTTGGCATTAGATTTTCCGTATTTGAAATATAATTTTAAGGACATAAAACGCCCATGTATGACTTTGGTAGATATATTATTAAAATTTTAATTTGCATACTAGCTCTTGATTAGGAAATTCAGTGCCAATTGCCCTAATCCTTTCTATTATTTTTTTTTATTCCATAAAAAAATAGGATTTATTATGATGCCTTTGCCCAATAAACTCAGTGACCATAAACTAAACTTAATTACAAGAAGCTCATCCAGTATTCTGCAAACGTTTGTCTGAACTGAAGGCCTTTTGATCGATAATGCACATTATAATCAAGTATATTGGCACAGCTGACGAGAATGAGTAACTGATGATTATATGAGCGCAGATAGTTTAAATATACCAGTAGCAATGTAGTAATATAAAGTAAGTAATATAAACAAATTTATTATGAGTTTGGCGTTTCCTTTCAAAATTAAAAAAAATATATTGACCGCTTGTAACATCAGAAGATATAGGGCTCGGTTGCCGCATTTAGACTTCTAGTTTACAGGCTTCTAGGATTACCGGCCGCCCCGTGCCACTTCGTCAATTGCGAGGTAGACACGGCGCGGAATACGGTACAAGAGTGTACTGCTTGGGAAGAGCCGCGTCGTGCCTTAGTAACAGAAATAGGGACTGACCTTTATGATATTAATATTTTTTTTGTTTTTTTATTAAAATATTTACGCCGACTGGTCCGCTGGCATTGAGGTTATTTTGTGTACCTAATATTTAGTACTTTTTTTATAAATCGTACCTTAAGTTTTCTTGTAAGATAAATTATCCTCATGAATTTCTGCAGCTCTTGAGAAGCGATGGTCTGTCGGACTTTTGCCTTCTAAAGAAACCTTGGTATTCAGCCATTTGCGTATGACGGGGGAGTCAGAATCACTATATGCTATCCAATTTTCTGCTACGTTTATGCAATATTGCATAACAATGGGTTGAGTAATGAATGCGTGAAAATTAAAAAAGTTTTCAGCAGTTTATGGTCACTGCACGGCCTCTTTAAGTCGTAGTGTGATGTTTAATGCCTACATGATTCCTCAAGGACTACACTATCCAACATGAAAACATAATTTTTAATCCGACTGGTACCTCCAGAGAGACTAATCTCGAGGTACCACCAATCGGATTGAATTCTATACTATACTATGTTTAAATTCTATATCTACCTGTTTTTTGATTGAGTAAACGGACTAGGTATAGAATACTAATAACATACAAAAACTATATTAAAGCGATTTTTCCGCAAATTGTCAACCGATTTTCAAAATTGTTAAAACATATTTTAAAGAAAATATTTAATATTTACCAAATTATGTAAAACATATATTCGTGTGTCTTATTGTAACCAAATCAGGATTTGATCATAGGATACCAGGATAATTACATAAAAGTTTTAAAATTGCACGATTATACGAATTAATCTATATTAAAAAAGTCAATTATGTCCTTACGCTTTCGCAATTCAATCCGTAATTTTTTTTAATCTTCAGACAATGAAGTACCTTCTAACAAAGAACGATCAGTTTTACTCGTGTACCAGTTTGTGCAAATAATTTTCATTATATAATCTGTGCATAGTCGCAAAATACAGACCACACAAAAGAGTTCAATGTAATCTGTACCACCGTAGACACGTACGGACATTATAAGACTACAAATGGCATATTTAAAACAATAATGGCGGCCGTAACAGAACTGCATAAAGGACTATTATTACATAAACGGTTCTTTGGCAACATGACAATTTTTAATGATTACGGAAGATAACTAACAGCTGTAAATTATACATACATATAAACACTCACGACATATAAGTACCCACATTTCGCTAAATAGAAATTGGTCCCACTAACGTAATGGGGCCAAGCCGGGAAGTCTTGGGGTGGTCTCTATACTACTCCACGAGAATCACGCGGCTCTACAAGAGCTGAGCTGAGCTTGTAAATTTAGTGGTTAGTGATCCTGACTGCTAAGCCATAGAGTATAAGATCGATTCCCACCCAGGACAAATAATTATCTTATGAGCACAATCATTTGTTATGTGTCTAGTTATAATTTATCCATAAGATGTATTTAGTAACATATAAGAATTTTTATCAGCAGTCTGATTACCGAGGCACAAACACTGTCTAGCTTGAGATCCGACAGCCTTGTGTGAGTTGTATTGTCCACTCTCTATTTTAGGAGCTGTATAAGCACATCAGTGTATTAGTTGACGACGACAGCTTGTTGGGTTCTTTCTTTCTTTTCATTTAAAAGAAAACTCCCTAATCTATACAAATAAATAAAATTGGAGTGTCTGTTTGTAATATTAAAATAACCGCTTTTTACTAAGTGCATATGATGTATACACGGTATATATAACAAAACGATTTTTTTTTAAATTTTGTCTGTCTGTCTGTTTATTCCGGCTAATCTCTGAAATGGCTGGACCGATTGTGACGGGACTTTCACTGGCAGATAGCTGATGTAACAAGGAGTAACTTAGGTTACTTTTATTTTAGAAAAAAAATAGGACCTCACAAAAAAAAATTAAAACCAACCAACCAATTAAAACCAAATTGAAATCTGCGAACTGAACAATAACTTTTAAATACCACGCGGACGAAGTCGCGGGCAACAGCTAGTCCGTAATAATTCCTTGGTCGCGGGGGCTTTAAACCATAGACACAAAGAACACCAAGACTAGGGAAAACTATTAGTGGATCAAACAATTTTTTGTCCCGTCTGGGAAACGAGCCCATGACTTCCGGTTCAGGAGTCAGGGTCAATAACCACTAGACCAACAGCCCAGTCAAATTTAGCCCGTTCTCAATCCTTTTCTGTACCTTCTTATGGAGGAACAAATCAAACAGAGAAACTTTCATTCGCATTTATAATATTAATAAAGATTAACAATATACGTCAACCTATAATTATTATAACGATTAGATATAAATGTACTCCTTTAGCATTTACTACTTGTACAACGTTGGTAGTGTCTACACACACGAGCCAGGTGTTGACGTCCTAGTGGCCTCCCTCTCAGTAGATTGTTTTGTCACATGTAAATATTATTTATTTGACTCTTTCTATAGTTTGCTGTTTTTTGTTTTTAATTCTACCCGTAGACTCAAATATTGACATATTTAAACCGTATAAGTTTGTTGACATTGATTATTTGCTGTTATGTAAGTAAACCTACAAGGTTGATTGGGGCCCCTTATTTACGTATAAAATAATTTAAATCAATCAATGAACATAATTGAATACAAAGAATTAAGATAAAATATAATATCCATTTTTTTACTTTGTATTGTATTGTATTTGTATTGTACTTGAAGCATATCTTAGGCTAGAAACTAAAATCACTTTGACAGCTAATATTCTTCACAGCTAAACTTAAATCATTGCGAAAATAATCTGCTCTAATCTTACGCGTATTCAGTTTTTATTTTTCATTTTTCGTAACCGGTCGCATCCTAATTTTTTTTAAGAATAATATCCTTCTCGACTTCGATCGAAGCAAAGATTCAAAAATGGAATAAATTAATCAGCTAACTTAGAGGTCCATAAAAGAATAAAATTTATTTAGGTATGGATCAGCACAAACATTTTGTGTAGAATGATCAAAATGACTATGATTAGAATGTATCGATACGTTAATAATGTGTTTATAGTATTTTGTATATGTATTTCTTTTATGTACTTTATGTTTAAATACACTCTCTAAAATTCACAGCTAACTAACTATACGTTTTTATATGAACTAACTCTGTTTTAAACTACTTTTAATTGACTTATCAAAATTAAACTCTGTATGAATATTTAGTTTGGATGATATGTACATATATGTTTTTGTACATATATGTACAAAATACATGTAATTCATATATGTACATATATGTTTTATTTGTCTCTAATATACTAGATATATGATTGTCCAGTAAATGCCATAAAAAGTTAGGTTTCTTTTTATATACTATACAGACGAACAGACGGGTCATCTTATGGTGAGTGACAACCGCCGTCCATCGACACCTGTAACTCGAAAGTTGTAAGTGCACTGCCCGCTTTTGAGGATGATGAAGGATGAGGGTATGCAGGGAGGGGAAAGAGAGGGATATGAGAAGAAGGGAAAAGTGGAGGGGGATCAGGGCAAAGGAAAAAGGAGAGGGGAGTTGAGCCTCCGGAGACCTCCAGATTTCAACAAAATGCAATTGAAAACTCCTCAGAAATCTGTGTAACAAAAACAAATCTCCCTGCTGTTTTCCTGAGTATACTCGGTCACCAAAGAGGTACTTTGCAGTCATTTTTATATGATGTTGTTGTATAGATGAACAGACGTCTGATGGTAAGTGACAACCGCAGGCCTAGGGATCTACCTATTTACATAAATATCACATATGGATATATACGTATGGTAATAAATACAGTACAGTATAGGCATACATACTTCACGAGACATTAATACAAAGCCTCTTTTACACAATGACCTTTGACCTATTACAAAAACTTCCATACAATGGCTAGAAATCTAAATATGTTAATAATTATTGTTGTAGGTACCATTGTTTTAAATTTACGGTATTAGAATAAATATTTAAAAAGTGGTTTTATTGTAAATTTAGGATCTACGTTACTTAACGCGGGAGAGCTATGCTTTACCATTACCAAAGCCATACATTACCACGGCCTCACAGAAAACCGACTGTTAAATAATGCTTGTATTGTGTGACCGAGTGAGTGAGGTTATCGTTAATTATTAAAAAACTCGTACAAAAAACAAGCAAGAACGAATAATGCAACGAAACCACAATGTTAATTGCATTTTACCGTATCTGCCTACCCTGCACGGGAATAAGCAATAAATACATTTACATATATACTCACGTTTATTACCCAGAAAGGGTTAGCAGAGGCAAAAAGTAAGTAAAATTAAATTAAAATTAAATTTCTTTATTTCATAAAACTGCTTTACAATAATTTGAAATGGTCCTGTTTTAAAGTAAATATGTATTGATCAATAATTTTATTTATATTTTAAATTATTGACCAATACACAGCGTCGCCGCAACTATAGGTTACTTTGTCGAGTTTGAAATTAACATTAAAAAGTTAAATAGCTGCCTGTGTTGTTCTGTAACGGTCTTTGTCAAATGGTCTTATTAGAACAAACTCATGAACATCATTTTGTTTTTGTGGGGAAATTCTCATGCATGACTATCCTCCTCCAAGGTTATCAGCGGAGGGGTGTGACGGACTAGACCGGCTAAAACCGCCACAGTGTTCCTTCCTCGCACCTGCTGTCGAGGGCCGCGGGAACAAGACATTCTTCCGCGACATGCGAACTTGCTTGAGCTACTGCTTACACCCCCCCATCCATCTGTATCAGCAATAAATCCTCTATTTCCTGTCAATATACTCCAAATTTTCCCATCGAATTCTTAAAAGTGCCCGTGTGACAGCAATTATAAATTATAATTCTCTGGCTGCCCCTTTGGCAATACAGGCGTGAGTTTATGTATGTGTGTCTCTACCCCTTACAACATGCATTTGGAATATTATAAAATATAAGTATTTCAGGCATTAAAGGGAAACAAACAAAATTATTTTACAAGTATGTCCTTAGCCAGACTTTGAAGTATCTCCTTATTCAATTTAATTAAAAATTGGTTCAGCCATTTGGCCGTGATAATGTAACAAACAGACATACAGAATTACTATTAGTTTATCACGTAGGAGGATTATTACTATTTTAGCTACCATGGCCATTTCCGGTGCAACATGTGATGTATGTTTGTATGTGACCTTTACGAATCAAAATTAAAATTATTTGGAAGCGGAACTATAACGTTAGCGTAGTGCTTGATTGTATATACCACTACAGTGGCAAACGAGCATACGATACAATATGGTCCGTAATCTGTGTATAAAATCAAATATAGAGGTATGAAACACACCCGCTGATCTTTTTTTTCTTTTTTAATGATCTGTTCTGTTGATCTAATGCTTAGTGATATTGACTGCTGAGCATGAGGAGGCGGGTTCGGTTCCCACACGGGATAAAACCTTGTGTGATCCACAAATAATTGTCCCGAAGTATATATTTATATATATGTTTCCGACACAGGAATAATTTCTAGTTAAAATAATACTCGGTTTGAACGTGGATGGAATTTTTAGGAAGTTGTCATAAAAGTTTAAAATGCGTTTATGTACACTGCTCCGCTCCTAATGGTCGTAGCCTGATGTGTTATAACCTATAAGTCTTCTACACCAAGCAGGCTGTCTAAAGCATTATCATTTTTTCCAATCGAATCAGTAGTTCCTTAGATTAGCGCGATCAAACAAACAAACTCATTACCTATGTTTTATTAGTATAGATCCAACAAAACTCGAGTAGCATCAGTTGCGGATACTTGCATAGAAAAAAATAGAATAATAAATTAAATTAAATAATATACATATATATTTTGTTACATTCAGAAGTTTTTGACAAAGTAAACATAGATGTATATCACTAATAAACATTAATACATTTATTTTATATACATATGTAAGTGTGTACATATATTATACATGTATATTAAGATAGGTCATAATATAATGTACTAAAAACAAACACAGAACTACTCACCTGAACTTCTTATCTCTGCCACGAAAAACTTTTCCACTAAACAAAAATAACTTCAAATAATAATAATAAGCACGTCTGTCAACTATTGCGTATTCACTTGAACTGTGACAGTTTACACATAATGTTGAATAAGGATTCTAGAGTAAACCAGAGGTGCGCAACCTTTGGGTAGAATAGGGACTCCATCAGAAAGACTCTATCTATGTACAACTAAAAGCCAAAGTGCGGTTACACCTAGCTTTAGCTAGCTGGAGTTATGTGCAGCCGGTCACAGGTGGTTAAATTTAAATCTTTAATAGTAGTAGAGCCATGCCCTCTCACGAATGGGCCGACTCGACCGTTACGGCCTCACAGAATGAAAGAGAAAGAAGAGATTTTTTTTTTGCCACAAGTAGTAATGTGTGATATGAATACCTGTCTCCCAAACTAGGCAGCAAGGCATGTTTACAATGAGTATTGTCAATTATTTAAATTTATTACAAAATGTTTAGTTTTTTTTTAAAAAAAAAAGATCCATCCATTCTTTTGACAGAGCTATATCTGACGGCACAGCTTGTTAAAAGAAATTCATTAATTTGTGATCGTTTAATGACTAGTTTTCCAAAAATTGGTGCTTCTTATTAAAGTTATTTTTCTTTCCCTTTGAATAAATGTAAATCTATGCCCTTTTCTATACCTCTAGCAACGTGTGTAAAATATAGAAGTACATCTAGTTTATAAAATGATTTGTAATATTTAACCGCTTGGGAGCCATGCGTAGGCATGAATTAGCCCGCTCAACCCGAGTAATACAACAACCTCACAGAAGACCAACAATGTTTACATTGATAGTATTGTATTGTTGTAATACTACTGTACCTACTTATGTACTGGACTTTTAGATTTTTCAATGCTTTAACATATAAAACAAAAATACCTGAGTATCAACACAATTATATTCGCATGTATGTCTATCACGCATATAAATTAAGCCGATGTACCTCGCAAACCTCATAATTTTTCCTGGTGCGAAACGTGTCAGTTCACTATTGGTGGTCGCGTACGAACCACAGCCGAGTCAACATAAGATATCGGGATAGCGACAGTATACTTGTATTTAAAATTTTAAGACCAAGTAATAAGGTCTAAATTTACTTTGCGTTTACATTCAGCTTTAGTCAACGATTGGTAGCGCTTTTCTGCGAAAACGAATATAGTATTTTTTATATTATAGGGGACAGACGAACAGATGGGTCACCTGATAGTAAGTGACAACCTACGTCCATAGACACCTGCAGTCGAGAGTCGGAATGAAAGTTTGCGGGGAGGGGACAGAGAGGGATGAGGAGATAGAATAAGGGGGGGGTGAGGGCAGAGGAAAAGGATAGGGGGAGTTGGGCTTTCGGAAACCTCACTAATTTCTGGGAAAAACAACACAAGTGTTTTCAAGTTGTTTATTAGCCGAGAGGCCGCTAATTACCGGCCCTCGAATTTGAGTTAATATAAAGCAATTCAGAAGCTCTCAATATCTATTTGGTTTTATGTGAGCCTACTACTGCTTACTTAAAAACAACTTACTTAGTTATAAATTCCTCACTTACAAATTTATTCATTTCATGGTTCGTTTTAGTGTAGGCAACACTGAAACTAATGTAGGTAACACTATCGAACTATAAAATTAATAGATGGGTATCAGTCAGTCATTGTCGCTCAATTGTCGAATTACACCGACTGTTAGCGATTTTTATCGAATAAACTGAATATTCAACTAATTCGGTATATGGACAGACATTATTGGGCTACGAACTTTCGTCCGTTTGCCGTCGACCAGATTACTACTTATAAATACTAAATGCTTAATAAACCAATCTGTAGAAAAATATAAAATGTTGATAACCTCTGCCTCCGAACGCTATAGTTGTAGTCGATTAGTGTACTAAGTCATAAGTCTACGTTCACGGCACTTGTGACGTCACACAGTCCTGTTCAATCGCTGTCCATGTCGCTGTCAAATACAAAATCAGTGTTTTTTATATTTCGTCTCATCGTCAAAACGCGTAGAGGAGCGTTCACTACAACGGAAATGAAATAGTGTTCAAAATATTAAAAAAAAATCACATCGATTTGTTTAATATTCTTAATATAATTACGTTCATAAGTGTCATAGCGCAATTGTAAATAGCCTGTCTAAAGACTTTGGCTATCAAATACCAAAAATGATTTCCATATCAAACTGGTAGTTCCAGAGATTAGTAAGTTTATTAGAAACAAGTTACTAATTAAAATTTATATACATACGGTCCGTCAGATGATATTTCACGCGATTAGGATCAGTATAAATAAATAACCTAGATACCGACTGCAGCGCCATCTGCGTGATTTGTGAATCTAAACCATCCAGGGCGCCACCCAAACGCATACAAAAAAAAATCATTCAAATTGGTAAAGCCGTTTAGGAGTAGTTCAGAGACATACACACGTGCAGTAGAATTATATATATAAAGTCTTCGCCTCTGCAGCTGCGATGAGATGTCGCCTCTATGGCAGTCCTCTATCGCCTTCATCACGGGGAGTGTTCTGACGAGCTCTTCTAATTGGTCCCACCTTCTCCCTTCCTCTACAGGACTACACGTGCTGGCCTGAGCAGTCACCGTTTGAGAGTCGAAAATATACGTACCTGAACTAAACGGTTTGGCTCTTCTTTCCTGTGCCGATCGGTGAATGCCTGGAATTCCCTCCCAGCGCACGTGGTTCCTTCCCACTTTGATCCCGGGTCTTTTAAGCGGGGCGTGAAAAAGCATCTCACCAGGCCGCCATAGTGTGGGTCACCCATGCTGCATTGACTAGACATGCAATGAGGATGGTGACCACCACTCTTTGACTACACTTATTGTTTTCCATCAGGCAAAATGGAGTCACTATGGTAGGCTAATATATAAAAAAAAGATAACACGGCTATAGCCATACAGGTGCCACATTGTTTTTTTTTTTTTTTTCGAATATTTATAACCAATGTTTCTCGCGTTGATTGAGATGACAGGATTATAAGGATCTTTACGTCATATACTGTTCAGTCATTTAGAGGTTAGGGTGGAATAAAGAAACTCACATACATACGTGAAGTAAATAGCAGCAGTAAAACCAAGTTGACTTAAAACATACAGTCAAACTCACTCGGCTCACTATAATCGATAGCGATAAGTTATATTGAACCCAGTGAACTGACCGTTGTACAATGATAAAACACCTAATTCTTTTGTTGTTATTTATTTATTTTACTTAATTTCTGATATGTTTCAAACTTTCGTTTGTTTTTATAATTTGTCAATCTTCAAATCGCGTCATTTCTGAAAAAAAAAAATGTTCACTATACTCAACTTATACGGCAGAGTATAGGTTTAAAACTTAAATATTATTTTATTAATATTATTTTGACCGTTTACAACATAAATAAACTACAAGTAATAATAGCTATGTTAAAACTAGTTCTGCTGTGTCTGCGTCTACCACAACAAAATATCTTTAAAAAAAAACTTGAAACTACATAATATCGTAACAACCTAATTTGAATATATAATTAAATAAGATTGTTTTTAGCCTTAAACAACATGGACAAACTAACGGAAGTTTTTTTAAAACGGTATGGAGTCGAGATCATTATTTGAATTTGAAACTGCACGGATGGCGCAGTGGTTTAAGTGGCCACTAAGGACTAAGGTGTTATAGATTCTTTCCCCACGCGTTACAACACTTTGTGTAATTCTCAAATTGTTGTTCTGAGTTTGGGTGTCCTTTGTGTTATTCGAATGTGTGAAGCCTAATTAGAGAATTGTCTTTTTATATATATATGGTACCAACAAAGACTTAATAAAGTACCTCCCCTCGACCAGGTGCATCTGTATAGCCATACATATTTGCATACTGAGGCAAACGTGAGAGTGAAGAGATAAAGTAACGATATACATATATAATAATTATTCTATCCAAAGAATGGGAACAAGAAGATCTTAAGATGGTCAAGACAAACAATGACGTCAGCAACGCGATTGGATGTGATAAACTTTAATGAAATACTTGATACACGTACATAACAGAGACAGAGAGAGAGTGAGAAACCGATATTACTACTAACCGATCTTACTATAAAGTAAGGAACTCGGAGTTCCCGGCACCGGCCAGTTCGAGTTGTAGGCATGCGACCCTGGCTTGCTTGAGCTATTGCTTATATACCGCAATCCATCTGTATGAGCAATTTTATTTTCTTCCATTTTGGATAGCAGAGGTCGAAATAGAAAACTCAAAATCGTTGAAAAATCCAAAGTACGAGCGAATGCGCTCAAAGCGAATGACAGAATTAGACAAGTTTATTATTAGACTAGAATATGAAAATAATGTACACAAAACTTTTTACCGTTTTTATATTTTAACAATCATAATATAAACTTTCATCTGTTTTAAACTTCTCAATTCAAAAATTAAATAAAGCAAAAGCTAAAGTATTTTTTTAGTATTTCTAAATATTTTCATGATGTGATTATTTTTATTTTTTTATTTACTCGGCAATACAAACAGGATATTTGAGCTGAAAATTAAAAATCAATTAATAAACCATTTTTATTATCTGTCATTTTGCTACTACAAGATAGGGAATTATATTTACTGCATATTAAAATAAATCTTATTATAATAGACTTTGACTACGAGATGGTTCACGAGTTGCAAACCGTATTTTGTAAAACATAAAATATTCACATAACCTTCTCTATACATTCTGGAAACGGTACAGTTCATGATGTCAAATTCTAATCTGTTTCATCGTTTGTCTGATTTTGTCCCAAGGGATAGATATGACAATTTCAAACTATGTCTTCGTGATGCTAAAACAGTTTTTATGCGCAAAAGTATATTCTGTATGGCTCCGACTATGTATAATAAAGTACCAAAATCAAGGAAATGACTGAGTACTTCTATTATAAAAAACAAATTTAAATTTATTAACTGAAAGGGCTTGTGAAAGAGGACGTTTTGATGATCATCTGGCGTGATGATGTTGAACGTATATTTTGTTAATCTACAAAATACATTAGTAGCAGTATCTGATACTTACAATTGACGTTACGTATATCTTGTTTTATGTATACAAATAGGGGTCTACTTTGACATCCAATTACAACTGGCCAACTAACTTTGTGGACAATGGTGTGGATTACTTGTTTATAAATTTAGACTAAGAAATTTTATGTAACATTTTAGCATGTAACTGTTTGTTGTCTCGAATAAAAAAAAAGTTAGTGTTCCATTTTCTGGGACACGCTGACACGGATATGTGGAACCTGATCCAGAAATGCTCGTCCTAAGCCTAGATGTTCTTCTTGTCCGTTGTTGTGTTTGTCAAGTCCCTGTCAGTTCCCTATAAATATGTCACTTCACCATTTTTTTTACTTTGTACGTACGCATATCCGTAAGATTATAACGTTAGCCTCAGCAGTATCGTATGTCGCATCATCGCGAACAGTCCACGTTTAGCTGTTCCTGGATTCTGGCACTCACCCAACGGGCTCCGTTGCATACTACTCATAAAAGAATCGATCACCCTCAACTACACCTGCAGTAACCCGAAGTCCATGCATAAACACTCTATCTGTATGGCTTGAGAACCGCAGCCTATCTCCTTTCTCATCCTGATAAAGGATCTACCAAGTGACTTACAAACCAAATAATAAAAAAATAAAGTCGGAATTTTTTCCGCTACCAAAGTGCGCCATAGCACCCGGACCACTGTGTTTACAATATAGTATATCCCAGCTGCCTTCCTCAGATCATCATATTCATCAAATTACCACTACACAATAAATTCTTGCTATTGTATTAATAATAAATTAAATACAATAATACAAATATGTACAATAAATACATAAACAATTCACAAAATAAATGTACAGCATCATGGAAAATTATAAAAAAAACACAAACGAGAACCATATAATGAGACAAGATATCGAAATTATTAAATACAATAGAGAATCTGTACGAGACGCAGCAGAGGTTGCGAATGATTTCAACAACTACTTCTTATCTCTCACTAACTCAACTAGTGGAAACAAACCAGACTATTTACTTATTAATAAAACAGACTCAACTATATTTTTTAAGCCCATTACTGAAATGGAAATAGTCAAAATTATCAAATCCCTTAAAAATACTAACGCAGTCGGTTATGACAGTATTTCAACGTTTATTATTAAACAGTGTGATGTAGAACTAGCCGAAGTGTTCCACATCACACTGTTTAATAATAAATGTTGTGTCATCTGGTAAATCAGTCATTTGTGAAATACACCCAGTATTTCCCGAAAAATTAAAAATATATACAGTGAAACCACTCCATAAAAAAGACTGCAGATTGCGAATGAGTAATTATAGGCCTATTACTTTGATGCCAGTTCTTGCCAAAATCTTTTAAAAGGCTATGTATATTCGAATTTATGAGTTTATTAAAAAGTTCAACATCATCGTTCCAGAACAAAACGGGTTCCAAGCAAACAAATCCACCACACTCGCAGCATTTAATTTATTTAAGAAGGTTACCGAAAGCATTAATGAAAAAAATCAGGTTACTGCTATATTTTTTGATATGAGCCGCGCATTTGACTTCGTGAATCATGAAATATTGATAAATAAATGCGAACGATATGGGCTCCGGGGTAAAGCTCTTGAATGGATAGACAGCTACCTTAAAAAACGGGTACAATGTGTGGAGATAGATCGTGTGGATAAGCAACTCTTATTGAGATCATTTAGATCAAAGTTTGCGCTAAATAAATCAGGTGTGCCTCAGGGAAGTGTTTAAGGTCCACTACTCTTTCTACCCTACATTAACGATTTACCTCAAATTACAAACCACCGTTGTACCTTATTTGCAGATGATATATCAGTTGTAGTAGCGGACCGAAAGGGAGAAACACAGCACGTCTCTAACATAAATAGCACAATAGATGATGTCATGGATTGGCTTAGCAAAAACAATTTGACCGCTAATATATCTAAAACTAAAATTGTACAATTTGAAAACTATAACTCAAATAATAAAACTTAAACTGCAATGACTGCGTATTACGGTTACATCCAGTCTATACTTAGATACGGGTTGCTCTTGTGGGGTAACTCAACTCACATCTTAAAGGCCTACATTTGTCAAAAAAAAATGTGTCCGGGCTATGGCAAACATCGGGCCACTAGACTCATGCAGACTAGCATTTAAAAGCCTACAGCTATTGACGCTGACGTCATTATATATTTTAGAAATCGGCATGTTTGTAAGAAAACGTCCGGAGTTCTTTATTAAAGCCTGCGAAAATAAACCTTACGTGTCTAGAGATAAAACGAAACTTTTGCTGCCTGGATGTACGAGTACTCTTTATCACAGTAACTCGCATTACATGTTCGCAAAAATCTATAACCATATACCGAAGCCGATTAGAGAGTTAAAAACAAACAAATTCAGAAAAGAACTAACAAAATGGCTCATTGAGAAATGTTATTATAGTGTCAAAGAATTTCTTGAAGATAAATAGGGTTAGTAAGTAGTAATAAATAGTAGATAATGTAATGATAATTAAATATTGATGGGACACAATAAATACTTAGTAATATTAATAGGGGTGCACGATATTGTAAAATATAATATATATAGGATATATTTTCTGGTTTGATCGGTTAAATATACCTTTGTTCTTATCGGTGACTATTTAACATTTGACATTTCATATTCTTAATTCGGTTTTAATTTTATTTTTTACTGCTCTATTTTAATCTTAAATTTTTAGTACTTTGTAAAACTAAATGTTGTAAACAAAAAATGTTGCATGCAGAGAATCTGCGAAACATGTTGAACATTATTTAATGTAATTAACATCTTGTAAAAACCGTGTTTCAGGCAATAAATGATTTTATTATTATTATGTATTATTAAAATGACATTTACATGTCCTTGTTTTTTTGGTAAAATGTAATCACTATTAATATTATTTTAATGGTGTAACTGTTCCTATATTTCGACACAAGAACAAGACATGCAAGAACAGTCGGAGAGCACAGATGCTTTAAGACTAGCTTTAGGCCTGGCTGGAAAAGATAGGCAGGGCTCGTTGTCCTCCCCGCCATCAAATGAGAAAGAAAATATTTTTGTATCAGTCAACGATTTGATTATTAATATAATACAAAAGTATTGTTTCTTTTCATTATCTATTAAATCTGTTCGCCTCTGGATCGCTCTGCCTCCTGAAACCAAAATAGGACCTAGTCGCATTTCTTGCAGTCACATACTCCACAACCCAACTGAGTCATTAATAATAATAATAATATTCTTTATTGGACACTAAACAAGTACACTGAAACAGATATTGTAACAGAAAAAGAAATGCACAATGGGCGGCCTTATCTCTAAGAAGCAATATTTTCCAGGCAACCTTAGGATGGACAGGAGTGTAATGATATACGTTGGTTTTGATGTAAAAAGATACAGTGGACTTCATGTTTTGCTCTTTTTTTATAATATATACATATATACATATTATTTAATATGTATATGTATATCTATATATGTATATGTAAATGCTGTTCATAGTTTATCTCTTTTCTCTTTTCTACTTCAATCTAGTGCACCTTATCACTTATCTCTACACAGCCCTATGTTAGCCTAGAAGAAAATACATATGATAATAAGTCAACAATCTATATATAATATACAACAATCTTTTTTGTGCAAAAAGTTTAAGATAAAAAATAAAAATGTCGTTACTGACTATAAACTGACTACCTGACTATAAACTTGTTGTGGCTATTGTGAAGTTGAAAATACACTTGAAGAAGAGATATCGATATCCCATGATAAATAGAATAGGGTACTTTCGGTAGGTAGTAAATAATGAAATATAAAGTAAAGTTATGAAATTTGATTTTTTTTGATGATGATTTGATTTGATGAGATGTAGAAATATACTTAAATATTCTAATTTTGAGTCATAAAAGCGCATTATTGTTTTATTATATTATATACGTAATTTTTATCTGTATATCACGTGACCTAAAACACGAGCCGCCATGTAGTGACGCCATGTTTGCCATATAGGCAAAAACTGTCAGTTCAGTGTAAACAGCTAGGTACATTTATAGCTGTTAACGTTGGATGAGTGCCGACTATTGATTTTACCAATATTACGTCACCAAAATGTGCTGACAGTGTTTTCGCGGGAATAAAAAAGGTTTGAAATTTAATTTAATTTAATGGCAAGAACGTGTGTTTATTTTGCCGTAATATACTTTTTGTGGCTTTTTATTAAGAAAATCAACATTTTGAGTACTCTTTAACCACAGTAGAATACCCTATTAAAAGAAATAAAACAATTAAGGAGCTAAAACGGCGCGAAAGCCTATAAAGAACACTAACTTGAACTGTCAAATAAATGTCGTTTGTCACTTTCTTTTCATTGTTTATGTAGTAAGTGCGAAAAAGACATAACTTTTTTGTATATATTCAAAGACTTAAATCATTGTTTTCAGTTACTTAATACTTTAGTTTTTGATATACCTAATGTAAAATTATTATTTAAACAGTTAAAGTAAATTTTGTTATTACAGAAATTTAAAATGCACATTTGGGGTCAAATAACTAACGGACATACATGCATATGTAATTAATCATTAATATGTAAATATATATTAAATTCTATTGAAATATATTCTGTTAGGGGTAAAGGGCAAATTAACAAAAGGTGTATTGAAGATTTTAACGTAAAAATAGCGAAAGTCTAATGAAAAACGCAGGTGGGAGTGATTGTTTTTTTTTATTTTAACTGATACCATAGACTACATTCCGCTTTTTTTTTACTGTAAGGTCTCTCAATGCCAATGATCGCAAAATCTCAATGAAGCAAGATTTTGTTTATAGAGCTACAACTTCTGCACAATAATCAACACACTGCTCCTAAATCATGATAAATTATAATACTCTGCAGGTAGGTATTATTCGTGCCTCAATTTTTGACCTTTTGGAAGTCGATTTTAAAATATCCGTAAAATACTTCTGGCCTTAGTCTTTTCTTCATCTCCAATCCGTCTTCAGATGAGACCTCTGTTCATGTCCAGTGGTGGATGAAGAATAAAAATATAAGTGTTTGTGGGTGTGTTCGTAAGTATGTTTTAAACCAAGGAGAGATATTAAAGGGTTAATTTAATATTTTGCATAATAACTTTTTTTTTGTGACGGGGTGGAACCCGACAAGCATTTACTTGGAGAGTACCTTTCAGTCGCAGTCCTTAGAAACGCTAGACTATTGACTAGAAAATTGCGCACTGTCTATAGCGATTCAGACGATGATTTGCACTAAAAGTTCGACGCTAACAAGCCAAAGATCATAGTAGCCCTTTAGACGGGCGTCCGGGCGAGGTTTTCGAAAATTTCAAGTATTTTTTTATGAGATAGGAAAACTAGCAGACTACAGTTGATGAGATGGTAACTGGTAGGGTTGTTCGAAACTTCAAACTATGGCTTTATAATGCTTTTTAGATGGATAAAATGTAATCTAACAGTGGTAGAGCCATGCTTAGGCACGACCTCACAGAAAATCCGTTATGAAATAATTCTTGCTTTGCATTTTCCCGAATTGAGTGAGGTTTCCGGAGGCCCAACTCCCCCTCATCTCCTCTTTAGCCTCCCTTCACCCCCCCTCTCCTCATATCCCCTCTCTTCTTTCCCATCTCCTCATCCCCCTCTCTTCTTTCCCCTCCCCGCATCCCCCTATCCCTCATCACCCTCAAAGGCGGGCAACGCACTTACGACTCTTGAATGGCAGGGGTCTATGGACGGCGGATGTCCAGTGACCCATTTGTTGGTCTCTCCCCCTATATTGTAAAAGAAAAAAAAATAACAACAAACATTTCTGTATCCAATTGCAGAGCGCATTGCGTCGCAATAAATTTCCAAGGGGCGGTTAACCCTCCGGAGACAACAAAAGACACCTTACCCATTATTATTAGCGACCCGTGAGTCTGCTGCGAGCAGAGTCCCGCTGCGAGTGCGCAAACTGCGTACAGTAGGTTAAAGTAAAAGAGTCCGCGACATGACTACTCATACATTTTACAAATTAATATAATAATAGTATAAAGCAAAATTCTTTTTAAAAAAACATAATCGCTCTTAAAATATTATTACTAGACTAAATTTAATTTAGGCATGTTAACTGCTAGGGGCTTCACAGCTTGACTAGGAGCTTGGCAGTGTCGGACCGGACCTTCGGCTTCGGCTTCGGCCACAATCGGCCAGACTTTCGGCTTCTGCCAAAATTGGACGAAGTTTTGGCCAAAGTCGAAGCTTTCCAGCAAACACCGAAATTGTACTATTTATTAGAGGTGCGCGAGCAGCGCGACGGCAGAGGTGATATCATACGATTGTGAAAATTATTAATTGATTATTATTATTAATTGAAAAGAGAAAATTGAGACTGCTAACAGCTTTTATAAAATCATAAAATGTTAGTACCTAGTATTGCTTTGTTTAAAATAGTTTTATTTACCTACTTACTGCTCAAGTTCTCAAGTGTACTTAAAGTTTCAATTGTTAACTAAAAGAGTGTTGATCGTTATGCTGTTGTTAATGGCATAATTATAAACCCAGGTGTTACTGTTTGTTAGAAAATTGTTACTGAGTTAAAGTTTTTGACTTTATAAGGAGATACCTAAGCTACCTACTTGTTCCATGAAGTTGTAGTTGTCTTTTAATTAAAGTTAATAAATGTCTTATTGCGGGCCATCGACTAAATAACTTTAAATAAGTAGTAGCATGCTATAGGTATATGTACCGTAGCAGTGTCGGGAGACCCTTAGAATGTCATGCAGTGGTCAGATACATGTTCTTTAAAAGAACATCTACTTGAGGAATGCGAACATTTATGAATATTGGGCTTCTAGCCCTTATACCCAATTGCAGTGATTTTTTTTCTTTTGAACAATTGTTTAGAGCTGTGCGACAAATATATACGGACAGGCGAACTAATTTATTAAGTTAATAAATTAATATTTTTAATTTAGAATATAAGACTATTTAACTCTGATTACCGTTTTTTTAAAAACGCTAGTTAAAATGTAGGGACTGATTTAGAAATTATTAACTATACGATTCTTTCGAACATCCATTGATGTAGAATTACGAGTTTTTAGTCTAAGTCTTATTCTAAAAATACATTGAGCTTTATTAAATCTGATCTATGGTTCAATTAAATAATTCTAAGGCCCATTTGTTGAACATACTCCTAAATTATTAGCAAAATAATCATTACCTTATTACTCATTTTATTGTAATTATTAAGTAGTTTTAATTTTAATTTGCCCAAGTAACTAAACATTTAAGCACTTAACTAACCAAAGATTAAAAAATATATCAAAAAGTAGTTAGACTAGTTTTAGTTTTTTCTGCATCCTCTATCGCTTGTATCATGGGGAGTGTTCAGAAGAATTGTTCGGACTTATACCGGCTGCAGGTTTCCGCCATCGTCCTACGCGACAAAATATCCATCCCCATCACCTGGACGATTGGCACTCCACCACTGTGCGCTTTTCCAGAAGCTTTTTGCCTCGCACAACCTGCTTATGGAACAAATTGTCGCCTACCGTTTTTCCAAACCGATACGACCTTCAAACCTTCAAGAAAAGAGCGTGCTCCTACCTAAAAGGCCGGCAACGCATTTGTGACTCTTGAGTTGCGGGTGTCCATGGGCGGCGGTAGTCACTTACCCTCAGGTGACCCATCTACTCGTTTGCCCCCTGTCGCATAAAGAAAAAAAAACACTAGTAGTAAAACTTCGGACACTATTGATAGCTCAACATAGTACAAATTCCGTGACGATCATCGAGTACAGTACGTAAATTTCGGATACCTAGTGATTTCGGGTCTCAAAATTATATAGACAGCCCAGAAGATAACAGGGGATTATACGTCAGTTGCTCATATAACATTGTTCGAAAAAGAATTAATGTAACATTTCAGGTTAAGGTTCAGGTAAATGAAAAATATACATTGAATTATTGAAATAATAAAAACAATTGTCAGCTTTTCCTTCATTTCGCCGTCCTGTTATGTGTTCCAAGAGTGTTTGCATATTAACATGTCGTATTTTGTTTTATAGTTCTTATTATTCTTCTGAGAAAACATTATAATTAAATACATTATTTAAATCCTACATGTAGCCTAAAAGTTTGATGAGTTAATATGAAAATAACAATGAATAGTACAGGATCCTTGATACACTTTTCATCATTTATTACTAACAAGCTGATTATTCGTGAGTAGCTTCCTTTTGACTAGACGCCCAACTTTTTCCTTACAGTCATGTTGGTAAATGGTAGCTTAATAGGGGTAGCAAGGATAAAATATGTTGATTTGAGAAATTAAAAAATAATATTACTAACTGAATTTTTTTTTTGTTAATTATCGAGATAATTATCTAAATAACGTAAAAAAATATTTGTCTTACAAAATATAAGGTTTTATCAGGGAGTCCCCCCTCTCCAACGTGTATCATAAATAAGGTCATGAAAAATAATTACTTACCATCTGATTTTTTTTTATTGTTTATCTAACATTTGCATAGTTTACCACCCACATTGTTTTACAAATTGCGTGGTACGTTATTCCAGTCCTCCAGTTACATAGTTGAAATTCCTGAAATTCAAAATAATATTATTTTGTACATTTTGCTATTGGAGCTGAAGCACACAGGATAATATCCTTGTTCACAAACGCATGCGCACAGCATTGTTTACTATGGACTAGGTATTCCAAGCTTGCCCATGCTGGTGTCGATCATAACCACGTAAAGTTGTTTTTAGTCAACCTCGTATTTTATTCGTCTTTGAATAGTAATCCGTGCTGCAAAATAATAATGGAGTGTTTTTTGTGTAATTTATTATCTGAAAAAAAGAGAAGAAATAAAAAAAATATAGAGATATGTTACTTTCTTGTAAGACTTTTTTATCTGCTCGAAAGCATTATAAACACAAATATTGAAAATAGGAGTGATGAAATAATATATTATCATTCCTCTTGTTACAAGAAATTTAGAGTAAAATCTAAATATTTGTCTTATGAAAGGTAAAGGTAAAGATATTATTTATTTTTTTAAATAAATAAAAAATAATTTTGTAAGGACATATTTTTACGTAATTATCTGGAAAAAAAAATGGAGTAATATTAATGTGTAAGTTTTGCGTTAATATTAAATAATTATTATAGAAAGTATATTTTTCAAATTTTCTTTAAAAAACTAGTTTATAAGATAAATATATTTGAAGAAAAATAAAAAATTTCAAGACGCTTTTATTAAATTTTTACGAAGCGAACTTATATCTAACAAGTTCAAATGAAGTAGTTTGAATTATTGAAGAGTATGTGTGTTGTACTCTTTAAAAACAAAAAAATGACATTAAGAAAGGACGGACGGTTTGAAAAAGGGTATAAATCAAAGAATGAAAATGAAAATGTAGTAAAAAAAGTATTATACGATATGATCCTTCTAGTTTACCACCAACAAAACAAGAATTACTACAACAAATAAAAAGAACGGTATTTATTTCCAATGTATGGTGTAATGCACATATGCGCAGTCCCGACAAAGTAACAGAAAATTATGAATGGACAATTATTGATAATGAATACCAATACTATTGGTTTGATGGTCCCAAAGACGTCACCAATGAGCAAATTGAGGAAGAGGAAGACGAAGATGAGATTGGAGCTGCTACCGACGATTAAGATTTATATATGTATATACATATATGTATATATATATATATATATATATATATATATATATATATATATATATATATATATATATATACTGTAGGACTAATAAAACATACCTTTTCTTTTGTAGGACATTGTTTTATATGGACGAAAAATATATTAACCTATCACGTGATACCTTTGTCCTACAGTTATTTATAAAAAAAGGTCCTGCGGTACTGACAACTATTGCGTAGAGCGCGAGCGCGAGCGTAGGACCAAGATGACATACCACGCAATTTGTAGGACAATGTGGATGGTAAACTATGCAAATGTTAGATAACCAATAAAAAAAATCAGTTGGTTAGTAATTATTTTTCATGACCTTCTTTATGATACATGTTGGAGAGGGGGGACTCTCTGATAAAACCTTATATTTTGTTGGACAAATATTTTTTCACGTTATTAAGACAATTATCTCGATAATTAACAAAAAAAATCAGTAAGTAATGTTTTTTTTTTAATTTCTCAAATCAACATATTTTATCCTTGCTACCCCTATTAAGCTACCATTTACCAACATGACTGTAAGGAAAAAGTTGGGCGTCTAGTCAAAAGGAAGCTACTCACGAATAATCAGCTTGTTAGTAATAAATAATGAAAAGTGTACCAGGGATCCTGTACTAGAAACTTGATCAGAAACACTAAGATATGAATTTCACTAAGTTTATAGTGACATCTTAAGATGAGCTATACAACTATAGAATAGCTGTAGGGCTAACTTCTTTAAGAATGTTACTAGTTAGATATTATTACAACAGGTGGCGCAAAAATCAAAATATGGTGAAAAGTGCTTTTTTTGTTAGCATCAGCCATCGGCAATAAGAAACTATCAACATAATTAAGATCAGAGAGTATTTGAGTAGGGTAGAATTTCCCGCGCTTTTTTTGAAATCTATTTGTTCCTCGTTCGAAAGTATTCAGTTTGACGGCATAACAGACGGTCGCTCGTTATAATTAAATTTATATTTTCTTTGACTATGTGATTTTTTGCCAAATGTTATTTATATTTTTGTTTGCAGTGTACGATGTCAAAAATCAAAATGTTTGTGTTTTTTTACATGTTTACGTTTCTGCTTTGTTACGGTAAGTTACATACGTACATTTTTTTATATCGATATAAAGAAAAACTGTTTTTAATAAAATTTTGTTCATTTTTTTTTTACACTTTTTAAACATAGATATTAATTTAAATACTAGTTAAATATAAGATCAATAAAGGAAAAACCTAACCAATCTTAAAAGTTTATACATACATTCGCTCACGCCTGTATCCCTTAAGGGGCAAGCAGAGATATTTTAAAAAGAGATACATAAAGTTACCTAGGAGATCAATTAACTTAGAATTTTCGCAACTTCCAACTTGTATTATAAATTAAACATTTTAAATATCCCGGTTTGAAAACACCTCGAACTATTATAAATAGCTCATGGTCTTCTGACTTCCAAGCAGATTTTCTTGACACATAGCTAAGAACACTCGACCAGGTGGACCGGCTTTCAAACAAATAATAAACGCTTAAAACTAGATCCTTTCGTTTAGGAGCTATAAAAGCACAGACAGACGAGTGAATTAACGTTTCATCTATATATACATATGTATATATATATATATATATATATATATGTATATATTCATAGAGATGTAGCTTCACTCTGCATCCTCTATCGCTTGTATTATGGGGAGTGTTCAGAGAAATTGTTCGGACTTATACCGGCTGCTGATTTCCGCCATCGTCCTACGCGACAAAATATCCATCCCCATCACCTGGACGATTGGCACTCCACCACTGTGCGCTTCTCCAGAAGCTTTTTGCCTCGCACAACCAGCCTGTGGAACAAATTGTCGCCTGCCGTATTTCCGAACCGATACGACCTTCAACCTTCAAGAAAAGAGCGTACTCCTAAAAGGCCGGCAACGCACTTGTGACTCTTGAGTTGCGGGTGTCCATTTGCGACGGTAGTCACTTAAGATCAGTTGACCAGTCTGCTCGTTTGCCCCTATCGCATAAATATATATATATATACTTAATAAAATTGCAAAATCCGATATCTGTACATTCATAGATATTGAAGAAAAACTAATATGACTTTATTAGAGCAAGAAAAGAAATACAAAAAGACAACAATCTAAAAACAACAATTTTTAGCTTTTTTGTTTGTTGACAGACAGCCAGTCTGTTTGTCTGTTTGTACACTCATTAAATTGAGTACAGCTTCTAAAGATGTAATGCTGGAGGTCTCATGTAGTTATGTATGTATATCAAATTTTATGTAAGTAAAGGTGTTTGGTTTTCGGTAAAGTAGATTAGGGCCACCCCATCTCTTTCTGAGAGTGTCATTAAAAGCGACTAAAGTATCAGACTGTATGTATACAGTCATACAGTGTGACGGCAGTCGTCTTGCTCCCAATTCGTTATTACGTTAATTTGACCAAATACTTGTTTACATATATTATAGGGCCATTTAAATTATTTTTAGATTATCTTCAGCCGTTTGGAGTCATGGGATCCAAGTGACTCCGAAAAATGGCTCTTTCCAATATTTGTTGTTGTTATTATTCGTCATGCAATTCTGTGACTCATTACTAGGTAACACATACAATTTCATTGCAAAACATAAAATGGCATCATTAAATCCGCAAAGAGATCATAATTATGGATATCAAATTCAGCAATAGTTTGAGTTTCACAACAAGAATATTTAAATCACAAAATTTAAATCAGAACTGGTTGACATTTGTGGAATGCACACCATTGGGTAAATTATAAACATTTCCTTTATAGTTAAGAAAGAACCCAATTGCTTTATTATATAAAGCAGTCATTTTTTAATAGTAGGAACCTGATCACTAAACACAAATAAACATATTGTGTATCTATTTGAAATAGAAATTGATAAGATAAACATTATTTAGAAAATGTATGGCAAGCGGCTATACTCCTTCGAACAATACATCAAACGACTTGACCTTGACTTCTATATTATTTATAAACTTTCACTCACGAATGTATCCTCAAAGGGTAGGCAGGGTCGTACAAAACACTCACATTTGCCGACTACAATTTAGTTTACTACACTTTCGTAACAAGCTTATTGACGTCAACAGTGTAAACTAATGGGAACTTTTGATGTAAATATAAAATATAAATAATCAAGGATATATGTAAGTGAGTAAGTATTATATTGAAATGGCATAATAATGGTAAGTAATGAATTTCAAGGGATTCTTATTGGTTATACAGTAGGACAGTGACATACTCGTAACTCGAAAGTAAAGATGATATTATTTGGTGCATGACTATTATTTATTACTTTAGTTCTGTTATCTAGTATCTATTATTTCCATATTAATGGTATGTATGTATGTATTGTTGCATGTGTATATGCGTATGTATGCATGTATGTATATGTATGTATTTTTATCTGTATGTGTGTTAGTATGTATGTATGATTATCTGTATTTGTATTAGTATGTATGTTATATGTTGTACATAAATATGTTTAGTTTTTATATAAGATTTATATTTTAAAATAAGTTAGTATACTTTCATTAAGATGTTGACATGATCCTCCAACTACCTCTGTCTCTCCGAATGATTATATTCCATCCTAAGGTTGCCTGGAAGAGATTGCATGTAGCAATAACGCCGCCATTTGTACATTATATAGTGGATACGTATACTGTATGTATTGTATTTTACTGTAAGAATGGTGTACAAACTAGGAGCATTCTATCTATCTATTATTTAATGAAAATATATATATATATATATATACGGGCAGCCTTACGGAACTGCCTCTAGAAGTGAAAACTAAGTAATTTGTGAATTGTATCGTCGAGCTAATAGATTATACACAGTATACATATAGCTCATGGAAAGCGTTTTGTTCATCCAAAAAGTGGTCAAAGCGCCTAAAGAAGTTTTCACTTCAAAAATGACGCGTGGAGACCCCTACCTTGCCAATTCATCGATTGAATGCTGACGTTATCCACACACGTCGACTCACGTCATATGGTCTTGAAAACCACACGGCTCATGTTACCCTTAGTTGGAAGTCAAGATGTGTTCTAGAAGTTACCTCTGAATCCCTGACAGACTTCGCCTCCCTGTCAGGAGGTCTGGCAGCGTCGGCGGCTACCTTATACTGCCGAACCTGCTTCTGTTAGTTAAACGGTCATAGCTACAGTTGAATCTTCATAAGTAAAAATGAATCGCTGAAATATATGTTCGTGCATAACTTACGAACGGCTGCATCAAATTGGATTATTATTTTTTTGCAGTGTTCGTTACTGCAAAATAAGGTTTGTAATAACGAAATGAATAAAAAAAAACAAAGGGAAATATAAAAATATCCGAAGAAAAGTGAGTGACGCAGAAGAAAGTTGGGTAGATCTTCATTATATTGAAAAAACCGAGCAGACAGAGACAGCTTATTTAAAATAAAGTATATTCCGGATATATCCTCCGGAGGCCCAAAATCCCCCACCCCCCTAATGATAGCGCTGTTAACGAAAAGGATACCCCAGGGGGGTACTAGCGCTAGCGTTGGAGAATCCCCCCCTGGACGTCCACCCTCAGTACGGATTATGCCTGAGCGTGGACGCCCAGGCTGCCCCTCGTACTCTGGGGGGGGCTCAACTGCGCTCTCAAAATCTGCTCGGGGCAAGAGAAGGCACACCATGGCACCCCCTGTCACGTTTACCGTGGATTTTTGTAACATCAGGGGCTTACATTCGAACCTCGACACTGTCCACCACCACCTTGAGACAGCAAAGCCGGCCTTGCTCTTTTTAACCGAGACGCAGATATCA
Organism: Tyria jacobaeae; assembly: GCA_947561695.1. Lineage (NCBI taxonomy): Eukaryota > Metazoa > Arthropoda > Insecta > Lepidoptera > Erebidae > Tyria > Tyria jacobaeae. Next base: position 5,275,451 of record OX387236.1, on the reverse strand, counting down.
TCTCCAGCGGACACATCCTACCTCTGCTACCCTGGGTACGGACTGGAACACTCCTTTGTTCCTAAGGCTGGTGTATGCGTGTACGTTAGAGATGATATCACTTCTCGCCGCCTCTGCAATCTTGAAGGTAGGGACCTCTCCATCTTATGGCTACGTGTAGACTGCGACGACCATCCCCGCAGCTACCTATGCCTCTACAGGTCCCAAAGCGGTGATGCCGAAACGGACCGACTCATCGTCCACGTCCAAATGGCTACAGACTCAGTGCTCCAGCAGGTCCCATCCGCAGAGATCGTGATTCTTGGCGACTTTAACGCCCATCACGCCGAATGGCTTGGTTCGCGCAAAACCGATCATGCGGGAAGATCTGTTCACGATATCGCCTTGGCATATGGCTTGACGCAGCTGGTAGCAACGCCTACGCGAATCCCAGATGCAGAAAGCCACGTACCTTCACTGTTGGATCTTCTGCTGACCTCACATCCTGACGGCTACAAAGTATCCGTTGAGGCCCCTCTTGGCTCTTCGGACCATTGCCTGATTAGGAGTATGGTGCCACTCGTTCACTCGCTGCGGCCGCGAGTTACAGGCAGTCGCCGCGTATGGCACTATAGATCAGCAGACTGGGATGGAATGAGAACATTCTTTGCATCCTACCCATGGAGGCAGGTTTGCTTCTCGCCGGATGATCTCAGTGTCGTTGCTGACTCTGTCGCGGATGTTGTACTTCAGGGTATGGAACTTTTCATTCCATTCTCCCTGATTCCCACAGGTGGCAAGTCCCAGCCTTGGTTTGGTCGAACCTGCAAAGCGGCGTCCCGCCGAAAGCAGGAATGTTACCAAGCATGGGCTAATGCAGTGACAGCACGGGATGTAAAGACCAGCACATTAAAGAAGCAATTTAACTTTGCCTCCAGGTCCCTCAAAAGAGTAATTGCTGGGGCGAAGTCGGCTTACATCGGCAGAATTGGCGAGAGACTAGTTAGTCTCCCCTCCGGAACTCGTGCATTCTGGTCTCTTGCCAAAGCTGTCCAGGGGAACTTTTGTAAGCCATCCCTTCCACCTCTGCGCATAGGAGATAATTCGTTGGCCCACGACGCTAAAGAAAAAGCCGATCTTCTGGGCAAACTCTTTGCGTCCAACTCGACCCTGGACGACGGGGGAAACGCACCGCCGACCATACCGTAGTGCGAGACCCGCATGCCGGAAGTCTGGTTTACACAAAGGGCAGTGCGTAAAGCGCTTCTTTCCCTCGACGTTCATAAGTCGAGTGGGCCCGATAAAATCTCTCCTATCGTGCTGAAGACGTGTGCTCCAGAGTTAGCACCGGTTTTAACGCGCCTTTATCGGCTTTCCTACTCTCTTGGCGTAGTCCCGAACTCATGGAAGACAGCTCTAGTGCACCCAATCCCTAAAAAAGGAGATCGCTCGGATCCGTCCAACTACAAACCCATAGCCATCACCTCCTTGTTCTCCAAGATAATGGAATCCATTGTTAACTGCCAGCTCCTCCGGTACTTAGAAGACCACCAGCTCCTCAATGATCGACAATACGGCTTCCATCAGGGTCGTTCAGCTGGTGATCTTCTCGTATACTTGACTTACCGGTGGGCACAGGCGATCGAGACCAAGGGGGAAGCGTTGGCCGTTAGTTTGGACGTGGCGAAGGCCTTCGATCGGGTCTGGCACAAAGCGCTCCTTGCGAAGCTTCCTTCCTATGGGCTTCCCGAGAAACTGTGCAATTAGCTCACCAGTTTTCTTACAGACAGAAGCATCAAGGTCGTTGTTGACGGTGCATGCTCCGACTCGAAGTCTGTTAATTCTGGTGTCCCACAAGGCTGTGTGCTATCACCCACGCTGTTTCTTCTGCATATCAATGACATGCTGCAGATTAGCAGCATCCATTGCTATGCGGACGATAGCACGAGTGATGCCCTTTACACCGGCCGCGCTAACATTTCTCGGGTAAATGTCATCGAAAGCCGATCCAAACTTGTGTCTGAAATCGAAACTTCTTTATCAAAAGTTTCAGATTGGGGTCGACTTAACCTAGTCCAATTTAACCCCACGAAGACACAGGTTTGCGCGTTCACCGCTAAAAAGATGCCATTGGTCGTATCACCTCAATTTGAGAGCACTTCCCTAACTGCATCAGCCAGTATCGGAATCCTTGGCGTCGATATATCAAGCGAAGTCCAGTTTCGCGGTCACTTAGAGAGTAAGGCCATATTAGCCTCGAAGAAGCTTGGTGTGCTAAACAGATCGAGACAGTATTTTACTGCGGCCCACCGCCTGCAACTTTATAAGGCGCAGGTTCGGCCGCACATGGAATACTGTTCTCATCTCTATGCAGGTGCACCCCAGTACCAACTTCTGCCTCTTGACCGCATTCAACGGAGAGCGACTCGCATCATCGACTGCCAAGATATTTCTGATCGACTTGACACCTTGGCGTTGCGTAGAGATGTAGCTTCACTCTGCATCCTCTATCGCTTGTATCATGGGGAGTGTTCAGAGGAATTGTTCGGACTTATACCGGCTGCTGGTTTCCGCCATCGTCCTACGCGACAAAATATCCATCCCCATCACCTGGACGATTGGCACTCCACCACTGTGCGCTTCTCGAGAAGCTTTTTGCCTCGCACAACCAGCTTATGGAACAAATTGTCGCCTGCCGTATTTCCGAACCGATACGACCTTCAAACCTTCAAGAAGAGAGCGTACCTCTACCTAAAAGGCCGGCAACGCACTTGTGACTCTTGAGTTGCGGGTGTCCATGGGCGGCGGTAGTCACTTACCATCAGGTGACCCGTCTGCTCGTTTGCCCCCTATCGCATAAAAAAAAAAAAATATTCATAATATTGCAAAAATATTTGCCTAGAATATGTCTACACATTTCTTATTTATTAGTATGTTACAACAATCTTGACTGTATATACATATGTATGTGACGAGAGAACTCAGATCTTATTGTTAGGCAATGGCGTGCAGTTTGTGTCACATTGTAGCTTCATTATATTAAGGTGGCGAACATACACACACAGACTGTCTGTTATGTTATATGGATGTTGACTATTTATGGGAAAACGCATTTGACTATTTGTGGGAAAATTACTAACATAATAAATCTGCTATTTCGTGTTATTTACAATTTTCTTGTTACATCTATCTATCCACAATAAAGCGTTAAAGTTATTTATTTGCATTTTATATTTTATAAAGACTCAACCGACACCGACACTGATAAACTGCAGGGAAAGGCTGGTAGTTTATAAGTGAAAATGACATGTGAATACTTTGAGGACAATGTTTTTTTTTTCTTTTTTTATCCTATAGGGGGACAGACGAATAGACGGGTCACCTGATGGTAAGTAACTATCGCCGTCCATGGACCACCACAACTCAAAATTAATAAGTGCGCTGCCCGCATTTGCGGGGGATGCGGGGATTGGAAAGAAGACAGTTAGGATGAGGGGATAGGAATGAGGAGAGGCGGAGTTGAGCATCCGGAAACCTCACTCATTTCGGGGAAATGCAACGCAAGCATTACTTCACAACCGGCTTCTGTGAGGCCGTGGTGTCGCATGTCATAATGTGAAAAATCATAGCATGTCAGCTAGCCATGGAGAGAGGAGTATTACAAATACTCGAAAACGACGAACAAAAGTCTTTGTCGCTTTAAAATTTACTATTTCTTTACCGAAAGGACGGCAATAGGCCCCTATTACGTAACTTTACTAAAAAATAATCGGCAAATTGTAGTCCTTTATGACCCTACGGAGTGGTCATGTAATTTTGTAAAAGTAAGCTATAGACCTCAGCACACCCTTCTCAATTTTCTCTCTTCAAGCCCACACCGCTCTAGTCTATATTCGCCGCAAGTACCTCATAGATTATTTATCAAATAATACAACCGTATGGTACTCAGTGGAGTGGAACAGGGCCTTCCCATCTGAACCATGGTTTGTATATGGTGAGTAAGGGTTCGGACAGTTTTCTTTTATAAACAATATCCAACGGCGCCTGTATGAAGGCTATATATATGTATATAATAGGCTTGGTGCGTATTACGTAAGTTACAAGGACTAAGTTATGGTGGACAAAATCTGTAAGTTTTAATACCCTTTCGTGGATATAAGCTTATGTATGTTGTTATAAATTTCGCAGATAGCCGCTGCAATGGTCGGCCTGTAAAGCCACAGCAGCTGGTTGATAACCTGGATCTCAACAACCTGCAGTATCCAAAGTATCAGAGACATCACCGCGGTAAAGTTATGAACCCCGTTTCACTACGTTAATACTTGGTCTTACAACTTCTCACAAAACCGGTGGATTTAACTACTTGCTGTGTGGTTCTCGTTGGACTATAAAAGGGCAACCCCGTTACTCCCCCTGGGAGTCGTAAAAGGGATGGGACTGTTATCTATCAGATAGTAAACAGTACCCGGTTGACAGCAGGAGGTTTGTCCCCAAATTATGTTTCGTGAAAAGTGGGCATGTACTACCCCTGCGGGGATTAAAACTAAATCATTGCGCCTTGATCCCAGAGCACAGCATTAACATCTCGGCCTCAATATTTTCATAATTTACCATAACTTGTTTTTTTTCGTTTCAGCGCCAGGTTTATTAGTTCTTCCTGAAATGATACAATCGATTTCACACTTTATTCGATCCTATTTACCAACTGTTAACAAAGGTAGGTTACTGTAAAAATAATATTATGTACTAATTTATACGTTTTTTAAACGGTTTTATTTAGTAACTCAGGTTACGCCCCACGGTTTTATGTTGTCTGATCAACACTCTAGATTAGGAGAGTAATCTTATGACTAGTACCTAAGACCTACCGAATTATGTTTTAGCTTTTATTATTCATTATTATCTTTATTCAAAAAAAAGTTTCATTATTATACTAAACAAATAGATAGCTCTCGCTTTATCGAACGTGGAAGTACAACCTAACACAGAATTTATTGTGTTACAAGGAATCAAATTATCCAGATACAAATATTTAAAAAAGCAGCTCAGCCGTTTATTCATGAAAAGTTTACAGACAGATGTATAGATGGCGCTACTTTCGCGTGTATGTTATTAGTATAAATTGTATAGCTATATGGACAAGGATGTGATTAGAAATCCTCCCCAAAACACATAGGTCGTGCGTTCTTTTCCCACCCGGTAAACATAATTGTGTAATGAGTTGTTCTGTGCCTTGGTGTTATTTATTTATAATATATTTATAAAATATAAATATAACTATGTTTATCAGCAGTCTGGTTACATAGTAAAAGCTCTGCTTAGTTTGTTATCAGAAGCCCGTGTGTGAAATGTCTAAAGTTATTATTATGATATGTTTTTTTAGGTACAGACTCTCGCTTGGGATTTGGTTTTGCGTTGGGAAACCACGCTGACTTCCAAGTAGTACTCGAACTAGGACCACAGATAAAAACCAAAGCGTTAGGTAAAGCAAATATCATTTAAAAAATATTAGTTTACAAGCATGTACGATACGCGACCTTTACAAACAGCACAATCATACAATACATAACCATACAAAATACATGTAATCATACATAAAACAAGTTGAGCTACTTAGGAACTACACAACACATAACTACACAATGTTGTGTTTTACGAGTGATTGGTGATAGGCTGTTTGGGTACAAACAATGATGTCATTTTGTGTAGAGTTTGAAGCTACTGTCGTGCCTTATTTCCAATCACTTTATTAACTAGACACATACAGAGAAATGTCTCAGATATGTATATTGTTTCCTGCCGATTAGAAAATCTTTGGTTTACAGTCTTTTAATAAATGTTCAGTTTCAGTCAGTGTCAGTGTTCGGTTTCAGTAAATTCTTTCACCACCATTTCACAGCACTACGCACTAGGTGCCACATGTCACATTACACTAATCTTAATTATACCTTCTCAACCTGTCCTAGTGTTAAAATACGTATATGAATTATAATAATATTCTCGTATAAGTTAATACGTATTTAATTACCGTTTAAATACATACGTATATTGTTATCACTCACAGAAAACCGGTTGTGAAGCAACGCTCGTGTTGCATTTCCCCGAAATGAGTGAGGTTTCTGGATTCCCAACCCCCCCTCTCCTCTTTTCCCTTCCCTTGATCCCCCCTCTCCTCTACCGTCTCCGCATTCCGCCATCCCTCATTACCCTCAAAGGCATTGCACTTACGACTATTGAGTTGCAGGTGTCCATGGAAGGCGGTTGTCACTTACCATCAGGTGAGCCGTCTGTAAGTCTCTCTATATTATAAAAATAAAATATTACACTTACATTAAACTCCACATGTCCACTCGGCGAGTGGAGAGCCTGGTAATGTCATACAGGTCTCCTAGTAAAGATACCAGTTTTCCACGCAGAATTTCTAAAAAAAATTGATTCGGTACTATTTTTTCATAGAACAAATAAAGTTTATTATTATATTATTACTTTATTTCAGAAACAGGTTTTCAGCCGATTTCAAGCGCCAAGCGGCAGGCTTCTATGAAGCCAAAATGTACTAAAACCAGCAAAAAGGTAGGTACTACTCTGTTATGTACCGTAAAAAGGATAATTTTCTCCCTGTATATGTTTTTCGAGTGTCTGTATGTTAGTATAAAGAGTCCTTAGAATGTATGTATAGGACCTACATAACTTGATGGCTTTCGACGTGTGAGGTGTTATTTGAAACGTCTTAATACGGTTTTAAAATTGAGAGAGAGAGATGTTATAAGGCATTCGGGTTGTGTTTAAGTTAAACAAATTCCCAATAGGCTCGTTCCTTATCACATTAGTGAGACCAAATTACAGTCAACAATAAGTAGGTGTTTAAGGCTTCTGCCTAACCCTTATGGGAAAAAGGCTAAGCGTATGTATGTATATATTAGCTTCATCTGTAGCTATGAACCTTGCACCAGAGAAGCAGAGAACAGTTACAGGGAGCTTTGTAGATAGTGTTATTATCTAAATGAGTACCTACATAACTTTTTCATATTTACAGCTCTTACCAACAGATGGCAGCATATACCTTCAGAACTGGGCGCGGAAGATGAGACACTATATTGGACTCTAATACGACCAAACTTGGATAAATATTTATCAATTTGTTTTTTTTTTTTTGTTTTAATCTTCTAGTGTGATATAATCATTTGATGTCTAGTGTTTTATTTCTTCCTTATACTGCCTAACTATTTTATTTTATTTTGCCTGCTTCTCACGTTGACGTATTAAAAACATTCGTCAATAGATTCGGTTAATACCCCTTATTAAGTAGGTAAATACACTAAATATGAAGTTTTTGTTACAGTACTATTATCTAACAGATCTGAATAGTTCTTTTCTGGAATTTCAATCTGAGGAGTGCTTACAGGTATAATGGAATCCGGTGTATAATATTTATTTAATATGAACAGAATTGAAGCCAACCAAAGAAAATTCTTAGGAAGCCCACCTCAAATTCAATTCAAATCTTATTTACCGAAATACTTGGCATAACCTATAGTGATACATTATTAGTAATTCACTAAATATAATAAATAGGCTTTATACTTAGACTACTTTTTTTTTATTAATTAGATGTTTAAGTGACAGCCTGTGCCCGCTAAAGTATGAACTGACTCACAGATCACGTACACTAGTTTTGTCGATGAAATAAAATTTAAAATTGATCTTCATGCCGTACCTACGGGCCATTAATATCCTGTAATAATAGACAAAATTCATATATATTATCCTTATGTCATGTGAAGGATACTAATACTGATCCATTCTTCAAATTGTTAAATAAGCTGTATAATATTTTCAGCTGTGTAGTTGCTTTTTTTCTTACCTTCTTTATCTGTTTTCATATTTGAATACCTTCTGCCTGCTATCTGCTGACTTTGTTTTCTTAAAAGTACCTAGAATTTAAAAACGAAAACTTGTAATTTGACCTTTTTACATCATACATGTTTATAATCTGTATTTTAGCTGTAAGTTCCTGTGACAATAAAATATGTACTACCTATTAGAGAGTTAATAGAGTTCCTACTGACAAATAATCAAGACTATTAAACATCACGCTGCGACTCTTAGGAACGGAAACAGGACAGTATCACTAACTTAACAATGGTAGAGCCATGCTTAGGCACGTATGAGCCGGCTTGACTGGTGCGATACCACGGCCTCACAGAAACCGGTTGTGAAGCGCGTGCGTTGCATTTCCCCAAAATTAGTGAGGTCCCCGGAGGCCAAACTTCCACTTTCGTCTTTCCTCTCCCCTCGTTCTCTCTCTCCTCATTAACAATCCCTCATTACTGACCATCGTGACATCTTGAGTTGCAGGTGTCCATGGACGAAGGTTATCACTTACCATCAGGTGAACCGTCTGCTCGTCTGTCCCCCTATATTATAAAAATAAGGGAGCATTGACCATAAACGCATTTCCAACTAGAGGGACCGGCTGGTCTAGAATAAGTAATAGGCGAAAGCTAGTATGAGATATTTAAAGTACCTACATGACAACATTCGGGCAATAGGGAATTAAGGGAATCTATCTATCTACTCCTAGCTGTGTAATGCCAAGTGATCTACTGGACCACATTTGAATTATATTATAAAGTGCCTGACTTTATTGTATATGCAACAGCAAGTGCAACTTACATTGATAGCACTTATTTAGTAGGTAACGCACGGCATACGCCTGCGTATTATTTAAATTGTCTTAAATAATATTAATAATAATATATTTATTTGCTTAAAAAGTGAACATTAGGTACGTGCGAAATTTTCCAATAAAAAATGCTGTCATGGTTATTTGTCGTTCAGTGTACTTCAGTGGAGTAAATGATTGAACTAAAAATTGTTGTTAGTTTTTTTTATTTTCATACTTACATTAATTAATCGAATAGTAGTTTTCCAAACATAAGCTTAGTTTTTATCAATATTTTGATACGTATAGGTTCTATTAGCATTCTATAAAAAAATTGTATTTGTATACAAATTAAGTAGCCTACTCCTAATCAATAACTGGTCTCTGCTTACCCTGGAACGAAATAATGTAGGTACATAATATGTACTATATATACATATGTATATGGTGTAAACAAACGCCTTCCTTTAAAATAACTGTACCACTTTATTACATAGATGTTTACTTACATTTTTTTTCCAGATATTATTTATTCGTTGCTATTAACACACATCATAAAAGCATAACTATCTTAGTGGTATTAAATGAACTTTGAACTTTCTTTTCAAGAACTGTAAAACCTCTGGCAAAGATGTCCAACAAACAAAGTCCAACGACAATTTTTTTTTAGTTTATACTATTATTAATCGATTCTTGAGTTGAGTGTTGGAATAGAAAAAAAATGATGAAAAGAGTGGAGGTTGGTATTTATTAGGTAGAATGGCTAAATTCCTCTTTATTTCTAAGAAAAGTTCAGCGGTGGACTGCAAAAGGCTATTGTAGATTTATTGACTTTGTTACTTTCGAAATAAATAAAAATAAAATGAAATAATTGAACAAAAATATTGTAGTATATATAATATTGTAGTCTTTGCCGAACCGATTATGACAAATGACAACTAGTGAATGCGCAACTCGGCATGATCGAAACGACGACGTATTGATATTATAAAAATCAATACGTCGATGCATGTGTATTTATGTGCCGTTATCATCGACGATGTCTTTTCACATCATTTCAAATTATTTTTACCCCGTGACAGAAACAAGTTTGTAATCATAAAATGTAAACCTGCGGTAGGTATTTCAGTCACAGCTATAAAAATAGATTATCGATAAAACTCTGGATATTTGTGTTAGTGCAATCACGTACCCTAGTCAGGTACACGTGGTTGGGTATATATCAGACATTACGTACTTAGGTAAAATAAGTTGTTCAATAATATCCTATTTCCTACTACTTACTACTTATACTACATGTGGCGGTATAATGATAAATCGTAGAGAAAACGTTTATTAAGTTTACTTTGAGTCAATTTTTAAGCGCTTTAGTTTTATGTAAATATTTTTCTGCAACTGTTCTTTATTTACTCGTTTGTCTGTCAACAAATCTTAAAAAAATATAGGCTCTCTGCCAGCAAGTCTAGAAGAACAGAATGGCTAATAGTCAGTTTATGCAACTCCAAATTATCCCCAAACTAATTAAACCAAATGATAGTTAACTTTAACTTGACCGCTAACCTTTACATTATGCCATGTAATTATAATATAATTTTATATCAAGAGGCGAATTCCCTTATGTGGCTCTTACTAAAATAAGTCAATTGGTGTTTAACAGATTAATAACTAAAAACAAGAGAAACTAATTGACATAGATCGTTCAATCTCACCCATTTATAATCATCCCATCATCAGTCAGTTCAAGTGTTAGATATGCGACTCTGACTTGCTTCAGCTAACGATTATAGTCCCCAATCCATCCGTATAAATATTATCCCTTCCTTTGTGAGTATATGTATGTATGCATAAAGCTAAATATAGTTCATGTTGCATTGCAAGTTAATGACCAATATTATAATTAATTAGATTTTAGAATGCAATTCTCAAAAATCCACGTTCAATTTTAACTTAAGTAACACAAACGTAAACAAAGAATAGGCATGGAAAAATCACCGTTGCTTTTGAACACTCTTATTATTGAAGCATCTGTAATAATATATATAATATCTTCACACATCTCGCATACGTTCCTGTGATTCTAAACTAAATATATATGGTAACCAGACTGATGATAAACATACTTATATATTTCTAAATACATAAATATTATTGGTAAATGACACCCAGACACATAACGATAACCTTAATCCCGCAATATTTATCCTGTGTTGTCGAACCCCCGGTCTCTGGCTTAGCAGGCAGGATGACTTACCGCTAGACCAACAGGCCCTTCAACTTATTGATATTAGGAAAACAACAAACAAAATAGAATGTACTTTTGTGTGTGCAACTTTTACAATACATTATGCGAATTAATGATTTGTCCCAATACCAACCGTTTTCCTATCATTATTCTTAAAAGAAAAACAAAATAATTGAATATTTAACATCGTCATATATTTCAATTGTGTATACGATACATAATATCCTTATCTTAAATCATTATTACCTATTCGATGTATCGATGACTTTAATCAAAACTACTCACTATCACTCACTAGGTTTCTCAGAATATGAAAGTGATGAGGCATAAAAAGTAAAAGAGCCTATTTTTCTATATTTCTCAAAAGAAATTGCACTCTATGGTCTAACTATAGAGTTAGTTATTAGCTATAAGTTTCTCATATAAGTTTTAAGTGCGAAAGACACTAGAAGTGAATGGGAACGCACACATAGGACTTTAATGTATGAAACATAATATATTTTTATTTTAGGCCTTAATATCCTTAGTGGGAAAGTTGCTTCTTGGCTAAGAGGCCTTGAGTACTTAATTCAAAAAGTTATGAAATTCTGACCACATGGGCCACTAGACTTCTTATGTAGTAAAGAATTTACTACCAAGTTCAAAAGAATTAAGTTTTAATTTGTCAAGGAATAGAGTTGTAATTTAAATGCTAATGTGCTGTACTTATGTCAATTTAATGATAGTGAAAGCTGTTTGTTCCTCGTTCGAAATTTATATTCAGTTTGGCGGTAAAACTGACGGTCGCTTGTTGTTTTCGTATTAAAACTTTTTTTACATTGCTAGCTAGCATGACATGTTGTTTTCGTATTAAAACTTTTTTTACAGCAATGTAATTTTGTGATATGTTTATTTACCGTTAAACAAAGAAATCAGTGTTATTTATTTTTGTGTAAAGTTAAAACAGTGAATATGTTTGTGCAGTGGTGCATGTTTTTCTTCCTACTTTCTTACGGTGAGTTTATTCAAATGCAAACAGTAAACAAAAATTGTCAAATAAGCACCTAGGTAGATACCTATACCTATTTAACTTTGGTGATCACAGAAGACATCTACTGAAATTTATACAACTAAAAGATAGGTTTTTGAAAGTAATAACTAAAAGGCCTATGGATGTATGAAGTGAAAATAATATTTAAATTTATTTAGGAAAGAACAGAATACTTTATTTGAGAATTCTTGTTTTAAATTTTGTAGCAGTTTTAGTGGTGTTTGTTGGTATAGACTTGCCGGGATTAAACGTGTAATTAATTTTTACCTGAGTAAATTCTATATTTAATAATGTACAATAATAATAACAAAAATGAGAGAGAAAAGGTTCCAAGGCACTATTTGTTTAATTTTGTTTGAAAGAAAGTTGTTTAGATTACGTAACGTATTTTTTTAATTGTTTTGTAACATTATCATTAGCAAATCGTATCGTAACACTTTATAGATGTTGAAACTATGATGTACAATATATCGTCTGCAATGTCCTTCCTCCAACACCTTTTTAATAACTAGTTCAACATACTTGTAACGTTATTGACATAATTAATAGTAATCTTTTGAGTTATTTAGTTTAACTTCAAACTCTTCAGGGTTGATAAGATTCATAAGATAATCTCATATTTGGTTTATAAACTTTGTTTAATTAATGCTATAATATCACAAGAACCGAAATACTATTACAAATGCTAAAGTTGGGATCAATCGATCAATCAGCCCACTGCAGTTCATTGCCGGACATAGACAACGCCTTATGCTCACCTAGCACCTAGTCCTCCACCTAGCCATCGAGCTTGGTCAGATGTTTGTTATTCAATCACGCTCAAAAGGCTTAAAGGATCTGGATTAAATCTGGAATAGCACATATGCTATATTTTACATCAGTAAAATGTAAGGTTTAAAATTTCGTCGTGAATGAAGTCGCGGGAAGAAACTCGTTTATGCTTAGAAACATGTGTATTAACATATTGGTCCACTGTAAAATCTTACAAAAAGCTAAGGTAATACTATAATTATTAATTTCATTCAATATGTCAAGTTTATTAGGCGTAAACTAATATATATTATTTAAATTTTTTACATTAATATACTCACGAGTTTGTTTGTTTTTACGCGTTAACCTCATTTCTATCTATCATTTCTAGTAGACCGGTTTGAAATGCTTTATTTAGACTGGCTAGGCAAGACGCTAGTGGGAGAAGTAGGAAGGAGGTACTAGGCACTTTTAGAAAGAAGTTGTCAGGACAGCAGACCGAGCCTCTTGAAGAAAACGAAAAGCCAGTAGCAAACTATAGTTTTAAAAGTGAATTTGATCTGGTGAGAACCAGTAGACCAATAATTGCTTACAAACCATATATATTCACTCAAATTTGAAACAAATTATGGATCTTCAAAAGGGTGAAATTACTCGATTAAGTCAACTTTCAAACAAAATTAAATGGCGACCAGCAATTATGAAACAGGAAACCACACAGATACACACGTGGAACTTATAAAACCCCTTCTTTTTGCGTCAGGGGTTAGAAAAAGAAACTTAGCAGGGAGCATAACTATTTATTAGATATTAACTGTCGTAGAATACCTACGTCATGTTGACATCTTAAAGTTTCATATTTACTGCCTTCAAACTTTCTACCATGTGTTAGCGAATGCATAACTTATACATACATATATAAAATTGATAATTTATTTATGTTTGTATATAACAATCTATTCCCCACAGTTTTATTGGGTCACTGATGGTGATCAAGGGTCGCAGCGTCAGAGAGGGATGGAAAAAGATGGAGCAAAGAAGTTTCTTATAGTCACGATTAAAGAATTACTTAACAATAATTAGGTAATTTATGTACTTAATGAATTATAATTAGAAGCTATTAGAGTACATTCAAAGTTAATAACACGTACATAGAGACCTGAGGAATGACGTAATTACGCAAAGCGCGAGGTCAGCTGCTCAACAAGTCGAATCGAATGCACGTTCTCTGTTCACCCTTTGAAGGACATAGCATTATGTTAACATGAAATGTTTATATAACAAGATATATGGATTTAGTTTAGAATTCTTCACCTTCCAGGCTAATTATTATACGACCTTCTATAATACATTTATAGAGAGCTCTGTATTTCCGGATTAGAAGTATGCAACCCTGAATTGCTCAAGCTATTGCTAACACTCCCCAATGCAGCCATATAAAAAATATCAAGTTTCTTCTAAAAGTCTTCAAGCCTACCATTCCACTTCATAATGTATATATGTATGTACTCCCCAATAGTCTTCTATTTAATCCGAAAAGTGCTCAGTTGACCGCTAATATGTATATGAGTGCCATCAAATCATTATTGTCCTAATTATAATGTTTCATCACATCTGTGTATCCCTTCGGGGAGACACGTAAGTTATGTGTATACCCGAGTGCTGTAACGTTGCACAAGTTATCAGCGCAATGAAGACTACCAAGTGACTTGGTAACCTTTATGTAAAGGCCTATGGGCAATGAACTCAGATTAAGTTTTAATAAAAAAATATATGGGCTTGTTAGTCAAGAATTATTAGCTGCTGAACCAGAGGTCATGGGTTCGATTTCCACATTGTACAAAAAATTAATTCAGGTAACCCGTTTATTGAGGAAGGCTATAGGCATAAACGCAGATCAAACTGAAGCGAACGGCTAGTGATTTATAAAATATATGTATTCGATAGATATCAGAAAGATATTACGTTTTGCCGTATATACTCGTAGTGCATATTCTAAATCAAATTGAAATAAATTATTGATATGTACTTATATTGAGGTGTTCAAGTTTTTATTTACCTACTTCATATTAATATTATGTAGGTTTTTTAATGCTATGTTTGTCTAATCAAATAAACAAGTATAAAACGCATGTCCTAATGCGAACGTAACGTCTTCTATCCTTTTCGTGGCTAAACGACTGAATTGCTTTTAATTATTATTAATAATAATACCCTCTATTGTGACCAATTATTCTCTTGACATGAAGGTGCCCATGGGCGCCGTTATTTAGCCGTTATCATTAACCATGAGGTGACCCGTCTACTCGTTTTCACCGTTTTGAAATAAAAAAAAAGTTTAGATTGTAATAAATTTCAGTTTAAAAGCATATAAATATCTGTTTATAACGTTTCCTCTGCACTATTGTTTGTGCAAGTATACTTATTACAACAGCCGTGTGTATGTATGTCACGAGAGATCTTATGTCTTGAGTAATTGCACACAGGTTTTGTCACAGTGTAGCGACTCGTTGTCGTGTCAAGGTCGCTGGCTTTTCATGAAGTTCCATGCCGGTTACATTTAACTAGCCGATTTCCACAGTGTCAACTACGAAACGTTAAAACTAATTAAGGATGAACGATGATGAGTGATCTTTTATAGACTTACGCCTACGTCTCCGAAGGGGAACTTTTTGCTTCCTTAATTTAGTCCCACGTGACTTACGTGATAGGCATATGGTTAAACCTACTGCCGTCATTCGGGCACTGTATGACTGTATATACACTTTTTTTTACGTGGGGAAATACTCATGAACTATCCTCGGCCGGGGTTATCGGCGCAGGGGTGTGCCGGATTTGACCGGCTAAAACCGCCACGGTGTTCCTTCCTCGCACCTGCTGTCGAGGGCCGCGGGAACACGACATTCTTCCGCGACAAAATAATCATCTGGACTCGAACCGGGGTCTTCTGGTTTCAGGACCGCGCAATTTCCTATTATATATATTTCCTGAACTACTATGACCTGACTGTATATATACTGTCATCCAGTGCCCGGTTAATTTATACGTCAATAAATACTCTTTCAAATAAAAAAGGAATCTTTCAAATCTGATTGATAGTTCCAGAGATTAAACAAATAAGGTAATAAAAAGACTCTTCTAGCCTTTTTATATGAGAATAGATAAACAATTTGATTATATTGTTCCTTTATTAAGTCTTGTCAATCGACAAATGTTATTAAAAAATATATGTTAAAAATTTAAAAATATATGTTAAACAGGCGTCTATCGAGCGCTTTAGAAATAAGCTGACCAATTCATCCGAATAACCGATATCCCTAATACATTGCTTATTCGGATGAATTGACCGACCCCGGGAAGTCCAAGCCCATCATCAGACCACTGTAATCTTGAGATTAACCAGAAATTAATGAAGTTTTATCAGGCCTACTCAGTGAGCAAAATAAAAGGTATAATGATGGGTCAGAAAAAAATCGTTCACGTTTTAAAGAATATAATAAAACGTAATAATCAAAAAACATTTGATTATTACGTTTTATTATAACGCGTTATTCACACAACATCATGTGAGTACATCTAAATGAAACAATAATTTCCTAAATAATATATCATTTTACTAAAAAAAGCCTCAGATAATCGTAAATAACTGTGGGCAAACATTATCGTGCAATCTATTGACACAAATTTTATTTATACCTGCTTAATCTGTTTGTAACATGTCACTCATCATTTTAAAATTCTTAGATGTACATGTGTCTACTGCTGCGCCAGGGAAGATAATACCGGCTGTTGATGAACTGGATCTGAACAATCTCCGATATCCTTCGAATAAACACGGCCGCGGTAATGTTACTTAACCTCATCAAACTGTGCTTCAGCTTCATATCTAGCCTTTAAATAACTGCTTTAGAAATTGTTGGACTTTTACAAACTGTCGACAATTGCTTTTTATTTTAAAATTAACTTTTGACTAAGTTACTAGGAATTTAGACAGACTGCTTGACTATTATACTGCAATGTATTTTCTTTGAAGAATCCAGTAGACCCACGTTAACAAAGCACCCCTTGTAATGCGAAATACCTATGATGTCAAATCTACGTCAATGCGTTTTAAAATAGGTAATTTCATAATGCGTTTGAGCGCCACAATCCCAGTTATTTGTAAATGATAATTAATGACGATATTTTTTATTATAAAGAAAACTATTTCTATAATTTCTAACATAAAAACATTCATATTAATTGTCTTGTTTAAAACACTACAATCAAGAATATAGATTTAATTTTTACTTGTTTTCAAAGAGTGCCGGACTACAGAGTTCGTGGCAGTTCGGTGGATTACTGCGGATCTAATATTGATTTGATTACAAAAAAAACTGCTGTTTTAAACCTGCCTTATAATATTACCTGTACGACGCACACTTTCGTATACAAAGTGTACATCTAGGTACAGCTTACTACGGTATATAAGTCTATATTATATACCTACTTTTGGTGGTGGATTGGAAATCCTATGATGGCTTAAATAATTTTTGGTTGATAGGATGTAATGATATATTTATCGTATAGGTATAGATATCAAAATAATTAATAATTTTGGGTTAAGGACCACATTTTTCGCTAGATACCGATATTGGAGACCGCAAATGTTGTTTCGGAGGCCGCACGGAATTCATTCGAATTTCATTTCATATAATTCATTTGTAATTCATGAACTAAACATTAACAATATTTTTTTCAAAACAATTGTTGAAACATATACGAGCAACAAAATAGGATACAAACAAATGATCAAATATGTAAGTAATAAGTAATTTAGACATCAATTACTATCTTTCGCGACGAATTATTTAATTAATCACAGTAAATAGACATTTATTAGAAGATATCGCATTATTACACCACAATCATCACCCTTGAAAAAAATGTATTTTATTGGGTATAAAATTATTATCTTTTTTACAGGGGTAGAGCTATGCTTAGGCACGAATGGGCGGAAAAACAGTTGTGTAGCAACGCTTGCATAGCATTTCCCTGCAATTAGCGAGGTTTCCGGAAGCCCAACTCCCACTCTCCCCCCTCTTCCTTTCCCATCTCCTCATCCACCCTCTCTCCTTTCCCCTCTGCTCATCCTCCCATCCTCATCACCCTCAAAGGCGCTACTGCTTACCGCTTACTTACTTGCGGGCGGTTGTGACTTACCATCAGGTGACCCGTCTGTTTGTCTGTCCCCCTATATTATAAAACAAAACCTATATTTATATTATTTCTAGAATCCGTAGTGACAGTGATTCGCTTGGGACATAAGTTTTGTAAAATATGTTGTCTCCTTAACGTAAAAACGTTCAGCAATCTTCTTCACTTAGTCATAAATGAGGCGATCGTGATTCACTTACAATGCATTTTGTAATAATTTCTCGTCGTAACTGTCTCGAGTCATTTCAAATGAATGTAAGTATTAAATTAGTTAGAGAACAATCAGTTTAAACTTAGTATTGTGTCATGAAGTCATTAGCAAAGCACCTTGCAGTATATTTATTAAAATTGTAATAAAAATGCGTAATCTTGCGTTTACGCAAACTTGATTTCTAAAAGTGACTCCCTCCTTTATGACTCAAAGGGGACACACTGACTCATTTCAATAAGCTTTTTTTTATCTTTCTCTCTTATATTTGGTTTTGGATCAACATTATTTGACCTTTTTGGAAGCTAAACTTACCAAAAACAAAACTATTTTCTTGCTTGCTTTCTTTTTTTTTAAAGTAACTTACAAAACTATAAGAATTTTCTTTAAAGGATATGACACTTTAGAGGTAATTTTTGAGATTTGGCAACGTCTTTTATTAAAAGGAAAATATAGAAAAATAAAATGTAATGTGCTTCCTTCTCGTTACAGCATCAGGTCTTTTAGTCATCCCTGAAGAGTTGCCATCGCTTCTGTCCGTAGCTTACTCCAATATACCACCTATCAAGAAAGGTATGTTATTATTTTATAAATTAGTTTACCTACTCATCTTCTTTATACATATATATTATTCTTCTATGCGTGTGTTTGCCACTAACTCCCCGTAATCGGCTGAACCGATTTAGATTAAATGTTGTTTGTATATTATGATGGGTTCCTGGATGGTTTGAAAACATAATTTGTCCTGATAGGTGCCGCTTCTGTCGGTATGTCAACAAATTAGGTTTTTTGAACAATTGACAACAATAAATAATTTTGAGCGGTACTTTTTATTGCCTAGGTACAAAGAATAGAGAGTAATGAGTTTCCTGTCTTTTTTTATTTTGAAAGAATCAATTTTCAGTGCAATAAATACATATAAATTGTTGTTAACGTTCGTTTGTCTTTCTCTATCACTTTTACATGTGTGTTTGTTAGAAAGTGACAAAACCTACTTTAATTAAAATAGTTTTATGAATGAGAGAATTAGTCTCTTACAGCCGGCGAGCAATTTAGCAAGTATATATATAGAGAGCAAGTAAGCAATACCTTTGTGTATACTGTTCAACAGAGTAGAGTTCAGTGAGTAGAGTAGGGCCACTCCATTCCTTCCACACGACAAAAAAAAACAGGACCATTTGACTGGCCTGTTGATCTATTGGTTAGTGACCCTGACTGCTGAGCCAAATGTCGTGGGTTCGATTCCCACACAAGACAAAAAATTATGTGATCCAGTAGCTGTTCAGAGTCTGAGTCAGATGATAAATGATGAAAATTGTAGTGACAAATTAAAATTATTATAAATATATAAAACCCGACTGCATTAATTACTTTCTTCTTTTTATCTGACGTGATTCAGAATGTTCCCACGTAACTCCCACTATAGAGATGATTGAGATGACCACATGTCGAAAGCCATCAAGTTGTCTAGGTTTCTTTAGGCCATGGCAAATTAAAAATTATACATGCATACATAAGTACACATCAGAAATATATGAATTACTCTGACGTAGTCATTTCGTTATCGTATAGCTGCAGATTCTGAATCGCTAATAAATTTCAATAAATTTACATAGCTACTTGTATGATATTATTTATTTATTGTTTTTTTTTTTGTTATTTATTTATTATTATAGACTTTGTAGGTACTCTTTCTTTCTCACTCACTCTTATTTATATATATATATATATATAAATACCAAAACTTGGCTCTCTGTCCGTGATATTCACTAGGTGTAGCATAAAACCAGCGCTGCTTCTTACGAGGTAGCACAAAGCTGAGCTAAAGGCCATTTTTGTCTCATACATGATGAATTTGTTATTGTATGAGTACAAATTAAATACATTTCTTTCTTTCTTCTTTCATTTCAGGTACAGACTCCCGCGTAGGGTTCGGCTTTGCATTTGGAAACCACGCTGACTTCCAGGTGATGCTAGAACTGGGACCTCAAACTAACACCAAAGCTTTAGGTAAACAATATTTTAAAACACCGTGAAAAAAAAGAAAGTTAATTGTGGGAGAGCTATTTTTAGGCAATAATGGGCCGGCTCGACCGGAGTAATAACACGACCTCACAGTATAGGTAGACAAACAATCCCCCCTCGTCAATTTTCCCGTTTCCTCATCCCCCCTCTCCATTTTTCCAAATCATCTTCCCCCTCATCAAGACGGCGGACATCACACTTACGATTTCATTTGTCATTTACCATCCATGGAGTAGGGTGACCCTCCTCTTTGTCTGTCAACCTGTATCAAATAAACAAGAAAAAAAAAACATTTATTACCCGACTGCGGAAGAAGGAACCCTTCTTGTATTGTTTTTCGATTGTATAAATTGATTATTGAATGTATTTATTTTGTTTCTTTTATTCCAGATGGAACAGGTTTCCAGCAAACCTCAACAAATGCTAAACGTCAGGCTCCATCACCACCGAAACTCACTAAAACGAGAGAAAAGGTACTTGAAAAATTCAACTATGCTATAATATAATATTTATTTAAATATAATATTTTAATTTACTCACGTGTGTATTTCGGGGATGCCCGACTAGTTTCGGTCTTCGACAGGAGGCCTTTTTCAAGGAGTAAGTCGTCCATCTTCTGGCTTCATCATCAGACTAGTTCCAAGACAAGTCATCCGGGTTCTTTTGAGAATTATATGGGAAATTTTAGGGTTTATTGACCGGAAAGGCAGGATGGACCTCAACCTGGCTGGTGCCACGAAGTCAGAGCTCTCTAACCTAATATGTACTAAACTGTTATTGTCTATGTCAAAATCTATAAAATATATATATATATATATGTTCACAGCTCTTACAAACAGACGGCAGTAAATACCTTCAAAACTGGGCGCAAAAGATGAAAAACCCTCAAATTCTCGACTTTGATTCTCCAAAGCCGGGAGAAGTTCCCAATTTAGAAGAGTCCATGGTAGAACTAATAAAGAACTCAAAAGGAGAATACGAAATCCATCAGCCACAGCCTGGAAACTTGTCTCCAAAGATTCTAGATGATCTGATAAAATTGTACAAGATTAAAAGCGATGTCGCGAAGAAGATGATTGTAAACGAAAGATCAGAAGAGGAAGTCAAGAAGATTACGGAAGATTTATCTAATGTCGATTTAGATTAGAAATGTTCATATAATATATAAGACATCCAATTTAAACCTAAACTTATAAGGCAAAACCGAGGTCGTGGATTCGATTCCCACCCAGGACAAATATTTGTGTGAGGACGTGATCTTTTGTTCTGTGTCTGGGTGTAATTTATCTATTATTTGTATGTATTTAGAAATATATAATGATCGTTTGACGTGGAGATAAAGGATTAACTTACTCCAGGAATTTTGAACTGAACTACCGAACTTGTTGTAATGCGTATTCTAAAGTGAAATACAAGATATTTAATTGGCTACCTTTTATTGGACAAACCACGCAGACGAAGCAGGGCTTTATTGTGAAGGTTTTGTCAACCAAAATAACTACTTTCGTTACCATTAAAATTAAGCGTAAGTTTTCATATTAAAAGCTACTGAAAAACTATTAAAAAAACCCATTTAACGATTAGAAAAGAGCTGATGATCATCAAATAATATAATTATATTGTTGAATGTAGAACCCTCTCATTCACGTCAGCTTTCATTTCATATATTTGCTACCGTGACTAGTTAATGTTACTTCGAAAAACTTCTATACATTGTTCGTCTGCGTTACGTGAGCGTAGCGTCATAAATTATTAAAATTATAACACGCCTTTTTTTGCATGGAGGGTTAAAAATAATTTGTATTCGTTAATTCTCTTAATTTTCCCATGATTTTTACCCAACGAGTTTAATTGTTTAAATTTGATATCTTATTTTAATAGTTATTTTAATAGTGTATTAGTAGGCACAACAATAAAATTTTGTATATTTTGTAATAAATTGGTGTAAGTTATTATATGTTGTTTTATTTTAGTAATATTATATTTATGTATCTTTTTAAACACTGAAAACCCAGACTGAAAACAGTGGTAGAGCCATGGTTTAGCTCGAGTGGGCAAGCTCGACCGGTGCGATACCACGGCCTCACAGAAAACTGGTTGCGAAGTAACGCTTGCGTTGCATTTTCCCAAAATGAGCAAAGTTTTCGGAGGCCCAACTTTCCCTCTCCCCTCTTCGCCCGTCTTCTTTCCCCTCCCCGCATCCCTCCATCCCTCATCACCCTTTCTTGCTTCTTCAACTTTCATTCCGTTCCGCGTACTGGCTCGTCGGTTAAAGGTACTTTTGACCTGGCCTTTGCTTAGATTTTCTGGAACTTGGTCCAAGAACATTCGCCTAGGTCCTCCTCAGGTCCTGACAATACTTTTTGTCAATCTTCTTTCATTCATCCTTTCGATATGACCGAACGAGTACATTTTTTCTCATTTTTTCATTTTTTCTCTATTTTAGTCACTACATCCGTTTTCACACCACACTCTTCCCTTATCACATTATTCCTCACTCATGTCACTCAATTTCACATCAGCTATGCTCCGCAATGCTCTCATTTCTACCGCATTACTTCTACTTTCGTGCTTCTTCTGTCATACCCAACTTTCGCTACCATACATAAGTGTTGGCACCAACACACCTCTATGCACAGCCACGCGAGCCTTCATTGAGACTGTGGCTGGACATAAAAGTATGCAATGCGCCATTGATTGCATTACCCGCACTCACTCTTCGTTCTATATCACCATAACACTTTCCGTCCCTAGTAAACTTTAATCCCAGAATTCATTCACCACTTGTTCCCACTTGTTTCACTTTTTTTACCACCCATCATAATTTCACAAAACGTTCTATTTTCATGTCTTTCAAAAACCATAGTTTTCGTCTTGCTCACATTAATTTTTATACCCTTTATTTCTAATGCCCCATGCAAGCTTGTTACCATCTCCTGTAGCTCCTCAGCTGATGACGCAAGTATTACTTGGTCATCCGCATATAGGAGACATTTGACGAGTAACCCAATTATTCTTAAGCCACATTTTTTCTCTTTCATTCCTTCAGATAATCATCAATGAATAAGTTAAACAGGCATTGCGAAGCCACATCCCTGTCTAAGACCTTTCTCAATCTTAAACCAATCAGTGTAGGCGCCGTTCACCCTGACACAAGCACTGGAATTCTCATATAGAGATTTCAATGCTCGGATCAGTTCGCTGTTCACCCCATTCACCCCACACACGAATACGCAGTGAACTTTTTGACTTTTGACAAAAACTTTTCGGTTATGCCTCGTATAACACCTGGTCCGTACATCCAATGCCTTTTCTAAATCCTGCTTGCACATCCCATATCCTTTTATCAGTTTCTTTCACTACCCTTTCAATTAACCCCTTTGCATACAATTTTCCTACCACGCTTAAGAGGCTATTTTTATACTATACAACGCGTACACATTCATATTAGTGTGATTAGGCAATTTCATGTTACTTTATTAACCACGAATAAAAATCTTTGTTTACCAGAGTTTTAATCAACCAGAGATAAAACAATACGCCAAAGATACTATTAAAACGTAGTTAATAAGTGTGCAGTTTTTATCTGACATTGGGTACATTATGGGAAAATTAAACAATAGTCATTGATCAATTTTGTTACATTCGCGGCTATAAGCTTTTCAACTAATGGACAGACAGATTGTATGTAAGGTTTATTAATTTAAATGAAATATGTACATGAAACTGTGTGTTTGTGTCTTTATTTTGATATTAAAAAGTAAGTACTCACCTAGCTTTAATGTTGATATAAGTATTATAAAGTAGAAGAATGATAGTTATTGCCATTTTGTATGATAATTTTTAATTTAAAGAAATTAGCTGGCTTCCATAAGCTATTTTAAAAAATATATAGCTAGTGATGTAAGAACTCTAACGATACCATATGCCTCTAAAATCTGTTAAGATAAGTGTTTAATAAATATTCAATAAATAACAGTTTTACACTAGTGTATGGAAAGCTGTCCGATTTGTTATGAGTTTTCATTCCTGCTCCGCGCCTTTTGGTAGTAGAATGATGATAAAGTCTTAATATATTAAACGGGCTAACAAACTTTATCTATATATCTGAAATCCAAAATTGTTTTCTACGTATGTCTACGTATGTCCGTAATAGATTTTAACCATCCAACCGATCGGCCCCTAACCAATAATTCGAAAATGCTTTTAGATCACTAAAACAATGCATTAGGCACATTTCTTTTTCCTACGTAGTAGTGCCCGCCTTGTAGCCGTACTTAATATTAGTACAAATATGGAGAGATTCATGAAGTTTCTATTAAAATTTTTAAGCCGGTCAGAACACACGCCTTTG
Organism: Tyria jacobaeae; assembly: GCA_947561695.1. Lineage (NCBI taxonomy): Eukaryota > Metazoa > Arthropoda > Insecta > Lepidoptera > Erebidae > Tyria > Tyria jacobaeae. The sequence goes on along the minus strand of OX387236.1, from coordinate 5,251,002 downwards.
AAAATTACTTTTTTCAGGTTTATATAGTGACGGTAGGTTTCTGGTGATACCGGAGGATGTACCAGCTGGATTAGCTGCGGTTTATGGATTTGCACAGCCGTTACATAAAGGTAAGGGAAGCCGAGTCAAAGGACTAAAATTAAAAATAAGGATAAATGTATTTCTTCTTCTCAAACCTGTAAGATTAATGTTCTCCCCATCCAAACCCCGTTCAAAAAGGATTGTCAAAAGAAAATATTTTAGGAGGCGGTCATAAATTGAAATATACTTCAATGTTTTACAGTAATCTGGTATTACAGTAGATTACTAAAAAGGGAATGTACAACACTTATTTAATCAATCCATTTTCCAAATTAGCTATTGTAATATATTGGAGCTATATTTCATTTATTAGAAAAATAAATTAACAAAATGATGAACACCCGACTGCTAAAAATTATCTAATCTAAAATTAGTCAGCTTATAATTATTTTGTTCATTTATTTTTACTCGAAAGAAATGCCGTGAATCGGCAATTCTTTTATATATATACATATATGTGTGTGTATCTCAGGCAATGACCACCGTATCGGTTTTGGTTTCCGATTCGGAAATCACGCCGACCTGCAGATATTGTATGAATTGGGACCTCAAACAGAAACTAAACCATTACAGGCTTCAAGTAAGTAATGTTTCTGTTATTTTTATTTATTTCAATCATTCATTCTATTTGCGTTCTGTTATTTTTACCAGTATTACGTAAGCTTTAGCTTGTTGCTTTAGCCTATACAATGCTTTATTCCTAACTACTCTGCTCATGACTTAATAAAGAAACCACTACAGTTAATAAAACATACATACGAGTACATACAAGCATGATTACTTTTGTTGACGAGGTGGAGTTGGAGTTAATAATTACAAAAAATCTGCTTACGTAATACTTAATGGCCCACTAACTTAATAATTTTGGGAGAAAAAAGTAAAGGTGATATTATATCCTACACATATGAAGACCTTCTTCTGTATTTTTTTACGTTTTCATTTCTTTCACGAACCAGACCGCCAGCAGTAATGCCTCTTCAAGTCTTTAAATATGTCATGTTTTTTTTTTTTTTAAGAAACACGCTCAGCATCGTATCGGCAAAGATTCGTCCGCCGTCATCCTATCTTGGAGCTATTGATAAGAGCTGGTTTTCTTAAGGACACTTTATATAACAACAATGTAATACAAGATTGTGACGATGAACCACGATAGGGGGATCTATAACAGATTTTAGTTGTTCGAGCGTGCAAAAAAACAAAACTGATTAATGAAAGAAATGTAAAGAAATATAGAGTAGACTGTTATTTTTACTCGACTGCATGTGCAAAGAGGGTTACAGTATTCGAATGTATATACATACATATGTATGTATGATGGTTCTTTGAGCCTAGACGCCTTAAATGGATTTAGACATGTGAATAGTCTTAATAGTGATAATTGCCCATATTTAGAGACGAAGTTAATTTTGCAGTCAGGTTTTATATTCTTACAACAATTTTACTTGTTTATAATTTTCCTATAAAAAAAAGGGTATTGGATTTAAATAAAATACAGATATTCATTTATTTTTATTTCTTATAAAAACGTTTGACTGGCTACTGTACATTGTAATCTAAAACGAGAACTCTGACCAAATTTTCGTCCCCACTTTGTTAATAAATTACATTAATTCAAAATGGCAAAGCGTGCATATTACGGAATAATGATTGGCCTTGTAAGCGTTCATAAACGTATCTGTAGATATATATAAAAATTAATTGATTATTATGAAAATATTTTTAGTTATTTCGTAAAACTATTTTATATTTAAACTGATTGACAGTTTAAATTACCTTCTAAACTATCAAATGTTTGCTAATCTATGGGACGTTTCCTTAACCTAGCAATCTGATCACAATAAGAAATTATGTTAACAATAGTTTTAAAAATTTCAAACTTTAAGGTTAAACTGCAACTGAGAGTCAAAATGCGCAACTTCCTGAGGTAAAACAAAGCTTATTCTATTAAAATAGAGCTGAAAATAATAAGCCACAGTCCGCTGGACCAGGCTTGCATTGTGATTATGAAACTTACATACGATATTGCTATAAAATACATTCATCGTAAATGTTGCACTGTGTATCTATTTTCTGTATTATATCGTGTTGTACTTACCTACTCCTGAAAAGTTAACGACTGTATTATATTTTGTAATTGTTCTATTTCGAACAGATTTTTAAAGTAACAATAATTCTGATCATTAACTTTTGCAGGGCTGCAATTCCTATTACACATTAAAAAAAAGTATTTAGCTAAATGTACAGCAAGGAGTATAACTGCTATGGACTTGCAAAATGTTTAAATTGTAACTTGTGTCTGAACCTTTACTAAAGCTTTAGAAATTTAATAACACAACATGTTGAAAATCTATGAATGAGAGATTCCGTGACAACGTAAAACGTATTTTGCGTTCTTCTTAAACATGAGGTTTTTAATATGACGACGAGACGAAAATGATTGTCACTCAACTTTTGATAAGCTACTAATACATTGAGTTAATTTCTTAATATAAGATTGGTTAGACCAAAGGGGAGTAGGCATGTTATTAACTAACCGTTCAACGTAATTTTCCCAGCGTTCATGCTTACTACTTAACTCCTAAGGGTGTCTTAGCATGACGTTTTATAACTTATATTATCCTTCAATAATTACTGTATGAACACAAAACAATTTTTGGGAATGCAAATGATACTACCAGAGAATAGGTCATTTGAAAAAAAATACTAAAATGCTTCCGCTTTATTATATATACTTATTATGTACGTGAGAAAGTTTTTTAGAATAGGTCAGTAAGAGGGAGGCAACCCAGAAAATTTTATTTAAATTTCGAATTAGAAATTTATTTAAATTTCGAATTAATCTCTTTGGGAATCTGTAGCTGTGTAATGAATTAATATGTCATTTGTTTTTACATATTGGCGGTAATTTAGTCTCCTTCGTGCATCGGAATGGATTTGACTACGTAAAAATATTCGTTCAATGATTTAGTACGACTTTTGTTGCGGAGTTACTCAACAAAAATGTTACAATAGAGTTAGATTGGCATTTCATTACGAAGCCCCACCTCGTGCACGAGTTTGAACGTGGTCGAAGCAAACTTACTGATGATTCTCAAGAAGGGCGTCCTTATACGGTGACTACTGAGTACTTTGGCGCGGCTAATTACAAAAGCTGATGGAAAGGTGATATATCAACAAATTCGGGCAGCAACTACACAAAATGTGTGTATTGCACAAATAGTGGTCTCGAGTCTGGGTGATTTTAGAATCCGTTGAATGAAAAGGTCCCCGCTACAGATGAATTATTCATAACGCGGGAGTTGACGAGTTTCAAATAAAAAAAAAAGCTTTAGGCAGTGGTATGAGTGTCAAGTACAAAAGTTTTACATTAACATTTAGGTGTCAGAAAGCTTTTCTCGACGGGGAGGAGGGTAGAGAAGGCCGCGAGGTAGAAAACCTCTTTAAAAATCACCCCTAACCCAAGCTGAGGGAGCCCGGTGAAGAGGTTAACGGCTGGGGGGGTATCCCAGTCGCTAGGGCAACACCACGTTAGCTCACGTATAAGAGCAAAAAAGAAAAAAAATCATGAACGTAACTATAAAAGACAATCTACCCCAGGAGGGTACCGATCGCTCAGCGGTCGGAGAATCCCTCGGCACTCCGGTGTCAACCTCAGTGGTTGACACCGAAGTGTCCTGCCCACCGTATTCTGGGGGGGCACAGTTACGTGCGCAGCGGTGTCCGAGCCCGGGCACATCAATCGGAGCGCACACGCCCAGTTTTGTGCGACCGATAACGCCAAATTCGGCGACTTCTCGCACTCTTTCGGGAGAGCGATTAAATAAAGGGAAGAATATGCGATCGCAGCGGGGGGACTCAGGGGATAGCGACGCTTCGTCGTTGGTCTCTGTATCCTCGCGGTCGACCCAAGCTCGCAAACGCAAACCGAAAGGACCGGCTGAGGAGAGTCGGCCCCCTAAGGTTGCAAGGCCAAGGAGGGGTACAGCAAGTGGCAGGAACAGCGGAGGGAATGAAACTGAAACAGGCACGGAGACTGAGTGTGAAGGAGCGGCAGCTCCTTTTACTTCCCCGGCTGTTTCAGGTGCAGAGCAGACCCACACAAACGAGGTTGCGGTGGAGTTGAAAGGCCAACCCGCTGCCATCGTAGACTCCAAAATCCAGGAGTCCTTAGCGGCGGTTGAGAAAGCATTCCAAGGGACGAAGGGCCTCAGAGGTGGCAAAAAGAATGCCGTCAAAGAGGCCATGACTACCATCAGGGCTGGTGTGTCGGAACTTCTCAGGATAGCTGATACAACAGTCCTAACAGACGCAGTAGGGAGGCTACAGCGAGAGAATGAGGTGCTCCGCTCCCAGATAGCCTCCCTACATAAAGAGATGGAAAAGCTTCGCTGTGGGGGCCCCAAGCCCCACCCAAAAACTCCGGCGGGACCCAAAACTAGGTACGAGGGCGCTGAACCCCCAAAGAAGAGGGTAGAGCCAGCAACTCAGCCCGAGCTAAACTTAGCTACGGGTCGTGGGCAGTACGAGGCCATGGTGGATCGTGTGCTGGCCGAGGTCCGTTCCAAGATTCTAGAGAAACAAAGCCCAGAAGGAAGCACCTTGCCACTTCCAAACTCGGCCTCTAATACAGGATTGCCAACGGCCAAGAAGAAGGGAAGGAAACGGGCAACCCAGGTGTCACCAGCACTGGTTTATCCTGTGACCGTGGAGCAGCAGCAAACTGCGGCACCGTCGACGTCGACGGGGGAAACCTGGGCTTTGGTTCTTGGTCGGAAAACCAAAGCATAGGCCGCGAAAAAGACGGCAACCACAACACAGTCAACGGGGCGTTCTGCTGCCCTACCGACTAAAAAGAAAGCTGTGCCACGGCCCCCTACAACTGCGGCTGTCACTATCTCTGTACCCCATGGCTCGGAGACACGGATGGCCGAGCTAATGATGGCCGCAAAGGCTAACATTAACCTGGGTGATCTCGGTATCGCAGGCGGGGTCCGCACCAGGCGAGCCATGACCGGGGCCCTGATTCTACAGGTCCCCGGTGAAGGTAGCGCCGCTTTGGCGGACAAACTTGCAATGCGCCTGCGAGAGGTTCTGTCCGGCACGGATGCCATTATTGCGCGTCCGTGTAGAACAGGGGACTTACGTGTGATGGACTTAGATGAGTCCATCACCCCTGACGAGGTCGCCAAAGCGGTAGCTACATTAGGGGGATGTTCCATTACCGACGTAAAAGTCGGGGACATCCGTACTTCTCCGTCACGGCTTGGCACGGCCTGGATCCGCTGTCCGCTTACGGCAGTCCGCAAAATTGCGGCTGCCAAACGAATGCAGGTGGGTTGGATTTCGGCCAGGGTAGAGGCATTGGTAGCACGTCCGTTGCAGTGCTATCGGTGCCTCGAATTGGGACATGTGAAGGCGAAGTGCCTTAACGAGACAGACCGTGGCGCGCGGTGCTACGCGTGCGGTGGCACAGGCCACGTAGCACGCACATGCACCGCAAAAGCGCCGAGGTGCCCGATCTGCTCAGACCTTGGTCGTCCCGCGGACCACCGGATGGGTAGCAAGAAGTGCTCCCCGCCTAAGAAAAAGAAAAGGGGACCACAAACCAACCCCGCCTCAGCCTCGGCGAATATTGACGTTAGTCAAAACCCGCCAACTGCGAGAGGGCCACGGCCGGAATACCGTCCGGCAGAGGAGGCAATGGAGGCCTAAAATTCACCCCATACCAGAAAATACTGCAGGGCAACCTAAACCACTGCCGCGCAGCGCAAGATCTGCTAATGCAGACGCTCGCTGAGCAGTCGGTTGCTCTAGCGATTGTGGCGGAGCCGTACTGCGTCCCCGATCACCCTCGGTGGTTTGGATCAGATGACAGTACTGTCGCCATATACTGGGCAGGGGTGGAGAATGGTCTCCACTGCACCCTTCTACAGAGGGGGCTAGGGTTTGTGGCAGTAGAGTGGGGCCCCATGGTCGTTGTGGGCTGCTACATATCTCCAAATTGCGGCCTCCCAGCATTTGAGGCGTACCTGGACGGACTTAGGAGTTGCATCTGCACCATCCTAACCCGTCCGGTACTTGTCTTGGGCGATTTCAACGCCCGCTCCACACAGTGGGGAGATCGCCTAGACAACGTAAGAGGAGATACACTCATTGAGTGGGCGGCGGGACTGAACCTTAGCATTGCGAACCGGGGTTCGGTGAGTACCTGCGTGCGATGGCAGGGGGAGTCGATCGTCGACCTGACGTGGGCGACACCCTCTGCTATTGACCTAGTGTCAGGATGGAGAGTGGCGGTGGAGATGGTCACTCTATCGGACCATCGTCATATCGTTTTCGATGTGACCATCCGCCGCTCGGACGCAGGTTCGGACCGTCGCAGTGGCTGCCCACCGCGACGATGGGCCCTCAAACGGATGAACCGGGACATGCTCGTCGCCGCAGCCATCTTCGCGGATTGGCCAGAGGAAGGGGAAGAACAGGTCTCGTCCAGTCCGCAAGCACAGGCGGTCTGGTTTCGTGATATCATGATTGACGTCTGTGACGCGTCGATGCCACGGATCAGGCCGAGAGGTTCGAGGGGCTCTGTGTACTGGTGGACGCCGGAACTTGAGCAGCTGCGCACAGCCTGCTCAAGAGCCCGTCGCCGGTTTCAGAGAACCCGAATAAGAAGGCGAGCCACAGCCGAGGAGATCACCGAAGCGAGACGGGAGTACAACGTCGCAGCGAAGGCTGTAAGCCTCGCGATTGCGAAAGCCAAGGCTCGGTCTTGGAAGGAGCTAATAGAGGGACTGGACAGGGACCCATGGGGGCGCCCGTACAAACTTGTACTGAGCAAGCTCAGACCGTGGGTCCCACCACTAACACAGACCCTGGACCCCGAGTTTGTGGGAAGAGTGGTAGACACACTCTTCCCCAGGGGCCAGGGTAGTCCCTCACACCCTCCGTCACCGTTGGAATCGGTTACAATGGTTTCATGGTCCGATGACTTTGACGTGACGGAGGACGAGCTGGACCGAGCCGCGAAACGACTCGCCGCCCGTAATACCGCCCCGGGACCTGATGGTATCCCGGGCCGAATATGGGTGCACGCTTTGGTGATCCTAGGGGATAGGCTGAGGCGGCTATTTTCTAGCTGCCTCCGTAATAGCGTATTCCCTTCCGGCTGGAAGGAAGCCAGGCTGGTCCTCATCCAGAAACCTGGAAGGGCTGCAGACTCTCCCTCGGCGTTCCGACCGATATGTCTGCTGGACGAGGTGGCGAAATTTTTTGAAAGAGTCATCGCCACCCGTATCAACCAGCACCTGTCGCGAGTGGGCCCTGATCTATCAGACAGCCAATTTGGGTTCCGACAGGGACGTTCAACGTTGGACGCGATCGAACGTGTCCGCTCCCTGTCGGAAGAGGTCGTCTGTCGGGGGGGAGTAGCGCTGGCCGTCAGTCTCGACATAGCCAACGCTTTTAACTCCCTCCCGTGGTGGGTGATTAGAGAGGCACTGGTGTACCACCAGTTGCCCCTCTACCTACAGGACATCATCGGGGCTTATCTTCGCGATAGGTCCATATCATATATGGGTCGGGACGGCGAAGAACATCACAGGGAGGTCACGTGCGGGGTTCCCCAGGGGTCGGTCTTAGGACCCCTTCTGTGGAACCTCGCGTATGATGCGGTCCTGAGGACCAGTTTACCCCCTGGAGTGAGTGTCGTCTGCTACGCGGATGACACTCTAGTACTGGCCAGGGGAGATGGCTTCCGGCAAGTTCTGGAGCTCGCCGAATCAGGGGTGGCCTGTGTCGTCCAGGAGATCAGCGGCCTAGGTCTACGGGTAGCACCTCATAAGACGGAAGCCCTGTGGTTTCACAGGAAACGTGGAGGTGCCGTTCCTACTCGTTCACTTATTAGAATGGGAGGAACGGAGGTCGAGGTTGGGCGACATATGAAGTACCTCGGCCTCACCCTAGACAGCCGCTGGAGCTTCGAGGAGCATTTCGAGCGGATGATCCCCCGAGTTCGGGGGGTGGCGGGCTCCCTGCAGAGGCTATTGCCTAATTTAGGGGGTCCGCAGGAAGAAGTTCGCCGCCTCTACGGTGCGGTGATACGATCCATGGCCCTCTATGGAGCGCCGATATGGGCCAAGCGCCTATCGGCCTCCTCCCGCTGCCGAGCTAAGCTCAATCAAGCGCAGCGGGTAGCGGCCATTCGGTTCGTACGAGGATACCGCACCATCTCGTCAGAGGCGGCGACAGTCCTGGCTCGTTTCCCGCCTCTTGATATCCTGGCGGATATGGACGCGAAGGTCTATGACCAGATTCGTGCTGTCCGCCGGGGTGAAAGCGGGGAAGACCAGGACGAGCTCGAAATGCGGCGGAACGCTCACCAACGGGCATTGGCACAGTGGCGCGCGCGGCTGGAACAGCCGCAGAATGCGCGCCAACGCGCTGTTGGTGCCGTTCTGCCTAACCTCGAAGCTTGGGTAGGAAGGGAGGGAGGTCACATTACCTACCGACTGACGCAGATACTCACCGGACATGGTTGCTTCGGTGAGTATCTGAATAAGATCGGACGGGAAGAGACGGCACAATGCCACCACTGCGCAGCTGACCGGGACTCCGCCCAGCACACGCTGGAGGACTGCCCTGCATGGGCATCTAACCGCGAAGCCCTGGTTGACCAAATTGGAGGAGACCTGTCTCCGCCAGCAATTATTGCTGCCATGCTGGCGGATGAGGAGGGCTGGGACGCAGTGGTCTCTTTCTGCGAAGCTGTTATGCTCCTGAAAGAGACCGCTGAACGGGATCGGGAGAGAGCCGATCCCGAGCGAAGGAGACGTCGGCGATAAAAACCGTCGACGGGACCGCGGGTCGCCAGAGGATGGGGACCTCTGGAGGCAGATTGATTACTGCGGTCGGAATGTCGGCATGATTGCATAGATATGCAAACAGCCTACATCGCTGGGAACGAGGGGGGACAGTAATTTTCCCCCGGGACAGGGCATAATAAGGCACGGCGTCAATTCGGGGAGGACCTGAAATAACATGGTCCGGGTCCTCACCGAGTAGGGCGCCAGAGGCCGGCCGTCGGGGTGTTTTTTAGTGGAAACACCACATACTCCTGGCTCCTGTGTCCCCGAGGAGCTGGAGATCCGAAGGATTTTTCACCCCGTCAACAAAAAAAAAAAAAAAAAAAAAAAAGGTGTCAGAAAGCTTTGTACTAGATGGATACCTCATAGTTTGATAGTGTGGTTGGACCTCGTCTAGGTGGTTCAATAACAGTTTGATGCTAACAAGGCTTTTTTCTGAATAAGTATTTCTAGGTGGTGAATCATTTTCTTTTGGAGTTAATACATTATGATTGCAAATTTTTTTTTTTTAAATAATTTACACAATTCCTTTATATACATAATTTCAAATCCAACTTATTTTCTACCAAAATTTTCACATGACTACGGTGCAATCTCTAGTTATGTGACATGGTTTGTATGAAATGCTTCGGTAGACTACGTCTTGTAATGACATCGCATATCCCAAAATTGCGGCAGAGTTTTGTGAGTTAGAGTGGGAGAGTCATTTTAAGGTAAATATATGTCGGCTAGATCGTAGATTACTAACTTATTTTGTTATGTTTCGCCGAGTGAGTGTGCTACCTTTTAGGCTGCCAGCGGTCACTCACCATTAGTAGACCCGTTTGTCCTTTATACTATTATAATTAGGAACTTAAGTTTAACTAAAAATTACATCCTGCTCAAAACATGCTAGAGCTAAGTCTTAGAAAACAAAAATCAAAATAATAATAAAAGAAAAAATAAATTCAATATAATTTTTATTTTACCTATATTTAAAATTAGTGTGCGGTGTTGCTATACAAAAAAAAAACAATATTACAAAGTCCAGTTACTTAAAAATACAAGAAAAGTGTAAACTTAAGATAATTTATAATAGCTTTAAAATTAGTCTTTTACACAGATGGCAAATTGAACATTAAAAAAGAATAATCTAAGTTTTCTTTTCACGTACAATCGTTTTCAGTTTACAAAAAAAAAATGTCATAACGTTATTTACATTAAAAAAAAACACTTGTCGTTGAATAGACAGGTTTACTGACAAATTGCTACTCAAAAACTTTATTTTTTTTAAAAGATAACAGTCATTCTTCGATTACAGGGTGTTCAAAGACAATATGTGTTTGTAAGAAACTTTCGATAAACTGTCACGACCGACTTGGTGGAAACCTCTTTTTAGAGTGATGCACTTAGAGGCATTTCCTTTAAACCCTTTACATTTCCACTTATATATAATATCTATTACACAAGATGCTTTTTTTTTACAAAACTCGCGCAAACACTTCGCAAATTGCAATAACAAAAAAAAATACAAGCAAAATGTAATTACAGTTTGTGACATTCCGTTAAAAAACTCTTAAAAGCTATCTAATTATACAATGGACATTAAATTTCAGCTTAGTTTTCCTTTGGAGATTTAGTTTTCATAAACGTATTTTTTATAAATATTTATTTTTACATAGTCATATAAGCATGTTAACCTGTAGTCAGCCTGTGACCGCAGCTAGTGCACATATGTAATAACCTGTTACGGAGCCAGCAGGTATTCATATCGTAGTGGCCTGCCATTATTCATATGCAGGCGGCCGGCCTTTAAAGAAAATAATCAAAGTTCTATTGCAACGTATATTTTGCGAAGTCGAATACATTTGGGACGAGGGTTGGAAGATAATAATGATGATGATGATGAATTAACCCGTTACACCCGTTAACATAATTATATACCTGTCTCAAAACTCAATTTATATATTTCTACTTCGCTCTGTTCACCTACAATCAATAACGTCATTTCAAGAGGCGAGTGCGCCAACATGGGACATCAGTCATCTGGTTACTCAAAACTCAAAAATGTCCAATATTCAAAATCCATCTCAATGCAGAATGTTCTAAGTTGGACCTATTTAAAACGAAAGCGGTTCAAAAGTATGATAAATTAATAGTGCAAACCTATTGGACATTTTCAGAAAGTGGACATGTTTAATAATTTAAAAAAAAAACAGACATTCTGAAGTAAGATGTAAAATAAATAAATAAAATATATTATAATATTGCCATAATTTACTTGCGAATACAATAACAAAAGAATAAAATACTTTTTATCTTGGTAAAGAAATGACTAGGTCATATAACACTGTGAATTAAATTTAACTGTTATAATATTTTATGTTATATTGGCGCCCAATCCGAGTTAACTATTAATTTACTTATTTTTTGTCTTTTCAATATTTAGATACTACTTTATTATAATAATAATATTTTTAAGATTTTTGTTATTTTAATTTTTAAACAATTGGTTACTATTACTTATACCAAATTACTAAAAAACTGGACAGCCGATTCACAATATACAGATAACATTAATTTTCCTAATTAAAATTTGTATTTCATATAAATTTTGATATCATCAAGATATTAAGTATCAATTAAATAAATGACATAAAATAAATACCAGTAGATTCAATGTCTCTTCCGTGGGAGTTATTCAAGTATGCCACTTTCCATAAATTAATTATATTATTATATTTTGAGTAAGAGGGAGTTTTATTACTTACACTTCCCAATTCTTCCGTATAAGCAAGGTGTCTGTCTTCCCTTTCTACCCACTTTTTCATTTCCATGTACTCCCAACTTTTACTTCCTTTTCAATTTACAAAGTGCCAGGTTCACGGCAAAAGGCAAGTCCGCTACTTCGTAAATTGAACGAAATTATACTAAGCACAATGTGTTTAATACGCCTTTAGCTAGCCCTCAATACTGCAGGTGCACACATTAATTTCAGTAAGCCGGGTCAGTTGACGTAATTGTATGGAATGTTATTCACATAAATATATTTGTATGATTTTGAAGGTTTTTATCTAATCTCACATCAATCTCTTTCATAAAAAAGAGCAGAATATTTTTTTTCTTTTCCTTCTTCGATGTCGATTCGTGTATGAGAAGACGCAAAGAGAGAAAGAAGTAGGCGTCAAGTAAATTACAGGAAAGTTATATATTGTTGGGTAGTTAATCAATATTTGGATTTGGGTAGTTAATGCATAATTTAATTGTATATAATAATATCGTGTAATTAAAATAAATTTAAATTCTTCACAAATTAATAAATTGCGTCTTCTTGATGAAAATATGATTACTTTGTGACAGTAATTACTAGCTCACAGTACAGTAATAACTTTGATATTTTGGTATTATTTAAGCACAATAAATTTTAAATAGAAAAATTGTCTTTACATACTTGGAATGATAAAATAAATGCCAATATTTAATACATACAAATACAGCAGTGCCGAGTATTTATGCTTATCCCCCAAACTGTAAATTTTGAATGTGACAGTCACACTAACAAAAAAAATATAATATTGTGACATTGATAGTTTGATATTATTTCATAACTGGTCGTATTATATTTAATAAAAACTATCCAAACCAAAAACTCGACATTCTAACATACAGTTAATGTGAATGCGTGTGTTAATATAACAAGACACAACAAGCTTGCCCCCTAGTAAATAAGGGGGGGCAAAATATGGTTTTGTAGGTATAGGCGTGAATATATGTATGTATGTATGTATGTACCTATTAGGTTACGTTTAGGTTCATCCATTCTTCCTTTGCTCAAAATTGAAATTAATGTATCAAAAAGATGAGATTCGTAGGAAATCATTACTAGCTGCAACAGAATAGGTATGCACAATTCCTGTCATGCTCACAACTCAAGTAATTGAAATTTAAAGTGCTTTCTCTAAACACTCGCTACAGCTAATGAGACCGTTAACTTTTTTCATATTAAAAAAAGTTTCGTCATTATCTGTTTGCCATAACACTTCTATAACTGCAGCCATTATGCAGGCACCTTGTCTAACCTTTCGTAATGGATTACTAGTATTCGTGATAAGTTTCTGTTACTAGTAACACCGGTAACTTCACACGGTGAGAAATCGAAAGGTTAGACTAGTCGTCAGATTTTAACCGTTTCTGACTGCCACCATCAATCGCCATATGTAATTCAACATTGACCTATTGGACCGCTGGCTTCTACACTACAGTCCCTTCCTTCACTTTCTTTACAATACACTCTATACACTAATAAATTTTTCCATCCAATTCCGAAAAGTAATAAGCTTGCCACCTATAACGTAAACGGAACGAATGATGATCAGAAATATGTGGGCGTTAATAACCCTTCTGCCCCTTCGGCGATACGGGCGTGAGTGTACATTTGATGTATAGGTAACACTTTTTATTTTAAAGGACGATTACAGAAATCAGCCTGCGACTGAGGCAAAATAGTTGAAATGTCAGGCAAATTAAAAGGTATGTAGTAATTATATACAGCGTTAATTAGAGGTTCAAAAATTTTATTATATTTCATGGAATGCAAAAGATTAAATAAAGGTTTTACCTCTATGTTTCCTATTAACATAACATTTTTAAATTAAATAAATTTCTTGCATTAAAACCAGTTTTTGAAAAATACATCCAACATTAGTGTATTTTTATATAGGTAAGTAGATTTTCATGGTATTAGACATAATTTAACAATAAATATCATACTATAATATTAATTATGAAAAACAGACTAACGAGTAGTTAACTCTTTCATTAAAGATATGAGAGTAACAAACAATTTGAAAACACAATCACATTAAGTAATAAGTTACCCAATAGATGGCATTACTTATCAATTCGAAATTTAAAAAATGGCATTCTAACACGAAATTGACATTTTTTCACATCTAACAATAAATGAAAAACATTATTTACATAATTTAATTTGATCCTAACATAGGAATTATTGTTTTTATACAAAAATGGACAACGCGTTTAATTATATATTATTATTAATTGGCAAATTTAGATAAGATGTATAAGAATGATATATAACTCGTCATGAATTAGAAAATACTTCCAAATAGATGGGTTACGTTATGATATTTTTGATAAAACCGTCAACGGCCACTGGATTGCAGTTATCACACTTATAGTTGCAGGATAACTGTTTATCACGCATATTCGCACAATTGCAGTAAAAATAAACATTCGTAAGTAGATCCATTATTGTATGATCAATATAGTTAAAAAAGAGAATCATATGGGTTGAATTCATTTTTCTATAGAACGTCCATTTCACACATAAATGCGTTATTGAATATGCAATTGAAAACTTTATGTCACTCATTTACCGAATCATTTATCTGAATTTATTGTTATTGTTGTTTTACTATTAAATTGAAAATCCGATTAATAACTGTTTTATTGGAACTGTTATTTCGATCACCTCGCTGTGACGTTACGTTACTTACGTTATAAATAGTTAGTTGTTGAACTACCCACGTTCCGTATAAGTTATCAACTTCTGTTCTTGCTGCTGTTGCACTTACACAAGACACTATTCTGGTTTATCTTCGATTACACTTTACACAACTGCACGAAAGACATATAAATACAAAATGTTCTACAGTTTAAAGCATCATTCACTTTTCCCAATACTAGCTTTCGTTGGCGGGTTCCCTTGTGTTTGGTGGTAAGCTTTGTGGCTGGGAGAATTGGTTCACCATTTTACTCTGCATCATGTTGAGTAGAATGTCGGAATATTGTTCTATGAGGGACAGAGCTGGGTTACCGGTGTTCGAAGCTTCTGGAACAATATAAATAAAATTAATATTTTGCAACCTGCAATATAGCGCAGCTTTGCTTGTCCCACATCGTTTGCATAGATTGTATAAAATAACACTTTGTAGCATGTTTAAAAAGAATGAAAATTTTCATTGTAGGAACCAATCCATGTAGAAATGGAATATAATTGTTGGTCATTTTAGGAATTAGTCAATGTACATTTGGATCATTTCAGGGAGTTTTCATTGTAGGAAATTGTAATGTTATTCCTAAAACGACAAATTATGAATGTACCATGTAGCATATAGTTATTTATGTGTGGAAACCAACTAGGGTACAACCTCGCCCAGCACTAGGTGAAGTCGTTCATTTAGACGATTAAAACTGGTCTTTTGTCGCGGGCGTGGCCGGAGATGAAGGTATAATCTGGGAAGGATCTCCTCCGGCCCCGACATATTTTGACCATTGTTTAATTATTTAAGAAAATTATAAATGGGCAACGAAGGTTTTTTTTATTTAGTACTGCTTTTACATAAGTGTAATCTATTCTTATATTATAAATGCGAAAGTATTGACCTATCCGACTGTTACCTTTTCCCGGCTAAATAGCTGAACCGATTTTCATAAAATTTTGTATGTAGATATTTCGAACCCTGGGGAGGGAGATGAGCTCCTTTTTATAGACATACGGAAGCTAGTATTGATATGAGGGCGTATACCTTTAGAGACGAGGAGGTCCAGCTTCTGGCGTGTGTGGTCGACGGCGAGGCGGTAGTCGCCGTCGGTGGAGGAGAGACTGCTGGGCGCGTCACCGCCAGGCGCGGGGGGAGCGGGGGGCGGCAAAGCGCCGCGCAGCACCTTCTGCGTCTCCAGGATGGCCGCCTCCAGACCTGACACCACAAGGGAATACGACACAATATTTATTAAAGGGAAATATATATGTATATAGTACCTGGATAACCTAGCTTTGCTCGGCTTTTTTTTTTAATCGTGTAAAAGGTAGAACTTGAAAAAAAAAGGGAAAAAAGCAATCATCTGGACTCGAACCGGGGTGTGCTGGCTTCGGGGCCACCCTATTTCTCACCTGAGCTATTATAACATTGTAGTTTGTGGCGTAATTTACCTTCGTATTCTAATAATATTGTAGCAGTTTTTCATTGCCTAAAAACACGGATAAAACGACGTTTACTAAAAAAATAAAAAATGTATGCATACTAAATTTCAGGCCTTTTCCGAGATTCAGACTATATATGTATATATATAAATGAATTAAATGTATATATCTAATACATTTAAATCATTTCGTGTGAAACTCGGATTTTGACAATCTACTTCCTACCAAATCGTTTTGTTATGAGAAAGACAGACATTACGCTTTTTTCATTGAGACGTAAGGAATCTTAAACGAATCCACCCCTATCTTGAAGATGCTTGAGAGATAGGCTGATGCTGCTGATACGGTTTGGTTTGTCAGTATAGTTACAACCCAGGCCAATGGGTAAAGCGCATAGAGTGCTCACACTAGGCACCGTGTGACAAGTGGCAAGATGCACCAGAAAAAAAAACAAATGCAACAAAGTTTATATGAGTTTTTTTTTAAGTTTTTAATGATAAAAAACGAGAGTAAAATTACTACTTACATTTAATTAACATATCATTGAAGAGTTGAGTGAGTTGAATGTCTACCTATTTATTTAAAATAATCAATTTGTTAAAAAGTATTTAACTGACTTTAACGCATCCATCATAATAATTTATATTGTCTACTAATTTTCTATTGACGATTCAACACAAATATTGAAGAACATCAACATAGAGATTTCCTTCTTGAAGTATGAATGCAATAAGCAGTAAAAAATACGATTTCGCTGTACTCTAATTAAGGGCTAGAACCGATGTTGTTTGGGAACTTACCGCTGATATCAGCCGCAGCGTTAGGTTCCCGCTGCAGGCTCGTGTACAGCTGCACCACCTTGCAAGCCGTCTTCGTCAGCTGCTCCGTCAGCGTTGAACATAGCTGGGATGATGATACTGCTGGTACAAACACAAAAGTATAAAAGACTAGTCATTGTTAGTTAGAAAAAGTTCTTTGCCGTCTCCCTAGAATTTTTTGTTTTCTAGATGGGGTTTACAGGTTCAAGTGTCAGGTATGCGACCCTGACTTGCTGCAGCTATTGCTTAGATGCCCCAATCCATCTGTATAAATAATATCTCTTACCCTTCTCCTTCCTTTCGGACCTTTATATCTTCAATTGAACAAAAATGGGAGTACATTCAATAGAAGTTATAACAGATAAAATGTGGACGCTTAACTCCTAAATGTATTTATATATCACAAAAATAACTTGTTTTACTTGTACGCAACCAATTGTCATGAAATAAGTTGTTAGAGATAGAGGAAACGACATAAGGTACTAAAAATACATGACAACTATACGCGAACGCAAATAGTATTTAATATACAGTGTGGTGACCTCCAGATACAAAAGAAACATACACATATCATTACCAACTATAAGAAAACAGGCTGAACGATGTAGCAGATAATTTAATGAAGTATTACTTACGATCCTGAATCACGAAAATAAAGTTCTCGAACATATAATTATATAATATACGACTTCCCAACATCAATAGTTGGGCCGAAGTCCGTCAGGCATGATCACCTTCCTATTTTTCTCTTCCTCTTGTGTTGGAGGGTCATAAGCCGCTCTTACACAACAAGAATGATTTTAAAAGTACAGAAATAACCTCAAAAAGAAATATACTTACAATTGGCATCAGTAGACGGTTCAGGTTTCGCTCTCTGCCTAGTGTTAGCCGTCAGCCTGGCCGTCACCTCCCTAGCTTTCGCAGACAAGTCTCTCTCACTGCCACTACGACCTGAACAATTACTTATACTTTAGTAAAACAGCAAAATAATTTTAGTGCAATTTTACAATCTAAATAAAATATATGGTCCAGGAGCCGGTAACACTGAAAGTCCCGTCATAGCGGAATCAAAAATTTTTTATTAAAATAAATAGAACATAAGTATAGAATAAATTAAGCTCGGTATGCGTGGATTTCTATTGCCGAAACAATGTTAAAAAAAAAATATTAAAAAAAAATAAAAATGTTTTACCGTCATCGCGGATATTAATTTTTTTTTGTGTATTCGACAATAAATTTTATTGACTTTTAGAAAAAAATCACGCAAACCACTTTTTCTTGCCGGAAGGGTCTGGCATACCTATTTGAAGTGTGTGATGAGGGCTAAAATTTGTCCATCATGCGGATTTTTTTTTTATTTTATTAATTTTTATGTAATTTTTAAAAATATCTTGGTATGCGCGCTCAAAAACTGCCGGAAAATCCCAAATACCATCTTGAAGTGCATAAACTATATTAGCATCTACTCCAAAATGTACGATGTTCAATACATTTATTTTGGAGTAAATGCTTTTTGTCGAATAAGATGTCTTTTTCTCCGCTTAGATTTAAAAGAATATGAGAATTAATGGTTTAAGGAACAATAGGATAATTTTTATTTTAGATAGTTGAAACAATAAAATAATATTAAAATAATAGACAGAGTTTATTCTCAAACTTAGTATGTTTATTGATAATCATTGAAATCAATTTCATCTATATCACAACGGTCTTCATTTCCTGATTCTTCACTTTCTTCTTCATTTAATTGGCCTCTGAGAATTTCTTAAACTTTTGAATGAAATAAAAAAAAAAGTTTCCGGCATGATGGAGAAATTTTAGCCCTCATCACACACTCCTCATCACACACTTCAAATAGGTATGCCAGACCCTTCTGGCAAGAAAAAGCGGTTTGCGTGATTTTTTTCTAAAAGCCAATAAAATTTACTGTCGAATACATAAAAAAAAAATTAATATCCGCGATGACGGTAAAACATTTTTAAATTTTTTTAATAATGTTTTTTTACATTGTTTCGGCAATAGAAATACACGCATACCGAGCTTAATTTATTCCTATACTTATGTTCTATTTATTTAAATAAAAAAAAAATGATTCCGCTATGACGGGACTTTCAGTGTTACCGGCTCCCCGCCTAATATATACAGCCTTCAAATAATGCAGCGATATCCGAACCATGCGGAGCCCGGAATCGTTGAATCAAACTAGACGAGCAAACGATCTCCTCCAAAACGCTGAGCAAAAGCTTTTTGTTGAACAATTGATCTATGCTATTTATTAACACACTCTTTGTCCTTTGGTATTAAAACCACTTTAACAAAGCCTTCTCAATCTTAGAATTTCTCGTTGTTTTGGCTCGTTTTCTTTTAAAAAAAATGCTGTCATAAAGGGATTGAATTTTAGCCCTCTCTTTCGAAATGGTTGAAATTGTCGAGGGTGATACACCACATTCTTTTGCCAAGTCTTTGTTTGGAACTCCACTCTCTAGCTTTGATATAATATGCGATTTGTCTCCGATATTAATTTGATTCTTATTCTCTCTTCATATATCTTTATATTATCTTTTGAGGAAATCTTAAAAGTTTCAAGAATAACTCGACAATACGTTTTAGCAAGACGCTTGTGTAAAAATAAGGAACCAACTGACTGAAGAGATAATATAGAAGCGGGCTTTGATTGTACTATATGCACTTGTATTTTGTTTCTAATTATTACGAAAGAACCTAAATTTTTTTTTTTTTATGCGATAGGGGGCAAACGAGCAGACGGGTCACCTGATGGTAAGTGACTACCGCCGCCCATGGACACCCGCAACTCAAGAGTCACAAGTGCGTTGCCGGTTTGAAGGTCGTATCGGTTCGGAAATACGGCAGGCGACAATTTGTTCCATAAGCTGGTTGTGCGAGGCAAAAAGCTTCTGGAGAAGCGCACAGTGGTGGAGTGCCAATCGTCCAGGTGATGGGGATGGATATTTTGTCGCGTAGGACGATGGCGGAAACCAGCAGCCGGTATAAGTCCGAACAATTCCTCTGAACACTCCCCATGATACAAGCGATAGAGGATGCAGAGTGAAGCTACATCTCTACGCAACGCCAAGGTGTCAAGTCGATCAGAAATATCTTGGCAGTCGATGATGCGAGTCGCTCTCCGTTGAATGCGGTCAAGAGGCAGAAGTTGGTACTGGGGTGCACCTGCATAGAGATGAGAACAGTATTCCATGTGCGGCCGAACCTGCGCCTTATAAAGTTGCAGGCGGTGGGCCGGAGTAAAATACTGTCTCGATCTGTTTAGCACACCAAGCTTCTTCGAGGCTAATATGGCCTTACTCTCTAGGTGACCGCGAAACTGGACTTCGCTTGATATATCGACGCCAAGGATTCCGATACTGGCTGATGCAGTTAGGGAAGTGCCCTCAAATTGAGGTGATACGACCAATGGCATCTTTTTAGCGGTGAACGCGCAAACCTGTGTCTTCGTGGGGTTAAATTGGACTAGGGTAAGTCGACCCCAATCTGAAACTTTTGATAAAGAAGTTTCGATTTCAGACACAAGTTTGGATCGGCTTTCGATGACGTTTACCCGAGAAATGTTAGCGCGGCCAGTGTAAAGGGCATCACTCGTGCTATCGTCTGCATAGCAATGGATGCTGCTAATCTGCAGCATGTCGTTGATATGCAGAAGAAACAGCGTGGGTGATAGCACACAGCCTTGTGGGACACCAGAATTAACAGACTTGGAGTCGGAGCATGCACCGTCAACAACGACCTTGATGCTTCTGTCTGTAAGAAAACTGGTGAGCCAATTGCACAGTTTCTCGGGAAGCCCATAGGAAGGAAGCTTCGACACGCTTTTGTTAACTTTTACGATTTCAATAGCCATTGGCCATTATACTTTGCCAGAAGTTAATACTGTAACAACGCTGTTACCTATTCAAATTGTTCGTGAGTATCAATACAGCTGAGCTGATCGTTCTAAAATATATAATGAGGTATGTTGCAAAAAAACAATGTTTTTGGGTGAGGTGGTCATATAGAATTCAGCCTCTTTCTCTTGAGTTTAATCAATATAACAGATCAGTTTTTCTATAAGATGTCGTCATAAACGGTTATATCATTACATAAAAATCGGTATGAAAGTTGTGCGTATTCGCTGGACTAAATTATATTACGTATTGCACATACCTGAATAAAAAAACATATCTTTATATATATATATATAGACTATTTGGTTATCGCTAAAACCGATCTCAATCAAACAAAAGGGTATGGAGATATACAAATGTTTACAGACACTTAGTATATAATGATTACTGTTTGTGACTCCTGATGCTATTTCAACACTATCTGATATATCGTATCGCACTACTTGGTATAAACTGCTATTTAGTAGGGATAATATAGTTTAAAGATAGCAATTTAGATGAAAGTTATGGAAAGGAATAAAATACATAATATTACAGTGACATATAATGGCGGTAATGTCGCGTCTACGACGACAACTTAATCTTAGCCAGCAATCAGGTAAGGTTGATGACTGATTTGATCCAAAGACGGGTTCAAATCCGCGTGTTAAGAATGTGAACTTACCAATTCTGCGCTGCGAGTGGTCGACAGACGAGGCTCTAGGTCTTGTGACGTCATTCGACCCCTCCGCCTCAGAGCTGGATTCCTCGTGAGCTCCCGTCGACAGACTCACTGGTGGAGTGAGGATTAGTTGGCGGTGAGTTATATAGCTTGCAATTTGGCGTGTTGTGAGGTATAATGTATTATTGTGCGATAGGTGGGCTTGAACGCTCTGAATTCCCGGCAACAGAAAGTTCAAAAGCAATATCAATTTATTTACCTTCTTAAGTACATTTCTCTTGAATATACTCCGGTTGGATGCAACAGGCGAGTCCCTTGTTTTTTTTTAACGTGTGGTTACCCCCACGGGTCATCACCCTACCGGGACCGGCTGGTAGGGTGGTGTGTCGGACTCGAACCGACTAAAACCACAGTGTGTCACATATTCTTATTGCCGGGGTTTCAATTGTACCCTTGAAAGGAAATTCCTGTGCAACCCAGACCTGGCCGCCTATTGAACAACAGACGACCCCACTGTGGTGTAACTCTACTATTCAAACAAGCGCAGCCGCCTGGGGCCTGCTGCTGCTATGCCGTGAGTAGGACTTTCTTTCTTTCTTTTCTTTCTCATGTACTGTATGTGAATTATTTTTGGGAGTGCTACTTTATCGTACTGATGCAAGTTAACTAAGTATTTGAGTACCACTTGTTCCTAAAACCTTCATACATCATATTAATCGAGGCTTTTTATAGATTTGATATTACAAATATCGTTAGTAAATAAAAACGATATATATTTAAATACTTATATATATTGTCAAATAAATAAACTAAAATATGTAGTCCCTGCCTACCCCGAAGGGAGAAAGGCGCGAGTTTATGTATGTGTGCATGTAAGCAATACAAATATATCTCACCCATATAATATTACTTTAATAGGTGACTTAGTAACCGGTGCATTTATCGAACGATCTACGTTATTTAAATCTACCTAATGTATTATGTTATGGTTTCATGTTATAAAGCCTTTTGTAGGCTGTGGTGTATGGTGTTTCTGACTTAGACTATATATCTTCGTTCATACCTGCGCTGTAAGCATTGGCTAGTCCTCGTCTTCTAGCTGTGTTGGCTGCTTGTTTGTTCATTGAAGATATGGTGGGTCTCATGAGACCTTGAGGTCGAGTTGGCTGTTGACGAGTTGGTTGAGGGTCCGACTCGGAATCGCTCTGTGGAGAACAATTTATATATTTATAAGAACATATCAAGAGCGTTGTTTGTCTTAGACCCTTCTGCCTGCCACCTACGGGGATATAGACTTGAATAAATGGATGTATCGAGGCGATTATTCATTGACTTAATAAAAAAACTATCCTAATAGCTTAATATATTTGACACTTTCTATATGTATATTTATATATATTGTATTTATATAGTTTTGCATCAACCGTTATCAAAATATTCTTGATTATCCGAATTTCTTGAGTTATAGGATAATAACACTTTCGAACAAATCACCTTTTAAACAAAAAAAGAAGTTGATCCATCCCATGATGCCAGAAACTGATACAAAGACACCATAACCAATAAATTATGCCGTCCGGGTGTTTTTTTTTTTTTTGAATGTTATAGGGGGCAAAGAACAGACGGGCCACCTGATGGTAAGTAACTACTAGGTAGAGCGGAGGGGAGTCTGGTGCTGTTTACATTTTTGAATTCTAAGAACCGTTTTTCTGGATAATGCAAGTTTTACCGAATTAACCTAACCTGATTGAGTACACCGACGCTAGAACTCCTGGTCATATTTGACTTGTTGTTGTACCTCGACGCCGGGCGAACGAAGCCGCTCGGGGATTTGCTGGTAGACCCGTTTTGAGGAGTCGAAGGCTTCGAGGTGGTTCCTGTGTGTCGATAGAGAATGTAACAGGCAGGTAGAGATAAGTGGCCTAAAGAAGCCATTTTATGTAATATTTATTTGAAAATAGATTAGATTGTAAATAACTAAGTACAGATCAGATAGATATTTTTTCATAAGTGACTTGGAATCTGTTGATTCAGTGCCAAAGAGAAAAATATTCACATATAAAAAAAATATATAATTATATATTCCATTTCCACAGTATAATAAATTTACAATATAATTACGGTATACAAAAATGCTGAGTGTATATATAATTCAAATAAAAGATTAAAATACAAAAGCGATGCCCCAATGTTATGCACAAATATATACAGTTTTATAATTTTCACTTTAGTTTTAATATATACTACATTTTTGTTAAATAATGCTTCTTTACAAATATTCATGCAATAGTCAAAGACAAAATCTACATTGTATTCTTGTATACACAATATAATGACGTTACAGTAAGTGAAGGTTCTACATGAAACTTCGTTAGTGCACCGCAAGCTAAATATGCATATAACAGCACAGATATAAGGTGCATTTTCTACTACATGTGTGTATGGTCAGTAAAGTGTCCACATCTCTCAAAGTAATATATAACATTTTTTTTATTAATGTGCCCCAAGGTCATTTTAACAAGCCTTCAATATAATATTCAAAGCAGATTTTATCACTCACTCACTAGTATCAGTTCTTTTTTACTGTAGGAGGGTCATGCTTACACACGAATGGGCCGGACCAGAGTAATAAATACCACGGCCTCACAGAAAACCTGAGATGAGAGAGTGAGGGTACCGGAGGCCCAACTACCCCTCTCCTCCACTCATCACCCTATAAGGCGGGCTGTGCACTTGCGACTCTTAAGTTGCAGGTGTCTTTAGGTAGTCACTTACCATCAGGTGACCCGCCTGTTCGACTGTCGCCCTATTTTCTCGTTAACAATAAACAGAGTATTATACCTGTTTACCTAACTATTTTCAAACACACATTAATTTTTCGTGAGTGAAATATAGGCAACTTAACTATACATGGAGGATTACTGATTAGAATCACTAGAATAAAATTCCGAAAAAGCACATGTTTTTCATCCCTAAAATTGTAATAGTGTCACCTAGCTATGTTAAGCAAAATAAAGAAATTGAAATTGAAAAAAATACTCATAGCGCTCTACACTCACTGATACCCTTATGCATACACTTCATCATCATCATCATCATTATCATCATCAGCCTATCGCAGTCCACTGCTGGATATAGGCCACTCCCATTGTACGCTTACGCAAATATACTCACAGACTTCTAAATCTACATAACCTATAAGCCTCATAAATATATACCCAGCATTACCAATGCTTCCACGCTACTGATATACTCACAGCCTTTTCATATAGCAGTATAAATTCATTTATACAATCAGATTAACCTACACCTACACCTGAAACTGTCCGTGAGATTAGCAATGTCTACCACCACATATTCTACAAATCCCCAATCCCACCACCACGGTGTGCCCACCTTGCGGCGTCCTCGGAGCGGGCATGGGCTTGGCGGCTAGGTCGGACAGAGAGATCGCTCGCCGCATCCCGGTAGACTCTTCCTCGCGATCAGACGCGGAAGGATGACTACGGTTTGCTGTGTATAAGTGTATAATATTGTAAGCATGCAGATAGCAGACTGATAGATATTTTTTCTAGTTTTAAAGAAAAATAATATCAAAGTTTGTTGATATGGCAATGTTTCACTTTTTTTAAACGATTTCAAAAAGGTAGAGTTTGTTAATTCGACTCTTTATGTGTGTGTGTTTCGCAATTTCTTAGCGAATTAAGATCCTCAGAACAAGTATTTCAAATCGATGATACTGTTATTCACAAGTTAATAATTGACTATGTTAAAACTTTTTTTAATTCTATATTAAATAGACAAAATTATAAGCATTACTCTATAATTTGGTTGATTACTAACGCTTACAATCAGACTGCTGTCCTAAAGCATACAAATAAATACAAAAAAAAATAATTTAAATCATCAAAAAACACAAAACATGCTCTGAAAAAAATCTTCGTCGTGAAACCTATTGACATGCATAAAAAAATATAAAATTCTAAAAATAAGCCATGATTCGTGTGATATGTCGTGAATCAGCCGGTGCTGTGTAATAAAACATATATAATCATAAGTATTTTGCCAACATATTCCTTAAAACGGGGCAAATTCACAAAATATCACATTGGTTGAGTAGAGGATAAATGTTGGAATGGATTATTGGCCTCCGATTTGCTTATTTATTTATTAACTTACTGTGAGTAATCTAGCATTAAATATTTTTATATCGCGTACTGTATTTTGACATACACTTTAAACTGTGGCACTATAATGCCCTGTTGGATAATGGCCCTACCGTATTTGTATATTTTGTAAAACCAAGAGTTAATTTATTGATTAATATATGTTAATCTATAACATTTTATATTAACGTTATGGTTGATAATGTTAATAGGCGAAATAAAACAGTACAAATATTTTCAATTATTTTTAGTAATGTTATTGACAGACCCAGCTCATAATTTAAGCATAGTCATGTCCCCCCCAATTATAAATAAAATCATAAAAATGATTAGCAAGTTCAATCGCCGGTAGAAGAACTATAAAGCAGTGAATACGTCCGTACGAACCACTGGGCGATTATTTGGAATGATAACACTAGGCCAATAAACGACTCCAATATATGATCACTTAATATTTCGCAACTAAAAGGGACCAACGATTATTGACATGCGATCCCAACCTTGTTGCGGTGAAAATTTTGATGGCAACACCGGATTTTGAGCCAACACCCTTTTAGCTAAACAAGAACCCCTTGGCGTTAAAATGGGACGAATTTTATTTGGAAAAATACGGTTTTCCATGCACAGTCTCGGTGTTGGACCTCTTATAATCTTTTTGAAAGGAGTTTTCGGTCTACTGAAACCGTAAAAGGATAATCTCTTTGGGGAATTTGTACAACTTGAACTTGTTGTAGAGGATTCGTAATTTTCGCTGTCTAAATGTACGTCAGTTTTTGGTATAACCATTTCATTATACACCCTCTGCTTCAGAGATCTTGGTGGTATCAAAGTTTCGGGCTGGATAGCGTTATTTAATTTTACATCTTCAGCCGACTCTACGTTACCAGCTTCATTCGTATTGTCAACACCAACAGTAACTAGACCACCTATTTGGTCCGAGTCTAAAATATCAGGCAAAGATAAATTTCTTTTAATTTCTTTATTTTCTGAAGTCGTATCTGTATCGGTGTCAGCCTCTTCGAGAGTCAAAGATGTAAAGTTAGGTACTGTCTGTTTAGTAGCCAACTTCTCGAACTTTCTAGAAAGCACTTTGACTACACCTTTTCCATCATTAATGTTCGCTTTTAAAGGCCTCATTCGCCACTCTTTTAATATCTTTTCTTGTAAAATTTTACGTTCTTCCATTTCAACTAGTTTATTGATAATTTCTATTTTTCTTTCTATGTATTTGTATTTCTGCATTTCTTCGGGTGCTACATTTTCTTTTATTTCTTGTCTACTGTGACAAGGGCCTATATTGTCATTTCTTGCAAGTTTCATATTACGTTTCTCTTTGGCATTTTTCGCAAATAGCTTATTATCTTGTTCCGCGTAGTAATCTAAAGAATCTTTGCTAAAATCATTGGCATCTACATCAAGCGAATCCATGCTAACTTGTTTCATTCTTTCTATTCGTTGCATTGCATACACTTCTAGACTATCCATTTGAATTTCAGATTTATTCTCGTTAACGTCTTTTTCCTTGACAAAAACATCGAAACTTTTCTCATTATTGTCTAAATTTGAATTAGAATCCTCTGGTTTCTTGTTACTCAAATAGTTTTTGTTTTGAAGTCCATCCAGTTTTGCTTTATAATGTGAAGATATTGAGGATGAAAGCCCTGATTTCTCGATACCGGCTTTTAGTCTATTATTCATTTTGACCGAAGACGTTCGTTTGATTGGTTTTGGTGGTTTATGAGGCACGAACTCCATTGTTATTTTCGTGTTATTACTTTTTTGTCCCGAACCCCTTTCTAAGCTTTTAGTAGCATTATTGTATTTGCCACCGTTCGTTTTATCTTTATTTTCTTTATTTTTGCCCACTTTAGTTTGAGTATTCTTGCGGATTTGCTCTTCGAATTTCTCTAAATTTTTCTGTACGTGAGAGTTTCGTTTTTCTATCAAATTCTTCAATGGATTTGGTTTCGAAGCCGGCTCTAAAACAACTTCGAAGCTACAACTTTTTGACTTGACCATAGCATTTTGTTCACACCCTTCCATTTCACTCTTATATTTATTAGAGAACTTAGGCTGTAAAGACTTGCTGGTGTTTGCCATATGATTAGTTTTATTTAACCTTGGAATTTCATCACTTATTTTTTTCTCTTTGGTATACTGCTGTATGTTATTTCCGTCGAAATAATACGCAATATTTTTAGCAGGAGGGGGTTGTTTAGTTGATGAATCGTATAAACTTATCGATCTTGTAACTGTCCTATGTCCATCAACAGGTACATCAAAGCCGTAAACTTTGTTTATGGGCGGTTTTTGGTCAACTTTTGTCACATTGGTTTCTCTGTAATTTGGACTAGTTGCTTCGCCTAAATAGTTATTGTACATGTAACCGAAATACGGGTTATTCGGACTAGAACCGTAGCTCTTTGACGAGTTATCAAATTCGTAACAGCTTGTACTGTTTCGTGGGATACCTGTATTTTTCAGTGGCTTTTTAAGCTTTGCACCTTCGAATAACATTTCTAATGGAGCTGATTTTGTACACTCGGAATCATCAGATAGTATACTTTCCAAGGAGTTGCAGTTAGACCTTGATAATTGGTTGTCGTTGTCCAAAAAGTCGTCTGACAAAACAGATTCTTGACTGCAACTATTTTTCATGTATTTCTTTTGGTTTAAAAAGAAACTTGCACTGCTATGTCTGTGGTTCTCCAAATAATCTGTATCATTTATGTTTTCATAAGAACAGTTTTGAGAATCATTCAAATTGTATCTGCTATCAAATTTGGCTTGTTGGAATGCGACTTCATTGCCGTATTTTAAGAATATTTCATTGGATATGCTTGAGCAGTTAGAATTATCACTCAATACCGATTCGTTTGATCTGGTAACACAGCGTTTTGTTAGAACACTCTGACATCTGTAAAAGTTTGTGTTATTCTTCATGGTATTTTCGTCGATATCATCTAGGTTTGAAGGCATATTTCGAGGTAAAGTTGAACTTTTCTGGTTCATTATGTAAGCGGGTTTAGCTGGCACGACAGGTTTTTCACTTCCGTGTATTTCGTAATTCGAAACTGATCGTCTTGGCGGAATTTTAGTATGTTTTTTACATACTTTCTTAGAGAATAGTTTATTTTTGCAACTAGCATCTTGGCTGAGACTGCAATCTTCTAAAGAATCAGATGAGAAATTGCCATCGTCTTTCTCTTTAGTAGGTTTAAGATCAAGATCACCGTGTTCAAGGTCAAATTCATCTAAATCGCCATATTTCTTAGTTATTTCTGCAATCATTTTCTCTGTATCAGACTTTATAGTATCTACTATACTTTTTCCATTATCTTTTATATTTTTAGTGTCAAAACCAACATAGAAACTTAAAGAATTTCTTTTTTTAGGATCGAGAGAACTAGTATCTGACTTTTGAGTTTTCTGTTTGGCTTTATCGGCCCACTTACACTCCTCAGAAACAGGTGATACTGGACAGGATTTATAATTCTTGAAGATGCTTCGAGTAGAAGGTTTTGGAACCTTTGGTTTCTCTTCATGTTTATTCAAATTTAATTGGAAATTTCTTGGGTTAGGTTCTTTGTCGGGAAATAGGCGATTAAATACTTTTGATTGAACAGGTTTTCCCAAATCTATGGTAAACGCTAATGGTTGTTTTTGTGGTAACTGTTCTTTGAAAACCATAGGTTTTGTATCATATGGAGTGTAGTGGCTCTTTCTTTCATTTTGGCCGGTATTTATATTTGCATGCGGAGGTACATAGGGTGCCATATTTTCAAGATAATCAGGGATAACTTTATGATTTAAATTAGCGGGTATTGCGTAGGGGTTCTTGTTTCGATAGTCTAAATAAGGGTTTAGGCTGTCGAAATAATTGGAGTTTAGGCTATCCAGTGTCTCTTCTGGACACGGGTTTATTCCTGGTGAGCGTGGGGGAAGAATTTGGGTATTTTGTTAGTATTTAGCGATGATTTTGCTTTGCTTATAAACATTTATTTATTAAGTTTCCAAATTTTTTCGAAGAAATCTCATGAAAGTTTTATAAGGATGAGATATTGTTAGAAATGTTTATAAGTAAAGTTTAATGACAACACATGTTAGCGAATCACACTCTTGTAGTAATATTTTGATTTTGTAAATATTATGAGTATTTTAGTATATCTCTGACTTATCTTTAACAGTATTTAATAAGAGATCAACTGTTCATTCGAAACACATTTTTGGGAAGATTAAAAAATAATAATCAGCGATTTTTTTCGCCTCACAAAAGAAGCTACGATCATAGATGGATGGGCAGATCGAATGTATTTTATTATTATTATTAAAACAATCAATAAAATTTTAGATAATAACTTGACTTTTTAGCATCCATAGTAGATTTAAGAGATGTACTGAGCTTAAGACCTTCGATCGAGTTTTTAACGATATATCTACGTTTGTAGTTTGAGCAGCTTAAAGAATAGTCGACCTCTAAGGTTACAATGTTACCAAGTTAAGCAACATACCGTAAGGTCTGGTATTGGATGGTATGGCCATGGAGACAGGTCGAGTACGCCTAGAGTTGTCCTTCTCGGGTATGTAAGAGAGATCCGTGGATGATTGACTGGATTTTAAGTTCGAACGGAAAGCAACCTGTGGGATGAGAAAATAATATTTCATTTCATTTCATTTATAAATTAAAAAAACGATTTTTACACTGTGTATCATTAATACAAATTAGTACCTTATCAGTCACATAAAGGCTACAAAACTTTGATAAAATAAATAGAAAACAAAACGTAAATTCATAATAATAATAATAAATTCAAATATAAAGTATAGCATTAATCAATGTCAAGAATCCTTCCTCCTAATCATTATCTTGTAGGTGAAGAAGGTGTTACAAAAAGGTGTGGTCAGATATTAGGAGCAAACATAGAACTCACACTCTCCAACTGTCTCCTAGTCTCCAGTATCCTCCTGTTGAGTTCCTCTCGTCTCCTGGCGGCTTCAGGGTCTAGCATTTTGGAAGGGGTTCGGGGTGCGGGAGAAGGGCGAGTGGGGGGAGGGCCACGGGACAAGTGCTGGGATGATAGGGATGTGTTGCCTGCTGAAAAAAAAAAATAAAAAAACAACGTGACAATATTATTTATAAAAGATTAATATGAAAAGACAACACTGACAGATCAGACAGATCCTGTAAAATATTAATGGATATATCTATGCCAACTCTACGTCAACTAAGATATAAATGCCTGCGTTTATAAATTATATTGTGATCCTAATGATGATGATATATGCTTACATAATCTAGGTTTTAAATTTAAGAAATTCGGTTCTAAAAGGAAACTCTTTATCGAACAGCCTAACATCCTGAAGGTAAAACATCTAAATACTATTAAAACAATATCATAGAGAAGGAAGACATATTTTAATTTGATATCTTAAAACTTATGTTAATTCATAACGTTTTAAAATAATGGCTATCAAAGGATGAACACGGTGTTGACGGGAGCATTGTGTTAACCATGTAATAAAAGTCTAGGATGGATACAGCAGATACAGAGTTCAGAGCGATATTGTTGTTTTTATTATCAACTTGCAGGATTCAGATGATTCTGATGATGGCTGCTTTGCAAGTGATGAATCACGTTCCATTCTACAGTTTATTTCATTGAATATTTTTTTTATTCATTTTCTAATAAAAAATCACTACCAATTCACAGTTAACCACTGTGACGTCACATATCTTAAGAACGGTTCAGTGCTCATTTTGCCTCTTGTGTATCACCTCGAGCGCCCGCGTCCCTGTACCCCGCCGACGAGGACTCAATTAAGCGGTCTATCTTTAATAATCTGTATAATCTAATATATAAAATTCTCGTGTCAAGGTGTTTGTCACAGGTGCCAAACTGCTCCGAAACAGCTGGACCAATTTTTATGAAATTTTGTGTGCACATTGGGTATGTCTGAGTGTTGGCCAACATCTATTTTTTATACCCATTTAGGGGTCCCATTCCTATTAGGGGTCTAAATGAAAAGAGTGACCCTATACAGATTTTTTTTATGGCAGAACAATTTTTGCCAGGTCCGCTAGTATTTTTATAAAACTTATCCGACTGTTCAATTATTTCTACACTGCAGTTGTTGTCTAGAAGGCACTGACTGACAAGGCCGCCAATTGTATACACGTTTTGGCTTTAAAAAAAATATTTATTCATTTTTTAAGACTTCATGCACATAATGGACAAAGTACGGACTTACTACCAGAAGCATTATCTGAAGCTCAACCTTGGGGTGTGGCAGAAATAAATCTTAATTTTTTCTTCGTATAATAAAGAGATTTATCTATCTATCTACTACAGTGTACTGAGCTTAATATAAAGCAAACTTATAAAGCTCCCACTAAAAGAGAGGTCATGTTATTAATATGACTATTCTCTTACCAGCAGTAAGAGTAGCATCCAAGTCGGCTCCACTGAGGCTGTCGAAGGCAGATTTGATGTATTGCTCTCTTCTGCCCGCCGTGTCTATTGACTCGCACGACCCTGATAGAGGATTCCTCTCAGCGTTGTCGCCGGATGGTGTTGATACCTGATGCAAGTAAATACAAAGTATTAATATATACAGAAAGGTGTACTTCATAAAAGACAGCTGACGACACTTGTGATATTTACATCCCGTACATCATCATCATTCAACCTGTCGTAGTCCACGTCGAAGAGAACGTATTAATTAAGAGTCATAAACATAATTATAATATTGTAAGTCAAGTGATGTAAAAGCGAAATGAGTGCAATAACCTTACTTTTTAAAGCCTAATATTTGTAAAAAAATTCAGTAAGTACTTTTAAGATTAAAATATATATACATAATTAGGATAATACAACTGGCACTAGCAGATTAATACTACTTCTAAGATATTAAATACAAATAATATATTGAACCGTAAATTTTTGAACGAAAAAAAAAACTGAATGAAGAACGGCAATACAGCCCTATATTACGTAATTGAGACTAAATTATAATCGGTAAATATGGGGGTTAATTACGCCTCTGCAAACCCCTTTGGAGATAGAGGCGTGAGCCATCCATGCTATGCGTTAACTTGTATGTAGGTTTCTTTGTCAAGCAATAGGGACTGTTGATGGATTTTGATACATGAGTTCTCATTTGAATCCTGTTAACATTTTTGACATGTGGTTTTGCCGAAGTAGAATCGTGCCACCCCGTTTCTTCCCGTGGGAATGTTGTTGTTGTTGTGGTTGTTATATATCAGACAGTATGTATACAGTCATAAAGTGCTCTTGCTTGCCTACGGTACGTGAAACCTAATTCTTATTGGCAAAGTGTGGGTGATTTATACAGCTCTGCCTATACAGCCTTGAGAGTATGTGTGTATTAGTGTAGTAATTAAAGTTGTTAACCTCGTCATCATCAGAGTCGTGTCCGGAGCCGCTGAGCGAGGCCTGAGGCGGTATGTCGAGGCGCGTGTCGGTCGTCCAGCGCTTGGAGCGCCGCATCGACTGACGCAACTCTTCTGCGTCCATCGCATTTACCATGAACTCGCTGTGACAATACATTTAAAGTTTAATAAACTTCTGGGATATATAACGCAAAGTGAATTTTAGGATAAGTAGTATATTTTAAATATATACAATCATACATATCTACACATAATAATGTAATTTATACAACCTGTACTTTAGTAAGCCTTGATTAACTTGGTTATGTATAATACTCTATGTAGGTACTCTTTCTCTCTCACTCACTGTTATTTATATATACCAAAAGATGGCTCTCTGTCCGTGATATTCACTAGGTGTTAGCCAGTTAGTTAGTACCAGCGCTTCTTACGAGGTAGCACAATGCTGAGCTAACGGCCATTTTTGTGTCATACAGTGGAACTTGTTAGCACCGACGTTTGATGAATTTGTTATCCTTGCCTTGTATGAGTACCATACAAATATATTTTCTATCTTTCTCTTTCTTTCTGAAGTAGAACAGTACCACCTTAACCAGTACATCTTAACTCCTCCCACTCTCTTCTCGTAAATGTCGTAAAAGGCGACTAAATGACTGTTGTCTATCAGAATGGATGTACATTGTCATTAAGTGCCCAAATAACGCCAATAGGCTTAACTCGGCGCGGCAGGGTAGTGGTGAGAAGACCACTTAGACCACTGAAGCATCAGTGCAGTCAAAATATAAATAATATACATCAAAACAGAGTAGTGTAATAAGACATTCAAACATAGAAATATTTGCACCAAGTTCTGAACTTCAACAAATTGTTTTTGTCTTTTTCGTTCCGGTCTAGGACAATAGTTAGTTAATAATAAACTTACCCAGGCGTATCATCATCGTTATTGCCAGGATAATACGTGGTTCTGTTCCCCCTTTCAGATGAAGATGTTCTTTCTCCGTCAGATATGTCTTCGATGTCGCCATCGTGTTCTGTAGACTCTTGATCCTGTAATTAAATGATGTAAGGAATCTTAGTATGATTGTTAAATCATACAGTATTATATAAAGTAAGCCCTCAGAATGTATGAGGAAAACCAGCCATGGATCTATACTATTTGAAAAAATAAAAATTCTGATCATCATATATTATATCCATTAATTAAACATTTTTAAGCAACTTTTTAACTTTTGAGCATCACATGAATAATGGATAGCTAGCCTAGGTTAGCATGACCGCTTGCCTGTAAGGAATCATCCATTATTTTCGTAAGGTACGGAAAGTTAACAAGAATACTAGTAATGTATGACCCATGTGAAAATAATTATTATATAATATTAATACTGCTTGCAAAAATATTCAATTTTAATAGACACGTATTAAGAAGTTGTAGTTAGTGCATATATGTATGTAATATTATGAACAAGGAATTAAAAAAAATAAAATAAACAACAGTCAAAAATAAATACACAAAAAATTAATAAAACAAACAGCACCTCGTATTTAAAACTGCCGAGTGACGAATCGTCGGTGTGATGTCGTGTCCGCGTCTCAGTCGTGCGACTTTGCGACAAATTAAGCGTCACCTAACCACCACAACACAAAACATAAAACGTTAAAGTAAAAATTATGAAACATAAAAAAATAAACAAAAACAAGCTTTTAAATCTTAGACTTCTTACATTATGTATGTTTTTAAAAGTAATTAGCTATTGAATCATGATCATTGTCAAATATAATGAAGCTTAAGATGAAATATGTTTTTATTTTTGTAGATGATGATAAGCTCTCATTATCTCCTCGCAGAATAAAACCATTTGATATAAATGATCAATTATTTTTTTACGTATTATACCAAGCTTTCTCTGTTGCAGTAGACTAGTTATTCTAAATACACTTATGTTTTTTACTTCATTAAAATTTCTCTAAACTTAAAAAAACCACCCGTTTTTTGCAAAAAATAACCAGCGGTACTCAGAAAAACTAAAATGTTTATATATATTCATCACAAAAGATAATGTTAAATTATTGCTACCACACCAACATGTAAAAGAACCCAGGAGAATGAAAGTTCAATATCCAAATTACAGAGCTGTTAATAAAGAAGCAAAAACACATTAGAAAATAATGAAACAACAAAAAAAATCTATTAAAAGTAACATGCTCTATCTATATATATATATATATATAATTATACAAACTGATTTAATAAATTTAATTTATTATTATACAATAGTGGAAAATCAACATGTATAACTAAGAATAATATATTATTGGAAATCGGATTCATGCAAAACAATGATTTTATTAATGTAGACAGCGGGGTATAAACCAATCTTACACTAAACATCTTCCAGATTTCTAAGCACTAAATATCTTCCAGATTTCTAAGGTTTCGATATTACTATGCGTTTCCAATAAGGAAATAAGTGCCAAACCGTCATATTGCTTTGCATTTGGCATGCAGCTTTACTACAAAACGTACGGTTAACAGATGAACATGGACAGAGGAATAGCAGGGGCATCTGATAGTTAGTGACAACCGCCGCTCAAGGACACTTGTCACTTGAGAATCGTATATGCGCTGTGTCCGCCTTTGAGAGTAATGAGGGGGGTGAGGGGGTGAGGGGGGGGGGCGCGTTAGAGGAGAGGGGTAAAATGATATGATTGATAAAGTAAAAGAGTATGTCGCTTCGAGTTTGGGTTCCTATAGTGTTATGAAATGCCTATGTCTATTTATTCATATAATCCTGGTATAATCCTAGAACCTTCAAGAGAACAGTGAATAGGTTTCTCTGGACCAGACTATAACTAACTATACAAAAATATTTCATAGATATTTACTCTAGGTGTTAGCATAATACTAGTAGTACGAAGTAGCATAATGCTGAGTTATCGGTTTTGTCACATACAGAGGTACTTGTTGAAATTTTCAATACTAACTTGTTATTTACCTTGCCTTTTGTGTGAGTACGAAATAAATATATTTACTTTCATTCTTCAATAATCCAATACACAAGAAAAACGATATTTTTAATTTTTAATTTAAAAAAAAATCATTTTCTGAGATATCACATCATCTGGTTCACGATGGAGTATAATAGGGCCAAAACATCTCTTCCCGGTGGTGTAAAAGGGGACTAAGAGATCGGACTGTTGTGGACTATCAGACCGTATGTGTACACTCATATAGTGCCTGGATGACAGTAATAGGTTTGCCTCCTATTACTTTAGTGGTAAAAAAAAAACACAAATACGCAAAATGTGGGTGTTTTGATACACCTCTGCTTACCCCTTAAGGGATAGAGGCGTGAGCGTATGCCAGTATAAGATTTATCGTCGGTTTTTTGCTAAGTCTAAGTTTGGCGATTATCTTTTATTAAGAAAGCATAACACAAGACACAGAAAATATGATATTGCTGAATATACGGTCCCGCATTCTATATTAATAAATAATATGAATAGTATATGTCTATATATCTAAAGCAAAATTATATATTCATGCTGTCAGCTCAATGGTTATGATGTAATGCAACATACAAAGCATGAAGTGTAACCGTTTAATATGTCAATATAACCGTTTTAAACTTTATTATAACTGTTATATTATGAACTAGTTTATTGTTTTTTTTATTATAAAGTTAACAGGTTTCAACGAATAGGGTTGAATGTTAAAGGCGGTAATTACGATTATTTTGAAATAATTACTAGTTTGTTGTCTGTTGAGAACATGGTTACTAAATGAGCTAAAAATGATAACCTAAACCTACTCTAGGAATTTTATTTACTTGTTCTTTTAAATTACCAACAAAGAAAATGTCACTTATGAACTTGAAGTACACGACTGTTACTCAACCCATTTCTTCCCGTGAGTGTCATACAAGGCACCAAGGGTTCGGACTGTTACCTATCAGACAATATATGCATGGCTCGGTTGACGGCAACAGGTTTTCGCTCAATACTTAAGGTAGACTAAATTATAGTTGGTAATATGTGGGCGTTTTAGAAACCTCTGCCTAACCATTAACATATTGACGTGAGTGTATGTATACCTGTCTTAATCCGTAGCATTTATTTTAATGATCAGTGGTGTCGGTTATTTTGTATTTGGCGCGTTTATTCCAAAAAGTGATACATGCTTTTTATATATTTTTATAGTTAAATTTTCTCTTATATCGAATTTTCATTAAACGAATAATATAAATATATTTAACTAGATATAAAATGAGCATATTTTTATATTTCGTGCATATAATGGATCGTAACGTCACAAAAGCTACATACCATGGACAATACATAGCATGATAACAGAAAAAAAAATCGAAAGTAAAACCTTGTTCTGTATAGTGGGCGACAAGGCGAATAAATCGTATGTTCGAGTGAAGGTTGTGTCGAAGTGCTTGAACAACGCCTCTATTCTCGGCAACTGCGAAATGTTCAGCGACTTCGGCCTCTATGGCACCGTAAACCAATGTGTCAAACGGTTTTTATAAGGCTACCGTAACACTGTGAATGGCTTAGTTTTTTTTATTACTATAATAGGTGAATTACTAGTGTCACAAAGAAGACTCGCAATAATCAACTTAAATTCAATCTCAAAAAGACTGTAGCTAATTTAAAATAAAGAGTTTATTTTATTCACCTTTATGATATAATGTTAAATATGCTTCAGTCAAAGTTAAGTCATGTATTAACTTATAAGCTGTCATTTTAAAAATATCTATAGAATAAATTAGTCATACATACACACAAATAGTTAACTATACCAATAAAAACTTATAAAAAATCAAAAACTAGTTAAATGTGAGTCAGACCAGGTTCTTCAGTAGAAAAAAAATAAACCATCCACAAAAATTAATACAAAAGAAATAGTAAACATAAGTATATGATAAAACAGGATAAAAATAAAGTGAAGAAATGCCATGAAGTTTGATGTTTCAATAAAAAATAAGAACGGACAAAACTGCAACATCTGCCCAAAATTGTTCAAAAATACGTAAAATAAAATTGTTTTATTTCCAAGAAACTACACACCCAAGTTTGAAGAAGGAGCGCATTAACAGTGATGTATGAAAAAAATACATAACGATAGATATTTTTATATTTACAAAATTGTTTTTAATATTTTACTAGTTGACTACTTTGGCTGACTTTATGATGAATATTATATGAATTTTATTTTGGCCTCAATCTTCTGCCTTCTATCTACTTAACTCCGGTAGACCGCTTTTCTCAGAGGAGACCGTAAATGCGTCTTTA
Source organism: Tyria jacobaeae (assembly GCA_947561695.1). Lineage (NCBI taxonomy): Eukaryota > Metazoa > Arthropoda > Insecta > Lepidoptera > Erebidae > Tyria > Tyria jacobaeae. The sequence goes on along the minus strand of OX387236.1, from coordinate 5,212,861 downwards.
TATTTATACTTATCCCTTTAAAACACAATAACTACCCATAAAAGAAAGACAATTTAAATCAAATACAAAAAGGATTGGACATCAAACTTCACCATATTTCAACGAACAACATACAGGAACAATACACCAGAGATGTTTCAACCAGCACCTTACCTTCACCTTATAAATTTATTAATTAGACAAACAATGTTATTTACTTAAACACCCTCAATAGTTAATGACTTTCATTCATCATTTAAAATCTTATATTTAAATTATTGAATTTTACTCTGATTATGATATGTAATAAAAACTTAATTTGATAAGAAACTGATATTTGGTTGATGCTGAAATATTGTATCTGGCATGATAACTTTACTTGCGTCGTCCAGAATCAAAAATATTACGTAATGCAGCTTATATACGCTAGATGTCGGTATACTTCGTTATACGACTAGCGTCTCTAAGATTAGGTGTCTCAGCTATTTATTAATCGTTGTATGTCCAAAAACTATTTACGATAAAGTTCGTATTGATTGTCAATATCGTTACAACAAGAAAAAGTAACTTATAAGACTTATCTTTTGTTTCAAGCCTCCTTTTCAAGCCATGAAATATTCAAGGTGCAATAAAATAAATTGTTGACTGTTTTGAAATTACAAATACAAAATAATACCGGTGATAACTGTTAATATACTCATAGCTTATTTATAAGAACTAACAACAAGTAAAAAAAAGCAACAATATATTTTTACTTCACCATCAGTTTAGAACTAATCCACATTTCAACACAGTCAACTACAACATAACACATTTAAAAGTAGCCGCAAGACTAGCGACATCCTTGTCTACGTACAGCCACAAAGACATCACGAGTCTCGCTACAAAATCTATCAGTATCATCATCTCTCTCTAACACATGCAATAACTAACCTGTTTAACGGTTGTCTCTTTCCGTTTCTCTATATACCGTGTGTCTGTACCGCTGTCTAGAGAACTGTCTTTTGAGCCGTCGGAGTCGCCACGCTTCTCTACAAAGAGTAGCAAAGAGTTTATATGTTGCTATTAATACCAGTAGTTGCAAGAGGTCGAAATGTGACCCTAAGAGCAAATAATATTATGAATTCAAACAAGTGTATATAAAATTAAATTAAAAGTTAATCTGGGATGATTTACATCAACCCAGTGAGTGCTAAGTGTGTCTATCCAAAATTGCGACACAAACTTAAAATTTCGTTTAATGGCTTTCTGTCGTAGATAAATAATCTGTAAAAATGTCTTAACAAATAACTACTGCGCACGCAATGCATGTTTGCCACCTCATTTTCTAGGTTAGGTTTGGAAAGATATTATAACCAAGCACAGTTAAAAGTGTAATTCTGTAATATTAGGTAATAATTATCACAAATTGTTTTTAGTATTTAAGTAAGGTTTTGCAATAAAAACGTATTTGATTTCTTTCTGATAAGTATATTACAAAAAAAATATGTGAGTTGTGGACGTTACAACTTTTATTTTTCTTTGAAAAAGTCTGAACGAATAGGAATATCCATAACATAGAAGGTCTATACACCACAGGCCCAAAGGCTGGTCATATGTATCGATATATATTCGTAAGCGTCGAGGTTTGAATCGAGAATTAAACTTCAATCCTCGACAGTGTTCTAGCGCCTTTGACCGGCTGAACATCCAAGAAAGCAAGCGACAAGGCAAGGCCAGCAGGGTCGCAGGTGCGGCCACAAATGCTCCCAATACAACTTCCACCTTCAATTACGCTGGAGATTTGCCTCACAACTTTGAGGTGGATGATATCAGCTTAAAATTTGACCACACTTTTTTGTACGAACCCTGACCCTGTTAAGTATATATTAGTGTTTAACTGTTGTATACCGACCGTGGTTAGGTTGTATCCTTTGTGCCCACTTTCCTCTGGCAAGAGGTTGAGGAGTGGGCTCGCCGGCGAGGGACTCGTCACCCAGACTCTTCTTAGCCCACGTGGGGAGACGACCGATACGTAGACTGGAATGAATAGATTACAGATTATTAATATGCTTAGTGATTTGGTTTTAAGTAGCTCCTAATGTTCATATTCATCTTTGGCAGCGTCCTTTATTCAACATTACTTCATCTCATATCTTTTTAACAACTGCAAATATATGTTAATCTCTAGCATGCAGTTGCAAAAACAACTTGTAATAAAAGAAGTACTCGTTAAGTTGTGACCGTTCCTCATAAATGCAGGTGGAATGTGTTAAGTTTAACATTTTAAATCTAACACATTTTTTGTCTTCCAATAGGCTATTCTACATTATTTTTAATATATCCTAATATGATCGTATAGATGCGATACTCAACTGGTATTTTTACTTCCTCAACACGTGATCTAATAATAGCAAAGACAAAAAAAGCGTCAAATGTGCACTGCACAGTGAATGACCTTAGATAATTGTTTAATAACTACAAATTAAAATACAAATAACTATAATTTAAAGTCACAAAATCATATTATAAATATATTTAATTGTTAGCATAAAGTTGTTTATGCCATAGTGACGTCATTCACGAGAAATAATAGTGGACGGCGTTTTTGGTCACCTTACAGACAGATATTATAACTACGATTTTAATTTTAAATATATAAATAAATTTTATGTTCTTATAACAAAATAATATTGAAATCATATTTCTTAAAAAGTCTATAAATAACTCTTAATCATTATAAAAACCCTAATTCGATTAATGAAAAATCCTTATTATACAATCCGCTGTTGAGAAAATCTATAAAATATTACTTCTTATATATAGATATATACATTCAAAGTGTCACGCCAACACAGCCCATCACTTGCTTATATTCTTACATATATAAATAGCATCCACTAATCGTCATCAAACCTTTCATAAAACACCGTCGGTTTCGGGAACTGAATTCGACTTCATGTTTCTTTATAGATAAGTAAAAGACAGTAAATAATTTAGAAGCATTGAAGTATCTTTAATTTTTTTTTTATTTAATATAAATTTACATATTTTAACGGAATGTTGCTACTCACGTATAATCAGGTACGACGGGCGGAGTGAACTTGTTCTCTTCGTTAGGCAGCTCCCGTGGCGGAGAGCCAAAGTGAGAGTCACTCTCGCTGTCCAACCCTGACATACCGTTGCTTGTTGGTACTTTTCTGTAATTTACGTTTAATTTTAGATATGTTTCGGAAACTACACACTCATAATCACAAACAAGGGGTGAGTGAGGAAATGGGGTATATTTAAAAAGAGTAAGTAGGAAAAGATATTGCTTACACGGATGTAAATGCGAGTGTAAACAATAGCTCGTGGGCGTGGGGTTCGCATACCGCACTTAAAATGTTCAAACCTATATCTATAATCTAAATTAAAATTATTCAGAACTATTATCATATGTATATCATCAATAGGAGAGGCCTATGTCCAGCAGTGGACTGCGATAGGTTGATTGATGATGATGATCATCGTATCATACTATATCTGCACTAAGCGGAAATCTCAGAGCCAGGGGTTATTAAACCTGGCTGTTGAGCTGCAGGTCGCGGGTTCGATTCCCACATGAGGCAAAAATTTGTGTGATATACAAATACTTGTCCACATGTTCAGTGTTCATTGTACTCGTTGTTTGTTGCTAAAGTCCCCCGCGATACAGGAATAATTACAAGTGCCGGGAGGTCTTTAAAAAAAAAGTACGGAGACGCTATTTGCCGCCTTAGTAAAAGTGATCTCTATACTAACTTTCCCTGTCGAATTGCCTGCTGCGCCAGCCTGGCCCGCATGGTCACGACCATGTCGTGCGGCACGCGCCACACGAAGATACAACCGTCGCCCGACGCCGAGATCAGGTGCTGGCAGTCCGGAGTGAATCTGGAACATTCGGTATATGTCTAAATAATTCATAGCATGCATTTGATACGAAGAAATCTTTTGTACTCTAATTTAACTTCATGGATGACGCAGTAGTTGAAGTGGTTCGATCGCCACTGAATCTTAGTGTTCTTTGTGTCCGTTGTTTGAATGTTTATAAAGTCCCCCGCGGTACACGAGTAAATATTTCCTTGTGCGGGAGTTTTCTTTTAGAAAGGAAGAAAAAAAAATCTATTATTGAGGTTAACATATGGCATCAACGCAGAGAGGGTATTTATTTTTAAGATAAAAAAAATAGACCGTGCTGAGGTAGATGGCCACGTTGAAATAATGTATGCGGAACGAATGACAACACCCAAAAAGTGCTCACGCGCCTAAGTTTTCACTTAAAAAATATACAGAAGAAATTTTCTTTTTTTAGTGACATTATCTTGAAATGTTTTTTTTTTTTCGTGTGGAAACCCACTCTGGCCGTCATTCCACCAGGGTTTTCGGCGGAACGGTGTGACACTTCACACGCCACTATTTCTATCTTGCTGTGTAGGTTACAAGGCATGTCTTAGCAACATCATATATACATACATACTTACATATTCCAAAATATATAATATAATATCCTTTCTTGCGCAGTCAACTAAAAAATAATAAAACCAAGTCAAGGAGGTAAAAAATATTATTTTTTAATACAATTAGAACAAAATATTTCGTTCTTTCCTTAGAAAAAGAATTTAGGGTAACAACAAATACAGTACTTTACATATAAAAAAAAAATGTAGTTTAAAAGACAGCCCAGCATCACTATCAATTTAAAAGACCCGAGACTTGAAAACCCCTCCAACAAGTAGAAAGTAGTTTCATGATTTTCAATAGGATGAGCAGATTTTCTTGATACAGTTATGGACACTCAATGATCAGTTTTCAAACTAAAAAACCACATTGTAGTCGGTCCATTCGAACCCACTGACAGACACACACTTACACAAAAACAGACATGAAAACTTATAACACTCCTCTTCTTCGTCGGGGGTTAAAAACTGCGAATAAGACATTTTAGATAAAAAAAATACATACTTGAGTCCAGTAACGATCTCGGAGTGTCCGTACATGGTGGCCATGCACTCGCCGGAGTAGTAGTCATATACGCTCAGTATCTTGTCCGTGCTCGACGTCGCCAGGTAGATGCCGCTGTTGTCTAGCGCCACCTAACCACAGACATATATATTTATTACTTACTAGCTGCTGCCTGCGGCTTCACCTGCTAGGTTTGCCGATAAAAGGTAGCCTACTTCATTCCCCAGGATTCGAAGTATACACATGCTAAATTTAATCAAAATCGGTTACGCCGTTTAGCCGTCAAAAGTTTACAGAAACAAAGATTCATGGTGTTACTTTTGCCATTTATAATATTAGTATAATATACTATATTACAATTAGGATAGATGAGATACGATCTATGCCACAGTGACCATTTATTTTAACATATATAATAGTATAAGTTTATTAGTTAAGCTATACCTTGATAAGAGTTCCATCCTCAGCGGTGGTGCCGCGGAACGTCTTGGTGTGTCGACCGTGAGCCGCGCTGTACACACGCACGTTGCGATCCTGGAACAGACGTTACATACATTGTATTATAAATAAACAATTAAACACTGAAATAACACATCTTATAACTTAATCATAAAGACTAAGGTTATAAATCAATTAAAATAAATACCATATAAACATACACACACTCACGCCTGTTTCCCCGAAGTGGTGGGCAGGTATAGGGCAGATAGATAGATCGAGAGTTGAGTGGTAATCCTTGTAGGGCATCCACTCGAGATTATAGGCTATATGACGTCAGCTGTGTGGTTTTAGTCGGAGTAGAAACTTGAAGCATTTTGACACCATAATTATATGTATACCTAAAGTTACACCTAATAGGGGGCAAACCTGTTGGCAAATCGTTCGAGTAAGTCACATTTTTATTTAGTCCCAACCTGCAGCCCGTAGAGAATCGTAAGTTAGTTGCCCGCTTTTGAGGGTGATTGGGGGGGGGGGGGGGGAGGAATTGGGACTCCGGTACCCTTACTCATTCGGCAATACAATGCAAGCATTGTTTGTCTATCGGTTTTCTCTATATCTATTATAACTTTCTTGATACAGAATTTCTAAGAGCAAATTAAATGTAAAATTCATGTAATATCATAAATAGAAAATTCTTTTTTATTTCGTACCTGACAAGCAGTGAGTATATGTCTGCCACCAGCATCCACTTCCATATCATACAACGTGGTCCTTCCCGACACGTTTTGACCTCGAGCGAACTGGTAACTGCCATCTTGTGTCTGCAATATAACAAGGACAAAACATTACAATAAGATAGGTGATAACTTATAGGTCCTGATATTTGTATTTAAGTTAGGCCCAGGCAAAACCGGTTTTGTCTAGGTCAAACTAGATGTGAAATGATTTCTATAGGCTGTGTTGAACATAGGGTCTATATTTAATAAAACAAAAAAACAATTTAAACGATTTATATAAATTTCTGTCCGTCTGAGTATAAATACATATTAATTATAAACTTTTGTGATAAATTAACACATTTTTGTTTTTGTTCTGTCCCGCACTAGGATTATTACCTGTGTCGCGGGGAACTACATTCAAAACATTCAAACAGCGGACACAAAGAACACCCAGACACAGAACAACAATTTGAGGAATACACAAAGTGTTGTTCCGTGCGGGGATCAAACCCACAACACTCGACGCCGTAGTGTAGTGGCGAGATGACAATTATAAATAAACACATAATACCAAGTTCTTTTAAGGTACTTGCAATTTGCTACATGCAATAAAGTCAACACGAAGCCGCATTTCAAAGGTAAATAAATACCCTTATTCCATTAAAATTGAGCTGAAAATCTTATGCCCCTGTATACTTATATATGTACACTTTCATACAATTTTCGGATGTATATTAATAAGAAAAGGTTAATATTTCTGATTTAATATTTAGATATAAGAAATCATCATCATTCGCAGTCCACTGCTGGACAAAAGCCTCTCCCAACTTGCACCACAGCACCCGGCCCCCCGCCTTCCATATCCAGCCTAACTCTAAGGTTTTGAACTAGTGTGTGTTGTGCCAACATTGAGCAATTGTGGAGCGAAGTATCAATCAACAGACATGCAAGTAATACATTCTTTTATCAAATATATATTTTTAACACTCAATGGTTATGGCAGAGCTTATTGATTTGCAAGCGATGATGACAGCATCGTCAAGCTTGGCATAGAGAAAAACATTAAATTACTTCAAGAGGCGATTAAATACTTTGGAGGAATACTGGACGGAGTTTGAAGGTAATCATGACTGGCTTAGCAGCGAAGTAAGTCAGACTCGCTCTAATTTCATCAGTCGAGTCAGCGCACTTTGTGTGACGCGACATTAGGGTGCATTGATTGTAACATTATAACATAACATTAAACATTTCATTAAACGTATCATTTAAATACCATTTCTAACATTTAAGATTTATTATGGAACTGAATAATATCTTAAATGTTTGTAACATTAAAACATCTGTTTTATTTAACAATCACTGCAAACCTCGCGCTACAGTGTAGCGCAAGTACATAGAGTATTGGAAGCTTCTTTAAGCCAATTGCGGTCTCCACTCTAGGACTCATTTGCTCCAACGACTATCCGTCGACAGGTAAATGTGGCTAGCTTATTAACACTCCATTATAATTTTTATGTGATATAAGAAATATGATTAAAAAATCTCACCGTCCGCAGTTGTCTAAAGAGTATCGTTTTATCAGCGCCACAAGAGACCATCTGCAGACCACCGCCGGCGTTCAGGAACCTCACCGCCGTGATCGAAGACGAGTGGTCGTCTAACGTTTGGAGGATTTGATAACCCTGGGGAGAACAATGAATATATATTGTGTAATAATAATATTCTGCGACATATTATACAGTGCCATCTGGACCAATTTTGTTATAACTTGTACTGTAGTAGTAACAAAATAATTGTATTTTATTGCATAGTACTCACCCGGTCGACGTGGAAGACGTGTATGAGTCTATCCCTGGAGGCGGAGGCGAGGAGGCGCGGCCGCGCGGCGTACTCCAGGCACAACACTTCGGCGTCGTGAGCCTCCAGCGTGTGCAGCAGCGCGCCGGCCGCTGAGTGCACCCACACGTTGCCCGCGCGGTCACCCGACGCTATGTGCTGCCCGTCCGGAGATACGCGCACGCATCTAAACGAAACATTAGTGTTTGTCTAACAACTCTAATTATAATATACGAGCAGTCTTTGGGACTGCTGATAGAAGTGAAAATTAAGTAACTTGTGAATTGTATTAAATTATACACAGTATACATATAGCTCATGGGAAGCGTGCGGTGACGGTGGCGCGAGTTTCACGCTTTATGTTCACCCGAAAGTACATATATATACACAGTATACATATAGCTCATGGAAAGAGTGCGGTGACGATGACGCGATTACCATGATTTTGTTCACCCAAAAAGAGCTCAACGCGCCTAAAGATTTTTTTAACTTTTTTTTCTGTTGTTATAGCTAAATGTCTATATCACTTATACAGTAAAACGATTCAAATAATACCTCACAAGTCGAAATCCAGCTAGCCATTTAGGCTCTAGGGTGTGACAAACATACATATAGAAATACAATCAAAAAACATAAAGCCTATTTCTCGCGCAGTCGGGTAAAAAGAAAATGTAAAATTGTATCTTGAAATATGCAGGACAAACTATTATGTTTTATAATACAATAATTGACTATCAAGTCTAATGAGATTCCGATTCATCAAGTCAAAACGATTTTTCTAGAACACAGGGCAACTTAAACGTATGGAATGCCCACATTTTGCAGTCTATAATTTAGTCCAGTCCAGTTAATTACGAATTAAAGAGGGAAAAATTCAGAGGAGTTGATATTTTAAGAAAACTAGAGAATAGTTGACTCACCTAACACCAGTCTTATCATCATAACTCTTCGACTTGTCCTTATCATTTGTCGCCGTTAAATCTACGTCCTTCAAAAACTTCAATTCCGAATCAATGTACAGTATTTTGCTTAACTCCTGCAAATACAAAACATAAGTTTTATATGAGAGACACTTATAGATAGTTAAGAATACAAAGTAAAACATACATATGTACTTGTATCCCACGATAAATGTGACTCCTAAGTTGTTGTACATTCAGCGAAATAAGAGCTTTAATACTTTTATATACAATCCATATTTGTAATCACAAGTAAACAACAAGGTTCATAACTGTCAAGTCAAATCAGCATATTTTTAGATTTGATATAGTTTTGTATGAAATTCGAAAGCGTGACGTCACGCCTTCGAATTGTCAAATAATGCCTTTTAATGTTAATTTGATGAATAAAAATAAATTAAAAACTTTAGTGTCAATAATTAAAATACTAACATTACTATAGATGTTGTGGTCTTTAGGCGAGAGCACGTGCCAGAGTCGTACGGTGTCGTCGCTGGAACACGTGAGGAAGGTGCCCCCCTCCACCCCCCCTACTATGTCCACGCCCCAGATACACGCCGAGTGGTACAACGCGGAGTGAGACTTGCCTACCTGCACATATAATACCAAGGTTATCATATCACATATAGTATATAGTTTTAGAGATTTATGACTACAACTAAAATATATATATAACAAAAATTTTTAAAAATAATTACATATACACAATATACATCCATACGATTACATGGACTTGACTAGACAGAGGTATTTTAGACATTCATATCGTGCCATTTAGAATTTGGTCCCACTAACGTAATAGGGAGCAGGCCTATTGCCATCAATTGCGCACTGTATGACTGTTTACATACAGTCTGATAGATAACAGTCCGATCCCTTAGTCGACTTTTACGACGCAACAGCGAACAGATGGGGTGGCCCTATGCTACTCCACTGTGAACCACACGGCATATCATATAATAATAATATAAAAATTACCATTTTAATAAATAAAGTTATACATTTTTAATGACAAAGATATTTTTTATGTAATAAAACTTAATTTTATTTTAATTATTGCGGATCTTTTAAGGAATAAGGAAAGTAGGTACATACACACCTATTCATTCTTATTTTATTCTTATAAACAACAACTCTCGCATTAGGAATAATTTCTGTGTTGAACTATTTGCGGATTACACAAATTTTTGTCCTGTGTGGGAATCAAACTCATGACCTCCGTTTCAGTAGTCATGATCACTAACCATGAGACCTACAGGCCTTTCTCACAATATAGAGAGTATAAAAAGTAATTACCCTCTTAATATCCCGAACGTCCCACACGTATAGACTATGGTCGTTATAGACGCAGGTCAGTTTATGGTTTCTTTCGTCGTACGTGAGTGCTATAGCGTCCGGGTATCTAGCGTTCGGTGGTTGGCTGAACATGTGGCTGGAACAATATAACATTAGTTATTACATAATGAAAAATGGTTTTCTAACATTAGATAAGATTCTATTTGTAAATTAGAAACTACACTTTTTGTGGTATAAGCGGGGAAATGAGCAGTCGAGTCATCTGGTAGTGACCTGTATGCTGGTGGCTATCGACGCCCAGGAAACCCGCCACGGCACTCATGAGACGCAAGTGCGTTGAAAGCCTTCGGCAGTTTAATTATATATACATACATATATAGTATATATATATATATATACATATTATGCTCAAAGGCAAATACATATCACTGCAGTCTATTTTATTTCATTGCTTATGATAAGGGTAGCAGTGAATAGTACATCTTTTTTTATTCTAGGGGGGGACAGACGAACAGACGGGACAAGGTGACATCCGCCGTCCATGGACACCTCCAACTCAAGAGTCGTAAGTGCGCTGCCCGCTTTTGAGTGTGATAAGGGATAGGGGGATGCGGGTAGGGGAAAGAAGATAGTTGGGATGAGGAGATGAGAAAGAGGATAGAGGGGAAGAGGGGATAGGAAAGGAGGAGTTGGGCCTCCCGAAACTTCACTCATTTCGGGGAAATGCAACGCAAGCGTTACTTTACAACCGGTTTTCTGTGAGGCCCTGGTATCGCACCGGTCGAGCCGGCCCTATCGTGCGTAAGCATATATATACTATATTATAATAACTTAACACATCTGACACACGGCCGACTGATCGATACCTAAGGAGAGCTTGTATGTGCTTACTATATCAGATTGTATATATACATATTGATATAATATATATTATTACAGATAACTTACACCCCGACACAGAACAAATAAACGTGCTCATCACACAATTATTTGTTCATGGTGGGAATCAAACCCTTCATGGGTTTCTGGCTTAGTTAGCCGTCAGGCTCCCTAACAACTAGAACAACTCGTTGTCTGTACATACCTAATATTGGTCCCTTGCGCCACATCGACTCCCAAGTAGTGTGTGCGGGGTAGCGTAGTGATGTACCGGAGGGAATCAGGGGCAAAGCACCGCACTATACCCTCGGCGCACCCCACGAATATGTAGTTGGACCCTATCGCCATACAGTTCGCTGATGTTGTCTGCAATGAGAGGTTTCGAACGATTTTAGGATACTGTAACATAATAATTTATATAATTATAAGAATAACATTTATTTCTTATAAAGTAAGGGAATACTGTGTCCGTATCTAGGATCTGCGACTCAGGAGTCAGCGTTAATTAATGATTACCTTGTAAGTTATTGAATGCCATATTTAAAATATAAGCGGAAATTAATATATACCAATAAAGTTTTTAATTAAATAAAAAACTTTGCTCTGATTATTTTTTTATACTTAAGCTTAGCAAATATCTGTATGATCTGGTTTTAAGAACTTTTTAACTTTAACTTTTTTTATATTAGCCTACCATAGTGACACCACTGTGCCTGATTTGCCTGAACCACAGCTTAGACCCACTTCCGCAATACATACTGTCTGACAGTTAACATTCCAATCCCTTAATGTCCTTTAATAACAATTAACTAACCCGTAACTCCACCCACTTATCCAACAGTCTCCTACTGTTGAATTCGCACAGCAGTCCCCCGCGAGTAATGGCGAAGGTGCTTTCGGCCGAAGCTCCTCTCCCGCAGACCACATCACAAAATTCGTTGTCCTTCTGCTCTCCGAGGATGGCTGATCTTCCCATTAGTGGGACTGGCTCCTTGAACTGGAAGAATGAAATGTCTGTTATACAATTATGGAGAAAAAAGGCTTATTTGGTTTTTTCTTTCTTTGTTTTTTTTTTTTAAAGGTAACTCTCGCACTAGGGTTAATTTCTGTATCGCGGAGAACTTTACAAACATCTAAACAACGGACACAAAGAACACCCAGACTCGGAACAACAATTTAAGGTTTACACAGAGTGTTGTCCCGTGTAGGGATCGAACACACAACCACCACTTATAAGCCACTGCGCCATCCGTGTAATCATTTTTGTGGTAGATACATTACATAATTTGTTACATTAAGGTTTATTATAAGTATCCGTTTATTTTGTGGTATTAATATGACATAATTTGACGAGCAAGTTTTATAAGTCCGATATGCCAGAGGTATACTTGAGTTAGATTATAGATATACAGACTGCTTTTTAGTCGTCCTGAGTAAGTAACATGAGCAATATTCAGTGCACCTAACCTATTACACATGAATGTAAATCTAGACAGGAGATGCTTCTATTTTACAGACTTTCTTATCTTTATATATTGATAATTGCCTGGAAGAGATCACAAATTGCGATAAGGCCGCCAATTGTACATGTCATTAGTTATTAAGTATATATAAGTGAAATATTGAATTTGATTGTACAATAAAGTGTTCATCTATCTGTCTATCTAAATAATTTCACAAATTACTTTCACTGCCTATTCGCAACGTATCGGAACAGGCAATTAGCTCCACAACTGACTTATACTCTTGACAGTTCAAAAACACTTTGATTGGTATTAAAGGATTTGATTTGAGGTTTGATTAGATTTAGTTGCCACTCCTTTCATGCATTTCAAGTTTAAATGGACCACTCCTGGAGTAATGTAACCTAGGTCACCGAGTTTTACTATATTCGAAACCTATATGGTATAATTAGCATTGGCGCAATGTGAGTAAAACCTTATTTTGGGTATAGAAGCTAGTGACACATGAAAAAATTATGATTACCTTTTTAACAATAGATAATAAATATATACAGCGTGGCCCAGAAAATCAAGCACTTGTTTTAACCATTAGAATGCAAGTTACAAAAAAAATATGTGATAAATGGTTATGACCATTTTAATATCCAGACATTATCACCTCCGCCTCTCATAAATGCAGGTGGAATGTGTAAAATTTCAAGGTTTTACATCGTATATTTTATTTTGCAATTATTCATGTCTGTAGGAGGTGACGTCCACGACTACTGCAAGTGGTTGTTGCAGGAGTAACATGATTGCTAAGATACCACTCACTAGGGCTATCCATATAGGCCCACCAGGTCCATGAGCGGGTTGACATATCCTCGTGTCAATTGAGTAAACTCGCAAAAGTAACATTATTAGTTGTGAGGTAATTAGATACAGTATAATACAACTTGCACATATATAGCATAATACAATATCAGATAAACAAGTCAATATATTTGTTGTGGAAATTAGAGTTCAGTATTTTTTTTTTTTTTTTTTTTTTTTTTTATGCGATAGGGGGCAAACGAGCAGACGGGTCACCTGATGGTAAGTGACTACCGCCGCCCATGGACACCCGCAACTCAAGAGTCACAAGTGCGTTGCCGGCCTTTTAGGTAGAGGTACGCTCTCTTCTTGAAGGTTTGAAGGTCGTATCGGTTCGGAAATACGGCAGGCGACAATTTGTTCCATAAGCTTGTTGTGCGAGGCAAAAAGCTTCTCGAGAAGCGCACAGTGGTGGAGTGCCAATCGTCCAGGTGATGGGGATGGATATTTTGTCGCGTAGGACGATGGCGGAAACCAGCAGCCGGTATAAGTCCGAACAATTCCTCTGAACACTCCCCATGATACAAGCGATAGAGGATGCAGAGTGAAGCTACATCTCTACGCAACGCCAAGGTGTCAAGTCGATCAGAAATATCTTGGCAGTCGATGATGCGAGTCGCTCTCCGTTGAATGCGGTCAAGAGGCAGAAGTTGGTACTGGGGTGCACCTGCATAGAGATGAGAACAGTATTCCATGTGCGGCCGAACCTGCGCCTTATAAAGTTGCAGGCGGTGGGCCGGAGTAAAATACTGTCTCGATCTGTTTAGCACACCAAGCTTCTTCGAGGCTAATATGGCCTTACTCTCTAAGTGACCGCGAAACTGGACTTCGCTTGATATATCGACGCCAAGGATTCCGATACTGGCTGATGCAGTTAGGGAAGTGCTCTCAAATTGAGGTGATACGACCAATGGCATCTTTTTAGCGGTGAACGCGCAAACCTGTGTCTTCGTGGGGTTAAATTGGACTAGGTTAAGTCGACCCCAATCTGAAACTTTTGATAAAGAAGTTTCGATTTCAGACACAAGTTTGGATCGGCTTTCGATGACGTTTACCCGAGAAATGTTAGCGCGGCCGGTGTAAAGGGCATCACTCGTGCTATCGTCTGCATAGCAATGGATGCTGCTAATCTGCAGCATGTCGTTGATATGCAGAAGAAACAGCGTGGGTGATAGCACACAGCCTTGTGGGACACCAGAATTAACAGACTTCGAGTCGGAGCATGCACCGTCAACAACGACCTTGATGCTTCTGTCTGTAAGAAAACTGGTGAGCCAATTGCACAGTTTCTCGGGAAGTGTATATATTCAATGTATGATATTAAATAATACATGGACTTAGTTATTAAGATCTAGAAATAAGTTACCTCACTACTGTATTGGGTTTAAAAATTTATGTAAAGATAGTGTATTGTTATAAATAAATAAATAAAAATACGCTATTGAAAAAATCTATACAAACTAACTTTTTAAGTTCTGTTAAGTGGTCCATTTTCTAGGTGCCACTGTCCATATTAGGTAAAATATAAAAGTTATTGTAATCGATTGGGTTACCTTGGCGTTCCTAGAATACTCGAGGTACCAGAACTTAACGTGTCTGAAGCCGACCGTCACGAAGTAGTTCCCATTCTCCGCGAAGCTCACCGCCTTCACACGAGACGAAACCTGGAACAATATATGTGTACATAAGGGTTACGTAAGTTTAACTATCGTACTCGTTTATCAAATATAAAATGTATAAAAATCATCAATTAACTTAAATAAAAGTGTCACCGATTTCAATGCGCCTTAACCATGATACATTGTAATATGCTGTGTCCTTGTGGAACATTTCCTTCAACTTGAAATAGAATGTATGGAATATATAATATAAATAATCATCCCTTTATCTTTGAAGGGGAAGGCAGAGGCATACTTATCACTCCCATTTTGTCGATTTTAATATAGTCTCGTAACATAATAGGGGAAAAGCGTATTGCCGGCATCAGGGTACTTTTGGGAATTAGGAAAATTTAGAGTATATTGACTAAATTGAAAGGGATATTGGTTATACAGATAGATTGGGGAGTATAAGCAATAACTCGGTAAGTCATGGTCGCCTACATACAACTCGAACTGGCTGGGAAGCCTGAGCTCTATGACTTATACTCGTATAATGAATGTATAACTTGTGCAATATAAAATGAATATTATTAAGAATAACATGAGATAAAAGGAAAATATATTTTGTAGTAAAAAAGCTGCCGCCATTTTATCTCAATTACCGTTCTATTATATCACTCTTTTTTTTAAGAAGACAACTCCCGCACTAGGATTAATTCCTGTGTCGCGGGGGACTTTTCAAGCAATGGACACAGAACACCCAGAGCCAGAAAAACACAAATGTGGCATACACAAAGTTTTGTCCTGTGCGGGATTCGAACCCGGCATTCGGCGCCGCAGTGTAGTGGCGAAGTGACCACTTAAACCGCTTCGCCATCCGTGCAGTTTCTTTTTTATTTACGTTTAAAGTTAAATGTATCCACACACGTCTCTTTATCACCCAAAGTTTGACTGGCAGTGGCAGTTAATCCGCCTCATGCGATATAACTGAAGCAATTGTTTGTTTGCAAATTTTTGTTTACGTGCTTGACATTTTTTTTTATGCGATAGGGGGCAAACGAACAGACGGGTCATCTGATGGTAAGTGACTACCGCCGCCCTTGGACACCCGCAACTCAAGAGTCACGAGTGCGTTGCCGGCCTTTTAGGTAGGAGTACGCTCGTTCGGAAATACGACATGTGTGTTATCGACTCGGGACTCGACTTAGGGATGGTTTCACGACGATAGTGCACTATCGCCGCTTTAAATGTATTCATATATATTAATTACCTACAAGAAGGAAAATAGTATGTACAAAGACGAGGTTAACCCATATCCCATTCTTACCTTATTACTAGCCAACTTGAGGTTAGCCCGCCAGTCCCACACGTTCACTATCATGTCATGCTGGGATCCAATTGACACCAGATATTTTGAGGATGTTGAGAATGCCTGAAAAGAGATGAATTAACTATGAGATGTGTATTAATTTGAAATGGTAATGAGTTACTAATTAAACAATTTTGTACATGAGCCTTCAAATTAATATGGCCGTTTTGGATTTCGACATAGTTTTTATATTAAGAAAAAAACACTTACGACGCAACTGACTCCATGGGTGTGTCCAGAAAACTCAGCTATTTGCACCGCACCAGATGCTGTAGGATCCTGAAAATGTAATAAAAGTCAGATTAATAAAATAATCTATTTCAAACCTAATTGTATTCACTCAACACAGGACGGCGCTACTGCAGTTTATTTTAAGTTGTGCAACTCCCTACGAGATGGCGCTAGGCGTAGGCTAGCTTGTTATAAAGATAATTCAATGCTGTTTACGTGTAGGATATACTTTAGTTACCCGCGTTATATGTTCTATTTATTCAAATACATTTATGATATTCTGGTTATTTGAATTAATTAAGAAAAAATATAAATGATTTTAAGTACATATTTATTTAATTTTATCGTCTTGCATTGCCTACAAATTGGTGTTGATTTTATATTATGCGCATAATATTACTTTAATTAAAAATTAACACAAATATCGTGTTATATAATTATCACAGTGGTTTTTGCAATGTACATATCTGTGAAATTATATATACGAAAAGTAATTTGACAAACTAACTACGCTTGGCCATTATATGTAATTTCTGACGTACTCATCATTCAAATTTGTACAACGGTTATGCATAGAATGAAAATGACTAAGCGTATACGCGACTAAGGGAGACAAATAAGGATTATGAATATTGTACTATTGGGGCAGTGTGTTAATGTTTTTATACATTTAAAAGGATGTGTTAATGTTTTATTATATCTTAATCTGTTTTTTTTTAATATATACATATTAAACCTTGCTTGCTGTGTTGTTCGGTAAAGGCAATTATGAGATCGGACTGTCTCATAAGACAGTATATACCGTCATACGTCATAAAATTTATTTTACGTAAAATGAAAGTTGTGCTTTAAATGTTATTACTCAGTGGTGGATTACATAGAAGAAAGAAGTGCTTGGGATTGAACTGCTAGAGATTCACAGGCTATTTCAAATAATTTGTACATTGTAATGTTTCTCATTTTCTGTCTTTTTTTTTAATACTTTATGCACGTAATGTACATAGGTAAACTTAATGGCAAAGGCACTTTCTGCCAGTCTACCTTAAGGTGATGTGAAATTAGTGAGGTAGGCGCACTAAAAAGCATGAAAATAGGTATGCTAAAAAAAATATATTTACTAGCCTCATTTTAGTTTATTTCCTTAAAACAACATGACAGCACACTTAAAAGAGTGCATGAGTTTGTTTGCCAGATTTCTTTTCATAAGGCTCAAACTCATAAGGACACAGGCATGTATTTAATTATTTTATCTGTTTAATATTAATTTCACATTTGACAAGGCAACCTCTAGTTGCGGTGACGCTGTGTGTATTGACTTTAAACATTTTTTGAAATAAGTTGATTTCAAAAATTGTTGAGCATTTTTATGAAATAAAGATTTTATTTTGAATTCGACACAGTGCCGTTAGAATGTCCGTTATTACGAGTGGAGAATTTAACTATTGTTGGCAAAAAATGGGCTGTTACGACGCCTCTGCTTACCATTTTTCGTGGAACTAGGTGAGGGTATGTATCTATTAAACGAGCGGCCCATATTCAGCAGTGGATTGCTACATAGATAGCGTCATATAGGATATTAACGATATCCAATAATTATATTAACGAAACGTGAATGCTCTCATAATTAACTTCAAATAAAAATTATACGGACTTCCATTAAATCATGATGATTTTAATCATTTCTATTCATCTCTTATTTTTAGCTCTTAGAGGTAAAATATATTCTTTTAATTCTAATACCATCCTTGGGTATAATACCATAAATAATATGACACCATAGCTAAGTAATAACTCTTTCAATTAAAAAATATTTTTACAATCGGTTCACAAATGGCGAAAATATCTCGTAACATCATAGTTATCATCACCAACATACACACAAAAAAATCATTATTTAATCGAATTGAGAACCTCCTTATTTTTAAGTAATTTAAAAACATATGTTGATTCTGCTATAACTCCAAACCAAATTTAAAACTTAGGTATATTACCTGAAGATCCCACACTCTCACGGCCGGTGCATGTCCACATTCGCCAGTCGCCAGGTACCTCCCATCTGGTGAGAACGCCACACACGTCACGCTCTTGCGACAAGCGTTTAAAACGTGTGTCTGTCTGTTCTTCCGAGCGTTGTACAACACTACTGTACATCTGTAACGAGAGAAAATGTTACTATTAGTTATGGTTTGACTGTTTTTCATCCGTTACTATGTATACGGTTTATAAATTACAATCTTGACGGCAATAAGCTTGCTCCCATTACGTAAGTGGAATCAGATTCTAATTTTCAAAATGATGGTGTTTAATATACACCTCTCTCTGCCAATCCCTATACGAATATGTGTTTGTTTGTTTGTTTTACAACATAACAGACAGGACAGAAAACGATAAAGGAATCATAAATTAATTAATTTAAAAATAACATATTTTTTCAACAAGCTTTTACAATCAGTGTCAGGTCATGCTAATGCCGCCATGTTTATGTAACATTTCAGTTCAATCGGACACCGGGAGGCAGGTCAAATTTAACCTTTTTTTTCGTGTGGAATCCCCCACGGGTCATCACCTCACCGGAGCTGACGGTAAAGTGGTATGTCAGACTCGAACCGACTAAAACCTCACGGTGTTCCGGCACAAGTGGGTCTAATGCAAGGGACCTGGGTATATCCTAGGAGGGATTCTTCCAGGAAAGGTCAAATTTAACCTGCAGGATTTAACCAGTACCAAAATATATTGCAAGTTAATTAAAAATTGTAGTAGTTAAGTAAAAGTTAAATCTAGTATTTTACAAATTTAAAACACGGTTGTAAAAATGTATATAAGATAAACTTTAAGAGAAATTTGGAGGATTGGCCCATTGATTGATTGATGTAAAATACCTGTAGTAGTGTCATAATAAACCATTTTCTTTACTTTACACGTTATAGAATGTGAGACTAAAGTAAAACTAAAAAAATGTTTCAAAAACGATCCACCATTAACATCGCATTAAAGCTTCAAGACTAAGAAGCTATTTATACAATTGAAGCGTCTATATAACAAAAGAAGGAAGTCCATTAAATACTTAAACTTTAAAAAGATATTTAAGATTTAAGTCAGATTTATTTCTAACTTATTATCAGATTATTTATAGGCTGCTCTTTCGTAGCAGAGCTCCACGAGTGAAACCGAGTAACTTCTAATGAATAAAAAAATAAAAGCAGTCACTTGCGAGATGCATAGTATCTTCAAAATAGATTTATTTAATGATAAAGAAAAATAATATATATAAGAATAATAATTATTATTATAATAAAGAGAAATGTAGTGTACCGTTGTTCGATCAGGACTCTATAACTATGGTATTGGTTAGTTTATTCTGGCAGACAAACAAGGTACAAAAAACAGGTAATAAATTCAGTCTGCCTACATGCGGACACATGTACATAGAATACCTTTGTTTGCATGGATTAACAAGAAATATACAATACGTTGACGTGCGATGATCTAGCGGTAGGAGACGCGGGAAGAATTATATTATTACTGAGGTTTTTGTCACAGCGATAGCGAGTTTAAGATTCCAAACTAAACATACATTACATATGTATGTATTTGTAAAAACTTAATTTCCTTTAGTTTCAACATGTATTCACTATTGGTTATGTTTAGAAACCTCCATCTTTTAATGTTTCAATTGATATGTCAAATAGCTGTCGGTGCGACAAAGCCGCATAATAAATACCTAATTATAATGCGAGTGACTGAGCCCTTCTTGTATTGTTAACATAATCAGACAATGTGTAGGCGTAAGAGAAAGCGAGAATATTGATCAGTTAATTAAAACAAAATGTCAAATCGCTTTTGGATGAGCCGCATGCATTCAAATTGAACAGTGGAAGGATTTGGTCATAACATAATATTTTTTGATAGTATGAAACTAAGCACAACATGAGACATGCCACAAATTCGATGAAGTAAGCGCTACTCAAAGTTGTGGGCTATGCAGCCAGCCGTAGAATTGAGACGATGGCATATCTTTAAGGACATATTTTAAGCAGTGTACGTCATAAGGCATATACACAAACGTTGAGGGATCTATAATTGCAGAAAAAAACATGTCAAGCAAGAATAATGACAAGAATAGTTTGTTTTAAATAATGACGTGATGAACAACATTCACAACGTCATTATTCAAAACAAACGAAACACAAAATGTATCCAGGGCAGTGCTGCCTATTAAATCGCTCGCAATGCCACCTCGGTCCATTACATGACAAATACTTTTGTGTGCTGCTACTTCATGCTGTGTGGGGTATGCTTGTGATTCAGCATGACACGCACAAGCGGAAGGGAGGACTGAGTCATAAAAGGGAGCGTAAATCGGATATAGGGATACAGGGCTTTAATTTCTACTTTTTATTACAAGACCAAAGATATATTATAAAGTAATATTTATGCGAATAAACATTGATGCTACCTATGTATATACATATATATGTATTATTTGTATATATAATTTTGTGTAAACCATGTTGAATGATATTATTTTAGCGTCAATTTATTGTTATAAATCTTATTTCGATATCAATGGCAATGGATTACCCAAATATGTGTATGTACTTATCAATATATTTAAGGTTTACTAATTATTTATTGGTAAGCATCTATTAAATTAGTTTTACTGACTTCGTACGTGTGGAAATATAGAATACATTTCTATGATAAAATGGAGCCTAGTTTTTAAGTAAGACCTTTAGCGATACATCTGTAAAGTATGCATTCAATTCTGTGCAGAAGTTTTTGCGTGATGCGGGTACAAATATATACACACAGACAGACAACAATTTTAAAGTGTTGTTTTAGCTTCTGTTGTTCTAATAAAGACCCTAAGGTAATAATAATAGTTTTTCTTCAACATCTACAATGTACAGACATCGGCCTCTTACAATTTCTTTATATGTACAGATAAGCTACTAAGCTAAATTCACCTTAAAAACAGCCCTAGCTACTAATAATCCATTGCATTTTTCCATCTCGAATTTAGCCTAGAAGAAATTGCAACTAGCGATAAGACCGCTGATAGTACAAGTAATATATGTAGATATGTACATCTAATTTTAATATATTATAACTTTTCTGTGGTGTGCAATGAAGAATACTGTATTGTGTAAATTAAATTAACAAAAAAAAGTGTTAACCATTGACTGTCACGTGTATAATAAAATTTGACGAATTCCAAAGGCGTGGCAACATCACCCCTGTTATAAACCGTTTAAGGGTCAAACCGTTCCCTTATTTAATTAAGGAACTGTGTATTGAAGCTCGCACCTTCCTCAAATCAGGGACTAGCTCGAAATTTAGTAAATAAAACGTTAACATGCGGTCCAGCAAAATAACTGGGACGACTCGTTACTGAATTTCTATATAATATTAGGTTATAGCCGTTGACCGCAGTTAAATGCGTTAATGTTTACAGCTATACAGCTACACGTTTAAGTGTCAAAGTATGTCGTTTTATAGCCTATATTATTTATATACATGTATTCACTAAGGGGTAGGCAGAGGTGTATTAGATACTCACATTTTGCATATTACAATTTGGGTTAAAGCGTAGTTGCCTTAGTGGGACTAACTTAATAGGGGGCAGGCCTATTGACGTCAACCACGTACAGTATGACTGTATACATAAAGACTGTTTAGGTGCAGGCCGATCCCTTAGCCGCCTTTTAGCACACCACCTGGAAGAGATTGGGTGGCCTCTTCCACTCCACCGTGAACCACACGGCACAATATTAATATATTAAATGTACATATATTATTTCTCATACCAATAATTACTATAATAGCTCTGGCTAAAAGTCCCAGAGATTAGCTTTTTATCTATATTATAAAGAGGCAGAGTTTGTTTTTTTTGAACGCTCTAATCCCAGGAACTACTAATCCGATTCGGAAAAAAATGTTTTTGCAGTAACTAGCTCATTTATTACTAATGTAGTACTCAATGGTACAGCCATGCTTACGCGCGAATAGGCCGGCTAGACGGTGCGATACCAGGGCCTCGCAGAAAACAGGTTGTGAAGCAACGCTTGCGTATTTCCCCGAAATTAGCGAAGTTTCCGGAGGTCCAGCTTCCCGTCTCTAATTTGCTCTACCATCATTCCACCTTTCCTATTTCCCATCTCCTCGTACCCTCTCTCTTCTTTCCCCTCCGCGCATCCCCCATACATCATCACTCTCAAAGGCGGGCAGCGCACTTACGACACTTGATTTGCTGATGGACGGCTATTGTCACTTACCATTAGGTGACCCGTCTGTTCGTGCCCCCCTATAATATAAAAAAGGCTATAGGATTAAACGTCATATACAGATTAACAGAAACAAATTACCATATACACCTGACCACAAGCGGTAACTTTAATTTACGTACTCGTATCTTATAATTAATTTATAAGTGAAATCGCTCCTCCTGTGAGCAAGCTTCAGTCTAATGTAGTAATTTAGTATGTAGTACGGGCAAGCTGAGCTGAGCTCGTACGCAGCCTTTCTCACGGCTGCGACGGGTTGATGATATACATTCGGATTAGTTAATCAAATTCATGGCTAAGTGCGTTGACACTGTAATGTATAGATGTATGGACCGAGAGTTCACCTAATTTTTTAAGTGCCTTTCCATGACACAAAAGGGAGGGGGGCAGATAGCTAACTTCTCGGATGCAAATGTTTAAAAAAGCATTAAGAAGTGCAGTCTTTATTTTTAAGTGATAGGATTTGAAGAAGAAGACGACTTACGACGTTATTTTCTAAGCCAATCAATTGTTTTTGTATTCTGGGATAGGTTTTATAATGCATGGGGGAGGTGGCTTATCATCTTTTATCACATACCTTTGTCCGTCAATTGTATATTCGTGAGATTCTTCATACATGTGTAAAACAAATAGAAATTGTTAAATAAATTCTGAAACCCGACTACATTATTTACTTCTTCTTTTTTCTTGCTGACACCATCTAGTAATATTTTCTATGTAACTTTTACTATATACCAGCATGAGCCTATCGCCGTCTACTGTAAATGGCACGCATCTGTGACTCTTGAGTTGCGGGTTTCCATGGGCAGCAGTAGCCACTTACCATCAGGTGACCTGTCTGCGCGTTTGTCCAGTGTCGCATATTAAAAGAACTGTCCAAAGAGCAGTTGAGCGGCGATAGAGTTTTAATATTAAGACAATTCACATGCCGAATTACATGAAACTGTAGGCTCTAGGAGAAAGAAACAGTATACATACATACATATATGCCTGTATCACTGAAGGGATACCTAGAGGTGTTATTAACGCCCGTATTTTGCCAATTATAATTCAGTCCCTTTTATGTAATAGGAGGCAAGCCTACTATCGTCTTCCGGGCACTGTTGGAAATTAGATTGGAAAATTTAGGGTAGGATGACAGGAAAGGAAGGATAGAGGGGGAAGGACAGGGATATTGCTCATACAGATGGATGGTATGGGAGTATAAGTAAATAAATATATATATTTTTTTCTTTTTATTCAACATAATGGACAGACGAACAGACGGGTCACCTGATGGTAAGTGACAACCTCGGTCCATAGACACCCGCAACTCAAGAGTTGCAAGAGCGCTGCCAAAGTTATAGGGTGATAAGGGGTTGGGGGATTCGGGGAAGTTACTATACTTTGTATACAATTTTTTTTGGTGTACAATAAAGTCTATTTCTATTCTAATCTACACAACTCGAAAAATATAAACCTCCTTCCAGCGCAGTAGGGTAAAAATACATGGCGATGTAACTTTTGTAATGTAACGCGACTGTCTGCTAACAAATTGATAAGAACAAAATTAAAAAAGCAAAGACTGCTAAAAAAAGTTGTAAAATACTGATTACCAATTCTATCCCCTTACAGGATAAAGATAAAAGGCTTTAATTTTTTTGTTTATCTCTGGAACAATCAGTGAGATTTGATTTATTCCTTTGCTGCTGTTGCTGTGAAGGCAGCATCAGAATGTAGGTTTTATTTATATATTTTGTGTTTTAATTTATTTTTGCTTACAAACCAGCCCTGTATTAAAGCCGATACGACAAAAAAGAATTATAAAAATAGGTCACGGTCACAAAAGAATAAGAACCATACACTCTTAGGAACTTAGGAACGGAGCAGTGACCATAAACGCTATTATTACATAAAATTGATTCATACGTCGGAACCCTTAAACCTGTGGTTACCAAAAACTGACGTTGAACTAACATACGTTTAGTAGTTGTCTCGCAGTAGACCATGACCGTGTCTTAACGTCGTTATAAGTCAAGCAAGAAGGCTCGTTGACAGTTCACCGACCTATAGAGTGCAAACGTCCCTGAAGCACCGGATGGGGTAGCACGTTGTAATATGAATGAACAATAAACACGAGATATAGAGATATTAATTTTCAACTGTTGCAACATATTCCTACCGGCAATACTGGCTATACCACATAGGGAGACAACAACTGGCTCGTTTGTCTTGTGGTTAGTGATCCTGACTGGTAAACCAGAGATGTCCTGGGTTAGATTCATACTCAGGACAAATAGTTGTGTGATGAGCATGATAATTTGTTCTGCGTCAGTAAATTACATTTATGTAATTTGTCTACAATATTAGAGACAGAGTATGCACATTAGCAGTCTGATTATCACTGCTATTGATATGCAGATTCTGACGAACTTATAATAATTTATTTTAATTATGATTATTTTTGTATTTTTAATGTTAAAAATCTGTTCTTTTTTTCTTTTAATTTGTGCGCCGTAATAGAGACGGCTAGACACGTTGGAAAGATTGTAATACCTTGCATGCTCATTACTCATGTTTAAACAAATAAATGATGCATCTGTCATAGTGCAAGCTCTGCTTAGATTGGGATCAGGCGGCCCTGTGTGAGATGTCTCAAGTTTTATCATTTCCTTTGTTAAATTGAAATACATGTGCTTTTTTCAATATGAATGAATATGAAAAAAAATAAAATTCCTTAACATCGGGTACAGGAACAAGGAGTAATAGATCTTAGAGTTCAGTTCATATACGCTAGATGGAGTTAGGTGTACTTAATCGTTCGTCTTCACGTATCAACAGCTGACCCGTCTGCTCGTTTGTCCCATAATAAAAAGACAACGTACTCATTAAAACACAAGGGAACTATGAACAATATTTTAACTAGTTCCGTACATGCAAAGAGGTTCTAAATATAACATTATATAACAGATATAAATAACTATAGCGTGTTTAGGTGCAATTAAGCAATCTCATGATGTACAAGCGAGCGTTCTCTGACCTTGCGGGAATTTGACAATTGATAGAAAAACTAAACAAGTTAAATTTGTTATATAAAGTTGTATAATTTCAAATAACAACTCGGCTCAACAGCCGTCTAGGCTCTACGTGTCACAAAAAATCATCCTTCATACATACATACGTTATAAATTGTTAAATAAGAAAATAGAAGAAAATATGGTTATGTATTATTTTTGTGAATTGCTTTTGTACGTGTATACTATGTAGTATTTATATTATATTTATTTTACATTAATAAATTATGATCTGTTTGAGCTCAGGCAGGCAGCAATTAAAATTAATGAAGTGTAAAAAAATATTTCTTAATTTAATACAAGCACGTATAACTTAAGGACCTAAGTTAAAGATCTGTTTGTAAAAAAAATAATAATTTAATTACTTAAAATTCTCTAAAGTTAGATATTGTAAAAAAATATTTGTTGGTAATAATTTTGTACCTATTAAATTAATTAATTATTAAAATACATGCAATCGAACATACACCCCTCTTTTTTCTTTATTCATCTTTTTTTGTATTTATAACATTTAAATGGAGGTCAAATTATTGTTATTTATGAATTTCAAAACGTTCTTAAAAGTTTAATATCGATGAACGTTCTTGGGTGAACAACCCTCCCCTCTGCTACATAGATCTATTAGTGGTATTAATAACATAATGCATTATACCAAGGTTAACGTGTGTATACAAAAATGCTTCCAAACAGAACACATTTACAGACAAGCCCGCGGCACGGAACTAGACAATAAAGGTAAGTGCACAACGTATCGATCTGTGGGAGCGGCTTTACCGCGCCCCGGTCGCCAACCCACATGGCAACTAATTTAAACTTCAGTGGTTTTATTATTGACTACGTTTTTGTCAAATATACGATTTATACCTGGCGCAGAACATACACCGATAATGTGGGAGAGCTATGCTTCAGCACGTACATATGGGCCGGCTCGACTGGACTATTACCACGCCCTCACAGAGAACCGGCAGTTAAACAATGCTCCCATTGTGTGATCGATGGAATGAGGTTACCGGAGACCCTACGGGAAAGGGACGAGGGAAAATACTGGAAGGGAAAGGGGCCAGTATTTTCCCTCGTCTCTTTCCCTTACCCCCTTCCATTCTCTTCCACTCTTTCCCCTACCCTAAAAGGCGGAGTTCTCGTGACTCGTGAGTTGCAAGTATTCATGGGCGGCGGAAATAACTTACCATCAGGTGATCCGTCTACTCGTTTGTCTATAAGTTGCTTAAGCTATCGATCCGTATTAGCATTATCCTGTTCCTTCCCATCAATATTTCCTTTTCCTTTCATATATTCCCAATTGATTTCCCAGGGCCTGGCAATATACATTAAGGGTTTGAGGCTATGGTGGAATATAGAAACTCACATAAGTTTTAAGCGGGGCGTGAAAAAGCATCTCACCGGGCCGTCATTGAGTGGATCACCATGATACATTGACTAGACATGCAATGAGAATGGTGACCACCACTCTTGGACTCCACTTATTGCTTTCCATCAGGCAAAGATGAGTCACTATGATAGGCTTATACTTAAAGAAAAGTATCTAGATAGATAGAGTATTCTTAATTGCACACGCAATATAGGACACATGGGCGGTATTATAGCGATCTGCGATCTCATACAGACAACCGTTGATGGACTATACTGTATAGTCCCATCATCTGGTATCATCTCACCCCTGTTGAGGGGGGTGGGGAGACTATTTGAAGCACTGGGCTCCTTATAGTGATTTTCCTCGCAGCTCACCACTGTGAGCCGGTCATTGGAGTTAGCTCACCGGCCTCGAGGTTTGCTCGCCGATCGCTCCTCTGAAGAGGGGTCCAGCGAGTCGCCTGCGAGAGGTCGGTGGTTGGCTATCTGCATCCGATGGCGAAGCCAATGCCCCGCTCGAAGGAACTGATATGAGCTCCGGGGCGTTTGAGTCGCCTCCGGATGAGTGTTGTATCGTCTGGATGTGGGAGCGGAGCAATACATACCAGGTGGGGAAGTTTCGAGCGGTCAGCCCGCTCAAACATACCCGTGGCAGTCTGCTCACAAACTCTTATACTGTATAGTGTTGTAGTGATGTTTTTTAGGGTTTATATATATAAATACATATATATGAATCCTAAAAACATTACACACCTCTTTTGTAAAAATAATTTTTGGAAGCACTACCCATGATTTGAGACGGTTGACATTATCGTTCTAATGGTATAGGCATTTCATATCCAAATATGCTACATTATTTCAACTGCATGTTCTTTTTTTTTTCAAGTACGGTCAAATGGCTGTCGTTTCTTATAAATACTGGAAGTGGAACCCAAACCGCGACCGATGGGGTCAAAGCGAAGGTTAAAATTACGTCACAAACTTTATGACTTTTGACACCAGCGCAAGTATCATTATGGGAGGATTGTCTGAAAGGTCATATTTAAAAGCCGGACCACAATTTTATTTATACTCTTTAATAAACCAACTTCAAAAGCAGGAGAATCTTAATACGACTGTTTTCTTTTTTTGTGTAGCGATTTGAAAAAAAGGGTAGCAATCGTGGTTGGTTGGCAAAATTTAATTAAAAAAAAAAACCTACTCTAAGCAATTTATAGAAGTATTGAAATCGGTTACATTCGAAATGGTTAATTTTCTTCGACATGGTGCATTTTGTTTTCATTTATTACATTTGTGTACAGTCCTTAGCGAGAAAGTAGAAATACCCAGATAACTCTTGTTTCTTTCAAAATGGTCTATGTCACTTTCAGAAAGATTCATTTTGGTGCTGTTCATCGTTTGTACAAATGAAAACAAGATACGAATAGTACCCTAACTTTGTAAAAAGTCGGCATTTTTACGTCACAACAGATTATTAAATTCCTATCAATACGTTGAAAACGACCTGCTTAACATTCAACAAACGAACCGTGCCCATAACAATGACGTAATTCCACCTGTTTTAGACCTTCGTCCGGTGGGTTACGGGCGTAATAGCGGTCACACCATAATTTCTATACCATACTTTTTACCAGACTTCTCACGAAGCAGGGACATGATTGTCAAGTGTATGTGTGATGTTTCTGCAGGACTTCAAAATAGGAGATTCTGTCCTAGGATGGTATGTATCTTTTTTTTATGCTGAGTGATAAGATTACTAAAATTACTTTTCAATTTATTTTTAATCACCAAATGAACAATAAAAGGGCATGATTTGACAATGCACAGGCGTGTCGTCAAGCTTTCGTATTTCATACAAAAATGTACGAAACCTATCGTATTGAAGTTTACTAAAAATATGCAGATTTAACTTGACATTCATTTTTAAAAGAAGAAATGCTAAAAAGAAAGAGTATACCAGTGCCATGGTCTCACTGTAAACAAATCAGGATTTAATCATTTGATACCAAGAAAACTCTGAATAAGTTTTTAAATTGCACGTTTTTAGGATTTAAAGTATTGCGCAAAGTAATTGACACGTCGCGTTGAAGGCGGTTTATCATCTTAATAGTGAGGGTGGCATATGTCATGTGCATTCGGAATTTATGTTGTGTTAATAATAATTGTACTTGTTCAATGACGCTACACATAAAATAGTCGTTTCAGTTTTTATATTAGTTACTGCGCAACATAATAATACTACTACACAATATGTTAAAGGTGTAGTTACAGAAGAAATTAAGCAGACAAGGATATAAAGTTGAATGAAGACAAGCTTTTTATACTCGAATAATTATATTATACCACTATGGTAGATAGACATAAGGTAGGGAAACTGGTCCCACCAAAGTAATATGGGGGGATCCTATTGCCGTCTACCGCGCACTGCATGACTGTATACATATTGTCTGATAGATAACAGTCCGATCTCTTAGTCGCCTTTTAGAACACCACCGTGAAGAGCTGGGGTGGCCCCATTCTACTCTACCGTAAACCACAGATGTGGTTTTTATCTAGAGTCTTATATCTCAGAATATGCTGTACCTACTCCCACCCTAAGCCCTTTACTAAAGATAAATAGGCACAAAATAAACGAAACCACACCTACAATAATAGCGATCTTTCTATATATAGCAGATTT
Source organism: Tyria jacobaeae (assembly GCA_947561695.1). Lineage (NCBI taxonomy): Eukaryota > Metazoa > Arthropoda > Insecta > Lepidoptera > Erebidae > Tyria > Tyria jacobaeae. Next base: position 5,182,886 of record OX387236.1, on the reverse strand, counting down.
CTATCAATTTCCGTTAGCAAATGGCGAACTCAGGTATTTTAAGGAAATTGTTTCGTTGATATCGGTACTGTGTTTGTATATGACGAGCTGTCTTGAAACTGACCGCATCCATTTAAAGTTCTATTCCAGTCAAAAGCACTTTGACCCAACTGATTCCGTTATAAATACTTTTAACGGGTTACATAAGTTAAAACTCTTTACTAAGTTACCAACGTAACAAGCTAAAAACCTAACCGGTTTTTTGCTGATACCGTCAGTCAACACCACTTTTAACCACAGTCAATAACCACTATTTAACCAATGAATTTCGGACAAAAATATTTTTAACTAACGTGTTTGAATTAAGTTTCAAGTGTAGCATAACTATTTATTACATAAAGGAGATGAGGTTATTATTGGAATATAGATTCATTTGAATTGGTTGAATATACTCCTCTATTCCGGCAACTAGGCCATTTCCTAATGACATTTTAATGTTTCGAATGCATTACTGTTTTTTGTTTTCTTCATAACACTAAAACAAACATCATCATTAATCATTTTAAACATACATACATCAATCCAATGTATGTAATAGGCATTTTCACTGACGTGCCAATTCTCACGGTCCACAGAGTTCAACATAATAGTTTTCGCTCCGACAAATCCTGGATGACATAAGTCAGGACAATTTAATTATGATATGAAGAATGAAATGTAGTGACTGACCATCTCAGAAAATCAGTGAATGAGGAGAGGACAAACATATATTAACGCCTGTATCCCCAAAGGGGTACGCAGAGGTGCATTAAACACTAACATTTTTACGACAAAATATGAGTTCACTAAAAGTTCACAGCAATTTTATTTACGTTTACGCTACAGTTTGATTTGATTTTGTCTTGATGGCTGATGCTGTCAAACGCTCACATTAGGAATTAAACATGGGAAAATATATATACAACTATATTGAAACGAAAAGATTGTAGAAGGTCAAGGATTTTGCTTAAACGGGTGGATTGAATGAAGTGCAAGCAGTAGTTAGAGCAGGTCACGGTCGCATGCCTGTAACTAAAACTGAACGTTGGCGGGAAATACGAGTCTTAATACAAGGGATACACAATTTTTTTTTCTTCATCTAAATTGATTACTTGGCTGATCAGCAAAATTTCGTAAAGGGGGTAGACCGACTCAACATATATATAGGTTCTCTGGAACATTTACAAAACTGGTAGTCCGGTAGAAATGTTACCGACCATTCTTTATGGGATTGGGGGTAAACGAACTACCACCGCCCGTAGACACCCGCAACTCGAGATTCACAAGTGCGCCGCTGCCGGCCTTTTAGGTAGGAGTACGCTCTTTTCTTTATTATGGTACTACACTGATATTATTGTTAAGCTTCATACCATGCCACTTTTGTTGCGTTTGATTTAGAATGTTTATTCATGGAAATTACACGATCATGGGGGTGGAGTAGTTCGAATAAACGCGTAAGAGTAATCTTACTTCTCACTACTACGCTCGGGTGAAATAAAATCGCAATAATAATATTTTCATTTAAAGAAATACATATCTTTTTTAATATGAGAAATCATCTCTGTAGGAGAACAGGACTGCTCCCTATTGTTCGATTGTCCAGTCGACATGTTCTCGTGCAAATCGAAGACGGGCCAGGCGGTGAGCTCGCGCCAATATAGGGCCGCCGGCTAGCCTATGTGCCGTCAGGCCACCTTCAGCAAGTCTTCTTCTGACCGTCCACCGGCTGACTTCCACATCACGCATCTCTTGGCAACGATGCGCGAGATCAACGGAAGTCAGGTGACGATTTCGCAAAGCCATCGTAACGAGATACCGGTTGTCGCGCTCAGTTGCAGCTCTGGCTCGACCAGATCCTCGTCGTCGTTCATTGCCGGTCTCCCGAAAACGCTGGTAGACACTGAATGTCGGCTGATATTCAGCTGTCGAGCTACAGCACTCTGGTTCTGGCCCGCTTTATTTTCTCATTAATAAATGCAACTGTAGTCACTGGACGTCCTTTCAATTTGAGCGTTGATATGCAACTGATAAGTTTTAACTTAAAACTTGCCTTCTTATACCTGCAATTAGTCTGGCAAACTGCAGCGACCTAAGGGAGTAATTTTAGGGTTCTTTTGTTGTTATTACTTTTTGGCAGTAGGGTAAACTTATAAGGTATCATTAAATAGGTTTGAAACAAGTTTTAACTCTATATTAAAAAATATAGTTTTTCTTTATAAAAAAAAAAAAAACAATATTTTGCATACGTAATGCATTGAAAATGATTCGCGTTTAAGTAAAAATAGGCAGGCAACGTCCATTGCTATTAATCCAGAACGAAAGTTTACATGTCAGTAATGGCATTACATTCAAATGTAAATGCAGTTAAACAGCATCGCCATGTTGCCACTAGAAAATTTAGATCGTGCAATTTATAGTACAGGTACAATCTCTTGAGATGTCTAGCCGGTGGCTGAGTTCTGACCGGAAAATTGAATGCGGCTCAGCGTGAAATGTGAAGGGGACTAAATGTCATTCCAGATGGAAATTATATCTATTGCAACAAGTTTACATATATTGAGATTTGAATATTTAAAGGGATTAAATATAATATTGACGTTGCTCAGGGTTTAAATGTTTTTCTTACACAGTCTATTTATGAATTTTCGTATATAAACCGTATACAAAAAATAATAAAAGTAACTTTATTTTGTATAAGAACAGAAATTTATATTAAACAAAGAAAACAACAACAACAACACAAACGTAAGAAAAAAAAACTCATTTTTTGAAGCTTAAAGATTACACACAAATACCGTAACCACATGACGCGGCATTGACCACGGTGACCATGTTTTTTGTTTAGGTTAGGTCAATAAAAGACAAAAGAAACATAATATTAGATAACCTAACCTACATATGTACATTGTAACCAACTGAGCCTCTTAACTAAATTAGTAATTTATGTTCAAGAGGGTTGTACGTGTACTAAATAGGTGGACCCTCAGCATTCACTGCGATGGACATAATCCGTCCACGTACTGATTTTCAATTCCCAACCTCACTGTTGTTGGGCAATTGAAGTGTGGTATGTAGATAATTTTACATTTGCTGTTTAAACCATTATTTCAGTTTCTGTTAGGATGAATTTAGTTAAAATGAGTAAAATGCTTTAAAAAAAGCATCTTCCATTATATTATGGTCAATAGGTTTTAGGTGATAATGAAAAGAAAATACACGACGTTTTAGATTAGCGGTATAGGTTTGTCTTTTAACGGAAAAGAGTAAACATGTCATGAAGTATTTGGCATAATTGTTAGATAATTCGAAAGAAGGCACCTGCAGAAAATATTTCAATACAGTTTAACCCATAAAATGGAACACTTGTTTTAACCAATGAAAATATAAATCTCTAGTAAGTTACCACTTCCGCTTCTCATAAATGCAGGTGGAATGTTGAATATTTTAAATCTAAGGTTTTTTTTTTGTTCTGAATTTACTTAATCTCGCTATGAAGAACATCTCTAAAAACGACCTTTTTTAAACAAGTGTTCCGTTTTCTGGCGCATGTTGTATACATATGTATTTCTAGTGCTACTCACCCTGCAGGATAGGCGACAAGTTCGGTGTTGGGATCACAGTCTAGAGCTGCGTTACTGCCCACAGTCAGCCCCAGAACACTCTCCAACTTTATCTGTAGACAAGCAACATGTTATAATTCATAAAAAATATCATAGTTATACGGGGTATCTTGCCTTGGAACTCAAATAGCGCACTTTAGATTTAATGATTATCATATTCTATATTTATATTACATATAAATTTAAAGATATTATAACAGCAATATAATCAATTAGACTTGAGCATGACTTAAATAAGCATCCAGCGTATTATCCCAGCTACCTTCATAGGTGACTATCTATTTGACTATTTCTTAAGGTACACCAATAGTTAATTTAATTTTAAGGCATCTTATTTTTTATTTTGGGGGGACAAACAACCAGACGGGTTACCATAGGGTAAGTGACAACTCAAGAGTCGTAAGTGCGCTGCTCGTGGTGGGTGACGAAAGGTGGAGGCATGCGGGAGAAGGAAAAAGGATAGGGGGATGCGGGTAAGAGGAAAGAGGAGAGAGTGGATGAAATGGAAAAGAGGAAAGAGTGCACGGGAAAGAGGATATGGGGATATTGGGCCTCTGGAAAAAAGGCGACTAAGGGATCGGACTAAATTATCCATCAGACAATATGACGGCAATAGGTTTACCCCAACGAACGTCTCTGCCTACTCCTTGGGCCACATAGGCGTTAATTAATTATATATATAATAAGTATACGTAATTAGTTTTTTATTCTAAAACTGGTATTGCCTGCAGCACAATCATGACGTAGACTTGTTCACACAAAAACTTTAAAGGATCTGTACACCTAAAGTAGTATGTTTCGTAAGGTGGTTTGTATCTATGGCAAATGACATTGAAAATATGTATCAAACTAATTTATTTATAAGAGGAGGACACGCCTAAACATGTAAGTTCTAGAGAAGTCTTTTTTTTTTCATAACATTTTAGCTTTATAATAAGAATGGTATGTTGGTCAACGTAAGTTGATTTAAAAAGGAAATCGTATTATAAGAAGAATGAGAATAATCAAATTGAACGTAGCTGTTTAGTGGTTGATATAATCGATAACAATATGATAAAACCAAACCTATTATTATATATTTGTCTGTTACCTTTCCCCGGCGAAACAACTGAACATACTTTGATTAACAGGAGGACAGACGGTAGGACGTGTCACCTGATGGCAAGTGACAACGCAGCCCTTATACACCTACAACTCAATAGTCGTAAGTGTGTTGGCCTCCATTTAGGATGATGAGTGGCGGGGATGAAAGGAGAGAAAAGAGGAAACGGAGAGCGATTGAGACTAACCGGGGGCCTGGAGTGGTTTGGCAATACAATCAATGCGAGCATTATATGTCGGTTTTCGGTATGTGGATATATTGAACCCTTGGGAAGGTCAACAAGCGGAAGTTAGTACTTATATAAACTGTCATGTACACATCAAGAAATTTAACGTAACGTTTTATTTTGATCAGAAAACACCAGCGTTTTTATTTACTATAGCATAAATCTGTCAGGTTTCAACCGACTTCAAAAAGTGGAGGTCTCAATTCCACAGTTTTTTTTTGTTTGTTACCTCATAACTTTCGACAGGGTGAACCGATTTGAAAGCTGGTGCTGGTCCTATAGACTATATAAGTCTTAAAATTCATTAAGTGTGTGCGCGACAAATGGATTGAGTTGAAATGAGTTATTCGTAACTCAAATATCACGTAAACGGAATTTGATGATTCCTTTTTTTATTGGAAAGGTTGAACTTCAAGGGTAGTAGAGAGTTTGGTTAGGTTCTGACAATGGCATCTTAGAGAAAACCATATAAGTCTTAAATTTTATGATAGACGCATTGAAGTCGGTTGTCTACTTTTTTTAAAGTGAATTATGGTTTGTGCTATTCTCCTCGATGTTACTAGTCATCGAGGAAAATAGCACAAAACTAAATATCACCTAGTATTTTGTAACGAGTATAGGTTTTGAGTAAACACTCTTGGCAAGGTTGTACTTGTCCTATCAGTGCCTTATGTTGATTTAAAACATAAATAGCTCACGAAATTGTCTGTTGTAGGTAAGCAGAAAACACAGCTGTTTCTATCCTTACATACCTCACGAGCCTTAAGTACTTTTTTTGGGCATGATTTGTATTTTTTTGTTGGTTCACAAAACTGGACACAATCTATCAATAGTAGAACAGTATTTATAATTAGCTTACTAAACTTACTTTTAGATACATCCTACTTGATGAAAACATTACATGCTTATCATTATATGACAGTAGTACGTATGCTTTGCTAAACTCTTGAAAACAAAATTAACTTATGATAATAGACTTTTCTTTATTGAGTTCACAGAACAACATTTAAATAAGTCGATGTCTGATCTGACTTCATTGGCGAAGGCTGACATACGGTACACAGGCGATTGTAATGGCATCATCCCTTTTATTATTAAACCAGCGGTCCCGACTGGTGCGATATCACGGCCTCACAGAAATCTGGTAGTGACGCAACGCTTGCTTTGCATTTCTTCGAAATTGATGAGGTTTCCGGAGGCCCAACTCTTCCTATAATCTTTCTCTCTCCTCTTTTCTTTCTACTTCCCGCATTCCCGAATCCCTGATCACCCTCAAAGACGGGCAGCGCACCTACTACTCTTATTAAGTTGCAGGTGTCCATGGGTTGTCAGTTGTCACTTACCATCATGACCCATCTGTTCGTCTGCTCGATTATAGGGTGTATTAAACAGAAAATCTCTTCCGCTTTAATAATATAATTATAGTATCAGTTTTAAGTGCTGCGATAATGAGGAATAAGTAGCTACGGATCAATTTATTCTGATATCTTGGACAAAATAATGGCTTGGTAGCTGTTGCTCCAGAAAGATAAAACGCTAAAATATATTAGATACAAATGTACCTAAATATAATATCGTTATAATAAGTATGTGCGAGTTAAAAATCATATAACTTGATACTATATTGATAGTTATATTTAAATTTTCGATTTTTAATTAAGAGGGCTCAGAGTCGGCATCAGCCAGTTCTAGTCATAGGTAGGCGACCCTGAGTTGCTTGAGCTATTGCTGATACTCCCCAATCCATCTGCATAATAAGCAATGCGCCGTTCCTAACCTTTCTATTTCCCCTTTCTGTCCATAAACTCCAAATTTTCCAATGCAATTAAAAAGTTCAAGGATGGCGGCAATAGGCTTGACCCTTATTACGTATACGGGACTAAATTATAATAGTGATAATGTGGGCGTTAATTACTAACCCCTACCTAACCCTCCGGGCTTTAGGCGCGAGTGTATGTATGAATGTGTATGTTAAATTTTCGAAGTAGGGACATAAGTAAAGCCTTCGCAAAGCCCTAGTATAAATATAATATTTGATTACAAGGTTCTCCTAGTTGCGCAAATATCTACGAAACCTTGGCTACATTAGATAAACCTCTGTTTGTTAAGATAGGCGTGGTGGAGGCGTAAGGCTATTTTAAAATTTCCTAGTACGATCTAGTTTTAATATGAATAATGAAAATTAGTCATGAACACTCCGATAATATTATACCCTATTCGGTAATATAATCATTAGACTCATCTTGACAGATACTTCTTTTATGCTGTCAAGTGCTAGGAGATTTTATTTAATACATAAATTTAAAAATATTTTTTATTATATTATTGCATAGTAAAGTAGATTTATTTATAGTAGATTTAAAGAAATATATAATTTACTAGATGTTTCCGCTACTTCGTTCGCATGGTAATTGTAAACCAGTATTGTTGCGGAATAAAAAGACAACATAATATCTGTTCAACAGCAGATCCGTTCAACAGTTTTGGAGTAATTGAATGACAAACATCCAACCAAAGCTTTTTCAGAAGAGAGAGAGAGAGAAGCCAGGTACCTATGTAAAATCTTTCAATATAAAAGCGAAACACTTTCACGAAAATGTAAAGCGTTATGGAAGCGACCACTTATCCTGGAAGGAGCAGGCAGAGTGTATTAAATACCCACATTAGCCAATTAGAATGTGGTCAGTAATAAGGGGCAAGCCTATTGCGCCTACCCGGCACTTTAAAATTAATAATAATTTCAAATATCTCACACACAGCCGAGCTTGTACTATGATAACCAACCTGCTGATAAACATACTTATATATTTCTAAATACATTCATATTATGAATAAATCACACCCATAAACAGAACAAATACTCGTGCTCAAACACAAATATTTGTCTGGGGGGGGAACCGTGCCCACGACCTCTGGCTTAGCCGGTAGACACTAACCACTAGACCAACAGGCTAGTCTTTATAAATTAAAGTTAGGAAAATTGTGGTTATATGGGATGATAGATGAAAAAATAAAGCAAGGGAAGACAATGGAAGAAATGGGAGATTGCTTATTCGGATAGATTGGGAAGTGTTAGCAATAGATAGAGGACATCGGATTCGCATACCTGCAATCCAAACGTTCTGTAGTCGGGAGATGTAAACCCTTAATACTTCATCGATTTTTACAACCTCTTACTTCAGAGTCCCTTATTAGTATCCGTTTTAATAACTTACAAGTAGATATTACACTCTAACAGTATCAAAATCTACCACTATGAGAAAATAAATCTTATTACAGATACTAAACTCAAACGTAGCTGCTTCTTTGAATCAATAAAAAGAAAACAAAAAACACGTGTTCGAAGTACAAATTCCGCGCGCTGTCAAGGTCCTCTGACACTTGATCCAAAATGGCGAACCCGGCGTCCTTGCTGATGCGCTGTGTGACCGTGGTTGTACGGCCTTGTGAGTCAAGGGTAACCAGGCCATCATAAATAAACAATACCCTTGTTGGGGTTAAGTTGCAGTCCTACGTATTTTTGCGAGGTTCATTTTTGCTTACGTCTAAATATGAGTTCACTAGCCGATCCCAGCAGTTTCACCAACGTTTACGCTGACTGCTCCACTTCTAAAGGTCGCAGCGTGATATTTTTTTATATTATTCCTGAATAAATACTTTATTCAATACAAAAATAATAAATAGATAGTACACATCTTCACTTTTCCTCCAACAACCTCCACCTAAATCAAAACTTCTAGGTTGTTCTAAATAGATAAACGGAAATTCCCTGATAATTTTCGCACCGTACCTTACCAAATTTGCTGCACATTTTTAATTCTTAGAAGTTCTAACAACAGACTCGCAATGTCTATGATTCAGGCTCATCTTTCGGTGAAAGCAACATCGACTCATTAAATTTTATCGGAATGAAAGTTCTTCAAAAGTAATTACCATGATAACTTGTTACTACTACTGAGTTTTTTATTGATTAATTCGTTTTAAACTGTATTGGCTGTTAATAACAGATTGGTTTTATTAGCTTTAGTCGTGTTTTTTAACTATAGAATTGATAATAAAACTTTTAAAAACCAATATTGAAAAGAACTGGCACGCTTTATATGAAAAATTGCGTCTAAAACAACTATTGACATAGTGATTTCTAGTCCTATAGGACTAGAAATCCTTGTGGACATTCGGTAACCTGATAGAAAACATCTTTTTATTAAGCTCTATGAATTTTGACATGTGGGAGTTTATTTGAATAGTCCTATAACAGTGGAAATGACATAGGATAAGATTTCAAGATGACGTCACTAATTTTTACTTAAAATAAAAATAATTAATTTTTATTTTAAGTAAAAATTAGTGGAATGCAGGCGAGTTTCATGTCATCAATATAGGGAATAAAATACCTGATAAATGGTTGAAAAATCGTGTAGTTTTAGATTATCTGCTACTTCTAGAACTCGTATGTAAAGCGGGCCTTTTGGTCCTATGAAAGACAATATTTCATTGGAACAAAAGGTCCGCTTTAAGACGGCTATATATATATATATACATATATATATATATATGTATATTATATTTCTTTTTATACATTATTACACACTTACTAAATCAAATTCCTCCTCCAAATAATCACTCCTGGATGTGTGTAAACGACTTCTCATAATAGTGTCAAGTTATATCTATTTTAACGAATGCAATTTGAAGTAACGTAGTGTAGTTGCCAACTCAGCGCCTTAGGATACTATTTACTTACCCGGTTTCAATTACTACACTTGCGTGGGCAGATAATAAGTGGCTGACATATTGACAGATTAGTGTCAATGTGTTATTTTAAATGAGTCATAAAAACGTTAATGGGGTTATTTTAAATTTAAATAATCTTTAAGAGGGCTCGGACTTCTCCGCACCGGCCAGTTTGAGTTATAGTTATGCGACCCTGACTTGCTTGAGCTATTGCTTGCACTCCCCAAATAGTAAAAGCAGAGGTATGGCAAATATCACGAAATATCACAAGGGGGAGGGGGGTGCAGTAAGTTATCACCTGTATTTATTTTTTCGTCAAACGTGCGTTGTCTAAACCAAAAAGTGGCATGTAGTGTGACCTTGACTCGAAGTTGCCAAGCAACGAACGAAGACCCCGTGCGCGGCGCGGCGACTACTGCCCGGTTCGGCTTGCCAGTGGCCAGTGCCACCAGGCAACAACTGACTTGCAAGACGCTTATCCAGTTGTTAGTGTTAAAGAAAGTCTTGCTCATCCATGGTCCGTGGACAATGTACATTAAATATGTACTAGTACAATATATGTGAGTTTTTCGCATGATTACACCATTCCTTTAATATAATTTTTATGCCAGTCAAAAACAACCTGCAACCTTTCTGTCTAGATATTTTTATTATGGTCCTTAATTTCAGAATAAAATTAGATTATACTTTATACCTGTATTTAAAGATAATATCATCATGTATCTCCAAGGGGCCTTGGGGTAAAAATGTTTGTAGCAATAATTAGATTTCACTTTTTTACAGAACGTAATAAGCGGCTCACTGATCTCTCTATTCAAAGCTTTATTTCTATTTGCAAGTTGATTCATTCTTACATGCAGTTGACAAAAATAGAACTACAGGAACGTAATATCATCTTAACAGACTCTAACTACTAGGAATAGAAATGGGTTACAGGCAGACTGTCGATCTTGAGCTTCTTATTTACACTTTCACATCCATTCGGATAAGAATATCCCTTTCCTTCAAATGTTCCACCATTCCCGTTCAACATACTGCTAACATTCACATAATTTAATTATCATAATTTCCGATGGAAGGCTTGCCCCCCCTTACGTGAGAATTATAAGTAATAAGTATTTTGAGTATATATTTAAATGAAAATGAATTACAGAACATGATATCTCATCAAATTCTAGTCCAATGACCAAGTGATGGTAGTGTGTAAACCACAAAAGTCGTGGTGAAATACGTCTTTAGGTATTTGCGACGCGCACTGCTAAGTAGACTTGTCGTCGCCCACAAAACTATTTGTAATGTAACCGATGGTAAAGTTGGAAGTCTATTTGCAAATGCTAATTTATAACAACAACGAACCAAAGTGAAACTTGTTCAAGCGGCTAAAACAGAAGTCTAGTTGAGATCAAGTATTTTGAACAAAAATTATTTATACATGTATATAATTAACACAGAAGATGCCTGTGGTATTAGGTCCGCCAATGTACAATCTTTATTTGAGCAAAAACTTTTAAATCAATTGAAAAAATCATCTGTTTTGAAGTGGAGACTGCATATCAATAAACGGTATTTACGACACTTTCGTAGTTATATCGCCTGACCATCTGAAGATTAAAACTGGGATAAATAAGACGTTAAAAAATTAATAGTTAATAGATGCGTATGTCCGGCAGTTGACCGCAATATGTTGACTAATTGATTTCGAATAATAAGGACATGAAGAGGGAATTCAATTTGTAATATTTTTTTTGTTAGAATGTGGTCACACGCATTCTGAATGCAATGGAGAGCAAATACCTTTTTGTTAAATAATAAGATTATATAGTCAGTATTTACTCTATTATGTTGTCATTTCAGCATCCAGATACATTATAATTACTTATTTTTAACAAAAGGGGATTAATATGGGATATCTTTATTAGAGCAATAGAAGCCAAAAACAACAGTTTATAGTTTAATTTAATATAAATTTAACAGTTTATATTGTACGAGCATCACACAAAAAATACTGTATGATGAATAGAATACAATTTTCACAGATATATTGTTAGGGGTCTTACTTAAAACATCCGCTCCATTTCACCGCAGGAATTGATTCTAAATTCCACGCGTACGAAGTCGCGAACAAAAGCTAGTGATAAGTATATGGTTTCGCTAGACATGTATTCGAGAAAAACAAAACTTAACACAACATCGTGCCTAATAAGGCGAAGGTATTCGCGTAGGATACGACCGTTGTAATGTCGCATAATAATTTGTGTTGAGCTGTTGTAGAATATTAATGACGATTAACTTTATAGGTATGCACGCTGGACTCGGGTACTCAAGTTGAAAGACGATGTTATTCCGATGCCAATAGTGTGTAAGTAGCGATGTTATATCGATGGAAAAAAATAATATTTTGTGTTATTAAACTGAATCATAAAATTGTGAACATGTATTGGTATTGACTGCACAGTTGGCGGTTTAAGTGGTCACCCCCCATGCTGCCGCGCCAAGTGTTGTGGGATCGATCCCCGCACGGGACAACACTTTGTGTAATTCTCTAATTGTTGTTCTGTGTCTGGGTGTTCTTTGTTTGAATGTTTGTAAAGTCCTCCGCGAAACAAGAATTAATCCTAATGCGGCAGCTGTAAAAAAAAAATGTAATGTATCAAGCATCAAGTACATCATTTATCCGTAAAATATAATATAAAAATAAATAAACTCAACAGAAGAGACAAACAGAAGACATAAACAATAAAAGCTATTTTGCATCCAATACACACTTAAGGGCTTATTAATATATAATTGCATGTAAATTAATAGTTCAAAAACATTTTTATTACAACGGCTTTGTATGCACTTACATAATAGACATATCTTCTAGAATATTATTTGTCGAGAGCCTAAAATAAATTGCCAAATGCGATAACTTCGCTTTACATAGTATATACAGATAGATCGATATCTATGTATTTAAATACTATTCTGCTATAATAATATACGGTATGGGTAAAGGAGTCGGATCTCCAGGGCGGCCCGGCTCGAGTTATGCGACCCCGATGTCTTCGAGTTACAGTTGCAGACCCATATAAGCAATATCCCTTACCTTTTCCTTCTTTCTTCTTCCATTTCAATATATTCCTAATTTTCCCATCTTTCATTCCTAATGGTAGACGACAATAGGTTAGTGAGACTAAATTGTTACTGGCAAAAGTGTGAGTGTTAACACACCGTTGCCCACAGCGTCAGCGTATAAGTATGTACATCTGTCACAAGAGGGCACCGTTGACGACTAAGACGTACGGACCGGTCACGATCCTTACCGTTACAGGTAATAAGACAAGAACAGCTTAAACCCAAGAGAATTACGGTACAACTTATAACTAAGAAAGTTGCTAATTGAATAGATTTGTTGGTCAACTTATCTCATTACTTAGGACGCCCATGAGAAATTAGTCTTCAGTAGTTACATACATAAGTACATAATGTTTTCTATCTATTCTAATTAGATTCAGTCGTGGCATTGACGAATTTATTAATACATTTGTTAGGTATTTATTTCTACCATTTCGCATGAGTTGTAGTACTGCTGTCGTCTAAAGTATTATGGGAATTGCATTCTCTTGCCAGTCTAGTCTAGTTTACACTTTTGCATTTTTTAAGGGCTGGTTTGACAGTTTGACAAATAATTTATATTATCATTAATCCAAGTACCTATACATTTTTATTAAAAAATAATGACTTAAGTATTGAAAGTAATAAACTTATCCAAAAATAGTTACAGTTTTAAAAAATTGTTATAAATATTTTTTCTATACACTAACAATTTTACTATATTATCCCTGCTGCTGCTTGCCACTGTTACGTAAATAGGACTAAATTAAAGTCATTAAAATAAACGTTTAATACGTTTCTGCCTACCCCCTTTGGGATTACAGGGGTAAGTGTATATATGTATTAACTTGCAGTAAAAAACAAGTAAAACAATTAGAAGTTCCTTTCTTTAAGCTTTACTAAGGACCAACCCTTTCTTTCATAAGCCTTTTAGCGTATTCTATTCAGTAATATTACATCATATTATATCTTTCAATAATCATTTAAATAAACAATCTGTCAGAACAACAATGGTTGATACTTTATAACTCTTAACGAGTATCGAGAGTCGTAGGCAGCGGTCAGGTGACATAAGCGTTGCGTAAGCGCATGTGTGGATATCGCCTACATCAATGCATTTGAATTGTTAGTGTTTAAGACCAATCGTTTTATGGAGGAACTTTCATAGCGCGATGTAGAATAATTAGTTTGCTGTATATGGATGTTGTTTAAACACCTTCGCGGCAACAGTTAGAATCGTGCTGTTGTGTCAAATTGGATTGCTTTAGGTCACTACGAACGAAGAGTCTTTATGATTTTCATATATAAAATAATAGTAAAATTTGTTCTGTTAAATTTAGAGCAGAAATATAAGTAAAAATAAACTAAAAAATATATACATACCTGTATGTATTTTTATGGCATCGACCAGACCGTTCACCTTATGGTAGTTATTTTTAGATATTTTGATATAAATACGGAGTTGGCAAGTTGGTCAAATTGTTATAGAATATTGACTAATTCTTTATGAGAAAAATACGAAAACAGTAAATAACCTCATAAGTGAAGGGCATTATCATGTAGAGAGACCTTTCTTGAAGTTAAGTATACGTTGTGCCCAAATATACGTAGGTTTTTACTTTCATTCACGTAACTGATAACTTTCCGTTTCGACGTAACCGGTTACATTCAATTATTAGGTGTGATAGGCAGCCGGAGGCGATAAAAACCACATTTTTAAGGTCTCAAGGTTGGCAATAGATTCTTAAGATCTTTTTGAAAATATGAGGAAAGGAAATTTGATAAATCTTTTTATTCAAAAAAAAATCTTCTTTTTAACATTGAAATACTATAAAATAGAGTAGTTCTCCCAACATTAAGACGAATTAAATGACACTCTACAAGTCAAAAGTCTTTAAGCCCTAGGGCGTAACTAAGAAACAACATATATATATACGATAATAAAATACATAACCCTTCTCTAAGCGCAATACGTAAAAAAGTTCTAAAACTTAAAATAACTAAATGGAAGGCAAACTTTTGTAGTCAATAAAATTGTACTCCATTCCAGTAGACTATTCCTTACAATGGAAGCCCGGCTTCATGTCTCATCAAATGAGATGAAAGCAAAATCGTGTATTTTTCACAATAAGCACAGTTGTCTAATGCATACATGTGAAGAATAAGGTTAGACACACACTTAAATATTATTAGAACCGAATACGTTGCTAAAGAATTGGTTGCGATGGTGTAATGCCATGACGAATACACTTAAGGCATGTTATCGTCATGAAATATAGCTCGAACATGTATATGGTAATTTTGTATTGGTATGGGAATATTTTGGTTATAAAAGCATGTTATAGATGCCGTTCTAATATTATGAACTTAGAAACACGTGTTATTGAATAAAATAATAAAACATAGTCTTTATATGCGTAGTCTCTACTGCAAAAAAATAGAAACACGCTATAAAAAGATCTCTCATACTAGTAAATGAGTTTCAATTCAACTTATTTTTCTACCAAAATTTTCCTATTAATTTTATAGATCAATACCAACACATTGTCACTGTAACTATAGGTTGCTTTGCGTATAATTAATATCTTGATCTATAACCACATAAAATGATAACATTGCCATTATACAGCATGAGTGTGAGTTATTATTTTTAATAGGACTTGAAAACCACATGCTTAATATAACAGACTAAACCTGTCTAACTACTATAACAAAGTAAATAAACCAATAGCAAAAAGTATAGTCAATGAAAAAAACAAATTATAACAAGAAACTGTATAAAAACTCAAACTACACAACACGTATGATTTAGCTATATACAATATATTACATATAAATGTACTTTAGAAGAAGACAAGGTTGTAATTTATGTCAATACCACTAAGATAAACATACTCTGCTTTTCTTTTAGTACTATGGTACGATGGTCCTTCGAGCTGCCATAATTAGATGAGATCCGGTAGTTTAAAATACAGAATGAAAAATTAAATAGAGTATATAGCACGACACTATCCCCTTACATGTTTAGAATATACTGTACTTTTTGGGCAACAAACAATTTGTATTTTAGTTACGAATTTCAGAGAACCTAATAAATCTTTATTCTTCTATCTTCTCTGAGAGTTCTATGAGTTACGTCTTATGTAATTGAACTGGTAAATTAGGACTAAGACTCTGTGATCTTTACACCTCAATTTACAGGGCAAAGCTTCACGAAGTACTTCATAATCAATATTTATCTGAATCAATCGCCTTGACTGTGGCTGTTGGTCTAGTGGTTAGTGACCTTGATTGCAAAATCAGAGGTAGTGAGTTAGATTCCTACACGGGACAAAAATTTGTATGTTTGTAAAGTCCCGCGCGACAAAGGAAAAAATCCTAGTGCGGGAGTTGTCTTCTAAAAGAAATAAAAATAAATCACCACGACCGTTAGTACTACCACCACAATTTTCTAACAACAATCTGTACCAAAATTACCATGACGCGAATGATAATTAATTTATACATAGCATAGCTAAGAATATTGTTAAACTAAAAATAACTGAGTCACGTTTGACGCGAAGCCATTGTGAGTGAGATATTAAGTAATTTGTTGAGCAAGAAAGTTGTTAAGTAATATTACTTTGGGAGTTCAGTTTGATCTACTTTACTCCATCACAGCACCGGCACCGTGACGAACATCACTTTTTTTTGTACTAATAACATGTCAAAAGTAGGGTTCGACGTTTTATTCAATATGAATAGGTGGCAGTAACATCATATATTATATCATCATACAAAGTCAACAGAGGTTTAGCTCATACATGGCTCGTTAGCTCGAGGTATCCGGATGTCTATATAAAGCTATTCCCGGATTCATACTATTTTTTTTTTTGACAAACAGTATGGTTATAGTCGGTCCGATTCCAACACACCGTTCTATCCACCACGATGGGATAAAGGCATGAGGGGGCATTTCAATACGTTGACAAAAAAAAAAGACTTGTGCCCTGAGTAATACGTACGTATTTCTCTCCCACTTTGATCCCGAGTGTTTTAAGCAGGGTCACGCCCTGCTTAAAAGCATCTAACCAGGCCCCATAGTGTGGGTCACCATGCTGTATTGACTACACTGCAATGAGGATGGTGACCACCACTTTTGGACTCCACTTATTGCTTTCCATCAGCCAAAGTGGAGTCACTATGGTAGGCTAATATAAAAAAAGGGGGGAGAAATCCTACTCACCTGGGAACTTAATTAAACTATTTCAATGTTTTCTTAGCAACATCCATCACTGTGTAGATCAGACATGGCAGCAACAATAAATGTAATTACAATCATTATTATCTACTTAAAAATTATATGTCATTTAACCACCTCCTATGTAGTAATAAAGTAATGAGAAATAATGAAACGTTACAAAAAATTATCCTTCCTTATATATATAATATTTTTATCATATGTTTTTATCTATTACATTTAAAGACTCATCAAAACAGATCTGTTACGCACTGGCGACTTAAGTCGTTGGCAACACAACCGCGGCGACCTTGAATTTTTTTTTAAACATTTTAATTATAATTGTAAAATATAGAATGTTATGGAGAATGTTCAATTTAAATAAACATATATTCCCTAAGAAATAAGAAGGATAAATAAATTTAAATATAATAAAAATATATAGACATGCATACATACGGTCACGCCTGTATCCAGCAGAGTGTATAATTAGAGGTGTATTAAATACCTACATCCCACCAAAGAATTTGGTCGAACTTTACGAATTAAAGATGGGATAGCTAAGTGCATATTGAAAGGGAAAGGAAAGGGAACGCAATGGAAGGAAAGGGTAATTGATTATACGGATTGGGAAGTGTTAGCAATTATTCAAAGGACATCGGTATCGCATACCGGAACCGATCCGGCCTGTTGTTCTAGTGGCGGGATCCACGAATAGTCCTGTGTCTGGGAGTTCTTTGTTCTTTCTCCGTTGATTGAATTATTCGCAATTCGGGAGTTGTCTTTAAAAAAAAAATGTCTGTGCTGTGGCCGTGAGGTCTGAGCCATCATCTACAGTTGCTTAAATAAACTTTGTATAACTTGTATGTTTTCGAATAGCCTCTATGTAGCTACGATCCGATGACTGAACAGTGTGGTTTAAGTAGGTTCGATTCCGACATACCTTACGGTTGGCCACAAAGAGGTGACCAAGTAATAATAAAGGGAAATTGGATCACTTCTTTTCTTGGTTATTTTTTTTTTCTGTTGTTTTCATAATTCTTCAAAAAATTACATATAACCTTCTTCTTATTGATTTATTAACGAGCAGAAGGATCAACTCATGGATACCTGCAAGTCAAGGGTCCTACTAAGGGACCATATGTGCCTAAGCATTGTTTTAAGATGGTTTAGTTTAATTAATTCTTGACGGAAACAATTCTAGGCAGTTATACTAATGTAGGTATTACTAACTACAAAATACTCACCTCGTATGTTGGAGTGTTCAAACTATCCCTGATGTAAGGTGCGCTGTTCCTGGGCGCTATTAACGCCATATTCACATATTAACAGCATTTAACCAACGATGAACTGCCTCCCAAGATTCTTTCGATTACAGCAGATTTACTAAACAATTGTTTTTTTTACCTTG
This sequence comes from Tyria jacobaeae, assembly GCA_947561695.1. NCBI lineage: Eukaryota > Metazoa > Arthropoda > Insecta > Lepidoptera > Erebidae > Tyria > Tyria jacobaeae. The sequence goes on along the minus strand of OX387236.1, from coordinate 5,164,460 downwards.
GTAACACAAATATGCATCCCGGTATTCACTGCACTTTCAGATGAAGCATTCGACTTTGGCACGTTTTTCACTGCAGATTTTATTCTTTCAATGACTGAACTCAGTATATTTAACAATGTATAATATATTAAATAAATTTTGTGAAGAACTACTGATTTATAATTAAATAATAGTCGGTGCATAGTGATTTAACGTTAGCTAAGTAAGATTTGGGAGAATTGGTAAGCGGAAGAAGGGACACACACACTCAGTCAGATGGACTGATGACCTTCATGGGAAAATGGCCTGCCCATTTAACTTTTTCAGGCTATCACCACTGTATACGGATGGCGTCGGACAGGTCTATATGCATCAGCAGACAACCACAAGCCCTACACATTAATTATGCCCATCTGTCCATGTAGGTTGTCTGAAAGAAATCGCAACTTGAGATAAGACCGCAGCTCAAAACGACTTTTTTTTTTTATTTTAATATCGTAAAGTGTTATAGTGTACAATACCGGATATTGTATTGTAAAGAAGTTTATCCAAAGAACTTGAGTCTGTAAATGTACCAGAAAATACAGATGTACTCCAAAATACCCACCCTAAAGGAACTTGACGTACTACTTGTATCAATTTATTAATTTATTATTATCATTGTGTCTAATTTTGATTTCAAGCTGTAAACGGTATCTACACTGTCCTATTCATCTTTTATTGCTATTAATCAGAGAGATGAAGCTGTGTGGTAAAGTGAAGTAAGAAAATTTGTTTATTGCAAACAGACTTGATACAAAGACACTGACAAGCTCATTCGTCATTACTTGATAACTAAAATACAACTTTATTTTCCTACCGTAATAGTTCGGTAATATTCAAATGAGAGTTTATTTAGATATAGTAACTCACTCAAACTGAGAGTGGTACGTTGCGGCTGGACGACTTACTAATTGAGAAAGGTCTCCCGTTGGGACCGAAACAAGTCGGGCATCCACAAAATACACACGTGAGTAAAACCGTATATTTAAACAAATATAAATGTGAGTAACGTATTCAGATGAGAGTGCAAAAAAAAATCAGTTCGTTTTTACTATCAATGCGAAAAATAATCCGTAATACCGAATTCCGGTCCGATTTCAATTGAATTACACGTGAAACACAAACCCCGAAATGCTATATGAATATTTATGCCCCAAAAAACAGATTGCTAGAGGCAGACTGATATGAGAGATTGGCAAAAAAACATGCCTGACTGAATTTCTATTTGCAAAGAAATTGCTTATTTATGTAATAACATGAACGTACTTTATCTTTTGGCTGCGGTCCATATTTTTAACTCTTGAATTTGATTTATATGTAGTTACCGTATAACCGTATTTGCCTGAATTTTATTAGAAATAATAATGTTTTTACTAGTCCTCCTCCTTCTCAATTTCCTTAAAGATAAATGTTATTTATATAGACCTTGCTCCATAATAAATGAGAAAATTTAGAGCCCTGAACTATTATTATTATTTATTTTTTATTCGATGGGGGGGGCAAACGAGCAGACGAGTCACCTGATGGTAAGTGACTACCGCCGCCTATGGACACCCGCAACTCAAGAGTCACAAGTGCGTCGCCGGCCTTTTAGGTAGGAGTACACTCTTTTCTTGAAGGTTTGAAGGTCGTATCGGTCCGGAAATACGGCAGGCGACAATTTGTTCCAAAGGCTGGTTGTGCGAGGCAAAAGGCTTCTGGAGAAGCGCACAGTGGTGGAGTGCCAATCATCCGCATATCATTGTCGCGTCGTATTAAAGGATGTTGGATTTAAGAATCAAACAGACGGACAAACTGAAAGAGTTTTAAATACGATGTTATTATGTCACAGCCTTAATTCAATCCCATTACTTTATAAAATTGTTCACTTCTGTACTAATGTTGATATAGTTCGGTTACAATAGAATAAACCCTAAAGTAAAATAACTATGTAATAAATACACAAAACACAAGCGCTTAGCGTTTATTTCCTGTACAATCACGAGTACAATGTTCATATCCAAAAACACCACGCAAGGATGTCTTCTCGAAAAATTCATAGTCTAATAAATTATGCTACATCTATCTGATAATTATAACATTAAAATTTAAATATTATATCATTCATTCATTCATTCACACTACGAACTAAGTATTGTAACTAATGTACCTATTGCGGCATAAACCTAAACTGAGAATTTCGATAGATTGTATATCGATCACGTAACCAGACCTCATGAGAGATGTGGTTTGTTATACTAGAATGTCATGTTAGTACTAACTGTAACACAATACCTATAAAAGGCATATTCCCATTTCACCCTTCCACCTGTCGCTGACGGCTTTCACTCGACGAGAGAAAATTGTTAACATCGCTGCACACTCCATGCGAAGCGTTAAATATAAAAACAAAGCATTGTACATGTATGAGCGTTTCATGTTAGATCCCTTAAAACGCATATATTTTCTTCAGTTTTCTTTACAAAACTTTTTTTAAGATATCTCAGGTCGTGTGGTCACGTTGGAATACAATTGAGCTAATTTCGAGCCTCCCATGGATGATGAGAGGATTGAGTTTTCATCCATCCGATGGTACATAGGTATACAGTTAATACAGTGCCCGGTTGACGACAACAGACTTACCCTCTATTATGTGAGTAGGACAAAATATTATTGTTTGTAAAATGTGGGTGGCAAACGTGGACACTTACGGTACGGCTGGTCCACAAGCTCAAAGTTGGTCAGCGTGCTATGGAAAGGGCTATGCTCGGTGTATCTTTAAGGGATCGCATAAGAAATGAGGTGATCCCGCAGAAAACCAGAGTAATCAACATAGCCCACCAGATCAGCAGGCTGAAGTGGCAGTGGGCTGGTCATAAAGCTGCAAAACCGATGGAGAAAACTAGTTCTTGGGTGGAGACCGCATCTCAGCAAACGTAGCCCACAGACCAGCTCCTGCCACATGGCTGGCAGGAGCTGCATGCGAGAAGCCGAAAATAGATCGAAGTGGCGTGCAATGGGAGAGGCCTATGTCTAGCAGTGGACTGCGATAGGCTGATGATGATGATGATGAAAATGTGGGCGTTTGATGAGTTTCCGTCGGGGCCCTATACTCCTACCTACTCCTACCTACTACTCTTCGGGGATTCAGGCAAGAGTTTATGTATGGACTTCCGCATTAGGAATTATTCCTATGTCATTTACTTAACCCGTTATGGAGCACTTGTATGCCCAAATGACTGCCACCATTAGGAGAGCAGAAATTAAATCTGTGTTACAGAAATTAACTAATGAGCGTTTATAATGACGAGTTTTTGTAAGATTTTGCATGACGTTAGCTGTAAAAGGCAAGCAGGAGTTTAGGTAAATAATCAATTATTTTTTGGACGGTATTGGATGTTTTAGGGCAATGCCACCGCAGCTGCAGTCATATTTGTTAGTTATTTTATATCTTTAGCGCCTCGCTTTACTACTGGACCTCGTACTCTACAAGATAATTGACGATAGCTTTCTATTACACGGGATATCATTCGCGGTCGCTATACATTGATACTCTACATCTATCGGATACACTATAATGATAACACATAATATGTACTTTAGGTATATAACAGCAATAGTAAATACTATGTATTATTTAAATTATGAAGACGCACATTGTAAGTTAATCATAATATATCTATGTTAATATGATGAAGTGGAAGTAAGTCGGTCTGTCTGTTTGTTAATTCTCACGGTTACACGGATGAACCTATACCTATGAGGATACTTCGAACCCTGGGGAAGGACATAGGCTATTTTTCATCCACATACCACGAAACCGAAGCCCCGGGCAGAAGCTAGTAAATTATATTTCAGTTATGTAATAAGTAAGAGCTTAAAAATGAAAGCAAATAACCAGGCCTGCTCGAGTTAGTTAGAACTATCTGTATAACCAATATCCTTTCTCTTTCTATCCTATCCCCTTTGCATTTCAATACACTCCCTACTATTCTATCCAATTCCTAAAGGGCCCGGATTGCGACAGTAGGACGTCCGGAATTACATAAACGGGACCAGAATAAAGTAGTCAAAATATGGGCATTAATTAAGCACCTGCCTACCCCTTAGGGGGTACAGACGTGAGTATGTATGTATGTAGTATAAAACAGTAGGTTTCTTCGTTCAGCGTTCACGATTGCACATTTCCCATTTTAGTTTACCTCTCAAACTTCAATATGTTGAAGCATAAAAGCCTTTACAATTCACTGTATTGTTTCAAGCTTTCTGTGTGCTAGAAGAGCGAGGTCAATGAGTTCGGTGCAGTTGTTAACGTTTTTAAATCGAGCTCAGCACAAATGTTTTAGTTTAGTGTCATCATAGGGCAAAGAATACGTACTAATTAAACAATTTCTGGAAACAATTTAAAAAAAAACAACCGGTAAATCTTAAGTTCCGAAAGTTTTAATTTCCAGATACGAGTATTATCATCTCCGTTTCTCATCAATGTGTGTGTTAAAGATTTTTAATATTACATTTTTTTTTCTTTGTTTCGTTAATTATTCCACTTTTGAAAAAATCCATAAAAACCAGCTATTTAAATTTTTATAAAAACTTTTTATAGTTGGCTTTTATTGATTTTTAATTATTTTTTATCATATGATTTTTAATTATTATTTGAATGCTAGAGATGCACATATATTTTCAGAGGTTAAAATAAGTATTCCCTTTTCTAGCTCACTAAATATACAATTATAATATGTTGAATAGCACATTCACTTTACCTTCACAAGAGCGTTTATCTATGAACGATTTGAACAGATTCAAAGTTCCGACAGAGACTGCATTATAAACTTCGTCCTTTTTTGCTGACGTTATCTCGAAACCTTATACCCTGTATCACTACTCACTATTAAATCAAATGACAACTCACACGTCGCAATCCATCCATTGTAGGCTGCAGAGCGTGACAAAGAAACATACAAACACACTCGTAAAACATAACCCTCCTTCTTAAGCAGTCGGGTAATGACTAAAGACACATTAGAATGTGCTTGACACTTGTGACCTCAAGGTATATATTCATATAGCTTAGTCTATTGGATCGCTATCAATTACCTATAAACTTTATTGAAATGACTAACCTGTTTTATTTATTATTTCTAAGCATATACGTTTCATATACGTTTATTCTACGTAAACAGTGTAATGCTTGTGAGCGGGAGTTATATTATGTGTGTACATGTCATCAAAGTTTTACTATTTCTTTTATATAATACGGGGACAGACGAACAGACGGGACACCTGATGATAACTGATAAGCGACGTCTATGGACACCTGCTACTCAAGAGTCGTAAGTGTCCTGCTCGCCTTTGAGGGTGATGAGGAATGTGGAATGTGGAATGCGAAGAGAGAAATAAGAGGGGGGGGGGTTGAGGGGAGAGAAAAAAGGAGACGGAGTTGGGCCCCCGGAAACCTCATTAATTTCGGGGAAATGCACTTTATAACCGGTTGTCTGTAAGGCCGTGGCATCGCACCGATTGAGCCGGCTTATTCGTACCTAAGCATGGCTCTACCACTGTTTAATTACTTTTAATAATTTAATAATATTGAAGCTATAATATAAATATTAATGTCAAAGAAATCATTAATAGTAACTATTACAAGATATAATTATTAACTACACAATGAATATGCATCGTACTGCACCTTCTATGTTTAAATATTATGAGAGTCATTTGTTTAGTATTTATTCTTAAAAATACAATCAGTAATCCTAATTTTCTAAATGTGATATTATAATAATGATCGTCAACGACTGTTTGTTATATATATGCTGTATTATTAGTTCTTACAAACCATTAACAGCAAGCATTACTTAATTTCAAGTGACAAGTAACCATAACGTGGGCTTACGTTGCCATGCCGTCCAGCGCTATAATTCCATCATGATATAGCACAGGCTGAGCTGAGGCCTTTTGGACACACCTTTACTATTTGTCTGTAATTTATGTGTGTGCATGGCTTCTGTTTTTATCTATTTTGTTTTATGTGTGTATGTCTAATAAATATATTTCTTCTTTCTTTCTTTCTAGCCAGTAGGCCGAAAGACCTGAGGTAGACAGCTGGGATAGACTGGGTGGGGAAGGGAAAGGGATTAAAAAGATAACTCCCACATCGGGACAACTATTCGTGGATGACACAATTGTTTACCTCGTGTGGGAATTGAACTCACGACTCACTAGAGCAGCAGGCCTGTCGTTATGAAGCACCTATTGTAAATTCATTACTGTAATCGAATTTGTCTCTTAGAATGTTATGTACACGACTATTTGTAATATGTTAAATAGTACATTCACTTTCCACTGACAACAGCGTTTATTTATAAACCATTTGACTATATAATGAACATGTTGATAGTTAAAAATAATAAGACATCACGCTCCAGGGCACAGTAGACACTGATTGGTTTTACTTTTTCATATACATATGTACATACAAAGATACCTATGTACATTCTCATTACTCGTGTATTTTCCGTACTACATAGATATCGTCGATACCGTGAAATATAGTAAAAGTATTGGTAATATAATATACTAGCCTTTCTTCGCAGTTTCAACTGTGCACTGCTTTGCTCCAAAGAGTCGAAGCGTGATTTTTTATGGCCTATTTTATTACTCAATACATTCTCTATCCAATACAGATATTTCCAGAGTTAGCACGTGTAAAGAAACTAACAAACAAAAACTGTTACATCTATAACAGAAACGTGTAGATTACACTTAAAGGCAAAAAATTGTATACGTTTTTTTGTCATCTGGTTTGTTTTACAGAATGATGAAGTCAGGATTCCGATCCTCTTAAATTACCATTGTTTCTTCTACATAACGACCCAATCATTGGGTTCTGAGAGTCGTCTTTTATTCAATCGTACTTTTTAGTTAATTACAAAGAATGAAGGTTAAAATTGTTGCTATCTGTCCGGTTTTTACTTTATATGCCATTCAGTTCGACATAACACAAGTTCGTGACCAGTGGTGAACTATAATGATCTAAGAACTCGAGTGATATTATTGTTTCTATAATATAATGAAATAGAAAGTGTTTGGGTCACGACATTAACTGGGTTAAAAGGATTTCAACATTTAATTACCTACATTCGTATTAGATAATATGTAAATAGTGTAATTAGACGTATATTAATGATGGCTTAACCGATAGAGGTGAAAATGGCCTCTGATCTGTCATCTTAGTACACAATATTGTCTTTTACATGCATTCATACACTCACACCTATACCCGAAGGGGTAGGCAGAGACGGCATTTGGTATGTTGACATGAAAGGAAGGATAAAAACGGAAGGAAAGGAATATTCCTTATACAGATGGATTGGGGAGTATAAGGGAGTAGCTCAAGCAAGTCGCATACCTGTAACTGTGCACTTGTATCATGGGAAGTGTTCACAGGAATTGTTCGGACTTATACCAGCCGCAGGTTTCGTCCTATGCGACAAAATTTCCATTCCCATCACCTGGATGATTGGCACTCCACCGCTGTGCGCTTCTCCAGAAGCTTTTTGCCTCGCACAACCAGCCTGTGGAACAAATTTTCGCCTGCCGTATTTCTAGACCGTTACGATCTTCAAACCTTCAAGAAAAGAGCGTACTCCTACCTAAAAGGCCGGCAACGCACATGTGACTCTGGAGTGGCAGGGGGTGTTATGATTACCAACAGAGTTTTATAGTTTTATTATAACTTTATGTGTGTATATGTGTTTGACTTTACAATATTATACTATATTTGTATATAACCCAGATGGACAGGTGCGACGGATTAGTGCACAGGACAGTTTTTTTTTTCTCATTAAAAGACAACTCTGGCACTAGTATTAATTTCTGTGTCGCGCGGGACTTTACAAACATTCAAACAACGGGCACAAAGAACACCCAGACTCAGAACAACAATTTGTGGATTACACAAAGTATCGTACACCTGTTAACTGGATGGATGGCGCAGTAGTTTAAATGGTCACCAAACCACTACGCGGCGGGGTCGAGCATTGTGGGTTCGATGCCTACAGTTGAAGTTGAAGTTGTCTGTTATAAAAAAAAACTTGATTGATCGTAAGGAAACCTCATATTATACCTATATACATTTACTGCGATTACTTCAACTACGAGACGACGAGAATAGGTCTGCCCCTAAACACCTTAGTGGGACAAAGTTCTTATTGGTAACATGTGTGTATTTAACACACCTCTGCCTACCCCTTCAGGGATGCAGACGTGAGCGTATGTATGTATGTGTACATTTTACAAAAAATACATGGATGATGATTTAAAATATAGTCATTGTTCATTATTCAACGAATGTCAATAATTGTCTCTAAGACATTGACATACGGCTATAAATAGCTAAATTTAATATATACAATGAAATGGAGATATATTGGTATTAAAACTGCTTTAATTTAAACAATAAAAGAAAAACAATGTACAAACATTCAAACAAGTGACAAGTAAGAATAACGTAGCCCCCCGCCTAGCGCTATAGTTCCATTCTGAGCTGAGGCATTTTGGACACATCTTTACTAACTAATTTATGTCTGTGCATGGCTTCTGTTTTATTCTATTTTGTTTTACGTGTGTATGTCTAATAAATATATATCTTCTTTGTTTCTTACTAGAGAGTAGGACGGACGACCTGATGGGATATACTAGATGCGGAACGGAAGGGGATTAAAAAGTCAATTCTCGCATCGGGACAACTATTTGTGGATAACACAATTTTTTATCTTGTCGGGGAATCGAACTCACGACTCACTAGAGCAGCAGGCCTGTCATTATAAAGCACCTATTGTAAATTCATTACTGTAATCGAATTTGTCTCTTAGAATGTTATGTACACGACTATTTGTAATAGGTTAAATAGTACATTCACTTTCCACTTACAACAGCGTTTATTTATAAACCATTTGACTATATAATGAACATGTTGAAAGTTAAAACAATCGGCAATCATTGTCAAAAAAAAGAACAGTTACAACATTTCTTTATTTGGTAACTACCGGAGCATACCGCTAGAGGGCTCTACCGGAAGACGCCATCTTTGTCGTGGCGGATATGAGCGGAAATGTAGCGCGGGAAACCGTAACGCCATATTAGATTGACATTAACAAACTGGGATAGGGCTGACAAATTTGTATTACATGCAGAAAATGATAAGAATAAATAAATATATTTTTTTTCAAGATGAGAGTACGTATAGTTTCATGTACTTGTATGTTGCTGTCTGTATCATGTGAGTAATAAAAAATAGCAAGCAATAGTAGATTCCTCTTGGTTTTCATTCCTCTAACTAACTTGTGACTGGGCCATGGGCAGCGGTAGTCACTTACCATCAGGTGACCCGCCGCTCGTTTGCCCCCTATATAAAAAAAGCATCCTATCCAGCGGCATATTTATGTAAGCTGTTAATAATTAATATTAGAATCAATTCGAATAAAATTATTTACAACTACCGCGACTTCGTCCGCGTGGTATTACGTAACAAAAAAGTTATTGTTCAGATCACAGTTTTCAATTTGGTTTTAATTGGTTGGTTGGTTTTAATTTTTTTTTTGTGAGGTCCTATTTTTTTTTCAAAAATAAAAGTAGCCTAAGTTATTCCTTGTTACATCAGCTATCTGCCAGTGAAAGTACCAAGAACAAACAGACAGACAAAAATTTCAAAAAAAATCGTTTTGGTATATGTACCGTGTATACGTCCATATGCACTTAGTAAAAAGCGGTTATTTTAATATTACAAACAGACACTCCAATTTTATTTATGTATGTATTTACTATAAAATAGATGATATCATGTCTGTAATAGACGTTAAGTTGTATCTTATGTGTATATCGACTGACAACTACGCTACCTTATGTGCTTTGCCATATTTACCATATTTACCAACACTTGGAAAAGCTACTAGGTAATGTCATATTTGGAACACTAAAAAATAAAACATCTATATTAAAATTACATTCACCATAATTAAGTCAATTAATATAGATCGTAAATTATTTTTTTACAATTAATTTTCTTTTCTACTACATTAAATTTTAACGACCACAAAGAAAACACTGACTGGACTGAACAACCGGGAATCAAACCGACGGACGCACGTTTCAGCAGTCTAATATAGATAAACTAATAACTTTTGAGAACCTGTGTACAGTTAACATAGGTGTGCTCAACCGATACCTAATTATGGAATGTTTAAGACTCAATCGAAAATAGAATATTGTATGAATTTTGCGATTATATTGACAAGTTGAGCGGTAGACTTATACGATTGGAAATCCCAACACGGTAATAGCCTCAACTCGGATGTAAATACTTATTGTGTAATACGTATTTTTAAGATAAAGTACTTACCTATATTTAAGTTTTGTTTTGAGAGAATTATTGAGTAAGGAGTCACTTAAGAGGGGATGAGAGGGATGTAGGGAGGGGAAGTTCGTGACTTCACTTTTCTGTGAAGCTGTGGTATTAGCTCGGTCGAGCCGGCCATTGGTGCCTAAGCATGGCTCTCCCACGGTTTTGGCTGGTTATCATATAGCACTATTAAATTTAGTACCTGGATGACCGAGCTTTGCTCGTTTAAAGATATTAGCTTTAAACGAGCATTATAATTGTTATATATATATATAACCTGAATCTTGGAAGAGATTCTAAAGATTTTCATGAAATTTTCTATGCAGTGTAATAGATATGAAGTATAATAGATAACGATTAAACTCTAAAGTTCCAGAAAATGATGGTGTATGTGTGAATGACAAAAGTATAAGACATAAACATAACGAGGATATGAACTCATATCTGATTATCCAATTGTACCGTTTCATGGTCAGTCTCGGGTCTGATGTTTTGATAAAAAGGACGACTCAAATGTTCTGTAATTCCATCAACGAAAAAAGCAACGATATGTCTAAAGCTACGAAACTATTTGTTTGCTTTCAAAAAAAGCTACCTGTAGTGAGAGTTGTAGATTTAAGCTTTATTTTGAGTATCTTCAGTCAGAATACAGGATTTTTAATGGATTCAGACTGATTTAAATATTTTAAGCCGTAAGTACATATATCGCTATATGCTTGCAATATACGCAAGTGTTATTTACATACTTTCATTGTAATTATTAGACTGCATAACAAATGCTATGATGCAACTAACAATCAATTACAGTTTTTCATCGCCCACTTTGCTACATAACAACGTTTTGCATATGCATATGGCTGCATATTCATAACGCATAATTTTTTAATCTGTATTATTTATCCTTGAAGTGGGATGTATTGATGCGTAGGTAACATTAATCTTTGGAATTATCTGTGTTTAATTACAACGTCACCGTGAAATGCTAATTTGTATTCCTCTTAATTACATCCGTCAACAAGTGACATCCACAATTTGTATTGTATTTTTTAAACGACATAAAAAGGAGGAGATTGTCAATACTGACTTCAAATTCGTTAATTACGATCATTTATGAAACGCTCCGGAAATACCTTTTGTTTTTCTGCTTACCGTTTGGTTCCATTCTAATTTGAACAAAATATTCCATCTCCTAATGTGTTCAATTAAGACATTACAATTACAACTTATAACAATTTTCATAACAGGTACATCGAAGACAGTTATATGGTACTTATACATATCGAATTAACATATACGTAAAGCTGGATCTTTGACTTTGTTTCGAGTTTCATCTCAAGTCTACAGAAACAGAAAATGTTTAGATGAAAAATACATATATAGTAATTTATACATCGGAACTAATTTACGTGTACAATTGTTTTTTTTTTTTTTTTTTAGAACTAAAAGGGGACAGACGAACAGACGGGTCACCTGATGGTAAGTGACACCGCCGTCCATGGACATTTGCAACTTAAGAGTCGCAAGTGCGCTGCCCGCCTTTGAGGGTGATGAGGGATGGGGGATGCAGGGAGCGGAAAGAAGAGAGGAGGGATGAGGAGATGGAAAAAAGGAGAAAGGAGATGAGGGGAGAGAAAAGGGGGGAGGGGGAATTAGGCCTCCGGAAACCTCACTCAATTCGATGAAATGCAACGCAAGCGTTACTTCACAACCGGTTTTCTGTGAGGCCGTGGTATCGCACCGGTCGAGCCTGCCCATTCGTGCCTAAGCATGGCTCTACCACTGAAAAACATATTATATTGCTGTCAAAATATATTTCCACTAATAAATTAACTCTGATTATAACAGCCATCATTTGTAGCATCTCTTAAAGGAGGATGTAACCGACAGTTATGACATCACAACCTCCCAGGTGGGGTAATAAACCTGTGGACTATTGTAAAGAAGATGCTGGACCAACTGAAATTCGGAAGGGATCAAATATGGACAGAATTAACATTCAATTGCCACTGGAGAAAACTCTGAAACACTAACAATTTTTGTAAAACTGGTTAGCGTGTTTTGTTAATAGCTAAATCACTCTCCAATTAATTAGCTAAACGGGCTACAGTCATTTGTAACAGACACATTGCATTACATCTGCATTTATCATTATGAATTATGTAAAATGACATATATCAAGATTTGTCATCGATGTTTAATTTACACAAATACGCTATGGAATAACCTCGCTTTTACTTAGACATTCAGATTCAGAGATTTACTGACAGCTCATGAGGTATGTTAGGACGAACACAAGTTATGGGCTGTTCTCACTGCTGATTCCGAAAGGAAAAAGGCATGACTTCTTTAACATTAGTAGCAGTTAGTTCTAAATTATCCTTGATTGACAATTAAATGTTAGATCAAAAATCTTTTTATTTGTCCGTTACTTAGATTTAAAAAAATAAGTCATTACTAACTGTTATTTGTCTCAATAACAATAATAACAAATTCAGAGGCTTACATTAGGCGGCTGGGTGAAGGGACTGATACAGAAAGCAGTCCCTCTTGATACGGCACGTATTGTGAGGAGGTTTCTGTCTGTGGAGCCCTAACCACCCGTAGCTTGGTCCCTGTACTTCTTCTTTGTTTTTTTTTTAAATTTATATTTAAAAATGTAAACAGTACATTTTAAATTGAATAAAGAGAATAACAACTTTTTTTTCAAACTTACATCTTTTTAAGAACTTAGCTAGATTTATTCAAACAGGTGTGAACTGGCATTCGTTACTAAATAAAAAAAAATTATATCTCGGCTTTCACTCCCCAACCAAGATTCAATACTTCAAAATTGTGTTTCATTTTTATTTAATGACTAACTACAACATTGTTAGGGGCAAATCACAAACCTATTTTATTTGTATGTACCGATTTGAAAACAATAAATAGTGAGTGTGCAACTAGCAATGTAAATACAACTGATAATTTGCACTTTCATACTAATCGCTCCATATCTTAATGAAGCATATATCCTTCCGTCATCACATTTAATGCGGTTTTATATCAACTTAAAAGATTTAACTATGTAATGCTACCTCATAGTGTAATACTTAATTATATATATGTATATACAAATAGTGCATACAATTGATTTTTTTTATTAGATGACGTATATAAAATGATGTAATTTATTTGTGTTAATCCAGGATAGAACATTTAATTATCATTATCAACATCTTCCTATAATAGATAGTCTAACAACCCAAGAGGCTGGATTCCTTTGTGGCCGTCCACCTGCCTGACACCTACCCTCTTCGGGATGGAATCATTAATAAGGGACGGGACAAATGTAAAACGTAAATTGGGATAAGGAAAATACAAAATAGAATCACCATACAATTGCATCGAAAGTTTCTAGAAGCACCTTTAACCAAGAGTTTTATTTTTAAATATAAAATACATCATCATATCTTTCAAGCAGTATTGACTAGCCGTGTTGTTCTATTTGGAATCTAATAGGGCCAACCTATCTGACGTGGGTGTAATTAAATGCGACTAAGGAATTAGACTGTTATAGGCTTGTCCCCGAATACGTCAGTTACGTACGTAAGAATACGTCAAAATGTTGGCATTTAATACGCTCCTGTCTAGTACGTGTATGTGGGTATTGACAGGCGTATTGTAATATGTTTACATTTCAAAGAGTGTTATCTTACCTAATTAAAACGGGTTCTTAGAGACAAGAACACACTTTCTTGCACATGCTAATGTGCTCATACAAGAACAGCCGGCCTTGAGACCGCCGGCATGCCGGGCCGCGGCGGACCGTGACACGGCTGTGCTCTTACGCTAATACATGTTACGAATACGAATGTACCGCTTACATCAGTAAGGATTGAGGCAAACATTTACAAGTCAATTGTTAAAAGTTCCAAAACGTAAAAACAAAGAAATTTAAATAAAATATAACTAACGTCACTTGGGCTAATGCAAGGGTCATCATGAGCAACTTTGGCTATATTTTTGGGATTCGATCTAACGATACTCCATACATCGGCCCGTTCGAGCATTTAGAAGTTATAAGTAAGATAACACTCTCATCTACATATATTAATTTTCTTTGATCAATTCAGAATTAGGACTTTACAAACACTTAAATAACGTACACAAAGTCCAGACTCAGAACGAAAATTTTGGATTATACAAAGTGTTGTCCCGTGTGCAGATCGAACCCATAACACTGAACGCGCTAGATTAGTGGCGGGGTAAACTCTTGCACCACCACTGCGCAGATTTTCTTAAAAGAGCAATCCTTGGTACCATTAGAATGATTATTTCTGTATTGGATAGAGCATTTATTGAGGACCATAAAAACAGGTAAAACTTCTTATAACGGCTAGTACTTACTTACATACAGGAAACTTTAAGCTGCCTTTTTGAAATGGCTTATATAATGGACAACAAATCTTCTAGACACTTTGCATTGAATTTACGAAAATTAAAATGAATTGTGGCGAGCTAAGCCATGCGACACACGAACAATATATCGTATGTATTAATGACTGCACGGTCGAAGTAGCGGTTTAAGTGGTCACCTCACCACTACGCTGCCGCGCCTAGTGTTGTGGGTTCGATCCCCGCACTGGACAACACTTTGTGTAATCCTTAAATTGTTGTTCTGAGTCTGGGTGTTCTTTGGGTCCATTGTTTGAATGTTTATAAAGTCGATTTTATTTACGCGCGCATTATCTGCGATTTTTGTGACACAGGAATTAATCCTATGGCGGGAGTTGTCTTTAAAAAAAAGTTAAATTATTTGTTTATCAGTAAATTTACGTTCACTGGATGTGTATAATTATGACATTAAACGTAATTACATTTACTAATAGTAGGTATACACTTTACGTATGTACGTAGGTGTATAAATATGTAATTTGTATGACATCAGACGTCCTTCACTGACAGGGTTACCTAATTAAGTGTCGTGAGGTCGTGAGTTATTATTGGAGATTTTTTGTATTTGATATCTTTAAATAGCTTTCAGTTCGAAAAGTACTTACTACGATTTATTTTTATAAATTTCAGTACAAATTTCTTCTAAGTCCGGACTTCCAGTTTATTATGTAAAAATTATTAATTAAAGTTATTATGTAAAAAGTATTTTGAAAATATTTTTTTCAAACACGGTTTTAGTATAACAGTCAAGTCATGCTTATAAAGAAGTGTTGTAACTGAAGGTGTATGAAAAATTTCAATCTGAAACGGGAAAGTGGGATTAAACGTGCAAGACTTCACCCGAACACACAAAGATCACAAATTAAATAAAAGATTTTACAATTATGTTTTTTCTCAACGTATATTTTATATACTATATGATAAAGGTCTTCAGAATTATTGTTTCAATCTAGAGAACGTTTTCTAGTCGAGTGAATTAACGTTAGCCCAATATATCTGCTCGTTTTGTGCGATATTATACAGATGAGATATCCTTCTCACAAATCTTGATTTCTCCAAACAAAAAATCATTGGTACATTTACATCAAGTGGCTAATAAACCCAAGTGATCTGTGACACCTTTGTATATTATAACAGCTCTTATATGCTGAAGTTGTATAATACTGTTATGACTGCGAATCGTTAAAAACAAAGAAAGGCACCTCTCTTGGTTCTCAACGTTTCAAAGCTTAACTCTGTGCGTTGGCAGAGTATCATAATGCAAGTAGTATACATACGATAAAGAAAAGTTAACAATAGCTATCAGGTTTGTCAAGAAATCGGAGCTAATATACGTTCAGAAGATCAATCGTTGTTGAATGCAAGTTGCATTAAGAATAGTGATTAATTTTCTTTGATGTAGGTTTTTTAATTATTGTAAGAAAAGAGCGTACTCCTACCTAAAAGGCCGGCAACGCACTTGTGTTGCGGGTGTCCACGGGCGCCGGTAGTCACTTGCCATCAGGTGGCTCGTTTGTATCGCGTAAAAAAAATCCATTTCAAAAGTTGACTAAAACGTTGTTCGTCTTTTTTTAACCGACTTAAAAAAATAAGTTGGAATCATATTCAACTGCAAACAAAATTGTGTAATGGGTGATGTATTAATTGCGACCAAGAAAAATTATTAGAGAGTCTAAGGAGTTTCTTGTAGAGTAATCAAGACTTTTTTTGCGAAAATGGCAAAGAACTACACAAGATGTTGTCAGTAGTAAGAACGAAAGCTAAAAACTCTTCAAGATTAAATACAATTATTAAAAAATCTTTTATTTTTTCTATTTTTCCAAATATTATACTTACCCTTATTATTAAGACGATTCAAATGATACCTCACATGTCAAAATTCATCAAGCCGTTTAGGCTCTAGGGCGTGACAAATAAACACCATACATACACATATACACTTGAAAAACATACCCCTCCTTCTTGCATAGAAAAGTAGAAACATAAGTTAAACGGCTAGATCTGCCTTAGCGGACCAGTAACTACCATCAGGTGTGCTCTGTTCTTATTTGACAAATGTATAATTTAGTACATTACTACACAATTGCATTCACCCTATTATTCACCCTATTAAATACCACGTAACCTAGATGGCACATGACAATCCATATTTTGCCGTATATAGCAATGACATCAACATCCATTAGAAGTCATAAAACCGATGCGGTTACTACATTGTAACAGTTATATAAATTGGCGAGGTGACAGATTAATCTTAGCTTAATGTCGTCACGATGGCTTAGGAATTTATCTGGTATTTGGGTAGGCGGGATTTCTATTGAGCATAGGTATACTCGTACATTAACTAGATGGACTGCAGACTTGGAGTAGGTAGGTGGAGTACAGCGGTCAGCCGGATAAGGAAGGCGGAGGACTTGGTGCATTGGCACACACTATGAGAGGCACATGTCACGCCGTGGACTGTAATAGGCTAATTTTATATTGTTATGCATAGACCTGACTTTGAAGACTATACTGCGACAGTAAAGCATTCGAATGTAATGACAGAGATTGTGGACGTGATCGTGTCATAAACGTTATTCCCTTATTCTATACAATTTTCTTTTATGATATAGGGAACAGAGAACAGATAGGTCACCTGACGGTAAGTGACAACCGCCGCCATTAGCCATCTGCAACTCAAGAGTAGTAGGCGAGCTACCTGCCTCAGTGCAACACAATAGTTTTAAAATAGGGTTATTGCACTTTTTCGGCGAAACACATCGCATGTAATGCTTCAACAACAATAAAGTTTTCTGTGGGAGGCGATAGTAGACTGCGGTCGAGCCGTATCATACGTGCCTAAGTATTGCTCTCTCAAATATCATTTAAGTTAGGTAAACTCACATAAAGTAGGTAGTTCTGAAGTATTTATACATGTATAATATGTATATGTTAATAAATCTAGAAGTCAACGATGCCTTCAAGTATTATTTAATGGTGCATAGAGAATATTAACGACCGCGTGTCAAGGTTTATGATTGTATGTACATAAATTAAATACATAAATTAAATGTTCTTGACTTCGTCTGTTGATTCCTATGGATTATAACATATGTATGTCGTTATTGCATTTTAATAATATAAGTAGACAGATGGGACGCCAACATTCCAATATGAATAGCGCTCGGTTTTAATTTCGTGTGTTTATTTTGTATAATCAAATCCGTGATATTTTAAAGATTTGATAACAGTGGAGAAAGCTTGTAATGTATATAAGGATAGAAGCAAGTGGCGGACTGGTGTGTCTGCCTACCCCGGTGGGATAAGGGCTTGAGATTATGTACGTATGTATATTTGAAGTATAAATGAATTCGTGCTAAAGTAAAACTTTATTATTTTCTATATTCAAATTCAATGTTATCTACTTATCTTAACTACATGCAAGACTGCAGGTACCACATTCCTACAAAACTGCAATTATTTATTCAAAGGACGCCCTGTGTTTACATACAAAGACTGTTTTCCTGCTCTTAATCTAGTTTGTTCAGATAACGCCTGATTAGGTAGTGGATATATTACATACATTATCCGACTTGGCACCGACAAAAGACATGTATGGTCTAGGAAGTGAGCCATGTGAAATGTAGTATTCTATGAAGCCTGTTATGCCCAGTGCTGTAATGTCAGACGTTATGATCAATACTACAACTACAAGATACTTGGTTACCTTCAGTATATATGTATACATATATACTGAAGATTAGTATTTGAAAGCTACCAAGGGCTGTTTGTGTTCTGAGTCGAATGGTTACTTACACATTTATTTTGCTCTAATCTTAGTTTTCTAATAAACTGCTATCTGAACTAAATATACATATGTATGTATGCATATTTATACATAATCTCTGGTTTTTTCCATCGGGTCAGGCAGAAACAGCTGCCCGTCAATTGCTTCCATTCTTACATACCTTGCAAACTTTCTCTGATGAAATTACACCTTTCATACAAGCCCACCGGTTTTGGGTACTTCTGACATCTGTCATGCCCTTTAAAATTACCCTAAATCTGCTGAGTATTGTGTCACCCAGCGTGAGAGTTTCGTTTGCTAGCGAGCGTGAACCCTCGATTATTATTTACAGTTTAAACTCAACCCAGTATTTCGGGGTCCAGTTCGGGACATTTTTAGTTGGTCTGCTAACCGCATTGTTTAAAATGTTTTCTACCCAAGTGCATCTTAATATACAAAGAAAACGATATATTTTCCTAAACGGAAATCGCGTACATAACAAGCTTATGACAATATTAACGAAAATACAACTCTTTGTAAACATGGTATCATCACTGTTTAAACGAACGTACCTCTACCTACACATAACAAATATTATCATAACACAGAAACTAAGATAATAGTGCATCAGACTTATTTCTATAATTACTGTAGGTACAATTTAAGAATTTTCAAGTTTGATAAGTATATTTTATATGATATTATAGAAAACAAACGAGTAGACAGGTCACCTGATGGTGTATGACTACCGCCGCAACTGGACACCTGTAATTCTAGTTGCAACTGCTCTCAGGTTATCATGCCTCAAATGCTCTTTGCTTCGTATCGGTTTAGGAATACGGCGGAAAACTTTTTTTTTTTAATTGGACTTGTATTTGATGAACACACGAGTGATGTTTTTACCCCAATACGGTAAAGAGTCAATAAGCGCCACAAACTAATAAATTAATCCTTTGCCAACTGTCTATTATTGTCTATATTGTAAATTTTTCATCAAATCATCAAATTTCATCAATTTTTTTTTACTTGTATTTGATGAGATTATTACGTTAGTAATAATCTCATCAAATACAAGATTTGAAAAAAAAAAGTGCACCTGGGTAGAAAACATTTTAAACAATGTGGTTAGCAGACCAACTAAAAAAGTTCCGAACTGGACCCCGAAATACTGGGTTGAGTTTAAACTGTATATCAGTCGAGGGTTCACGCTCGTTAGCAAACGAAACTCGAACAGACTAAATATTTGGTTTCAGTTGATGAAATCAGTATATATTTCAGGGGACCATCTTTTAATTACATGTTTAATTTAGAAGTCATTCATCGGTCACTTTCTATAAAATTACGAAATTTGCGTGCATGGCTCAAAATAGTTTTTTTTAGTTTAAAATAAAACTATAGGATTCGAAGTTAAAGATACATAAAATCGTTTTTAAGGTTTTTAGAACCAAATTTATACCAAAACAACAATGCTAAACATATTATCCATACAACTTTAGATATGATCTAACCGTTTTGTTTGATCTATTTGTCTGGGATGACGTGATACTTTACAGCTGATAAACGCTGTTAAACTGTACATTACGTTGATGTAAAAAAAGAGGTTACAGAATATTGCAGCACTAAAACCACGACTAATCTTCTCGAAATGCCAGGTTAAAATATTGTTATATTAACTAGAATTCTCCTCAGTTTCACAATAAGGTCACTTCCCAGGTGTCGTAGCGTGATGTTTGATAGCTTGTATGAATCCCCAATAAAGTCTTAAGATTAACCCATTCCATAAAACAAGCAAACAATATCTTAAGCTTTATAACTGTTTAAAAATCCAAAGTCAAAGCTATCGCAGACAACACAGGTTTACACACATACTTAATTTAATATAAGCATGTATAAGTTAAGGATCAGTTGGTAATTAAAATTTATAAACATTTAATCACTTAAAAACACTGACAAAAGTGAGGTAAGGTTTAGAAAATATTTGTTGCTAATACTATAAAAAATACATAAGTAAAGACTATGGGACGTACTTATATCAACAAACATTACCACAATAACTTATAAAACAAAGTCACATTGACACATACAGGTAGGTAACTTATCGTTATTACAGTTAAAAATAACTTCCTAAGGAATAATTGTATATGTTCAATCACAAATGGCAGTTCCTAGATTATATATAAGGTTAAAGACTGGTACACTTATGAATTAAGAATTAATAGACAGTTCGCAAAGGATTAATTTATTAGTTTGTGACGCTTATTGACTCTTTACCGTATTGGGGTAAAAACATCACTCGTGTAGTTACATACTTGTTTATTATATTTAGAAATGCACAGAAAGCATTTATTATTAATTTTAATAAATGGTAGTTTATCATTTTCAAACGTTAACAAGTTACATACATACATGTGTAAGCACATGCGTCTCAAACGATCCACTTTTTGACAACCATAACGGAGTTCCACTTACGTGGGCAAGCCATTCCCGTCATCCAGGCACTGTCTGACTGTATAATTACATACATATATACTATCCGATGAAAAAAAGTAACCTTAAAAACAAGTACCCTACTAAAGACGAATTACGCACCACACAGCAGCACCGAACCGCAGCCGGCATATGATGTATGGTTTTTATGATTAAGGTTTCTAACGATATCTCACACATTCTAATCTATTTAGGCATTTGGAAGTTATGCTAGAATAAGGGAACTAACATGTAGACATACATACATTACACTCCTTTTTAAGGGCGGTCGTGTAAAAAGATAAGTGAGGTCAGGTCGTCGGTAGTAAGCAGTCATTTCATTACCATATGCCCCAAATCTCTTCGGCCTCACATTCTGCACTACGCAATGAGACTCCTACGCCCATTCATGAAATTTCTCGGCGCACACACGTAGGCAGGCGAAGACCTCCCTGCAAGGTCAAATCATTGATAGAAACAGTCTAATTTGGAACGTGATGTAACTGTGTAACTCTAGAAATAGAACGCGCAAAAAGGTCCTTTTGGCTAATTTATATGTATATCTGTTTGAAAACTACTCTGAGGATTATCTTCAATAAAAAATAACGTTCAAGTTTGTCCACAAGGGATATCGTTGAACACACATGACATAATATAAATTTGTATATATATAACTATAAACTATAACACGTAACGGATGAACTAATTTTGATAAAGTTGTTTTCTTTGAAAGGTGCCTTATTCGAGAATGTTCTTAGCCAACTTAAGGAAATTTTCTCAGCCGTTGGAAGATTATCAGCTCTTATCTATTCAAGTTGGATTTTCAAGTATGGAGTATTTTAATTTACACTTGTTGCATATTGACGCTTCAACCTTAGTAGTACTTAGTAGTACTTAGTAGTTTCTTTCACTATATCACTGATAGAGAATCTTATCGGTGACGAAAGGTTCCGTACCATTATCGAGCAAAAACGAGCAAAAACACGTTTGTTGTATGAGAGCCTCATCAAACATTTATTTAATTCTGTTTTTTAGTATTTCTTGTTATAGCGGCAACAGAAATACATCATCTGTGAAAATTTCAACCATCTAACTATCGCGGTTTATGAGATACAGCATGGTGACAGACAGACGGACGGACAGACGGACAGCGGAGCTCAGTAATGGGGTTCCGTTTTACCCTTTGGGTACGGTACCCTAAAATTTACGAAAATCTGGTATAGATGCTTAATTGCTTTGTAGTTACCTTTCTAAATGTAATCATCTAAACGGCCATCGAAATCTGTAAACTAAGGGCACCGTGTCCTTTTTGGACATTTTTACTTCATAAGCTATGAAAACATTAGAAGATCAAAATTCTAAGTTAAAAAGATGTTTACTAATCTTTGAACTTCTAACAGTAGGTGGTACATTTATGTAAAAACAATTAAAATTGTTATGTAAGTAAGCCTAGTAAGATTATCACTAAGTATGGGTTTAACAGTACTGTGGCGGACAGACCACCCGCCTTGTGTTAAGTTGTACTAAGTGGTCTGACGCAGCCTCTACTTGTCACAAATACTTGATAGTATTCATGTTTACAGTTGCATTCGTAAACTACATTTCTGTTTGAATACTAATTACGCTATGAATATGTACAATATGAAAAACCTGCTCTTTAAAAATGTTACCTAATATTCATACATAATTAGACAAGCCACGTCTTCCTTCCGTCGGGGAGACAGAAACAACAGTACGCTATTTGCTTTTCTTCTTACCTCACGAGCTTACTGTACTACTGTCATCAAAACTTTCATACGAGCACAGCGGGTTGGGAATACTTTTTACTGTTTCCTTCAGAACATCACCAATTAGATCAGATCAGATCAGAGCACCTACATATGTATAACCATAGCCTTAATACTAGGGTCAAACCTTAGATGTCAAATAAGTTGCAAAACAAACGCAAACAAAGGATAAGGTGACAGTTAGAATAGGAATCTTAACAATATCTTTCTTCTATTTATAGTGGTAGAGCCATGCTTAAGCACGAATGGGCCGGCTCGACCGGTGCAATACCTCGGCCTCACAGAAAACCGGTTGTGAAGTAACGCTTGCGTTGCATTTCCCCGAAATGAGTGAGGTCTCCGGAGGACCAAAATCCCCCACCCCCCTAATGATAGCGCTGTTAACGAAGAAGATACCCCAGGGGGGTACCAGCGCTAGCGTTGGAGAATCCCCCCCTGGACGTCCACCCTCAGTACGGATTATGCCTGAGCGTGGACGCCCAGGCTGCCCCTCGTACTCTGGGGGGGGGCTCAACTGCGCTCTCAAAATCTGCTCGGGGCAAGAGAAGGCATACCATGGCACCCCCTGTCACGTTTACCGTGGATTTTTGTAATATCAGGGGCTTACATTCGAACCTCGACACTGTCCACCACCACCTTGAGACAGCAAAGCCGGCCTTGCTCTTTTTAACCGAGACGCAGATATCATCTCCAGCGGACACATCCTACCTCTGCTACCCTGGGTACGGACTGGAACACTCCTTTGTTCCTAAGGCTGGTGTATGCGTGTACGTTAGAGATGATATCACTTCTCGCCGCCTCGGCAATCTTGAAGGTAGGGACCTCTCCATCTTATGGCTACGTGTAGACTGCGACGACCATCCCCGCATCTACCTATGCCTCTACAGGTCCCATAGCGGTGATGCCGAAACGGACCGACTCATCGACCACGTCCAAATGGCTACAGACTCAGTGCTCCAGCAGGTCCCATCCGGAGAGATCGTGATTCTTGGCGACTTTACCCATCACGCCGAATGGCTTGGTTCGCGCAAAACCGATCATGCGGGAAGATCTGTTCACGATTTCGCCTTGGCATATGGCTTGACGCAGCTGGTAGCAACGCCTACGCGAATCCCAGATGCAGAAAGCCACGTGCATTCACTGTTGGATCTTCTGCTGACCTCACATCCTGACGGCTACAAAGTATCCGTTGAGGCCCCTCTTGGCTCTTCGGACCATTGCCTGATTAGGAGTATGGTGCTACTCGTTCACTCGCTGCGGCCGCGAGTTACAGGCAGTCGCCGCGTATGGCACTATAGGTCAGCAGACTGGGATGGAATGAGAACATTCTTTGCATCCTACCCATGGAGGCAGGTTTACTTCTCGCCGGATGATCCCAATGTCGTTGCTGACTCTGTCGCGGATGTTGTGCTTCAGGGTATGGAACTTTTCATTCCATTCTCCCTGATTCCCACAGGTGGCAAGTCCCAGCCTTGGTTTGGTCGAACCTGCAAAGCGGCGTCCCGCCGAAAGCAGGAATGTTACCAAGCATGGGCTAACGCAGCGACAGCACGGGATGTAAAGACCAGCACATTAAAGAAGCAATTTAACTTTGCCTCCAGGTCCCTCAAAAGAGTAATTGCTGGGGCGAAGTCGGCTCACATCGGCAGAATTGACGAGAGACTAGTGAGTCTCCCCTCCGGAACTCGTGCATTCTGGTCTCTTGCCAAAGCTGTCCAGGGGAACTTTTGTAAGCCATCCCTTCCACCTCAGCGCATAGGAGATAATTCGTTGGCCCACGACGCTAAAGAAAAAGCCGATCTTCTGGGCAAACTGTTTGCGTCCAACTCGACCCTGGACGACGGGGCAAACGCACCGCCGACCATACCGCAGTGCGAGACCCGCATGCCGGAAGTCCGGTTTACACAAAGGGCAGTGCGTAAAGCGCTTCTTTCCCTCAACGTTCATAAGTCGAGTGGGCCCGATAGAATCTCTCCTATCGTGCTGAAGACGTGTGCTCCAGAGTTAGCACCGGTTTTAACGCGCCTTTATCGGCTCTTCATACTCCCTTGGCGTAGTCCCGAACTCATGGAAGACAGCTCTAGTGCACCCAATCCCTAAAAAAGGAGATCGCTCGGATCCGTCCAACTACAGACCCATAGCCATCACCTCCTTGTTCTCCAAGATAATGGAATCCATTGTTAACTGCCAGCTCCTCCGGTACTTAGAAGACCACCAGCTCCTCAATGATCGACAATACGGCTTCCGTCGGGGTCGTTCAGCTGGTGATCTTCTCGTATACTTGACTCACCGGTGGGCACAGGCGATCGAGACCAAGGGGGAAGCGTTGGCCGTTAGTTTGGACATGGCGAAGGCCTTCGATCGGGTCTGGCACAAAGCGCTCCTTGCGAAGCTTCCTTCCTATGGGCTTCCCGAGAAACTGTGCAATTGGCTCACCAGTTTTCTTACAGACAGAAGCATCAAGGTCGTTGTTGACGGTGCATGCTCCGACTCCAAGTCTGTAAATTCTGGTGTCCCACAAGGCTGTGTGCTATCACCCACGCTGTTTCTTCTGCATATCAACGACATGCTGCAGATTAGCGGCATCCATTGCTATGCAGACGATAGCACGAGTGATGCCCTTTACACCGGCCGCGCTAACATTTCTCGGGTAAACGTCATCGAAAGCCGATCCAAACTTGTGTCTGAAATCGAAACTTCTTTATCAAAAGTTTCAGATTGGGGTCGACTTAACCTAGTCCAATTTAACCCCACGAAGACACAGGTTTGCGCGTTCACCGCTAAAAAGATGCCATAGGTCGTATCACCTCAATTTGAGAGCACTTCCCTAACTGCATCAGCCAGTATCGGAATCCTTGGCGTCGATATATCAAGCAAAGTCCAGTTTCGCGGTCACTTAGAGAGTAAGGCCATATTAGTCTCGAAGAAGCTTGGTGTGCTAAACAGATCGAGACAGTATTTTACTCCGGCCCACCGCCTGCAACTTTATAAGGCGCAGGTTCGGCCGCACATGGAATACTGTTCTCATCTCCATGCAGGTGCACCCCAGTACCAACTTCTGCCTCTTGACCGCATTCAACGGAGAGCGACTCGCATCATCGACTGCCAAGATATTTCTGATCGACTTGACACCTTGGCGTTGCGTAGAGATGTAGCTTCACTATGCATCCTCTATCGCTTGTATCATGGGGAGTGTTCAGAGGAATTGTTCGGACTTATACCGGCTGCTGGTTTCCGCCATCGTCCTACGCGACAAAATATCCATCCCCATCACCTGGACGATTGGCACTCCACCACTGTGCGCTTCTCCAGAAGCTTTTTGCCTCGCACAACCAGCTTATGGAACAAATTGTCGCCTGCCGTATTTCCGAACCGATGCGACCTTCAAACCTTCAAGAAGAGAGCGTACCTCTACCTAAAAGGCCGGCAACGCACTTGTGACTCTTGAGTTGCGGGTGTCCATGGGCGGCGGTAGTCACTTACCATCAGGTGACCCGTCTGCTCGTATGCCCCCTATCGCATAAAAAAAAAAAAATTTTTGAGTAACTTTATGTGAATGAAAACGAGTTATGCCATAGACCGCCAAACAAGGGGCCTCTGGGTCAAAATACAAGACAATACTGTGTTATAATATGCAAATCTTTTATTTTGTAGATGTCCTTGAAATTTCACGCTACTATCAGCTGGTGCGTATAAGCGCTACTGCTACACGTGTGCGTTAATAACAGTTGATGTTTTATTATTGATGCGATTTTATTATATCTAAATATCAAACTATAAAAAAATATAAAATGAAATATGTATGGTACAAAATTGTGTTGTTGAATTATTTATTTTAACATTATATATGTATATATATATATGTATATACATATATAGTAATAGGTAATGGCATAGGCGTTTGTCTTCCAACTTACCTGTTGAGAAGTGACGATGAACACGAAGGTGGTACACTCCTATCCAAGGAAAACCTATTCACTATACCTTAAGCCTTACACATGCTTTCAATAAAATAAAACTAAAACAGACCATTTTTGTAATGTATTTTATGTGTAAAATGAATCTCTAATATTAATAAAAAAAGTAGCCTGAAAACTCAAGATGTCCCCTTCCTCGTATTTATGTTCACGGCATTTATCTTGACATCTATTAAGCAATACTTAAAACCAAACATATGAACCATAAAACCAATTATATGATATTTTACAGACCTTAATCACAGACAAAATCGAGGAATATGGGAAGCTAAGTAAACCCTTAACCCTAGTCAACTAAACAAAAAAAACAAAAAAACTCTAGAGCAATGTTCGAAATTCAATTACTCCACCATGACCATCACTTCACCATTTCAGCCATGGCACGTTCAGACATTCCAGACGATGGGTTCGAAGCGTCATGCATTTACCGATGACCCGCATTCTTTACAGGTTAGTGTGTCTAGTGTAGGTACCCTGTTTTTATGGTATAGGATTAAAAACAAGTTCATCTGATGATAAGTGACAACCGCGTCCCACGGACACATTCATCTTGAATCCGTAAGTGCTGCCCGCCTTTGAAAGAGATGAGGGGAAAAATAAGGGAAGGGGAAAGAGGAGAAATGGAGTTGGGCCTCCGGTACAATCACCGACTTGGTGAAATACAACGCAAGCATTGTTTAACAACCAGTTGTCTGCGAAGCCTTAATATTACTCAGTTTGAGTCGGCCCATTTGTGCCTAAGCATACACTGCGCTTTACGGTTCCTGGTCACACACAAATGCACTTCTCATATTACACGGTACAAAAATACAGCTGCAGAAATATAGAAAATATAAACTTAACTATAAACAGGAATTAATAAATAATTTATAATAATAAATAAAAGTAAATAACACTAAAATTAAGATAATATTTGTGTCAATGTTTCTGTTACGGTAGTTATACTAACTGTTGTTGTAACCGTATATATTCTCATTATAACTATATTATATGTTTTTTATTATAATAGTGCATGAAAAAGTTATACTTACTTGATTCAATAACATCTGCGAATACGCACGGCCTTAACATTTAAAAAATGCAAACGTATCATCATAGCCTAGCGAAGTTCGAATGGTGTTGCAATGAGAAAGAATGCAATATAATGCAAATTGAAAGAAAAATAAATGGACTGTTGGTCTAGTGGTTAGTGACTCTGCCTGCTAAGCCGGAGGTCGTGGGTTCCATTCTAACACGGGACAAAAATTTATGTACATACATAAACAGTTGAACCGAGTCAGGGTGTTATTTTTGTCCGGTGTTTATATGTTTGTCAAGTGTTGTCTTTTAAAAAATAAATCAAAATATATGTAAAGAAATAAACGTTTAATACCCTTCATAAACTCAAGAAATTATTGATCTCTCTATCTAAGTACTCTTATAAATGTAGTTTAGATGCAGGTCTGTGATTTAATCATGCCAGAACAGCTAAACATACATAACACACATACGGTTCAAAATATACAAGCGAAAGTCGCGGGCATTTTATAAAAATATCAATGGGTTTGACAAACAGTCTTTTATCCTGTAGCGAATCGCCACTTAGCCATAATAGAAAAAAAACTGCTTTATGCCCAGGAAGGACATTAAGTTTTACCAAAACTACTGCTCTCAATGTCTCTCTCTTGGTGAGGCACTAGAAAATTCTGTTGTTTTATTTATTACTGCAGCAAATTGACAATATCCGATCTACTACCCCCAGATAAGGCTTTTACTGGCACCACTCCCAAACTCCTTTATATCATAAGCCTTAAGGTTTAATTTTCGTGAGAAAATAGCCTAGAGTGAATAGTTCACATCTGTCACTGTACCAAAAATCTTTAAATGTGGTTCAGCAGTTTAAAATCGTGACAGATAGACAGATAGCATTGATGCATTAGTAAGAGGGTTAAGTGGTTACAGTTTGGAACCAACCCTTAACACCAGCATTTATTTAGCTTAGCTGGAGGGGTTAACAAGAATACTAGTAATGTGTGACCTACATCGCTAGTATTCTTTAAAAAAATACAATACATTATATTATAATGTAATTCATTGTTCCATATTTAAAAAATATAAGGTCAGGGTCTACTTGTATATTGAAAATAATTATGTATGTTTTTACAAATGTCATTGTATCAAGCCATGACGTTCGGATGATACTCCCACTATATCTAAAGATAGCGGTGCATTTTATCTTTCATTTGAAAAATGCTAGGCTAGACTTGGTTTTTAGACTTGATCTTCAAATGCTCGAGCTTTCACTGTAAAACAAATTCGAATATACCAACCACATACATATATACATAAACTTACACATATATCTCCGAATAGGTAGGCAGAAGTGTATTGAACCCACGAAGAAAGTGGCGGTCTGTTATCTCTGCCTACTCCAATGGAAGAGAGGAAATAAACGTTCTTCTTTATAAGGACAGTACAAAATCGCTAATATAGTCCTTGTTTATGGAATAGGTGCATATGAGCACACGGGTCACCAGATGGTAAATGACTACTGCTGCCCACGGATGCAAATCAAGAGCAGCAAGTGCGTTGCCGATTTTTGAGAGCGCCTTTCCTCACTCACTAGGCGAAAGACAACGCGAGCATTGCTTTGCCAACCAATTTTGTGTAAGCACTGGTCGAGCCCGCCTATACGTGCGAAAGCATGGTTCGGAGACGTTCAGGTTTCAAACTAGCTAACCACAAAGCAGTAAATGTTCTAGAATAATATTTTAACCAGTGCGATACCTACTTTAAATTGGTTGAATGAGTAATTAAATGTAGTAGTGACGGAGAGGTCAATGATACTTGTAAGTGTGAAATAGATTAACCGGTCATGTGTATGCCATGTTGACATGATACACAATTCTTTATCTCAATGTTTTCTACTTTACCCGACTGCGCAAGAAGTTTTATGTTTTTCGAGTGTCTGTATTTAGTCTTATATGTTTTTTGTTACGCTTTAGAGCCTCAACGGCGTAACGGAATTCGAAATGTGAGGTGTTATTTGAATCTTCTTAATATTGGGTGTGATAGGTATAATATTTCGAGATTACGTCAGCAAAAAGAACCTGCCAAGTGCGAGTCGAACTCGCGCAGGAAAGATTCCGTACCATTATCTATAAAATGGCAAAAAATCACGTTTGTTGTATGGGAGCCCCCTGTAATATTTATTTTAAAATAAATAATAATAAAATAAACTGAATTATATATTTTTAAAATTACAATATTACTGAATATTCTGGGAAAATTTCAAGCGTCTGTTGCTGTTATCAATTTCCCCTTAAATATTTATTTTATTTTGTTTTTTTTTTGTATTTTTTGGTATAGCGGCAACAGAAATACATCATCTGTGAAAATTTCAACTGTCACGGTATCACGTTCATGTATCACGGTTCATGAGATACAGCCTTGTGACAGACGCACAGCGGAGTCACAGTAACAGAGTCCCATTTTACACTTTAACCCTAAAAAGAGAGGAAGGTAATAATACGGTTTCATTTTACATGTTCTTTGTTATATTTATTTCTTAAGAAAACCGGTAGTGATACGGATATAATCATACGATAACAATATATATAAAAGGGCTAAAATAAAGAGAGGTAAGTGTTAACCCTGGTGTTCAGAAAAACTTAAAGTCAAAGGTGATCATTTTCCATCAGGACGGCTCCACTTACTTTTATACAAGACTTTTCATTTATCTATCTATCTTTACCCGAAATGAGTAAGGTTTCCGGAGTCCCAACTCGTCCTCTCCTCTTTCCTCTCCCCTCCTCTCTTCTTCCCCTCCCCACATCCCCCATCCCTCATTACCATCAAAAGATAAATGGTCCCAAACCCTGTTTACTGTATCAAATAGATTGATGTATAAATTTAATACCAGCAAGGTGGATCACACATTACTAGTGTTTTTGTTTAAAAGCTAATCTAAATGTTTGTGTTAGGGGTGGGTTTACGGCGGTAGTGCACCGGGTGGGGTTAGAACCAGCACCCACTTGATAGCAAATCCGACACCGCCGGTCCTGTTACACTACCGCCGCCTAATTAAGAGAGGATTATAATACTAATGGGTAGTTATAACCATAGACTGCTATTAGTAAGGTAGTGCAACCTCGATAAACAAAACTATATTTGTTATACCTAGCAACTCATTATAAACAATATTTGAAAATTATAAACGTTTCTATGGATCTCAATAGAAGGGTAGTAAGTTAGGAAAATATTAAAACACGACACTTCAGATACTACTAAACGGCAGGAGGTCTACATTTCTGGTTTTAAAATTAATTAATTATTTATACTTACAAAAATAAATTATATTTAAGCTAATCTAAAACTTGAAATTTGAATAAAAATATTAATACCCAAACTTTATATTCATATTTCGAATGTCTTAAACTCACCAATAAACATAATTAATAAAGTATATTTAAGATTTTTATATTAGAATGATGTTATTAACGGTCAAAAGTATTGCAACTTTCGGAATACTTTCTACGGGGAACAAGTATCATATTCTAATGAAGAAGTCAAATCACAATGCAACGACAGTCAGACAACTATAACATTAGTAAGACCTACATTCTACAATTAAAAACTATTACAGCCGTATACCTACACTTACTTGCATTATCACACCTTTCTACAGATTCCTTTAACGAAAATTACAGCACTTGTTTAGAATCACATCACTAGACACTGCACAGATTCACTGAACACGCAAAAAGGTACAAAAAAAATATGGACTACAATTTTTTTATTCTCGGTAAATTATTGTCGGTTATTCGCGCCACTACACGTGCGGTCTCGACGCGGAGATTTCCGTCACTGCTTTTAGAACGTACAGCGGGGAGAGTTGCTACGTTATGGAATAAAAATTACTCACTTTTCGATAGTAACACACATTGTTTATTACGATACATAGTAATGAAGGTATCATTCATATTTAAATAAACTTAAAAAAAACTGTTATCACTTTAGTATAGTTGGTGAAAATAAATAAGGCTAGTATTTATTGCCACATTTTTATATATTTAAGGTTATAACTCAAATTAATCATACAATGTATTTTTGGTAAATAATATAAGAATAATTTGCTAAATAATAGGAGACGGCCATTTTTAATAGGTTTTCAAATTATCGAACGCCAGTAATAACCTATGCAGACGTGAATTTTGACAATTTAACATTTACATATCTACCTTTGTACATGTCATCGATTAGTGTCAACCAGTACCTACCTACATATTAAGTATATATACATCACGCCTGTATCTCATAAGGAGTATTTAAATAAAACCGATTATAATTAACCACTCTCACGTAATAGGGAGCAAGCCAATTGACGTAATTCGGGCACTGGGAATAGAATGGGAAAATTAAATATACCTATACATAATATATAGAAAATATTTTTTTTAGGAAATTATTACTTTCAAACCTCATACTAGTGCTTAAGCCAATCGTTTTTTTTTTACTGAATTGTAAAAAAATATACTCTTATTAATTACGATATAAATACAAAATAACGAGGTTACTTTAGCAAAATTTATGCGCAATTATTTTTCACCATTACAAATATTTATTACAAAAATAGCTGCATTACATATTCATTAACTCATATATATTTAATAGTACAATATATATCAAACAAAAATTAAATATTTTTGTTATTAAATATTATTGTATTTGAGTACCAATTTCTTTCTACATTTTTTCTATTTGAACCGGTTTAAATAAAAAAGGGCAAGTCAAGTATAAGGCTATTTACACTTTTAAGCTGGTAACACCGGCGCAATAAAGGAGACGTTAATAATTACTAATTAATGGACATCGCGTAGCCTGTTTAAACGATAAGCTATGGTATACTATTAAAACATAAAGTATACAAAACGAAAAGAGGAAATGTGTCAATTTGGTGTAAAAAATGTAGTCATCACATTTAAATGGGCATTGTCCAGACATATTTAGAAATCATAGTAAATATAAATCATTGCTTAATTGCAGCCGTGCGGTACTCGGTGGAGTACATTAGAGACACCCAATCTCTTCCCGCGATTAAGAAACCGAACTCGTTTGTTATCTATCAGACAGTATATCATTATACTGTGCCAGGTTGACGGCTATACGCTTGCCCTCTGTTACGTAAGGGGGATTAAATTATATTTGATACGCCTACCCCTTCGGGGTTATGGGGATGAGTGTATCTACGTATATATGTAAATTGTTATTGTTGTTGTAGTACATATTGTTTTTTTTTTATAGTATAGGGGGACAGACGACCAGGCGGTGATGACGGGTGGAGGGGTGAGGAGATTGGAAAGAGAGGAGGGGGTTAGGGAAGGGAAAAGAGGAAAAGGGGGAGTTGAGACTACAAATACCTCGCTAATTTCGGCGATTTGCCCTCTAAACTTATCGTGAGGTAATATGATTACGTATGTATGTATATTATCTGTTCAGCCTTGCCTGTGGTAAAGCAAAACATGTTTCGCATCAAGAGTGCAGTGCACTCGATAATGTCAATAATTTTAATTGGTTCTATTCCGTATTTTTTTTCAAATTTCAGTTTAAATAACTATGCTATTATAATAACGCTAAAGAGTTTCTTGTTTGTTGGTTTGTTAAAATGGGTTAATCTGAGATTACGAGTCGCATTGGATTTTTGTTGTTGTATTGGATAAAGAATATATTAAAAAATAATAAAGGCTAAATGATGAATGACAATAAACTGGGGCTGGGTACGGGAACTAGTCTACAATACAACTGATAACTTCACTGACTTGTATATTTAAAGGTTCTTCGTAAGTGCTTTTTAATAATAAGGTTATTTTATTTAAGCGACTGTAACAATATCAATATTTTTATTTTACTGTTGTTAGATTAATGTTAAAACTGATGTTAATTCAACTATGCATGCTTAAAGTTATACAGTCACATATATGGCTTCCAAAATACCTAAAATATTCAATTCAACTTTAAAGAACTTTTAATTTTATTAATTTCCCCAATTACTCTTCACTACTCATGCAAGCCAACTTTGCAGGAAATCTAATTACTTAACTATGACTCACTTTAACTTTTGGTTGATTTGTCCCTAAGAGATTTTTTTAGAAAAACTTTACGTACTCAACCAAACTGTCCGCAACTACTTTGACTTAGTCTATTAGCGCTGTCAAACCTGAACTGCACTTTATAAAGGCGACTTAAAATATATACGTTTATTTATAGTGTGTGAATAGCGACTTTGTTTTAATACAGAACAAAGTCGCTATTTATTAAGATAATATTGAGTGTAATTTCTGTGCTGGAACTATGTATTCTGAACCTTAACTAAAATTAACATAGTTACCGCATATTTGCTTTTTATTATTAATAGCAAGAAAGTAACTAAGAAATTTGTGAAGGACATAGCCCTCTTTTCAGAAAAAATACGCGCAAGTATTACATTTACAATTAAAAAAATCTTTAAGGCAATTTTCGCACCACAACTACCGACTCCAAAATAGTTAAAATACTGATCTATAATTAGTACCTTCATTATCTCTTTATAGATGGAAGGTGAGCAGTTCTAGGTATTAAATTCTTTCATTCGGACCGCGTCGACGTCGCTTAGCAGGTCGTGTTGTCCAATATGGCCTCATAAGTGCCCATATCCTAGATAAGTGCTGTAGATATCGCTGCGGTCAGGTTGATTGCAACTAAATGACATTCTCGAAACATACCGAACATTAATTATGTTTTTAAATAGATAACTGCGAGAATGTGACATTATTTGCTTGCTTCGATTTACACACATTTTAACAGCTTTTAGCAACTTTAACATACGCACAGGTACATACACGTATTTTTTTATGAATAGGGGGACAGACGAAAAGACGGGTTCAGACGGACGGCACACCTTATGGGAAGTGACAAACACCGTCCATGGAAACCTGCAACTCAAGAGTCGTAAGTGCGTTGCTGATAAAGGATGGAGGGAGGGGAAAGATTAGTGAGGAAGTTGGGCCGCCGGAAACCTCACTCATTTGGGCGAAATGCAACGCAACGCGTTGCTTCACAATAGGTTTTCTGTGAGGCCGTGGTATGGCACCGGTTAGGCCGGTCCATTAGCCGGCATGGCTGTATTCAATATATTAATTACAAGAGAATAGCAAAAATAGTAAAATATAATTAAAAGTTTTATAACGCCTACAGAAGAAAAAAACAGCCTTCATCAAGTATATTCATAGTAAATTTTATTCTTTAACGTCATATATTTCCTTATAAAATATTTAACTAATTATGTAATAAAAAGATACAGAGTTTATTTGTTTGTTTTAACGCGCTAATCGCTAGAAACTATTAATCCTATTTGAAAAAAACATTTTTTGGATTCGATAGCCAGTTTATCACCTTCCTAAAGATCGGAGAAAAGAACATTAACGCAAGTAAAAGTGATGGGAACGCTAATGACCTTATAAATAACTACCAATTTACTTCATGCACTTTTGTTTGATTTTACCCGAAATACTAAATTGCCAGTTACAGTATTCATGAATTTGGTGACATATTTTAGAAATCATACCACACAGATATCCGTATAAGAACACTGAACAGACATTAAACCCTCCCTTAGTTCAGTAAACCAAATTTCTGTTGAATACACCAAATTACTTACTACTAGTATATCAAAGTAACACTTAATAGCGATAAAGCGATGCTTAGGCAAGAATGGGTCGGCCCGACCGGTGCGATACCACGGCCTCACAGAAAACAGGTTGTGAAGCAATACTTGCGTTGCATTTCCCTGAAATTAGTGAGGTTTTCCGGAGGTCCAACTCCCCCTCTCCTCTTTCCTATCCCCTCATCTCCCTCTTCTTTCTTATTAATGGATCCCCCAATCCCTCATCACCCTCAAGGCGGGGTAGTGCACTTACAATTCTTGAGTTGCCGGTCTCCATGGACGGCGGTTGTTACTTACCGTCAGGTGACCCGTCTGTTAGTCTGTCCCCCAATATTATAAAAAAAACAGTAAACCTTCCTTTCTCAAGGCCATGTTCCTGACTCTGTGCTGGTCTCCACTAAGAAAACACTAAAAAATGTTTAAAAAATATTTTACTTAGCGAAAAACTTACGACTAAAAACTATTTAAAGGTTTCTTTGAATAAGCCGCATATTATTTAATTGCACCTTGTACATTATCATACATACATATTTTAACTTACTGTTAGTAGTAATTTTTTTTTACACTCATTATAATTGTGCACACAGCTATGCATACATTAATGCATTAAAATTCCTAAGCTCATGGCTTTTTGGTTGCGTTTAGCCGTACCGTTGAAAAATACTATTAACGGTAAACTGACTGCACGGACGACGCAGTCTATTTATGGCAATATCCCTTCATTCATTCCTCACTTTCACCTTTAAATGTAATCAAACGTTAAATTAAAACCCGAAAGTAACATACAAGCATGACTGCAATAGGTTGACACCACTGCCCACCATGTAATTACAGGCGTCAGTGTATAAATGTACCGAGCTTTACGATCTACGTTTATATTATTTAGCTTTTAATGAGTTATTATTATTTTTTTCATCTTTTTAGGTTAATTTTACGAGAGCTCTTTAGTCGTGACGAAACTGCTCAACTCGTGAGACAAAAAGTCCCACTTGCGAGATAGCAGTTTGAATCAAAGCGCTCTTGTATTCGTCAAAGGCTTTACGTACCTTAGATTTTCCTTTTACGTCAAGTGTGTTAAAAATAGCTATATTGTGAAAGGGGTTCTTAGCTGTGTTATCAACATAGGTTCTGTACTCAAGATAACTGAAAGAATCTCATGAGTATTCTTACTTAATTACTGTTTAAAAATAAGTGCTTTAATTCTTCTTAATTGATTTTTCTGACTATTATATTACAGTTAATCAAAGTCAAACTGGTAATCAATCCAGTTTGACTTTGATAAACAATACAATACAATATGCTTTATTATACACCACAGAAAAGTTACACAATAAGAAAAATAAACATTTAGACATAGATAACTGGTACAATCGGCGGTCGTATCGTTCAGCCAGCGACTTCTACCAGACAACCTTAGATATTACTAAGGTTGTCTGGAAGACTTCTACCAGACAACCTTAGATATTACTAAGGTTGTCTGGAAGAAGTACTATGGTGGTACTATAGGGATTGTATTCTCTGAAATTAATAGCTCTATAGGTTATTTTTATACATAAGTATAAATAAATACGCACAATGTAGAACGATTCCTACTTCGTGGACTGTATTCTGAACATTACACACGAATAGGTCGTATTAATAACCTCCTTTTTTGAAGTCTGTTAAAAACTCAAACGTGACGAAAAGTGTCGCTTAAACTACAATAAACGTTTTTTTATACATCAAACTTCTCCATTTCTTCTGATGAATGTATAAATCTCTTATATATATTTTCTGATGGAGCTTCAGAAGTGTGATTTACTGTGCGCTGTTGAGAAAGGTATGCAAAAAAAACCCTCTGGAAAGAGTGCATACGCATATATAGTAACAACACAAACTATGCGTCAATTAACCGCTTAGTTAGGCTCGTGTTATGCAGAGGTGCATGCATTCATTAATTGCAAAGAATGCGGCCATATTTTTTGTTAATGAAATTTTGCATAATTAGTGATAATAACAATGGTTGAGTTTTGCTTTGTAAAAGTGTAAAAAATAGGGTCTAGTGACGTAATGGTGAGTTAAAGAATGACTTATTTGAATATTAATTAATGTAGTAAACAATGATGGATTGTGAGATGTTATCGAAGTCTATTTTGAATCATTATTTTATGATTCCTGTGACGCGGAGAACTTAACAAACATTCAAACAACGAAACAAACGATTTTGGATCACAAATGATTGTCCAGTGTGGGAATCGAACTCACGACCTACTGCTCAGCAGTCAGGACAACTAAAAAGCACAAGCTCATACGCAGCTAAAGAACAGGTTTTTAATGATATTATTAACTGATGGTTTAATTTTGGAGATAATTTCACATATAAGAAAAACAACTAATGCCATTTATATACACTGTAAATATTAGACTCAACGCGATACCAGCTATTTAGTATATTAGCTGCTTCACAACCAAATCAAATTTCAAAACCAAATCAAACATTCTAGAACATGTAAAACAGGTTTAAATTTGAATCAAACGACAACGGAGTTCGAAATTTGACGAACTTATTTACATGCCAATCTCGTAATGAACTGATGCAGACTCCGTCGAGAATAGACGTTATAAATTACATTATTGTGTATGAAGTACGAACTGACGAAACCTAAACTGATATGACAACCTGCTCTTCCTCTTAAAGGAGGTGATTCCCCC
This sequence comes from Tyria jacobaeae, assembly GCA_947561695.1. Lineage (NCBI taxonomy): Eukaryota > Metazoa > Arthropoda > Insecta > Lepidoptera > Erebidae > Tyria > Tyria jacobaeae. The sequence continues at coordinate 5,126,254 of OX387236.1, read as the reverse complement.
TTCGACCGCCATGGCAACATGTTTCGTCACCAGTTGTCAATTATCTTTTTTTTATTTTGTCACCTACTTGTGATAGAAGATTTTTCTCCTAACGGTACCGATTTCCAGACCTATCCGTATTTAAAGTGATATATGCAACTGCAACTGTGCTTTCAGAAATTTTTTGTAAAGATGAATTTACATTAGGTTTGTATATTAAAAAAGTAAAGGATTTTTTTCCTTTAATGAAACTATTTTGTAGAAGAAAATATATATTGATAAAACAAAGTCCGGTTAGTTACACAATTCAAATCTGGGTAGTGCGATTTTTATGATCTTTGAATTGTTTTTGCTCAGAAGAGCAAAATACCCGTTGAATCATCGAAAAATATCAGTCTTTGTTTTGAAGAATATGGATCAGTAGGATTTATGAAGGTCGCCGGGTTAGCTAGTAAAATATATAATTATTAATGAAAATGTTACACAGTTTCTCTAGGCAACAGAATACATCAAAATATATAGACAACATCACAAGTAGTTTGGTATCTTCACACACGCATTGTTTAAAAATACAAGTGCTTTGCTTAATTTAAAGATCTTATTTTGTATAGAGAAAATATTAAGTAGTATTTCTTCAAAATCACTTGGTTTAAATAGTCATCAAAACTTACCCGATCAGAAATTGCTTCTTCCATTTTCCCGCGTTTCAATCCTGGTGCGCGGATCACGTTTGCAGGTGGCGCCATCACGGTATTTGCGGAATGCGGCGCGCCGCCATTCCCGCTCCCAACCGGTATATAACCGGCCTCCATGGCTTATCACGTACTGAACATTTCAGCCACTCAACAACAGATGGCGTTAATTTCCATTGCACACTAGATGGCGCTACTTTAAACTCTTCCAAAGGAGAATTTATTTTGATTCCGATTATCACTATGGTATAACTATCATTTAAATATGCACTAATTCAATTCACTGTATGCAATAATGGACGTATTTTGAGTCACTAGCCATTTTTAAGGAACTGGTTTTGAGCACATCACATTTAATTTGATAAGTAAGAGCTTTGAGCATAATTTTTGAACGGAATGCGTATTTTGAATTCTAAGCACAATTTTTCAATTCTTCTTCTTTTGTTATATATAAAAACAAACTGACACAACTTCGTTTAATTTACTATTTATTTTTAATTTCACATGGTAGGCGACTTCGCGGGCTGACGGTTCGACATTTTCTGCATTTCAGAACACTGTCTCGCTCATCGCTCCATCTGTGAAAGAGACAGAATTCTTTTAAGTTAATTGACAAAACAACACAATAGTACAGGTTTTACATCAATAAACATCTAGGGTAAAGTAACCGATTATTGATGGTGACACAGGATTTTCTTAAAATGTTATTTTAGATTAGTTTTTTTTTTTTATAAATTGTTACTATTTTATCCATTCATCTACATTTTAATTATTATTAACACGTTTTTTAAGTAAATTTAAGTATTTTACTTAAATTACAACAAATATGAAATAAAATAAAATTTAAAATATTCGGAGATTACGTACAAATTAAGTCAATCTTCAGAAAGCTTCTCTAATGTTTCATAACCTCTATAGCAGTATAGCCTCATTTAGATTTTTTTTAAGGATTTACTGACCGTATCGAATAAAATTTGTATAGTTTTCATTGCGCGACACAGGAATACTAGAGATTCCAGAGCGGAAGCCCTTAAATAAAAATCAATGATCTATGTAGTACAGAGGTGTGGTACTATAGTCAATTTTAACTATAAACCTTTTCCGACCCTCGATACCAGAAAGATCTTTATGAATTGAAAAAAAAAATGTATTATAATGAGCCTATAAATCAAAATTCGCCCGAACAGACTAGATCCAAAGCAGGAAAAGAATTGAATTAAATAAAATACAACATACAAACTCAAAAGTTAGAAACGTTTTAAGAACACCGTAATGTAAAAAATAATGATATTTACAGTTATAACAATAAAGTAACCGTTACTTGTCTTCTTATATTAAAAAGTGATTGTGAATTGAAAGTGAAAGCATTCGTTGTTATGGACGAGGCCTATTGTTAAGTTTTAATCTCAAAACGAATAGATATATTATTAAAAAATAATTAGCAATAGAATCAATGTTGTACAAACAGCGATACTTTAAAATGTTGTGTGTGTGAAGTAGAATAGCCATCTCCAACCAACGGATCAGACCGTGAACTATAACTATCTTGCCCCCTATTACGTTAGTGGGACCGAATTCTAATTAGCTGAATTTGGGTGTTTAATACACCGCTGCCTACTCCTTAGAGCATACAGAGGTTAACGTATATAAACATATATTGACGTTAGTACAATTTCTCACCTCATTAAAATGTCGGCTTGCATAACTAAACTTTGTGTATAGTTTTCCTTGCAGTAATTACATTATATAACCAAATATTTATGAGTAAAAGTATCACAACAAAAAAGATATTTTTGTTTAACATCCCAAAAAGATTTTAGAGTAAAATGTTAAGAGAACAAAGCGTGTCTAGTCTAACGTATGGGCCGGATCGACCGGAGGAATACCACGGCCTCACAGAAAACCGGCTGTTAAGCAATGCTTCCGTTGTGTTTCCCCGATTGAGTGAGGTTATCGGAGGACTATTCCCCACTCCTCCTTTCCCTCCCTAAAGTGGGTAGCGCACTTGCGACTCTTTTTTTTTTTTTTTTTTATGCGATAGGGGGCAAACGAGCAGACGGGTCACCTGATGGTAAGTGACTACCGCCGCCCATGGACACCCGCAACTCAAGAGTCACAAGTGCGTTGCCGGCCTTTTAGGTAGAGGTACGCTCTCTTCTTGAAGGTTTGAAGGTCGTATCGGTTCGGAAATACGGCAGGCGACAATTTGTTCCATAAGCTGGTTGTGCGAGGCAAAAAGCTTCTCGAGAAGCGCACAGTGGTGGAGTGCCAATCGTCCAGGTGATGGGGATGGATATTTTGTCGCGTAGGACGATGGCGGAAACCAGCAGCCGGTATAAGTCCGAACAATTCCTCTGAACACTCCCCATGATACAAGCGATAGAGGATGCAGAGTGAAGCTACATCTCTACGCAACGCCAAGGTGTCGCCAAGTCGATCAGAAATATCTTGGCAGTCGATGATGCGAGTCGCTCTCCGTTGAATGCGGTCAAGAGGCAGAAGTTGGTACTGGGGTGCACCTGCATAGAGATGAGAACAGTATTCCATGTGCGGCCGAACCTGCGCCTTATAAAGTTGCAGGCGGTGGGCCGGAGTAAAATACTGTCTCGATCTGTTTAGCACACCAAGCTTCTTCGAGGCTAATATGGCCTTACTCTCTAAGTGACCGCGAAACTGGACTTCGCTTGATATATCGATGCCAAGGATTCCGATACTGGCTGATGCAGTTAGGGAAGTGCTCTCAAATTGAGGTGATACGACCAATGGCATCTTTTTAGCGGTGAACGCGCAAACCTGTGTCTTCGTGGGGTTAAATTGGACTAGGTTAAGTCGACCCCAATCTGAAACTTTTGATAAAGAAGTTTCGATTTCAGACACAAGTTTGGATCGGCTTTCGATGACGTTTACCCGAGAAATGTTAGCGCGGCCGGTGTAAAGAGCATCGCTCGTGCTATCGTCTGCATAGCAATGGATGCTGCTAATCTGCAGCATGTCGTTGATATGCAGAAGAAACAGCGTGGGTGATAGCACACAGCCTTGTGGGACACCAGAATTAACAGACTTCGAGTCGGAGCATGCACCGTCAACAACGACCTTGATGCTTCTGTCTGTAAGAAAACTGGTGAGCCAATTGCACAGTTTCTCGGGAAGCCCATAGGAAGGAAGCTTCGCAAGGAGCGCTTTGTGCCAGACCCGATCGAAGGCCTTCGCCACGTCCAAACTAACGGCCAACGCTTCCCCCTTGGTCTCGATCGCCTGTGCCCACCGGTGAGTCAAGTATACGAGAAGATCACCAGCTGAACGACCCTGACGGAAGCCGTATTGTCGATCATTGAGGAGCTGGTGGTCTTCTAAGTACCGGAGGAGCTGGCAGTTAACAATGGATTCCATTATCTTGGAGAACAAGGAGGTGATGGCTATGGGTCTGTAGTTGGACGGATCCGAGCGATCTCCTTTTTTAGGGATTGGGTGCACTAGAGCTGTCTTCCATGAGTTCGGGACTACGCCAAGAGAGTAAGAAAGCAGATAAAGGCGCGTTAAAACCGGTGCCAACTCTGAAGCACACGTCTTCAGCACGATAGGAGAGATTCTATCGGGCCCACTCGACTTATGAACGTCGAGGGAAAGAAGCGCTTTACGCACTGCCCTTTGTGTAAACCGGACTTCCGGCATGCGGGTCTCGCACTGCGGTATGGTCGGCGGTGCGTTTCCCCCGTCGTCCAGGGTCGAGTTGGACGCAAAGAGTTTGCCCAGAAGATCGGCATTTTCTTTAGCGTCGCGGGCCAACGAATTATCTCCTATGCGCAGAGGTGGAAGGGATGGCTTACAAAAGTTCCCCTGGACAGCTTTGGCAAGAGACCAGAATGCACGAGTTCCGGAGGGGAGACTAACTAGTCTCTCGCCAATTCTGCCGATGTGAGCCGACTTCGCCCCAGCAATTACTCTTTTGAGGGACCTGGAGGCAAAGTTAAATTGCTTCTTTAATGTGCTGGTCTTTACATCCCGTGCTGTCGCTGCATTAGCCCATGCTTGGTAACATTCCTACTTTCGGCGGGACGCCGCTTTGCAGGTTCGACCAAACCAAGGCTGGGACTTGCCACCTGTGGGAATCAGGGAGAATGGAATGAAAAGTTCCATACCCTGAAGCACAACATCCGCGACAGAGTCAGCAACGACATTGGGATCATCCGGCGAGAAGCAAACCTGCCTCCATGGGTAGGATGCAAAGAATGTTCTCATTCCATCCCAGTCTGCTGACCTATAGTGCCATACGCGGCGACTGCCTGTAACTCGCGGCCGCAGCGAGTGAACGAGTGGCACCATACTCCTAATCAGGCAATGGTCCGAAGAGCCAAGAGGGGCCTCAACGGATACTTTGTAGCCGTCAGGATGTGAGGTCAGCAGAAGATCCAACAGTGAAGGCACGTGGCTTTCTGCATCTGGGATTCGCGTAGGCGTTGCTACCAGCTGCGTCAAGCCATATGCCAAGGCGAAATCGTGAACAGATCTTCCCGCATGATCGGTTTTGCGCGAACCAAGCCATTCGGCGTGATGGGCGTTAAAGTCGCCAAGAATCACGATCTCTGCGGATGGGACCTGCTGGAGCACAGAGTCTGTAGCCATTTGGACGTGGTCGATGAGTCGGTCCGTTTCGGCATCACCGCTATGGGACCTGTAGAGGCATAGGTAGATGCGGGGATGGTCGTCGCAGTATACACGTAGCCATAAGATGGAGAGGTCCCTACCTTCAAGATTGCCGAGGCGGCGAGAAGTGATATCATCTCTAACGTACACGCATACACCAGCCTTAGGAACAAAGGAGTGTTCCAGTCCGTACCCAGGGTAGCAGAGGTAGGATGTGTCCGCTGGAGATGATATCTGCGTCTCGGTTAAAAAGAGCAAGGCCGGCTTTGCTGTCTCAAGGTGGTGGTGGACAGTGTCGAGGTTCGAATGTAAGCCCCTGATGTTACAAAAATCCACGGTAAACGTGACAGGGGGTGCCATGGTGTGCCTTCTCTTGCCCCGAGCAGATTTTGAGAGCGCAGTTGAGCCCCCCCCAGAGTACGAGGGGCAGCCTGGGCGTCCACGCTCAGGCATAATCCGTACTGAGGGTGGACGTCCAGGGGGGGGATTCTGCAACGCTAGCGCTGGTACCCCCCTGGGGTATCCTTTTCGTTAACAGCGCTATCATTAGGGGGGTGGGGGATTTTGGGCCTCCGGAGACCTCACTCATTTCGGGGAAATGCAACGCAAGCGTTACTTCACAACCGGTTTTCTGTGAGGCCGTGGTATCGCACCGGTCGAGCCGGCCCATTCGTGCTTAAGCAAGCATGGCTCTACCACTACATATACTTAAGTTGCAGGTGTGTTATTCCCCTCATCCTCTCCCCGTCTGCTCCTTCGCCCACTTGCACCATAAAAAATATATTTTATTTTATTCACATGTGCGATAACAAGTGTCGTAACCCTATGTTTTATTTTTTATACCAAGGACTTAAATATTAACGGCACGAGAATTTTCACACTGATATAGGAAGAGATTGTACTTACGAACGTAATGTTAAATAAACACATCGTCTTCTTGCATGACATATGATAAGGATCTTATTTGTATGTAGTTTTAAGTTTAATTTTAAACTTCCTTACAAAATTACGTGCATAAAGTACAGGTCAAGTATATTTATTTTATTAACATTCTGACGCCCGCTGGTCTAGTGGTTAGTGACCCTGACTGAGACGGAGGTCGTGGATTCGATTCCCACAAGGGACAAACATTTGTATGATTAACAAATAGTTTGTGAAG